>JAXQKC010000101.1:0-600000 GCA_037042735.1 Aureobasidium sp. Y128-05A
AGCTAAAGCTGTCTCTTCTTTTGATGTTCATCCGGGATGAAGATGGTGTGATGGATAGGAGAGCGAGGCATTGACACATGAACAACAAGGTGGAAGCGGAATGGAAGTTGTGAAGTTGTTGGCGAACAGCCGTGAACGGAACGTCGAGAGGTAGTAAGGGGCAACTGCGAATGTGAGCAAATCACCGCTGCGCAAACAAGCTAGACTCATTGAATGGTCCCAAAGGACTTCAAAAGACTAGGACGAGACACGGTCTGCCAAGAAGGTGAGTCGAGTTTTGAGTCGATGTGGAATGCTCTTGAGATGCACCCAACTTAATTCTACGTAGAAGATTGAGACAAGAGGGAGGATTGTAATTGGTCCAGGAGATGGTCCAAAAGGATGTGTCTGCCAAAGGTCGATACAGTGTCCTTCACTCGCTTCGATATTTCGAAACCGAGAAATCTTCGCGAGGGAGTGAAGGATGCTATGTATTTATGCCGGCATTCGCGAACAAGAGAAAGTGAGGTGTTTGTTTTGATTGTCAGAAAGTAATCGTTTCGGCGCGAGCAGATGACGATCAGGTTTAACCTCCCCGGGCTACAACATCCTGCGAGGGATCCCAGTGCATCTAACAGTATTGTTGGTACCATAGATCTGGTGGTTGTCGACTGCTTTGCTTACAGGGCATCGCTTCCCGTAAGCACTCGCTTGCGTGGGCAGCTTGTGGTGTTGCAAGTCGAGAGGTGTTGCAAAGCTGAAGGAGAAAGAGAATTTTGTTTCTACATATCTGCAAACTCACCAAGTCAGCGCATAGATGCAGAGGCGGGGAACTGGAAATCAATTGACCTTATGCTTTGAACAGTGCTTCCAGCACCATCATCTGAAGAATTGTCTGGCGCAGTTCCAACAGCACTGCGCAGTGAGTTTACCCTTATGCTCTGAACCGTAATCCTAGTGAAAGGCACCGATCGTCTGAAGGGGTTGCAGCTTCGCATCAAACACTCCGTACCGTGAATAACTTGAGTTCCCTGGGTCGGGGATCGTCTGCACATCAATGCATACCTGAATGAAGTCGGGCTTGGCATTTAGATGTTATAAAGTGCGCAATGATAGAGCAGTAGAAGAGGAGAAGGAGAGCTTGGTCTCTCACGACAGCTTGTTCGGCATGTACACGCATGCGGGCAGTATTGTTGACTCAGAGTGTTAAGGCTTTTCTAATAGGCCGACTTCAGCAAACTGTCAGTCGATGATGCATCGCGGATATGTAGAGCTCTGATCCAGGCTAGAGTCTTCTGTAGCCAGTATGGTCTGTAGCCATTATAATCGAATAGTGGAGGCCAAGGTTTTCATTGTTGCTAAATAATCGCAATTGAAGCTGCGAGGTGACAACCAGCTGTGATTAGTCATCTATCGCCGGACTCGACCTGAACGCTTTTCTTCGGAATACTGTGCATTGCATGGCGGTACAACAGAAGTCGACGTGAAGCATCGATGCGGGCTTCGGGCTGGCCAAGCCTCCTCACAGGTCATGGTGGCGCGGCAGCAAATTTATCAACCACCACATAAATTTCTGCTTCTACCACAAGCATTCTTTCGATCCACAAAAGTAGAACAAGTTCCTCCATGGATTATCGACTTGAATTCTCTAAAAAATTTGTAAGTCATCTTGTTTGCATGTGTCTGTGATATTGGTTAGCTCAATGTAATAGTTTTGACGCTGCAGAGATTCGAACTCACCATCCTTAGTGCAGGGGCCATGCTAATCTTCTCTGTATAGTTTCAAATTGACTAATGTCCACGAGGGACAGCGAAAAATCCAATTTGAGCGATATATATACCTGTGCGACAGATGTTCTCCTTTAAACGTAAGGCACGACAGCCCGAGACGATAGCAGAGGGCTGCGGGCATGGCGAGGCAGATCGCTAATAATACAGCTATCTTACAAAAGCCCCGGCGGATGGCAAAGGGCCGCCGACTGACGCTCGCTGAACGAACGTGCTGCTGCCTGAGGCCATCCATAAACGATTGAGATTTCAGGTGTTACGATTTTGAATGAATGTGGGATTTGTGACCAGCTTACTAAGCACCCCGCCAACCACGACATCCTGAAAACAGAGCGATGCTCCAACTATCAAAACGCAGAATCGTTTTCGAGACTGATGGCATGGCCAAGGAGAGCTCATGGACCGTAACGCTCCCGCGGATACCGCTCTCATTCTGGTCAGGGTTGTGCATTCTGATGGCTATGCTATATACGCTCCTGCACACGAGGAGGATATCTTTCGCAGCGAAACTGTGCGCAAAACTTGTACGAGAAACCCTCTCTCCTTCAGATCTTGATCATCGAACGGGATTGCTTTTTGGACAGGCTGCGAGTCTCGCGAATCCTGCGAACGTCTTTGTTGGCATGATATCCCTGGACGAGATGAGTGCCGTACTAAGATAAAGGCGTCGCAGAGGTCAAGCTCCTCAAACCACAGCTACCAATCATGCAAGTAAACCGCAGCTCGTCGTTCACAAAAGGTTTGTCACATCCGAAGTGACGGACGCTTGGAAACTCTACGATCATGTCTATCTCCCAGGTTCAGTGACAGAGTTCTGCCAGCAACTCGCTGAACCTAGATTATGTGAAAGCAGCTGTCTGACAGTGGCAAATATTCTCAATGAGTCTTGTGCATCTCTATCACGGGAGTGAGAGCATATTATGGCATTGTCTGTGTAACAGAATAGTAGTAGGACCCAGCAAATGGCTTTGCTAGAATAAGACGTGCGGAGAGGACGATTCGAGGTGGAAGTGAGACAGTCGCTTTGGTTTGTTGTCTTGTTTACTTCTCCGTCACCTCTCACTCTACTTCTCTCTTTTCTCGCACGTCTCTTCTCGCTTCCAACACCGCACTCTGACCTCGAAGTCTTTCTGACCTCGAAGTCCTTTCCCTTTTGCTCTTTTATCTCTCTTATTTTCTGTCTGCGCATTGGCTCTATTTTGCGTCACGTCCAACCTTCTTGATCACCTTCGCCTTTGACTCCACGCATCATTCTACTGCGCGTTCAGTCCAAGTCTCTTCGTCATGGCCGCCTGCCCAGCCACCATCCACGCACTCAATGTGTATGGCAATTCTCTGCAGCGCTTCAGTCTCGGTCAACAGCAGCTCTTCAACGATCTGATCGTTCGCATCCTTCAAGTGGAGTGCGCCGGTGCGCCTCAAGATCTTAGCCATAGCGCTTCTATGCCATCCACCCAGGTTGTCTCTAACTCTGATCAATCTCACATCAACTTGGCTGTTACCAACCCTGTTCTCGACTTCGCAATGTCCGATGGCACTCCCCAGAATACCTCTGCCACATCGCCATCTTCTTCATCTATACAGTTTGGCGGCACTACTCAGCACGATCCTGTCGAAGAACCTTCTTCCATCATCGCACAGTTCGCACCCGCCTCTCCTGTAAAGCCTTCTTCCATGGAAAGTTTTGAAGACATGCGCAAGGCACCTCACCTTCAGTGCTCCAAATCAAATCTCGTTTCTATCGTGAAACAGAGACCCATCATACTACCTGCAACCCTTGACCTCCGCGATACAGATGCTTCGGTCTTCCCTTGCAAAGTCTTTGACCTCGTCGCTGGCTATTTGCAACACAAGGACCTTGTCAACCTTTCGCGCTCGTGTCGTTCGTGTCTACAGACCTTGTCCAAGGCTCCCTTTAAGGCTGTTGTCGTTCCCGAGACACGGTCCGCTCAATCACACAGCTCGTGCATTGACAAACCTCTGAAAGTCGACCTCAGCGCTGCCGCCACACCAGTGCCTCAGCCCATCATAGACAACATGAATGTCACTGCTCCGCTCTCTGTTGAATCTAAGAAAACTTCAACTGAGTTTACCACTGCGCTTGGAATCAGTAAGACCAGGAAAGATGCCCGTCGATCATCCAGGATTGTCCCTCGAATCACGCTGCCGCCCGTTACGCGCAGCCGCGTTCTGTACATCGAAGGGCCCGAAAGAGACCCCAAGGAGCTTGCGATTGATGACGACGAAGAGGAGGAAGTTTCATCAGACGAAGATGACGATCAACAAAACAACTTCTCAGTCACCTATCACACACGCCTGAACTCTCAGAATGGACACTTTGTCTCTTTCGATTGGGACCACATGAACGACCTACTCGAATTCTGCCCGTACAGTCTAACGCATTCCGGCCGAACCTGTCCTCTCGGTGAAGAATGTGCACTAAAGAAGGTCTGCCATCGCAACAGTAGCCCGGTAGGATGTTCCAAGAAATCTTGCCCGTACTCTCACGACGTTCTCGTATCATGCCGCACATTTCTCAAGGACCGCCAGTGCAAGCATGCCGCCTGTACATACAGCCATGACTACGACCTGCGTGCCGCAGTGAGAGAAATGATTGACGACCACGTCAAGCACCGTTCGTTTGGCGTCAAGAGTCAAGCTGTTCAGGGGGAGGAGAACTAGGAGAAGGAGAAGGTCAACTAGAGAGAACCAAAGTGGTGTCGTTGCATACATTTTCGTCCCAGTCATGGTCGTTACTCAACAATGAGAAGCAAGGCAACATCCATTGTACTACCAGCAAACCGAAACGCATCAAAGGGAGTCATCGTCATCAGTGTAAATTAGTTTCGAAATATCAAAGAGTGACGTTCTAGCCATCTTCTTCAGCATGTGTCCAGACCTGATCAATATCAGACATGCCTTGCGCCTGTTCCGGCATGTCAAGTGACTCTCATGTCAAGTGACTCTCATGTCAAGGGCAGCTATGGTGGACGACACATGAAGGTCTGTCACATCAAATTTGATAGGCTCGATATCGATTGTTTCTCACGTCGTTCGCAGATACATGCATTCGCGATGGTCAAGAACTGCATGAACTGCAAGAATGCACAAAACTCTCTTTCAACTCACTACCGCTCTGAAAGCATCAATTGAACGACCTCTCAGTGGATGAATGCTAACTTTGATAGGTACTGTGTATTTTTCCAGCAGTCAATAAAAGTGCGAGGGGTCCTTGGGATACCAAAATCGGTGTGATGTACAGTTTTCTCGCATAACACACTAATACTCAGAACTCCCCAATTGCTCAAGGATGTAACGCGTAGCTGTAAAAATGCATGATACTATCGAGGGATGGAACGGTATCCACTGAGAAGCAACAGCTTACCAGCTCTCGATGGTCAAGTCTCTACTTCAATAAGTATTTATGCCTTTGTATAGCATGTATCTTGCTAGTTGCCGCAGGAGGAGTACGACGATAGTCATTGATTCTATGTAGTAGACAGGGAGGCAGCGCTTTCTATGCTCCCGTATACTAGCTTCTATGAAATCTTAGTTATCGAAATGCACGATAGTTTCCACAAGAGATTGGTGTCCACAGAGACCTGTAAGTTTCTATGCTCTCTGTGGACTCCTCCCTTGTTCAAAAATGATTTTGCATTTATATAGCGTAAAATGATGTTGTGACTTGTTTCGGGAGAGTTCTATCACAAACCCATTCGTGTTTTGTCTGTCTCGGATGTGTATTTTGGATCTTGTTGACTGCACACCTTGAGGCCATATTCAACAGCGTGAATAGACCTTGAGCCCATTTGATGTATGTTGTTCTCAAACATCCAGATATGGCTGTCACATTCGATGTGACGCGTCCTTGTGATTAGATGCTTACACATCCGGTCATCAGTTCTGAGCCAACGAAGTCCTTCTAAGAACGAATGTTCCTCTGCTTTGTCGCTGTCTTCTGTCTGGAGGCACTTATTGCTGACTGATTTGGAAGGATTGAGGCTAATGCAGACCTTCTGACAACGAAGATTCGATCGCTTCACTGCTTCTTCTGCCTTGAACTATTTCTATACGATGGCGCTGCTTGTCAGTGGATGATGAGCATTTATCAACTAGATTTATTTTGTGGCGCTACCTTTGTTGTAGACACCTCTATCACCGAGGTTCAGCTGATACTGCTGCACTCGATGTAAAGAGGACGCCTAATAACTTTTCTCAGTGCTTTTCTCAACCATATCATATTTGCTTTCCTACGTTAATCTTGACCTTTCACGAGGATCTTGCTTCAAGAGCGAAGAGATAATTGGCAAAGAGTAATATGAACAAGCGTTTTACACTCTCTCTCAAATCTAGAATCCTGTCTTAACCACTTGTTGGTACATCGATTGCCAAAATTATGCGTTTCTATAGGGAATTGAGTTGCATACCTTAACGTCTTAGATTAAACTGCTTCCAACAGCTCCAGCTGCACCACCAACATCATGGCTCGCGTTCTGGTCTCCAGTTCTAGGACTGGCAGTCCTCTGTACCCATTCTCTTGCCTGGTTCGCTGCACTCGATGCCGAAGCACCACCAGCCCTGAACTTCTCAGTCGCCCAATCCATCATGGACGCCTCGTTCTTTTGCTGCACTTTACCCTCCATCTCTTTGACTTCTGCTTCGGAAGTTGCACCTTCTTTGGTGTTGGCTTCATTTTGCTTGCGTTCTTGTTCTTCTGCCTTGGTGGCTTGTTCGAGAGCCTTCTCCTCTTGCTCGACTGCCGCGAGGTCGACGTCCTCAAAGCCAATCTTACGGAGGATGCGACCGCAGAGGTAGCGGTAGGAAGTGTGGTTGCCAGCAACAAGATCAGTGACATCAACATTTTGGACGTCAGGGACGTAAGAGACTGGTTCCAGACCTGCGACACCATACTGAATGCTTGACGAGCGGTAGAGGAAGCCAAGGATATAGTCAGAAGTCGAGTAGACGTTGACGACCCTTCCTGTAGTGACAGCACGGATCAAGCGCCAGTCAGCTGCGGTTGAAGGAGTCGGAGCGCCAAGCAAAACAACATTCTCGACAAGGCCAAATGCCTTTCTTGCAGCCAGTGACTTGAGACAAGTGAAGATAACACGAGCGCCGAGGGAATAGCCAATCAGTGTTACTGGACGCTCGCCTTGTGCGCGATTGATAAGAGCGTCAGCAAGAACTTCTCCTGCCTTGTCTGCACGAGATTTTGCCACGCTGAAAGGGTTGTCGATGATTCTGCTGACCTTGAGAAGACCCAATGGCCAGAGTGCTGCAGTAAGAGAAGCAAAGACGGTACGTTTGATAATTTCGCTCTTTGCATATCCCCATGCTGCTGAGCGAATCATGGTGGTGAGAGAGTTTCCAAGGTTGAGTAGAGCCTGTAATTCGAAACGAAGGGCGAAAGCTTCCATCTCTGGTCCAATGACCTTCCATGGTTCAACAACCTCATCTTTCTCTGTCAACCAACCAGAAATACCAATGGCGACGCGAAGGCGACGATATTCTTTTTCGATCTTGCGAGGTTTGTGATAGGTACGGACGGGGACGAAAGAAAAGTCTTCGACTTCTTTGGCGTATTGATCCATCATCTGTCCGGTCATACGGCCACCATAGGCACCAAAGAGGCCGCCGACGATGATGGAGCTGCTGGCAAGAGTGCCGAGGTAGCCTGCTGCAGCAGTAGCCCCGAGACCTGGAACATGTTCAACAAGATAGATTAGAAATATGATGATGAAGAGGACTTACCAAGACCACCCATGACAGAGCCAATACCAGCAGCGACCAGTGGTGCTGCCAAGCCACCAGTGACTCCAATTAAAGCTGCACCGGCTACTGACGCCAATCCGACTTTCCATTTTCTTGAGCTCTGGTTGTCTTCTTGCTTTTTCTTGGTCTCATCATCAGCTTTCATCTCAACGGCAGACAGCAAGCCACGAGCGATCTTGCTTTCGTCGTCTGCCAAGAAACTGATAGACAGATTTAAACTAGTTGTAAGGTGCAATAGCAGCACGCGGGAGTGAGCAGAGTAGTGCTCTAGACTGAGTAGCAGCAACAGAACCGAGTGCAGGATCAAAGCACGATGTTGTTCTTCCAGCTTCACAAGCGGAGTCTCTGTAGGAGGGCACAACTCTTTGATAGCTTTGCTGACACCTTCATCATACTTGGAAGGCTCGGGCGTTTTCTTTGATGGAACGTGCGATGTTTGCGCATGTGCTTCCTTCTTTTGAGATACAGCCTCTTCGCGCTGGTTGACAACTTCTCCGATGCGGAGCAGTACAGAATCACGCCAGTCGTCAAAGTGTTGTAGTGCTGCCTTCTGCAGTTCTTGCATCTTGGGGCCACTCAGCTCCTTTTCTCTTTCTGCCTGCTCTTTCTTTGCCTTCTCCTCGGCTCGTTTCTTCTCCTCATCTGTCTTTGCTGTGGAGTCTCCAGTCGCTGCTGCATTTTCAGCGCTGTCAGACTTCTGGGCACTCTCGTCCACCTTTAGTTTCGACATCATGTCTTCCATCTTTCCAATCTTGTCGAGGTCGAATGTGTCGGTGATGTTTTTTCTCATGGTTTCGGTGCAGTTGGCGACCAGCAAGGTGAGATCGCTGCGTGCTTGCGGTGTTGGCAGCACTGATGTGAGGGATTGTTCTTCTTCATGCTGTTGCTGTTGCTCGCCGCCTGAGCTCCACGGGAGTTTTGAGAACATGCTCATTTTGATCTGGAGATGGTCTAGAGCATCGATATCAAGGTAGGAAAGGTTAATTAAATGCGAAGATCTGGAGAGGGGGAGGTGGAGTTTCCATGACGTATGTTTCACATGCCAACGACTCGTCATCTTAGGATGTTGTTGTCTGTAACACCCTGTCTCTGCCTCTGATCATCATTCTCCCTCCTTGTATCTCGAAGCAAGTAGATTGTATGGCTCCGAAGTAAGAGTTACGACATATCGTGAGCCAGTAGATATGTATGGCCACGCGTAAGGTATAGATGAGTCATTGGCTTAACAACTTTAAAATTGAATTGTAGTTCAAAGACAGGATGAAGTAGACACATCGACCGTATGGAAGTCGAGTATCATTGTAACGCAGATAAGAGCTTAAGGCGAACACGCGAAGATCAAGAACTGCTAACATCATTGAAATTGCTAAAAGCGAAAAGAATCAAGAACTTGCTCACATGCAAGCATTAAATTGGGCAAGCTTCGCATTCGAAGCGAGCGCCGGATGCATAGGCAACGCATGGAAGGAATTGCGTCGTGTGATAAAAAGAATCGAAATAGCAAGTGCATGAGGTCGTAAGTCGTTATTCGTGAGTCGTAGAGGTCGTGAATCTCGAGCTCTGTAGCGAATCAAAATGTCGTAAAAGAGTCATGGTGTTTCGTAAAATGGTAGGACGTGGCAGTTGTGGATTTAGCGCGCAAGCTGGTCTGGTGGCATTGTTGTTGGGCATGGGGAGCCATGACGAAGGTGAATGAAAAAGGTAGCGAGACTCGTGGTGTGCTGTATGTTCAATGTCGGGGTCAAATTGAGAGTTGGATGCAGATCAAGTTCTGGCGTAACGGAAACAAGGTGCAGACATGCCGAAGATCCGAGAGTCGTGTACGATGAGATTTTGATATCGATGTCTGTCAGAAGTAGACGTTCTGAGGGTCGAGTGCTGTGAGAAGGTCGTGGCCAAGTAGACGAATAGCTTTGATACCATCGTAGGGATCGTTGTTGGTGATATTCTCGTGCCCAGTATCACCGTTCTCCTTGCTGTCTGATGCTGACAGACCAACCTGAAGATCTTCGTCATTGGGCAGACCGATCTCCCAGTCGTAGGTGAAGATCTCCTCTTCAGTGAGAGCGCGGTTCTCCATGATTTCGTCGAACCTGTGAGGCTTCAAGTATGGCCGTACGGTCCAGTTAACAGTTTGATTGCAAGGATGCCGAGGGACAGGCAGGAAACGACGATGATCGATGCTGCTGGCGATTCTGTCATTGCCTTCGAATTTGAGCTCTTGGATACCAGGGAAGAGGGCGACAATTGACGTAGCATGAGCATTGGCAGGGTAGACGAAGTATTTGTTCTGCTCGAAATCCTTTT
Source organism: Aureobasidium sp. Y128-05A (assembly GCA_037042735.1). Taxonomy (NCBI): domain Eukaryota; kingdom Fungi; phylum Ascomycota; class Dothideomycetes; order Dothideales; family Saccotheciaceae; genus Aureobasidium; species Aureobasidium sp. Y128-05A. The sequence continues at coordinate 9,850 of JAXQKC010000101.1, forward strand.
GCCAGACGGTGGACATGCAAAGTACTGGGCTGCATGAGGTCTGCAAGAATTTTCCCTCAATTGATTTCGAATCGCTGTACTGATATTCTTCGTTAAAGACTTCAAGCACCAAAGGGGCAAAAATCTTCCCACCGAAAGGCTTGACCGGAATGGTGACGGGTACCTGCCTCTCTAGATACATCTCTTTCTCCTTGAGCATGATTGTCTCTTGTTGCTGAAAGTTGAAGTGTTCTGTAAAGAATGGTGATTCGGGACAGAGGTACCTTCGCCCTTTGAGTCTGCGTTGGCCCTCTTCGCGAGCCTTGACCCGGGGTGCCTTCCATTTCTTGGTTGATGAATGCATTGCGGACGTCGATGTAAAAGGGAAGGTTTGATTGGGATTTGAACGCGGGTATGAGGAACATCACTCGAGGCAGCGATATTCAGGTAGCGATTGAAGTTGCAGACAGGACTTTCTATTGTTTAGTCACTCACTTATCTTATTGTTTGTACAGTGTCAGATGTTCACTGAATTCACACGTTCCCTTCACTTCGTCGTCATCGATCTTGCCTAAATCTTACCGTGCCATCAATTGTTTAGATTTTAAATGGGTTACTGAGATGATGCAGCAAAGTCAAGATCCCGAGCTCTCCTACCATTGCCCAAATAGCCTCGTGCATTCTGATCGAGCATGATGACACGATTGGCAAAGTGGAAGTTGGACAGAAGTTGAAGGCCCAGTGTGACGAAGAGAGGTCAATGAAGCAATTGCAAAAGAGAATCCCAAGAATCTGAGCGATTAACTCAGTAATATTCTGTGATGCGATAGTCGTTTTGGATGGTCCAAGTCAGAGATCGTAAGAAGTACATGTTTGACCCTTGGGATGGCCACAGGGATGTGGGTCTGTAGACAATATCACAATCTCATTGGAAGCTCAGTAAAACCAAGCTTTCCAATGGGATGCTTGACCTCCTGAAGAGATTCGTGAACCTTGACAGGACTGTTGTCGACGAGCAAGCTTTCAAGAGATGCGACGAAGTCGAGCATGTTGGCACGTGCGTCAAGTTGTGGCGTACAAGCAGGCTTGCTTGTGCAGCCACAAATCGGCCATGTGGCTGCTACGTCAGCGTATATTTCGATAAAGCGGCAGCGAGGCGCTCATGTTTTTTCCTTCGGGCTTCTCGACTCAAAACTCGCCGTCGTGCGTAGTCGAGAAGTCTCCCAGGGCGAGATACGGAATCGCCCTGCTAACGACAACTGGGTCAACATGTTCTGTCTGCTAAATATGCCTCGGCGTGTCGAATTAGACAGAACGTGAGGGCTTTGGGTTGAGCGGTTCTTTGTTCGCGCATGCGCGTTACTCTCACCGCCCAATCAAAGACCCGACTTGCAGCTTTACGAATCCGTCAACTTTTCCTTTACAGGGCGCTAATAGAAACAGCGCTCTGGCAGGAAACATCTCCCATATCCCAGAATAGAGACTGGCCTGAGTGGAATGGCGCGTGAATCTACTGACTTGGAGCCTTGCTCTAAGTCTCAGACAGCGAGGTCTGTGGCTGCACGATTGGGCCACGACCGACAACCAGGTAAGCCAATGCATGTGTTTCTTTGTTGTCATTCAAAAACAGCCACTGTCTTTATTCTCGTACGCTCCGCAATTGATCTCGCTATTGTCTTCCTTTCACCCCCCTATCTTCAGTTCTGCCGACAATCGTTATTGATTGCGTTGTACATACCAATTTTCTGGCAATCCGAACAAGGATCATTGCGCCATACCCTTCGTGCTTCCACCTTTCACTAACGCCTATCCTGCTGGTCAGATAATCACGCTCCATTTTCTCAACCATGTCCTCCGCAGAGAATCAACAGCATGCTTTTCCGGCTGCGCCTCCTTCTCTATCCGCTGGCGACCATGAGATGCGGAACTACTACGCTGCGCAAGATGTACCACGACCGTCCTCCGATCAAACATCATACCTTACACCATACCTTGGTCTTCGAGCTAGGCTCTCGCAGGTTTGGATCAACCGTTGGACAATCCTGATTCTTCTCGTCTTGATACGGGCACTACTCGCTATTGGAAGTGTGAACACGAATCTGACTTCCGCAAAAAGAGAGGCACTCTCTGCTTGTACTGGCGTTGAAAATGTCGGAAGCGCCATGGCGAGCATGCCTTACTACATGTCGTCTGGCGTCAATGAACTCACCGCATCAGGAATCGAGAAGACTATTAACGGGTTGATGTCAATGCTTCTGCTCAGCGTCACTGTACTCGAGGAGGTTTTTGTGTTCTACGTCAACCTTCTCACCTCGACCTACATCTGTCTGTTCACCTTTGCCGTTGGTGGTAGCTTACATGTTGCCATCGATGTTGCAGAGGACGTGGGAAACTTCTTGAGTTCCACCGCCAAAGACGTAGGGACCGAAGTTGGTGATGCTGTTGCAGACTTCCAAAAAGCCATGAACAAATTTACTGGCGCGATTGATGACGTCGGCAGCTTTTTCGCTGGAAAGAATGTCGATGTTCCTGAGATCAATTTGAACTCATCAATCGCCAAACTCGATACACTGCAACTTCCTTCCGGATACGACCAAGGGCTTGACAAACTGAATGACTCAATTCCAACATTTGCTGAAGTCCACAATGCAACAAACACGGCTCTTCGCTTCCCCTTCGAAGAGGTTAAGAAACTGCTCAATGATTCGATGGGAAGATACACCTTGAATCGATCAATGTTCCATGTCCCGCCAAAGGAAAAGCTCACATTCTGCTCCGACAATCATGGCATCAATGACTTTTTTGATGACCTCGCAGATGTGATCACGCTTGCAAAGAGGATTTTCCTTTCTGTCCTGATCATTGCTGCAATCCTTGCCTGTGTTCCTATGGCTTACCGAGAGATACGTCGCTGGCGTTTACAAGAGCACCGAGCAAGGGCTATCAAACATATCAACGACCCCATGGATGCTGTCTATGTCGTCTCACGTCCATACACGGCCGATTTTGGTGTCAAAGTTTCGAACCACTTCTCGTCGACCCGTGCACGGACACTTGTGAGATGGACAGTCGCCTATGCCACAACAACACCAGCCTTGTTCGTTCTTTCTCTTGCAGTTGCCGGGCTTCTCGGTTGTCTGTGCCAATACATACTACTCCAGACAATCAAAAAAGAAGTCCCAGAGCTTACCCAACAAGTGGATGCCTTTGCTGATAAGGTGCAATGGGCACTCAACAATGCTTCCCTAGCATGGGCCGTTGATACCAATCACATCATCAATACGACTAACACCAAAATCAACGAAGACATCTTTGGCTGGGTCAATACCACGACTGGGGCAGTCAATAACACTCTCAACATCTTTGTCGATGGGATGAATGGTGCGATCAATGCCACTTTTGGTGGCACAGTCCTCGAAGATCCTGTTCAAGAAGTTGTCAATTGTCTGATCACGCTCAAGATTGAAGGCATACAAAAAGCCTTGACCTGGGTAAGTGATCATGCTCACGTTGACTTCCCGATGGTCAGCAACGACACTTTCTCTCTCGGAACCATGGAAAAAGTCAACGACACCTCTTCAGGCAACAGCTCGATGCTCGCTGAACCTGACACCATCAATGCAGGCGATCAAATTTCTCGAGCTGTCCTGTTTGTTGTTCGTTCACTGGAAAAGGCTGTAAGGCAAGAAGCTATCATCTCAACTTGCGTGCTGATCATTTATGTTCTGATCGTGCTCATCGGACTTATCAGAGCTGGTTACATGTTGGCTCACGCTAGCAAGGACACAGCACCAGCCGATCAGTATCCTAAAGAGCTCAAGAGCATGCCGCCACAGAGTTTCTCTGCGACACATGCATCACGCACTAGCTTCTCTCGCAGAAGTTCTTCGATCTCCTCGCGAGTGCCCACATACGAACAAGCAACCAGTGTTACGACCGTCGACACTAGCGATAATTCAGCAAATCGTTTCAATGGCCAATCATACACCCTTTCGCCTCGCAAATTTCAACTTTCCGACTACCCAGGCGTCACGTCTCCCATCTTGAGTTCTGGCTTTAGTCCGAGCGAAAAGGTTGGTTTCGTTGGCGCCCAAAATGTCGAAGCTGCAACACGTCGGCCTACACATATTCGTGCCAGCAGTCATGGCAATTTTGCAGAAGTTGTCTCTCCTGTCGACAACTCTCCGTCCAGCCCGCAAAGGAGTAACACTCATTTGCAACCACAAGATCCATTCGCCGATCATGCCCGGTGATAGCTTGCTATCGGCTCACACATGACCTTTTGAACTCCGTTGGCCGCGTGAATTCTTCTGAGTCACCCGTGAGCTACGGGTATTGTCGACGCCTGCATATAGAGAGACTTTAAATATGCTCAGACCTGGTTTGGTGTTCCAGAGTCCCATTCTTTCTTTCTCCTCCCGAGTTGATGCTGCTCTGTTTTTGATTTCATCAAGCAGATGCCGCTCCTCCGCAGGAGAAAAAGAAGCGTGATGACCAGTTTTCGGACTGATCGGTGCACGTTACAAACTGATGTTAACAAAATAGAACTTGTTTTTATTGATCGGAGTCGTCACTGTGTTGTGCTCTCTCTTGATGTATGTCTCGAGCTGCAGCTTTGGCGCGCTCGACTTTTGCGTTGTCGAAATTCCTCACGTCCGTCTTTTCCGGCAGTGCTTATTGCACTCCTCCCATGCCTCGCCCTCCCTTTTATATTGGTGCTTCGCCCGCCCATTACGTTTGGCAGTTGCGCTGAAGGCTGGTCGAGAAGGAAGAGACAAGCAAAGGATGAGAGTCGTAGTTTCGACAGGGGTAATGTTCCGGTACTCGAAGCCCCATCCATCCCGCCCCTCTACCGACGATTCCAAACACCCGCTGCCCTCTCAGATACCGCTGTGTGAGTATGCTTTCTCGCTTCTTTCTTTGTTCTGCGACATCTCTTCTCGCTGCTTACGCAACGTCTGGACTTGCCTTCTTGTCCTCGTCTTGCCGCTTCTTTGGCTTGCCCTTTGGAGCTCGTTTGCCCGTCATGTGGCGCCTGCCTGGACCGCCAAACGAGATGAAGCACATTCTCTAAGAACGCCAACACGAGATGCCTGGAAGACAACTCTCACACACGCGTACACCCAGAAGCCATCTCTCAAAAAAGAAAGAACCCAGATCATTCACCCACCCACCGAAGCACTGTGCTTGTGTTGCAGCAACTTTTATTGGAAACTGGATAATGGACCGGACATATGGGGTATGGCGCTCATTCGCCTGCTCCAGACACTCCCGCGAATACCCCTTAGACCGATTTACTTTGTGGGAAAAACGAGGAGGACTGGAGTTAGTTTTTTGCTGACTGGTAACGAGCGTTATGATTTTGCATGAGACTCTGTTTCTCATTGCGTTTCATTATGATATATTATGGCATGAGTGCGGCTGTCCACTTTTAGAAAAGCAATATCCCTGTCCTCCGGATACGGGGTTGGTTTTCATAAGTCGCTTGCATTGCAGAGAGTTCTCTTTTTGCCAATGCAACCGCCTCTGCGGCTATTCTTTGGTGTTTTATGGGAAGGCGTTTCTTGTTCTTGGAGGGAAAGCTGAAAATCGAATTCATAGGTCGGTGTTGGCAAACAAAGTCCTGCGGTCCAGTTGTTTGGGGAGGAGAGCAGAATGCTGTTACTTAAGCTGGCAAGGAATGAATTCAAACTCATTCTCTCCTCCCTTTCTTTTGTGCCTCCCTTATGTAGAAATTTTAATGCCACATTCGACACTGAGAACCACTGTTCCTGCTCCATACAGCGGTACATCTGTGATCCGATATCTGTACCAATAATTAGTAAGAAGCATGAATTGGTTATGGCATTCAATGAAGATTTCAATTGGGGGTTTGGCAGGATCAGTCTCTCCCTTGTCTGCAGATTAGCACACATTTCATCTTTAGTCCATACTTCTTCTGATTCAACACATGATGTCCAAGGGTCGTTCCCTCGATTCAGAAAAGTTCTACTCTAAGTGCTCCACCGTCCGTTTTTACAATCATCCTGCTCCACCCTTGGACTGCGTCTCTTGCCACATGGACTGAGATTTTATCAGAACTTGTTTCTCTCACCTTTTGACCTAAGCTCAGGCCTGCATACCTTTTCTAAAACCCACTCAGTGATCACAGATGCTCTACAACACTATAGCTGCTCGAGTACTCACCACTGCAAGTCTACTTTACACAAACAAGGAAGCTTGAAATCAGTATCAACAGTACAAGACGATTCTCCCTCTCTCTAGACCGTATGCTGCGATGCAACATATTTCTCTTTATGCTCGAATTTATCTCTTGATGTATCCTGTAAGGTGAGGTCTTTGGCATCGCACACTTCACGCTCTGTATCGTGAATGTCCATCATCCAAACATGGACCCAGCGTATAGTCTAGACGAGTCCACATTATACAGGTCTTCGTATCAATATCTACCTTCGATCTAAATGTTAATCAGGCAGAGGCACCTTTGACACAGCTTCCAACACGACAGAAAAAGTCCATCTGGCAGATCGAGCCTTTGCACGTGACGGCTGGCCCTCTCAAATGGAAGCGCTAACTGAAAGCAGCTAAATCTCGTTCTGATGCTTGCGAATCTCTCGATAAGACTCGAGCACCATACATCCGAACCTTCAAAGACACAAGTCGGAATGGAAGACAATGTTATTGCTTCTCAGTCCCATTCTGATGCTTACAGACCTTATAATAACGATTCGAGCAACGACGACACAGAACCTTCTGGAGATGAGAATTGACGTGGAAGAAAGATGTTATTACTTTTTAGTCATAAAAACACACCCTAAGCACCGACAGAGACATTAGAGCTAGCAGGCGTCATGTTCCCTTTCGAGCCCTGCAACAGACCAAGCAGACTTTCCGCTGCTTCTTTTCTACGAGCAAGATCGTCCTTGATACGCTGGTGTTTGGCAGCTGCACTACGTTCGACGAACCTGTTGGACGAGCTTTCCTCTACAAATTCGATAGAGTGAATCATGTAGCTGACGCCATCGTGATCAGATCCCCAATCCCGAGAGCGCAGGAAGTTTTGAGTCGAGGCCGTGTAGTATGTCAATGCTGGTAGGATGAGTAGCGTGATGTGCAAGTCAGCCTTTGATGGTGCACGGAGTGGTCTCACGGGCTTCTCTGTGTAGAGCTTGCCCAGTTCTGGAGTCTCAGAGGCGTCCTCGGCTTGCTCTCCTTTGAACAGCTCGCGAAGGTCTTCGTTGTACTCGCCAAAGTCACCGCGGATCCAGCCGGAGTGCACAGCGGCAGCAATAGGGTCAGAGTCATCTGAGTAAACATCAGAGCCCCAGACTGCGCGGGTCTTACAGATTTCTTCGAGACCACCAGCAATGGTACCACTATCTTCTTCGACGGCACTAGCGGTACCGAGGTAGGCGCGCGGAACGCGAACAGTAAAGGTGCAGTTTGACTTGTCTTCAAAGCGCGGGATTGGCTTGACTGAGCTCTTGAAATGATATTTGAAGTCAAGTGGTGTGGACTCTCTTGGAGGTAGACTGAGCTTGGTGGAGTAGACTTGACTGCCAAGGTGTTTTCGCGGCAGATTTGAGACAGATGCAAGCAACTCTTGGTTAGAGATGGTAGTTTGAGGTTTGCGTGCCGAAGGTATAGGCGGAGGTCTCACGTTGTGATGGTGATGATGAGGTGCATGGGCATGAACGGCGTGATGATGGTGATGGTGGTGATGATGAGGTGGAGGAGCAGCAGCTCCGGCTTGTTGTGGCGTACTTGCGTTGGATGGGAAGCGGAGAGGATGGAAAGGAGCAGAGGCATGGGCCATTTGCTCTTCTGGTAGGCCGTGGTGATGGTGATGATGGCTATAAGTTCTTGTCAGTATCAGCGTGATCTTAAAGAAGGAATTTCGGAAGACTCACTGATGGGCATGAGCATGATGATGATGGTGATGAGGTGGTGGTGGATGCGCCGTCTTTGGACGTTTGCTACCCCTCTGACTGGCAGTGGGAGTGTTCCTACCATCCACACTGTCGCTGTCCTCTCGAGTGTCCTCTCTCAATCTGCTCCGAGCCTTTCTGCTGTCGGTATCGTCGTTGGCATCGGCCTGCCTGGCTGGGCTGCCACGTGAAGGGGTTGCGATGCCGGCTGTGGGAGTATTACTACCAACACCACTGCCGAGACCGGAAAACATTCGACCAAACTCACTTTTGACGCCAGGATCTGCTCCAGGACCAGTATGCCTTGGCTGTGCTCCATGAACTGCTTGTGGTAGCGGCGATGCGCGTCCATTCTTGTGCCTGATTTCTGATGCAACACCCAAGAAGGCTCGTTGTAACGGATGTTCTTCACCCTCCCTTGCTTCGTAACCTGGCGGACCATACATGGCGTAATGTGCGGCACTCGGCCTCTGTCTGTCATCCATGCCATTCATGGTGGGCGTATGTCGATGATCAAGTCGGCCGAGCACCTCGCTATGTGGACCACGTTGTTCCATCTCTTCCCTACTTGGTGCCTGCACTGCAGGACGGAATAGCCCAGGATACTCTTCTCGCGCAGAACCAAAATTGAGGCGACCGTAAGGCTGAGGAGGTGGAGGTGCAGGCGTAGAGCGTGCTGTGTGCGACATGGGATGAGGGCCCTGGTGATGACCATTTCCGTTGAGCTCCTGTCGCTCGAGGTCAGATCTCGAAGGCGGCTGCGAAGAAGGACCAGGTCTGCCCATGTGATCGACATATGGTGGGAATGCGGAAGGATGACGCGGAGGAGGTCGGTCGTGCATATCTTGGCGATTTCGTAGTTCTTGGTCGAGGTGAGCGTGCATGGGTTGACTATTTGGACGTGAAGGCGCGTGGCCTGGGTATGGTTGATGTTCTTCATGTTGAGCCGATGGGGGAGATGACTGGAAGGGACGGAAGCCTGGAGCAGCGTTGTGTTGAGACATGTGTGGAGGCTGGTGAGGACCGGATTGGTGGAATGGCTGAGACATGGAATCCGATTGCCTTTGTGCTTGCATGATACTAGTAGGACTGTGTGGTCGCGGGAAATGGCCATTCGGGGCTCTTGTGCTGGCCGAGCGAGCTCTTTGCGGTGAGGAGGGATGTATAGGCTTCATGGGAGGCGATGGCGCAGTCGCAACAGTCTTTGGCGAGTGATTACCATGGCGCGAGGAGTCGCCGCCAATCAAAGATGAGATGGACATGGTTGTGCCGGGTCTTGAGTTGAAGGGAGGAAGCTCTCTCGAGCCAACATAAGGCGATGCGGACGGAGTATGACGCGGCGCAGGCATGGAGAAAGCAGAGGGGGTTGGGCCCGAGGTCGGCGAGGGTGGCGGCATGTTACGGGAGGAATAAGAGAGAGGCGGTGGTGGAGGTGGATCGAGCGGCGCTGCGACAAAGTCAGCTCATATTCTTCACGGCAAGCTTGACGACGGCATAGCGGGACATGCCTCCAGGATAGCGCTCACTGCCTAGGGAGCGACGTCGGGCAGACTCGTAGGGGAAGGGGCCACTCGACATGTGAGTAGTGGTAGGAGCTGAGGCGGGAGTCGACGAGGTGGGATTCTGAGGAGGGTTGTTATGGGTCGCTTGGTGTTGAGCTGTTTGGGGGTGCTGGATGTGAGCTAAAAATCCGGGGAGGGTTAGAAAATCTTGACCATTCTGATTAAAGTTTGGGCTTCCCGGCGCGATCGGAGACCGTGCGCTGCTGCTGGCTGAACCCTGCGATTCAAGCTGTGACCTGTCATGCCAACAGCAACAGCGACAGCAGCTTTGCGAGACGCGCTTCTTTTAGAAATCGTACCTGGGGGTTGTGGCTGTGTACTCCAAGCTCTTTCGTATGGTGTGCCCATGCCAGGGGTAGCAGAACCAATGCTGTAACTGTCGCGTCTAGTGTGCTGGGTCGACGAGGGCATGAATGGGTCGCGTGTGTGAAAGGGATCTGAGAAAGGGATCTGGACTGGTGGCTGCGCTGTTTGACTATGTTGAGGAGTATGCGACGTCGACGAGGGTTGAGAGGGGGCAGGATGTGTGGCCGCAAAGGGCTGAGTCGCGGGTTGTGGCAGTCGATTATCCATCTTGACACGGGAACTGAGTGTTAGAATAGTTCGAGACATTTGGGGAAGAAAGTGGACGGAGAGGGGAATACCATGGACGGCTGCAGGGCTTGCGCATGCTGGCACGGACTTGTTTCAGAAGAGAACGCGCAGTCGAAAGGTGAAGCAAATTCAAGAAACGATTCAAAGCAGTGTGCAGAAGACAAAGGTTAGTGGAAGAAGAGGTCAGCCATGTCGACGCAGGACTGGTCTTCCCTGGTCGCGACGCTTCTTCAGGCCAAGGGCTCCCGGGCCCGCCGCTACGAGAAACTAAAACTTCTTGATCAACGTCACCACAAAACCAACGTCCCCACACCAAATAACGTGCTGTCATAACACCCGACACGTTTCTACCTCCCGGATAATGCTCCCTATGCCAGGTGCTGCTTCATCGTCCTGGGCCCTCTTCCGCCAGAGGTTGTCGGCCATGTTCGAGGGCCTCGACAAACGTGTCGTTGGCTCGTTTTGGTTGTTCGGTGAGTGCATCTGCCAGCCACATCCCCTGATTCAACCTTGTATACACTTCTGTACCTTGCATATTCCTGCTGACACTATCAACCAGGCCTCATTAACAACGTCCTCTATGTGATAATTCTCTCCAGTGCATTAGATCTCGTCGGTCCCGCCGTACCAAAGTCGCTTGTTTTGCTCTTCGATGTCGTCCCCTCTTTCCTGGTCAAGCTGACCGCTCCCTACTACATCCACCTCGTTCCCTACAACTTGCGCATCTTGGCATTTGTCGCTCTGTCTTCGTGTGGCATGTTGCTTGTTGCTTTGAGTCCATCCTCGACCGACCCGAACGCGAACAATGGCTCTATCTCCATCAAGATGCTAGGAGTAATACTGGCTTCCATAAGCAGTGGAGGAGGTGAACTCAGCTTCTTAGGCCTTACCCACTTCTACGGACCTTTCAGTCTTGCTTCTTGGGGTTCGGGAACTGGTGGTGCAGGCTTGATTGGCTCTGGCGCGTACGTCTTAGCTACCACTGCCATAGGCCTCAGTGTCCGAACCAGCTTGCTCGTCTTTTCCTTTCTGCCGGTCATCATGCTGTTCAGCTTCTTTATCTTGCTGCCAGCCAAGCCTGCAAGTCACGCTTATGCCGCAGCAGCACAAGATGATGTAGATCCGGATACCGAATCACTTCTGAATGATGCTGTCGACCATGCTCGACCTTCTTCGCCAAAACGCAGCCAAGGGTCCCAATCCACCGAGACATGGCACAATCTCAAAGCTAATTTCTTGCGAGCCAGGAGTCTTTTCCTTCCATAGTGAGTTACATCCATCCAGTAGTAGTGATCAAGTACGGTAAGCTGAAGACATTCATCCACTCCTTAGCATGCTGCCTCTGCTTCTTGTATATGTGGCCGAGTATACCATCAACCAAGGTGTCGCACCAACACTTTTGTTCCCACTTGACCAGACACCATTTGAACACTATCGATCCTTCTACCCGACCTACAATGCCATATATCAATTGGGCGTTTTCATATCACGCTCTTCCTTGCCGTTCATTCGGATTCGTGCCCTGTATCTCCCTTCGCTTCTGCAGTGCCTCAATCTGGTAATTCTGGCAGGGCATGCCATGTTTCCGTTCCTACCGAACATATGGTTCGTGTTTGCAATCACATTCTGGGAGGGACTGCTCGGAGGCATTGTCTATGTCAGCACGTTCCGCAGGATAGGGGAGGAAGTGGCAGAGAATGATAGAGAATTCAGTCTGGGTGCAACGTCAGTGTCGGATTCGGGCGGAATCTGTATTGCAGGCTTTTTGGGCATGGCAGTCGAGACAGGATTGTGCGGATGGCAAGTAGCGCATGGGAGGGACTGGTGCACAAGACTCTGATAGAAATTCCGAAGCTTTCTGCGTCTACCATTGAGAAATGACCAAAGGGGAATAATAGCTGATGTCAAGATGAGATGAATTTCGGGTATGTATGCGGAGAATAAACGGAGATAAGGGGTTTGAGGTGTTGAATGTGGAGAGATGATCAACATGTCATGATGAAGCATAATTAAAACAAACCTACTCTAGAGCGAGATCAACAAATGGGTGTTTGAAAGACAGCTCAGCAGCATGAGGCATGGCATCCCGGAGCAAAGTGCGCGCGTATGTGCAGTGGAAGGACAGCAGCGTGTTTGCTGGCGAGGAGATTGAATGCATCATCAGCTTCAGGAACACATGCGACGACGACGACCGACAGGCTCCTGACGACAGCACGACCACCTCTCGTCACAAGCCAACCCAGAGACAGCGCACTGTGACACACTCGACCCAGCAGCTGTCCACTGCTCCTTCTGTTGCTCCCTCGGTCGCCGGCTCGAGGACACCGTCACATCGACCTACCCTCTCCTTGACCGTCTATCCTCCGCCAACAAGCACCCACGCCAGAGTCCCCAGCCATGCCGCCAGCAACACAACCACGACAAGCGCGCGCCACGCCCCAAGTCATGGTCGTTCTCTGTCCATCATATCCATGGGCAGCGACAAAGCTGCCACGACCAATCCCATGAACTCCCGTCGTCCTCCTGCTCGTGGCCATGGTCGTTCGGCCAGTATGCAGGTCTTGTCGCGCACACCTTCATACCAAGCCCCATCCTTGTCTTTCAGCTCTTACAGGAACCCATCCCCCCTGCAAGACCACCACCCACCATTGACCCGTCGTACTTCGGGCATCCGCACTGCCCCTGGCACTCCTGCTTTCAACTTTCCTTCGCCTACCACTGCTCAACCTACTTCTGCAGGAAACACTTCTCCTCAGAGACCTCCTTCCGCCTCTCACATGATGCCTCCGCCGCGTCATCCATCCGCCTCGTCCTCCTCCTTTCCTCCTGCCGAATTCTCTTTTCCTCTAGAATCTCCTGGTGCTTCACGAAGGGCCTCTCCCGCTCTTGGTCGCTCTCCTATACCCGAGTTCCAGTTTCCTCCAAGAAGCCCTGCTCCGCATCAAAGACCACCCCATCTTCCCTCTCCGAAACTTCCAGATGTGTCACCCTCGCACGCCAATCCGCTATCACGCATCATATCCGAGTCTGGTGCCAACGACACGCCTCGCACAAGCAGTGACTTCTATTCGCTTACGAACCATTCTTCCGAGACTGTCTCTTCCGACGCAGCTCTACCACCGACCAGCAGGATCCTCCCAAAACCGATGAACGGCCGCAATCAACAAGTTGCACCGACTAGCATGCCCAGAAGCAAAGAGCCAGAGACGTTGATGATGGGATACGTCCAGACCATGGGTTCGTTCATTCTTGATGGCTCGTTGGTGAATCAAGCACCTTTCGAGGACGTCAAACGAAAAGGCGTGGTAGGTGGTCAAGGTGGTGGTGGTGTCGTGGGCGTGGAAAAGTCAAAGCGAGAAAGTCGTATGTTTGGCTTTGGTTGGAGCAACATAGGCGAAAGTCTTGGTGGTCTCCTAGGCGGTGGTGAAATGAGCAGCATCAAGGAGATGCGAAGTGTGGCAAGCTCAAAAACCATTCCACTGCTCAGCACACCTCAGTCTATCCTCTTCGTCGATCTACGGCTCGCTCCAGGTGAGACCAAGAGCTACTCATATCGCTTCCGTCTACCACGAGGACTACCACCTTCTCACAAGGGGCGAGCTATCAAGGTACAATACCATCTGACTCTTGGTATACAAAGGCCAGGGGGCAAACAGCAGGTCAAGCACATAGAGATTCCCTTCCGTGTGCTTGGCAGTGTCAACAGTAAGTTGTGTTTACCTCTGTCTACATCAAGGTGCTTACGTTTGTAGATCGAGGAGAAACTCTAGGCCATGACTTGATGTCTCCTTACGTATTGCTGAGTGATAAGGCTAGAAGCCAGAGTATCGCTCTCAATGGGTCAAGGCCACAATTTTCTTCCGCAAAATCGCCATCAGAACGAAGAGGATCGTCGTTTTTGTTGCAAGACTTCCTGTCATACACGAATCAACTATTAGAACATCCTCATTCCGAATCTGGTGCACTCTTGTCACCAACGGCTGAGAAGCCGTCACGGCGCAGATCCTCGCTTGAAGATATTACGCCAAACAACATGAAAGAAGCGATAGATATGGCTATTCTGAGATCGAACATATCTTCTGGATCGGATCAGCTCGCACAATCTAATAACCGTTTTACCATCGCTCGTGGCGGCCAGCTTGTCGCTATAATCACGATTGTACGGCCAGCCTATCGCTTGGGCGAAACCATCACCGGCATTATCGACTTCAACCCGCCGTCGCCTGAGATCGAATCAGTGACAGACCAGATCCCGAGCTATGGGATCAACGTCTGGCTAGAAACAACCGAACGTGTGGACCCCAGTCTAGCATTGCGATCATCGTCTTCTGTGCAGCGAGCAACAAGGAAGACACACGCACATGTTAGCGAGAATGTGCTCTTCGCTCAGAAGGTGTCCTTCAGACTTGAAATCCCTACCACAGCCACACCTACATTCGAAACCACAGGTGTGCAGTTAGATTGGAGGGTCAGGGTCGAGTTCGTGACCGCCCGAGTACGACCGAAGGCAGCCAGTGGACTAGGCATTGAAGATGACGAAGCTGATGGTGCGGAAGAAGAGTCTGCATTGGCAGAGGCAAGAGAGAACGATCTGCTGGAAGAAGTTGGCAGAGATGAGAGAGGTGTTGTGAGGATCGCAAAAGAAAGACTAGTCGCCGAGACATTTGAAGTCGCTGTGCCTATACGGGTGTACGGTATCACCGGCACTGATGTCGACAGGCACGAAGCCGAGACTGATGGCTTGGAGGTTTGATCATTGTCTTTCTCCATCAAGGGAAGGTTAAACTACCAAAGAGGGGTCAGAGTCATGTATAGAATCGAGAATCTACTGCTTCTCTTGCATACATCTTGTACGCCTCTATCCATTATCTGAATTGAAGGGTACTAGATCCTATGGCTTTTCCCAATTCAACTTGCAGATTGATTCGATGCTCCGTACTCTATCGTCGCCAAGCAGAAAGAACGAAAAAAGAACCAAGCACAAATCTTACAGGAAACTACCAAAGTCATTGTTGTGACCAACCAAGGCAGAGGATCAAAATCACTACCTCAGAGCTGAATTTGGCTTATTATAGTTCTATGTGAAGGTGGGAGCGGGTTAGGGAGTGATGGGCGAGTAGATGGGTGAATGATCACTGTTCTACACAAAGAAAATGGATGAATAGACCTCTTTGGATCTTGATCTTTGTTCCTTGTCCGTACTGAATTGTTTCCAACACAACTCGACAAAGTCATTGTATCAGCATCTTTCCTTTGTCTTCTAAGCATCCTCGCACACCAATATAACCTTTCATCAACTCTGCTAATTTCAATTCATCAACCACATTACTCACCAACACTTACAACGACACAAGACTAACAATGACCATCATCTATGCTTTCTTGATCTACCTGGCCTTCTTGATCCTCATGGTCAAGTTGATTCTCCGGGTCTACACTGGTGTCCACTTCGGCTTTGTTGATGGGATGAACAGAGCTTTGCTCTCTTACATGCTTGCTGTTCTCGTTGAACGTCTGAGAGCTGCTTGGCGCTAGAGATGGTAACATGTTCTGGAAGATGAGTTGGTAGGTGTAGTTGGCGTTTGGGTGGTTGATAACTTGAATTGATACGATTGCTTTTTTTTTCTTTACATCAATCAATATACCGTTTCGCCTTGTATTGGTGACTTGTGTTATTTTTAAGATTCATGTCGCGAGCACCTGAGTCTACAAACCATAAAAGTTTTCAGCGCTATCAAGATCCGCGGAAACACATACGCTACTGGTAACAGACTCAATAAGGACACAATCAGATATCCCTGCCAAATGTGAAGTTCATAGATATGTACAATTCTCGAGGGAGCTATAGACATGGATTTTCTTCCGGTTATCAACAAGCATTCGACCAGCGAGCATGATGATCAAGGCTCGAACACAAGTTGTTGTCAACCGTGGATCGGTCTGATGTCATCAATGTTGCGCGATGTCATCGATTCTAGCATGCTCGGCTAGAGCTCGCGAATTGCTGTACAGAGTGCCAAGTTCTTGACAGCAACCAGTATGATCTAGTGAGCTAACTGGTTTTGGTGTTTGCAATTGACCATCAAAGCTTTTGTGTTTTCTGTTCCATAGATTGCAAGCTGAATATCTTTCAGCAGATGTGCAGTCAGTGTCAGCCGTCGAATAGGGTTGCGCATGGTATGCTGAGAACAGCTGTAGCACTTCGGCCATCTAGTCCGGGCTCATGCAGAAGCAGCGGTGTTCTTGGTAAGGATCCAGCCGTAGTAGTCAAATGAGCTCTCGCCAGCTGATAATGTCTCCATCTTGAGACTCCATAGGCCGTCGACACTCAATAGTGGACGAATGAAGTGCGGTTGTCTGAATGTAATGTATAAAAACACTCCATCATCCTTTAGAATACGATGCACCTGCCATCCGTTAGCATCGCTGTATTTTACTTCACCAAATTCATCAAAGTAGAAACTGACCTCTGTGAGATATCGTGAAGTGTTGTCTTTCACATCATCGGGAGGAGACCAAGGACTGCCGTGAATCATAGCATCCATTGTGCCCTTATCGAACGCAACATCTATACTGTTGCTGCTATGTTGAGGCATATCACGAATGTCGGCCCACGCCCATCGTACACCATCGTCCTCCTTCGCTGACATGACTTCGACAACTCTATGCGAGAAGTCCACACAAAGCTGATCTTTATATCCTCGTGCAGAAAGATCATAAGGGATTGTCTAAGCCTCGGATTAGCACCAGCCACTCAAATGAACTTCTCCGCCGACTCACGCTATCACCACTACCCAGATGCAAAATCTTGGGCTTCTGATCTACAGGTCGAGCATCGAAAAGATTTGTTTGCAGGAATGGCAGCAAAGCTGAAAAAGAACGAAACCATTCGTGTGTTGCATTTTCGCCATCAGCTTGTGCATAGCGCTTATCCCAGTATTCAGGAGTGGAAAGAGCACCTTCGCCCTCACGTTTTAATTGTTCTTGCGCTTCTTTTGTTGACATAGTTGTGGTTGTCGATTAATGAGAAAAAATGGTCCGCTCGTGCTTTGCAAGAAAGAGGTTGTTCCGAACGTTGCTGAAAGCCTAACGACAGCCACTAGCTCGAGCGCTGTGCATCGGTACGGGCCGCCTTCCTTAGTAAGCCAGAATGCAGAGGGAAAGCACAACTCAACATGACGACTTCGCGCTCACCGTCCGCTGCTTACTGCCCAAGACCAGTGATGACCCTTGCAAAGATCTCAAGGCTTTGCGGGTAGTGCATATATAGCCTCAAGGATGAGCTGCAGCTTCGTCATCATGGTAAGCAGCAAAGGTAACAACAGAGGAGTGTTTTACAACCACAAGATTGACAGTGTCCACGAAGCCTTGACTTCAACATCACATTTGCATAGCTAATAAATGTCTCTTGCCTTTCAAGGCTGAAGTCGTCACTAATGAGTCCTGTGTTTCTACCAAGATCTACATCGAAGCACCTGTGTGCTCAACCAATTGTTCAACCTTCCAAACTCCTGTTTTCTCCATTGCCGCCGATCGAAGATAATGCCCAGCATCTCGGTTCCGTCTTTCAGCCAATCCCATATCGACATGGACTCTTGCGGCTATCATGGTGCAGCTGTCATAGTCTCATTTCGTCTCTCATATTGAGATGGCACCGTTGCAGCGCTAGGCGAAATCTTGACACCTCCATTCGCGGCAACAGTGGCTAGTGGACGTCCACAGTTGCTACAAGTGTGATCGGTGTCTTTGCAATCATCCATACAGCATGGAATCCAGCACAGGCAGCCAGTGAGCACGCACAAGACGGCACCCCAGATGTACGCTCTCTCTCCGACCTTTTTGGCTGTTCTTGTTGTTGCTGGTTGTTTACAAACAGGGCAATCGACCTTCGCTGGTGAGGCTCCAAGTGAACCGAGAGGTGTGACATGCTCAACGCTAGGGATAGCTGTTGGGTATGGTGGTGGGACCTCTGTCTTAGACATTGTGCCGGCTGGTATTGAAGTCTTGGATCTTGGACCGCAAGCTGCTATAGAGCTGGTGTCGTCGTGCTTAAAGCTACTTCTTGTTGATGGTTTTGGTTGTTTGTTGTTGCTAAGATGAGATGCAGTGGAAGTGCAGAGTCCTTTTTCTTGTTGAGCCAAAGTCGATGTTGTTGCGAGACTGACAAAATTGCTTACAAGCAAATGTTGATCTCTGAATTTGCGAGAGCAGCGACCTTTTATGTGTGCACTGAGCTCAAGGCTTGGATGTACGAAAATAAATCAAGACGAGCATTGGCAATTGCGACTGCGCGCGTAAGGCGCTCAAGCCAAGACTACTGTTACATTCCTTCGCGATGATCTTCCTGCTCAGCCTGGCACTGTACTTCTGATGGATTTAGCACACAACTGAACCAGGCTGCCTGCTGATCCATGTGGCGCAGTGGATCCTGAAGGATTTGGATCTTATCAGGTGACTGCTGTACGGATTGCGCACCGCCTACTTGTTGCTCGCATCAAACAACGTACTCGATCAATGATGCTGATCATTGCACACTTGGTGTCATTGATGCAGGCAGACTCCAGGAATCAATCAAGAACGGAAGATGTATGGATCAAACTTTGGAGGTCATTCTGCGTGACCGTTTACGAGCTATTACATCTTGGCGGATTCGACTGACAATGCTGAGAGCTGACCAGGATCGCAGTTGGAGAGATGACTCATATTGCTTTCGTCGACGGATGGTTCATTTCCCATTGTTTCAGCAGAGCTGAAACTGCTCGATTATGATAGAATTCAGCTGTCTCTGTGGCATTGCTATGGCCAGCCCTTCGAAGTCTAGGATCAGCACCTCATTCCAACAAGAAGCGAACGATGTTCTCGTTGCCGCTGCCAGACCATCTTGCTGTATAACAGAGTGGGGCAGCGATTTGGCAGCGGGGCGTCGAGAGCATTCACATCCAGGTTTAAATTATCAACGAGATATTCGACCATCTCCAGCCGCGGTTCACTACTATCAAAAGCAGCATCCACAGCAGAGTGGAGAATTCGAAAACCGCGCCTTGCACCTTTCGACGCGAGTAACTTGAACGAGGCTTCAGAGCCTCTGCGGGCTACGGTGTCAAGTAATGGAGGACATCGATATGGATCAGTTGGCATGGAATTATTTGGTCTTACGCCGTTGTCGAGAGCCCATGAGACGAGTGATACGTCTGCACAAACATAATGCAGAAGACTCCCGCCGGGTCCATCGCCTATGTCCTTGTCATGTTTGTTTATTGACCAACCTTTGTCGATAAGCATTTGAAGCAATTCCTGCGAGCGTGGCTCCCAGGCCAAGAAAGGTTCTATACTCTTTACTAATACAGTGGTGTTGGTCATTAGGTAGCGTGCGACTGAGCCGGCGCTGTTCAAGAAAGCCAACCTGAGAGGGCTTTCGAGGATTGTATCGCTATGGCCACATCCGTTGGCTGCAGCGACTTTGAGACCCTCGAGCAGCTCATCCACATCGTATGAGTGCTAGCATGTACCAGGATCATTTGACAAGCTCGACTCTCGGCTGAGACAGTGTTCGAAGTCGTGATCTCGTTGACAGAAGATAGTCTACTACAGCTTGGCATACGCAAGTGTTCTGAGGTCATCTTGTCTCTTGACAAGATGGGAACTGGTAATGTTTGAGTAGACTGTTCTTGACCGGCCAATGTATGCCTCGTCTTCCGAAAGCGACAAGAAAATGTGATCGGAATCAATTCTCAGAGAACACCAGAAAAGGACGATCCCACTTAGTACGAAACGTGCGACTCAAATCGGTTGACAGAGCCCACATACTTTTTGACGTGAGCATGAAAGAGGATGCAAGGTGAAACGCGCGCTTAAAAGAGCGTGACTGTCCAACGTACGGCTGCAGCTGGGTTTATGGTTAGAATAGCGGGCGGCGACCGTCAGTCGTACAGAGATGACTGTTTGTGAATCTGACATCTCACCTTTGCAGCAAGACCCTTGACGTGTCTACCGTGGATGTGAGAATGTTCCTTTGCTGATGCATAACCCGGATGCTGCGCCCGCGCCCATCCTGCGCTTGGGTTGGCGGGGCAATGATGATCGTCCAGACCTCTCTCTTCAAGGGACGCAATCTCCTTGAAAGACCATGAGTTGGACTCTTTCAGCCTACATGGCAAGACCACCAGTACTCAGAAGACTCCCGAACAGAATTGAGAGGCAAGCACGGCAAGCAAAAACCAGTTGCTCACAGTTGGGTTACAGCAACGCTCACGAGACATGATGACTTACCATGAGCACACCGATGTAGCCCACATTATGGATATGGCGTGAATTTTAATCACTACTTTCTCAAGGTATTAACGAATGCACGCACTGGGTTTCCAGGAGACCTGTCGATGACGGCTTGTTCTCGCGAGCCTGATTAGAAAGCTCTGTTCTGCTCGAGTACCAGCCCTTGAACAACAACTATCAACGGAGGCATCAACCCGATACATTCTCTAACACATTGACTTTGAAGAAACGACATCTCATTTTTGATATGGGCAGTGCCGGCGATAAGTCATGCCTTCAAACTTCATGAAAAAGCCTTATGGCATGCAAGCGCCGGCCGATTATGAACTCCTGTCTTTCTTTCGCCGTTGCTACGACGAGACTTTGCAAGGCGACGAGATCTGAGAGAAGGAGATCCTGGAGAAGATCTTTGTTGCCGCAAAGTTGGCTGCTGCTGGGGGGTTCGTGCTTGTGGATGAGGAAGTGCCGTTAAGTACCTCTCTGTGTACCTAACACCGAAACGCCGAAACGCCTTTCGACCAACTTCACCTCCTCAACCATCTTCTCACTAGTCCGGTGTGGAGAACTCCCCATGGGGTATCAAGTTGCGGGGCGAGTCCAGAGCATTCAATATATAACTTCCTTTTCTCTTTCGTTGACACAGCATCCCAACCATCCGAACCATCTTGATTGACCTTTCCTGCTCACCTCATTGGGCCTCTTGAAAGATGGCCGCACCACACCAGACCTTCGCCATGGATGGCCTCGAGGGTCTTGAGAAGAAGAACCTCTCCGCTGAACACCTCGAAATTGTCGGTGGCCAGAGTGAACACAACATCGAGTGGCTGGCACAGTTCCCACTCATCGCCGACAAATCACCCGAAGAGCTTCGCAAAATCGAAAAGGGATTGCTTCGCAAACTCGACTGGATATTTCTGCCGGTGGTACGTGAAAGGTGCAGAAGGCGTCAACACACCACTAACCACTCCTTTAGGTAACGCTTATGCTGCTGATGGGCTACCTGGACCGCATCAACGTCGGTAACGCTCGCCTAGCTGGCATGCAAAAAGATCTTGGAATGGACGACACAACCTACAGTCTTGGAATCAGTGCTTTTTATATTGGTAGACCTATCGGCCATTATGTGTAAGACTCGTGCTGACAAGCTGTAGGCTACATCATCTCCCAACTCCCTGCCACTATCTATCTAGCCCGTGGCAGGCCGCAAATCCAGATGCCTGTTCACGTCGTTATCTGGTCTGTTATCACAGCATGTATGGCTCTCATGAGCAGCGGATGGTCATTCGTCCTCTGTCGATTCTTGGTCGGAGTAGCCGAAGGCCCCTTCCTGCCAATGGTCAGCTTGATGAGCTCTTCGTGGTACACAAAAGAGGAGGCACCCTTGCGCATGGCAATCTGGCATGCAGGCAACATTGCGTCCAACATCTTCTCCGGTCTGCTCGCAGCAGCGATCCTTACCACGATGGAAGGTATCAATGGCATAGCTGCTTGGAGCTGGTTCTTCATCATCGAAGGATGTGTCGGTGTCTTTGTTGGCTTAGCAGGATTCTACTGCATCCCAAACTTCCCTCACAACCACAACTTCAAATGGTTGACCGACGAACAAGCCCAGATGGCGCAATATCGCATGCTCGTATCATCAGGTGGAGTCTCAGAAGATGATGATACCTCAGCCTGGAAAGGTGTCTGGCTTGCTTGCAAGGATCCTTTCACTTGGATCTATACGGTTCTGCATTTCGGACTCATTGTTTCGCTGTCCGAAAAGGATTTCTTCCCTTCGGTAAGTGTCTATAGTTGACACCTTCTTTCATGCATCAGCTAACACTGCGCAGATCGTCAAGACTTTGGGTTACTCCAAGCTCATGACATATTTGATTCAGGCCCCACCTTACGTATTCGCCTATATCGCAACATTGGTCATCTCTTGGTCAGCAGGCCGCTATAAAGAACATTGTTACCACATTGTTGGATCATCCATGATGACCATCATCGGTACTGCAATTGTTATCGGTACTTACAATCCTGGAGCTCGTTACTTTGGAATGTTCTTCATGTGTGCAGGTCCTTTTGTCGGTCTAAATGTAAGGGCCACTCGCCTCCAGTGTCGTCAAATGCTCATGCTGATATTGATATAGATTC
Source organism: Aureobasidium sp. Y128-05A (assembly GCA_037042735.1). Classification (NCBI taxonomy): domain Eukaryota; kingdom Fungi; phylum Ascomycota; class Dothideomycetes; order Dothideales; family Saccotheciaceae; genus Aureobasidium; species Aureobasidium sp. Y128-05A. Next base: position 32,324 of record JAXQKC010000101.1, read on the forward strand.
ATGTCCCTTGGGAAACAACGAATGTTTTCACACCTAGATCAAAAAGAGCCGCAGTTGTGTCCATCACCAACTCCATTGCTTCTGTCTCACACTGGTTCACCCCATACCTATTCGTAAGTGATGTAGTCTATGCGGCGGCTGATTGTTGAATACTGACAGAGGTTCACAGCTTACTAAGCAAGCACCGCTCTACCAGGAGGGTGGCGCTATGATTCTCTCAGGCGCTGTCCTAGGTATTCTGGGATGTCTGGTCTGCAAGTGGTACGTGAAGAGGCTCAACAAGAAGCTGGAAGAGAGCGAGCAAGCAAATAACCTCCCTAAGAGCTGGCGCTTCGTTGAGTAGAAGAGGCATAAACTGTCACACAGAACCAGTCTCTACGTGGTTATGAAAGTGTTCCGGACATTTCTTGGACAGGTTACATCATATTTGTATTTGCAGCCATTTTATGGTAGTGCCGTTCAAGACTTCATCATTCGAATCAACCAGATACAGCCAGAGACATGTGATGTGGTACCCAACCCTCCTCGGGTTTCTCTCTAGTACTCCAGTAGATTGTGGGTCGAATATAGACAAGCTGAAAAGCCTTGGTGGTCGTTTCGAAGGATTGCCTAGCCAGGCTACCGGAGACTCGATATCGGAGCGGCGATTCGGCAAAGTTCGGCAAAAATGAAGGGAGCTTCGGCAAAGAAATCTACTTGATCGCCCCCGCAGACAGCTAGAGAAGCACATCCACCTCGATGGAACGCCGTGTCTGTGCTGGGTCAACCAATGTCGGGGAAAGAGTCTTACATTCAAGCATGCGCGCGCTGTAACAGCAAGAAAATAAAGTGCCGAATGCCCAATGAAGGAGGTATCTGCGAGCAATGCGAGTCAGTAGGCGCCGAATGCGCGTAAGTAGTCATCGGTCACTCAGCCTGTACACGGTTCACTTATACAGCCGATCTGACAGTCAGTAGGCCAAGAGTTCGCAAGAAGCGCAAAACAGCTAGCACTAGGCCTGAGAGTCTCTCTGGGGTTGGTGATTCGATGCCGCCGGACAACTGGGATTCTCACCGGGCTTCCTTCGATGGTACTGTACAATCAGCAGCACCAGAAACACACATCACAGACACCAGTCCTGTGGTCACACGACCAGTCCTCCAGGAGGACCCTGGTACAGGAGGAAGCTCGACTTACATCGGACGACATCATTTCGGGGACAATGCTATCGACGAAACTTCTGCGCGTGATTATGGACAGTCGCGCCAGCAAGGACTATCTGATATCGAACAGAAAACTCTCGAGCTATGGGATGTTTTTGCTTTGCCGCCACGGCCACTTCATGAAAGTCTGTTAGAATCCTTCATGCAGTACTGTTTTCCGTGGATGCCTTTGCTTGAGCCATCTGAGGCACATGTTCGTGACAACCAACAGAGCTCATTACTTCTGTCCCAGGCTATATTCCTAGCTGCCAGTCGGGTCAACCCTTCTCCCCCTGTCTGTGACTACGCTTCACCCGCTGAATTCTATCAGCGGGCGAAGGCATTGTTCTGGGTCGGGCACGAGAAAAATGAGCTGACCGTCATCAAAGCAACCACTATGTTGCATTGGTACACGCCAGACGGTCCTGCTTTCGTTTCTCATGACACCAGTGAATACTGGTTGAAGATTGGCGTGGGATTGGCCTATCAGATTGGCTTGCACAAAGAGCCTCCGCCAGGTCCACAAAGGGCCATTCGACGGCGGATGTGGTGGAGCCTTGTTGTAAGCTAGCTAAGTTCAGTCCTACCATTATGACCGCTGACAACCGTAGGTACGAGATTCTCTTATTTCTGTCTCGAGAGGCAGGCCGCGCGCTGTCAATCTTGAAGACTCGGATGTAACGATGCCCACATTAGATGATTTTGCTGACGCACCAGAGATTGGAGAGCTCTTTATTGCTTACGTCGAAGTTTGCTGCATTCTAGGCGATCTTGTGCAAACATGTGCGCGAAGACGAATCACCACCAGCAAGCGCACAGAAGTCTTGAATGGGTTATTCAAATGGACGCGAATGCTCCCAGCGAGACTAATGCTGGCACAGTACTCTGTCGATACGCGGACTTATGAAGCCCGTCCTCACGACTTTCTGGCACGACAACTACACGTACCTTACTTCACGAGCATCGTCATCCTAGCAAGGTCTGGCGCTGCGAGCGAAAATGTCAGCCCAGCTGCTGTTATGGCAGCTTCTTTCGTGGCAGGTATCTACGAAGATTTCTTGGCTCGCAATTTGGTTGGCCTGCTATCACCTACCTTCACCACTTTTGCATTCATTTCTGGGCTCGTACTCCGGTCTCTCCGATCATACCCGGGACTCTGGCCTGCCGCGCGAAAAGATCTTGAGGTTATACTGGCATCGCTCCAGCAACTCTCTAATCGCTGGCGCTCCGCTATAGGAGCTTACAAAGTCATACAAAGAGCTCTTGACCATCCCGTGCCTACTAGCGCTTCTCCGAAAAGATCTCTATTGTCACTCAGCCGTGAAGAGGCACCATTGTTCGAGGGCTTCCCATTGCACATTTGCAGGATGTGGCATGCATCCGAAGCGGAGAAAGCCGCACAAAACGTTGATTTCAATCTCTCTGATATATTACCGCCACAGATGGACCTGGCTGCCGACCGGGGAAGCAACAGCCAAGCAGCAATCATGAATCTGAACTTGCTTCCCGACGATAGTCTGTTTGATGTCCCTTTCGATGATCTTCCTGACTATTTCTGGGGAGATTGGCGTTTCAATGGCTAGTAATTGCAGGTTGTATTGAGGCTTTAATCTAACCGCGGCCATTCTCCTTCGCCCAGGATAGACCATAAACCTGATTCTCGCCAGGATATGGTGTCATCTAATGGCATGTGCTGATCCACTTCAAGGGTCCAGTGCTCTGGTTCTACCTCCTTGTTACAAGGACTCTCATAGTCGTAGCTCTGGCCTTGATCGACTGGACTCAGAACTGATGTGTTACTTTCAGTATCGCTGTATCTTGAACAGGTCCAGTCGTCGCAGGTGAGGTTACGAAGCTGTGCGTAGTCTCGGGGACTGTACGGGAGCTCTGTCGAAGCATTCGAAGCTGCAAATACACCTTTCTCAAGCTGCGACGTGTCACACGGAGACAACGCTACATGTGTCTTTTGGACATTGATGACAGACATCGAAGCAAGCTTCGCTTGGAATTCCTTCACGATAGAGGTCTCATCTCTGCTATCTCTTGTGCACTAGGGCTCGTCAGTCTGCGGGCTAAGCAATATCTTGGGCCTAGCTAGACGTGAGCTTACCCCAAGGTCATCTCGCCACGAGATCGTTAGATCTTGACTAAGGTGTGAGCTTTGTTCTGGACTGGCCCGTTCAGTCAGTATGGACGGATGGAAATCCTCGTCATTTCTATATACCTGGGACCAGCTTTTTTGCGATGCACTACACGTTTCCTCGCGACAATCATACACTCTGACGAATCTTCTCGGCAGACTGTACACGGCCATCCATGGATGTTGATGTCACAGCGAACTTTGCGAGCTCGGCAGTGAGTGCATGCCCTTTTTGCTCTCTGTCTGCGCGATAGCCGGCTTCCTTTTAGTACTATGCGATGTCCTAAGCATACGGGACTGGGATTGGTCGTGTGCAAGGATTCCATGCCGGCGGTGTCGATACTTTGCTAAAGGGCTATATAACGTCAAACTAATACGAGATCACTTCGCCGGCCATAACATCTCCCACATATACATATTCATATCGTCCTTCCTTGTGTATGCGCCGCGATCTATAGAGAAAGGTGTGTCTGGCCGTTGTGAAAATGCCGAAACGCCGAAACGCCGAGTACACACCTGCCGCATTCATCACACTCAAGTGTCGCAATACCGCCAACCGAGGCAGGAACATTGGACCATGAATCGTTTTGCCCCTTCTAAATCTGCCAACGCAGCACTTTTCCAAAAACATTAACACGAACTGCAAAGATGTCTGATACCAGCGACCTACCCCTCGAGCAATGGGTTACCCTTGAATACCAAGACCGCATCGCCATCATCACAATCAATCGTCCTGATAAATTGAATGCATTGCCTAAAGATGGTTTCTACCGCATAACGCAATGTCTTCGAGAGATCGAGACTCATGATGAAGTCTTGGTGACTCTGCTTACAGGCAAAGGTCGTTTCTTCTGCGCGTACGTCATGTGGTAGACTGCACTGCTTCTAACGTCCTAACTCATCTGAATAGTGGTGCCGATGTGTCCATCAGCCGTAAAACGCCAGCGGGAGTCGATGTCTGGCGACATGGTCTTAGAGAAACGGTGGCCAACAACCTTAACAACACGCAAGCCTTCTACTCTCACTCCAAAATTCTGGTTACAGCTCTGAACGGACCAGTAGTAGGAATTGCTGCAGCTCTTGTGAGCTTCTCAGATTTCATATACTGTGTACCGCATACGTACCTCCTCACGCCCTTCTCCAGTTTGGGTTTAATCTCTGAAGGTGGCGCTGCTGTTGGTTTCATCAGAAGGATGGGCGTGGCGAAGGCGAACGAAGCTTTGCTGACCAGCCGACGTCTGCAGGCCAAAGACTTGGAGGCATGTGGTTTCATCAACAAGACCTTCGATTGCGGCAAGGGCGAAGACGAACGCTTTCGAGAGCTTGTGCTCGAACACATCCGAGATACTATGGGAGATCATCTCGTGGCGTCGAGTTTGATCGAGACCAAGGCTATAGTTACGGCTTCGATGCGGAGAGAGATAGATAGTTCAATGGTCGCTGAGTTGTTTGGAGGACTCAAGCGGACGGCTTTAGGCATCCCACAGAAGGAGTTTGAGAAGATTAGGACTGGAGCAAAGAAGCACAAGCTGTAGATGTACTTTATGATCGCAGTATACTTCAAAGCCTCAAGTGGCTTTAAACTTGAGGTCTTCTTGTCAGATGTTGTGCAGCTACAATTTGTGAACCAAGAATACGCTGACACCACAACCTGCACTGGTAGGTTTCTGATATACTATCATGCTACTTTCGAAACGTTCTTATATTCAGCGATTTACAGCTTTACTAATGCCCGTCTGTTGGTTTCTCTCGAATGCACATGACTGATCAACGCAAATGCTCTGGTCGCCTCCCCATAGAGCTCGTTTCTCAGAACACCATAAACTCCTGCCTTGGCTTTTGGTGCCCATTCTCGAGCAATCTTGAGCGCAGCATCTAACATTAGATCTGGTTTTGCAATCTCGTCAACCACTCCATCAGCCAAAGCTTCCTTGCCTGTCCATTTATGTGCTTGGAGCAACATCTTGCGAGCAATCTTCGGAGACAGCTTCAGACTCAGAAGTGTTCCCATGCCTTGAAAGTGCATACCGAGATTGACGGGGGGCTAGTAAGATTCGTTAGATGAGCTCAAAAGAGAGTCATCAAATCGTGACTCACCATGGAAATGAATCCTCTCTCGCTGTTCATCACCCGATAATCATGACTAAGGGCAAATGGGCATGCTCCACCGAAAGTATGTCCAGTCAAAAGAGCGACAGTTGGAAAAGGGAAATCAAGTATTGTATGGATCATTGGAAAGAAGCCATCAGAATTGGCAAAGGGGTTGTCGTCTCGTTCATCTTGGTCGACACCAGTGCACCAGAACTTTGCGTTGTTGCCACGGGTGATGACTGCGCCTTCAGAATTGGGACCTAGTGATCTTTGAATGTAATGGAATGCTTGAATCACTTCGTTGCATAACGTAGTATTGAGACGATTCTCAGGTCCGCGTTGGAGTGTGATTATGAAGACATTGCCTTCTCTGGAAAGAGAAAGACTTGTGAAGGTGGGTGCAGGGCGAGACATTGAATTCGAAAATGGGATGCGATGGAAGCGACTAGTGTGAGTACTTACAATGAATACGACCGGCAAACGTCACAGATAGCTCAAGGCCAAGGGATGGTGAAGCGGGGCAGTGGGAAGGATTGAGGAGGCGATGGGAGAAATCACCGAAATGCCGAGTCCACCCAGATTCTCTTTTCGATATGCCGTAGCCAGACAAGACCAATGTCCCGGATGCCGTACATGTTAGCGGTCTCATGATCATATCCTCGGCCCCGGTTTTTAGTGCATCTATTGAAATAAATCTGGAACGTCCATTTTCGCACCTTGATCTATTACTGCATCAAAAATCCATCAAGCGACATGAAGAACGATCGTAACTCATTACTCCCACCACATAGAGGACAGAATGTGTTGCCGAACAGCCCATTGTTTGGCAAGCTCATTCGTCACGCTCGACGTGAACGACTAGCTGTAAGAGACCTTCAACTTGGTCTTGAGAAAACATATGGAGACCTCCTCGATGCAGTCTTGACATTTCGAGAAGTCGTCAGTGCCTCGTTGACCCCAAACACGAAGCTTGCTTTGGAGCAAGGAGATGAGGTCTATATTGGTGTCCTTGCTGCTGGAGGTTGGGAGTTCACAGTCGCAGTCTTGACAGTGCTGGCTCTAGGAGCCGCTGTTGTCCCAATGTGTAAGTCAAGTAAAACAAAGACGATGAAATAATGCTGATGTGCCAAGTCCCCTCTGCACCAGTAGATGAGCTGATCTACTTTGTCAACAAGTCGAATCAAGCTGCAGTGCTGGCAGGTGTTCCGGCAACTCCACTAGCACGGAATGTGGTCGCACAGGCCAAAATGAACAACCCTCATCTGGTTTCGATATCCATCTTGCCTAATCTGCCTGTGGTACCCACTCGAACACCTGTGGACATTTCAATGTCATCAGACTCACCGTTAGATGAGAGAGCTCCTGGCGTTGTCATCTTTACTTCAGGAACCACTGGCCGACCAAAGGGAGTCGTACATCGACGTGGCTATACCCACGAGACAGCACTCGCGATTGGCGAAGGCTACGACATCGACCACAATGATGTCCTCTTACACGCACTTCCGGTCCACCATACAACAGGATTCGGAACTTCATTCTTCCCTTTCCTCTGTGCAGGCGCATGTATTGAGTTCAGAGGCGCAGCAAGCTTTGACGCAAGATGGGTCTGGGACCGCTGGCTTCAAGGCGGACTCACCGTCTTCTCTGCTGTGCCTACAATCTACATGCGCCTGAAGTGGTACTTTGAGCGCGAAGTTCAAAAGCTCCCACTTGAGCAGCAAGTACAGTATGTCACAGCAGCCAAGCAATTCCGTGCTTTCTTGTGCGGATCGAGTGCTCTTCAAGACGGTGTCCAAGATTTCTGGACGAGCTTGAGAGATGGTTCGCCGATTCTGACCAGATACGGTGCAACTGAGTTCCCAGGCTGTCTGAAAGTACCAGCCGACATGGATCATAGACTCCTGCCCAAAGGTTGTGTTGGCATGACAGTACCTGGAGTAGAAATCAAGCTTTCAGGAGGCAACGAGGGTGAGTTGTTGGTCAAGTCTCCATATATGTTTGCAAAGTAAGTATATGTGACTGTCGACTGTCCTGGTTGTTTCCAAATCCTGACTGAGTCAAACTAGGTATCTTGGCGATAAAGAGGCAACGATCAACGCACACGACGAAGAGGGCTGGTTCAAGACTGGTGATATCGCTCGTCGAGATGGACACTATTACACCATCATTGGCAGAGCGTCGGTCGACATTATCAAGTCAGGTGGATACAAGATTTCAGCGATTGACATCGAGCGTGAACTTTTGACTCTTCCATATGTTGGCGAGGCCATGGTCGTAGGCGTAGATGACGACGAGTTTGGTCAATTAGTCGGCGCCGCCATCACGGTCAAGCCGTCTGCCACCATTTCAGTCCAGACCTTGACGCTCAAGAAGCTGCGAGACGACTTGCGCTCAAAGCTGGCTGGATACAAACTACCGACCGTGTTGCGTCTTGTTGAGGGTGAATTGCCAAAGGGTGGAACTGGCAAAGTTCAGAAGAAGGTGCTGGGACCACAATACTTCCCCACCCCGGACTATATCAAAATGTCTGAGATTCAGACTCTGAGAAAGGCAAAGAGATCAGAGGTGCGAGCTAGGCTGTAGCTTTGCCTCGATTAGTGAGGCTTTTCGTATCCAATGGTTCATATCATAGCTGGGGCATTGTGAATCGAGACAGTCACATTCCATACAAGTCTATACGGTTGCAGAAATTATGTTATTTTCCTAGATCCTATCACTAAGTAGACTTTGCGGGCCACTTGACTCTTCTTTCTGCTCGTGCCATGAAGTTGGTAGGTCTGATGAGCTGGAAGAAAGGATCGTATTCCACAGCTTCTTCATCGACCTTTGACCAGTGGTAACGGTACACCAACTTCGGCAGGAAAATCTTGACTTCAAGTAGCGCAAAATTGAATCCAATGCAGCCACGAGGACCTTGAGCGAAGGGGATGTATGTGGAGCGATGACGGTTCTTGACCTCTTCAGTGTCCCAACGATCCGGGTTGAATCTTGCTGGGTTGTCCCAGAGCTTGGGGTTGTTGTGGATGTGGTGAAGTGCAGGGATGACGATGCCACCCTTAGGGATCTTATAGCCACCGGGTAGGATCAGATCGTGTTTTGCTGTACGGCCAGGTTGGTAGGATGGGTTGTGTTTGCGCTGCATTTCCTTTACGTATTTGTCTAGGAAGGGGAGCTTGCCAATGATATCAGCGTCCAGCACTGTGTCATCATCGATGTCATTGTCAATCAGTTCCTGGAGTAGACGTTCTTGCATGCCTTCATACGTTGTCAAGCCGTAAAGGAGCCATGAGAGAAGTGATGAGGTGGTTGTGAAACCAGCTGCGGTTGCTACCATGATCGAGTGGTTTCTGTAACGCGCGGGGAGTTTCTCGCCTTGGTTGTCCACTGCCCGGACTGCATAGTCTGCAATACACGATGCCTTGAGAGCTGCATCTTGCAGTTCGAGGTCCTCAACACCATTGGGGGTCACTGCGGCGATGGCTGCTTCCATCTGCTCTTCGAGCCCGTTTCTGACGTGTTTCAGTTTGGCGGGGTCGCCGAAAGGCAAGTACGAGTACCATGATCCCATGGTCGAGACCTTTTTGTTCAACTCAAGAAGCTCAGCAATGTCGCGAACCATCTTGTGAAGTGGCGCATATACAGAAGAGAAATGGTTGAAATCAAGACCAAGTGTAAGTTGACCGACAGCTTGAGAACCCAGCTTCAACATGTAGAGGTAGACGTTGAAAGCGTCCCCTTGCTCATCCAACTGATCGAAGACTTTGTATGCTGACTCCACGGTTTGTTGCATCTTCGGGCTGTAGTGACGAACTGCTTTTGGTGAGAAGGCTGGCGGGAGGAATTTGTGTGTCAATCTCCAGGCTTCAGTGTCCGTGTCGGCAAGGAACAAGCCTGCTTCTTGATCCATGATACCGAAGAGCGGATGCTCGGGGGTGATCTCCTTGGTGAAAAATCCATTCTCGTTGAATACATGGTTGGCGATTACAGGATCATTCGTCTGATAAACGACCGATCCAAAATTGGTGGTCTTGAAGACAGGTCCGTATGTGTCGAATAGTCTCTGGTGGTTACCAAGATGGTCTGGATAGATTTCGTAATAGTTGCCAATATAAGGGAATCCTCTAGGACCCGGCACATCTCTGACTTGCTTGCCATCGATTGTGATTGCAACTGGTTGTTGGCTGTTGATGACCTCTGATACTTCCGTCAAGGTGTTGTTGTCTACTGAAAAGTCGATTCCTGCTGACGTTCAGTAGCTGAATCTCTCACGCTTAACGTTCGACTTACCGCTTGGCTCCAAGACAGCAAAGTGTCCAGCGACGAGTAGACGGAGCGAATCATAGTCAGAAACTTCGCTGGAGTTTATTTCGATCGCATGCCCTGTAGAAGGGTCTTGTCCTAGCAGGTAAAATTGCACGGAAGGCATATTTGCTGCGCTCTACCAATATGGTCTCTGCTGCATTGAAGCTTGAGGGAGTACTATGTTATATATTGAGCATACACACCCGAACGGATGACCTACTTGCAGACCCATCTTGTAATCTATCACGGACCATCAAGCACCTTGCCGCGGTTCGCGATTTATCTTCATCAAAATGTTATTACGGAGCGGGTCGAAGTAGGCGAGAGTGTTGAGACCTCGGCGTGACCATACACCGCCGGCGAGTAAGTGCTCGCATCTTTGCGACAACAATTTAGGCTTGCAACACGTTTCAAGGACTCCGTCATTGAAAGGCATACGAGCGGCTCACGGCCCTTGTCTTGCTTGCTGTCGAACCCACGGAGATGAGGCGACCGACATGACAAGCTCAGATATCGCATTTTGTGCGAGGACGGCCCGGCGAGAACTTCTCGAAAAGTTTCAGGAAGCGCACTTGCGAATCGCAACGATATCCAGATGGGCAGGTGGTCAGAGCTTCACATGCCGGTCGTGTTGACACCTCTAGCGTCGTCAAATTTAGATTACTCAGCGTGACTTGCCGATCTTGGGGTGCTGGGTGACCCTGATCAACACTATCGCTACCGCTGCTCACTCCATCAAGTTCCCAAGCAATCAATAGGCAAGTTGGCTATGATTAACAAGCATCTTGAGCACGTTTAGGTAAAACACCACGTAGTCGAAATCAACAAGGTCAAAGATGGAGTCTCGAGAATTTTGAATTCGATGATTAAAAACTTGTATAGAATTTTAGAAAGTGAAAATATCATCGGTCATCTTGCCTACTGAGCCAGGCTTCTTCCAGCCCAGCTCAACCAAGTTCTTCTTCGTGGCGTTGATCATACCAGGAGGGCCGCAGAGAAGAATCTTGGAAGATCCATCAGATGAAGGAGCAGGCATGTATTGTTCAAGAACATCCTTTGTGACAAAGCCACTACCGTACTGCCAGCCTTCAGGTGGGTTGTCGAGCATGTAGTGCACCTTGAGGTTCTTTGGGTATGCTTTAGCCCAGGCATCCAATTCTGATCTTAGCAAGATGTCGTCCTCAGTGCGGTTTGCATACACTAATGAGACTTCTGTGGTATCGGTTCTGTCCTCGCAAATACTCCTGATGAGTTGATAATGAGGAGTAATTCCAGTGCCACCAGCGACCATGCCAATCTTCTTGGCATAACCCTTCTTGTACTTCATGGCACCCTTTGGACCACGGAAAAGTACTTGGTCACCGACCTTGAGCTGCGAGAGGTATCGCCCAGTCAGAAGACCTTCGTCGTAAACTCGAATGAGGAGAACCAGCTCGCCGAGGTCGGAGTCGTTCGAAGTTGGTGTGTACGAACGTGTCACTGTTTGCTCTCCAATCTTTGCCTGGATTGCAACGTGCTGGCCGATGGGCAAGCCGAGTCTAGTGGTCGGAGTTGGAAGTTCAAAGGTCAAACGGACTAGGCCTGTTCCACGAAGTATTTGCTTTGATTTCAAGGGCAATGGCTGGAACTCTGTGCTCTTCAGGAAACCAACGTAATGTCTGGGAGGTAACTTGGGGACTCGCTTGTACATCGGGCTTCTTCCAAATCCACCAGGAATAGTCGTGATCTTTGAGATATAAGATGCGAAGCTTGCACCAAAGGCTGCCGAGAATACACTAGCCAGTAAGAAGCCCTTGAGGAAACCATTGTCGGATTGCGGGAAGTTGAGCTTGTGGAGGTTGAGCTTGTGCAAATATTTGTGAGCTCCGGGAATGTTAATGCGGCCATGGAATTTGTATGCGACAGTAGTAGCTGTACCGGCAAGCAGACTCGCGGCCCCGACCGTACTCAAAGTTTTGATGCTAGGCACATTGCTTTGACTAGGAGCTGGTTCCTTGCGAACGATCTGAACTGCCTGCTTGCGAGCTGCTTTTGTGAACCCCTCCAATCGTCCAACGAGGAAGGGTTCCATGATCTCTCTGGCCTCGTCGGAATGACCAACATCTTCGAAAGCTGTGGTAGCATCTTGTCCAGCTACCTCTACCAGCGATTCCACACCGCCAGGGTGGTCCAGAGTATATTTCGTAACGTCGTAAACATTGCCATCGATGATGATCCAGAGGTCTTTTTCAGTGTTGTGCTCAGTCACCTCTTTCAAGGTGTATTCTTTGATTTCAGCCATGGTGAACGAACTGAAAAGGATATGTGAAAGTGCTTCCAAGGAAAATGAACAGAGTGGGATCAGGCAGGGTCTAAATTGAGGCTTCTAGGCGCACAAGTTTTCTTATATTGCCTGCCACCAACAACGATAGCACGCTGCTGGCATGTGCTTGCCTGAACACGACGACCGAGGCATGCTCACCTGCTCTGGACCAGCACGGTCGCAATCAAGGAGTGGATCTTAAGCGGCAACGAATGTGTAAACAAAGTCTCTTTGATAGGCTCTCGACTAGTCAGCAGAATCGGTAATGTCGCAAGTAGCCGACCATAGCGAGATGAGGGTTCTCAGGGCCATGTCAGAATGTAGATCAGCTTCGGTCCGAAACCGATAGTGAATGAGAGGCGGATTGTGTGGTTTGAGCAGGAGTCCCGACGTCCGTGCGCTCAAGATCGGTGAGAGACTGCCGACCGACCGCGCTTGCCTGCCCCCTCCGGGTCCTGTTCTGGAGATACACGATTCAGATGTAAGCCACTCCATGGACGTGCTGGCAGTGAGACGTTGCGTCCGAATTTCGACCTACGGTTCGCGTCTGCCGGTCGTGTTGGGTCTGCTAGAACACCACGTCACCAACCGTCAAGATAGCTCCGGTCGTATCGATGAATGTTAGTAGGTAAACATGGGCAACCTAAGATGATGTACATAGAGACATTTGAGTAGAACACATATATACGGTAAGCATTGTCTGTATTGGAAGACTCACAAGTTTGATCTTCCATTGTATCAGATTTTATCGTCGCTCGCAAGCATGTGGAACCCTCCTCAAGATTACATCAACAGACCGGTAGCCGTACTAGGCGGTGGTGTGTTAGGCAGACGTATTGGTGAGTGATCGAGAACATGCTCACAACAGATCGTGCTCGAGCTGATTGTCGCATCTAAACAGCTTGCTGCTGGGCTTCTGCCGGATACAACATTCAGATCAGAGATCCTAGCGAGCAGCAGCGTCAAGATGCTGTTGAGTATTTCAATGCCAATGTGGCATCTTACGCCGAAGCCACGAAAAAGCCTCTTGGTAATGTCACTGTCTATGATGACTTACAGTCTGCGGTCAAGAACGCATGGCTCGTGTTTGAGGTCGTTCCCGAGAAGCTTAACATCAAAATTGAAACCTTTGCTGAGCTTGAGAAACTGGTATGCAACTGTTCGCAAAAGGTTGTGGTATCAATGTACATGATGCTAACCATACTTCGGGTTCAAGGCACCGAAAGACTGTATCCTTGCATCCAATTCGTCGTCTTATAAGTCTAGCGAGATGATCGAGAAGGTCAGCGAGGAAACAAAACGTCGTGTACTCAACACCCACTACTTCATGCCGCCGACTATTATGATGGTCGAGCTTATGACAGATGGATTCACGCACCCGGAGATCTTTCCTTTCCTAGCAGAACGTCACAAGGAGGCAGGACTTGTTCCTTTCATCGCACGCAAAGAGTCGACAGGTTTCATCTTCAATCGAACGTGGGCTGCTATCAAACGCGAGTTCCTGACTATTCTGGCCGAGGGAGTATCGACACCCGAGGAGCTGGATCAAATGTGGACTTTGTTCTGGGGCTCTAAACAGACTCCTTGTCGTATCATGGACCGTAAGTCCTGTTTATTCTCAGCAATCACCTAAAAATTACTGACAACATATCACAGAGGTCGGGCTCGATACTGTCCAATTCATTGAGGAACATTATGTTCGCGAAAGAGGTCTTCCCAAAGACAAAACAGTCGACTTCCTGGAAGAAAACTACATCAAGCAAGGCAGACTTGGAGACAAATGCCAAAATGGTGGGTTATATCCTCCTTCGACACACGACACTTCGAAGATCGTCCTTTGCGAGCTTGGCGTGTCGAAGTCGCTCAAAGGAAAAACAACCGTTAAGGAAGTATTGAGTAACGGGCGCCTGTTCCAAGTCTCCAAAGACGGCAGCAAGCCTTCGTCTCTTTTGGAGAAGGCCGGTCTTCCGGACGGTGTTGAGTTCTGCAGAGCCGACAAACGTCTGTATGTCACTGACATGGGCACATTCGGTAACAACGATGGACGAGTTTTCTCCTGTGAACTCGATGGAAGCGATGTCCAGGAAATCGTCCCTCGTGGCAGTGTGCACACTCCTAAGCAGACGGTAATCGACGAGCAACATGGAAAGCTGTACTTCTGCGACAGAGAAGGCCTTCGTGTTATGTGTTGCGATCTTGATGGCTGCAACCTGCAGACATTGGTTCAGACTGGCGATTGGCGAAAACCGGAAGATATGACAGACCAGACCAAGTGGTGTGTTGGCATCACACTTGCTCCCAAACTTGGCAAGCTGTTCTGGACTCAGAAGGGCTCACCCAAGAGTGGGAAAGGACGCATCTTCAGCGTCGATATTAACATGCCCATTGGTCAGACGGCTACAACCAGGTCGGACATCGAGTGCGTGTTGGATAAGCTTCCAGAGCCGATCGACCTTGAATTCGACAGCAACACGAACATGCTCTACTGGACGGATCGAGGTGAAGTTCCATTCGGAAACAGCCTGAACAGAGCAGAACTCGATGCTAAGGGTCATGCACGTCCGGTGGCATCTGGTCTATTCTCCAAACACGAAATCATCGCACAGAACTTCGATGAGGCGATCGGACTGAGGTTAGACAGTGCAAGTGGAAGTATCTTTGTTGCTGATCTTGGTGGCACGTTGTGGAAAGTCCAGGGAGGTGTCAAGTCAAAAGTGTTCGAAGACAAGACCAATGCTTTTACAGGATTTGTAATAGTACCATAGACTCGAAACAAGACCTTCCGTGTGTTGATGGCCGTCATATGCCTAGACACAAAGATACGCGAGTATTTGTTGATCAGTACCGGCCCCTTGAATATGACAGATTGATTCATTGTATGTTGCTGTACATTTTCGCCAGGCTCGACAACTCGTGGTTGACATAAAGTGGCTCCGCATGCCTATATTACATGTGTAGAAATCCAGGCGCGTGGTCCTGCCATCAGAGCCTTCAGTATGCTAAGAGTCTGCGATTGTCCAGCATGGATGGAAGCTGGCAGGCGTGATGACTGCTCGAGATCTGTAATTTGCCTATCCAAGTTTTCGATGATTTTGGCTCGTTTTAGGATGCTGAGTGGTGTGCTGGTCGCAGGGAGGACAGGAGCAATTGCGAGATGGGTCATCTCGTAGCATGCAAAGAACAGCATGACAACCGGATCACCTTGAGCAAGGCGTTGAAAAGCATTTGGTATCCAATACATCCAATTTCTGATAGGATAGAGTGCTTGGAGTTGGTACTCAGCAGGCGTGTTCGCCACCGAGCGCATGGCCAAGCTGGAAACGTAATTCGAAAGTTCTTTCATGCTTCTCTTGAATTCGGCATCGACCTGAAAGCTTTGTAATCTTTTGAGAATTGTACTCAGTACCTCGTTGGCTTTCACTAGGGGCCGATCCGGAAGTGTGACATCAGTGCTTTTGGTGAGAGGAAGCTCGTCTGACGATGCTAGCAATGATCGCAAGTCAGATTGATAATTCCTAGCATCCATGAACTCGAGAACAGTTTTGACGCCTTGCATCGTGTGCGAATACTCGTCGCTCGAAGGAGCTTGCCAGGAAAGTACGAGCGAGGCAGCCAGAACTCCAACAAGGTTATGAGCATCTGTGTTTGTCAAATTCTGACGCAGACCACGAATCGCCAGATACCTATACTCGAAGCTAGTTTGTGCCATGGCAGTGGTCTTGTTCAACGAGGATAGGTGAGAAGCAGATAAAGCGCACACTGCGTATCGAACAAAGTCCTTCTCCATGGCTACTTTGAAGGTTCTAGCACAATCAAGTCAATATCATAGACAGCATAAAAGAAAGTACGGGCCGACACACTCATGTAACACGAGACCTCCGAATACGAGTTGTTGCCTTTTGCTCTGTTGAAGGTCCACGATTAAGCAGGAAAGATGATTGAAAACGTAAGAGTCTCGATCCAGCCAGCCAACACGGTCGTTCATTCGAGGATGCATGGGCTGGTATGCTACGTTCAGATACGCTTCATCTGAATATCCGCATGATAGGTTTAGGCGATTGCAATTGAGACATCTGGGTTTATGTTCGTCACATCGGACCTGTCGCCTCTTACACGTCGAACATCCCGATTTGCTCTTGACATGTGGGCGACGCCTCTTCTTTTCTTTCGTTGAAGTTCTTCGGGGCGACATCCCAAAGGATTTTGTTTTTAGATGAGAAAGTCGTAAGACAAGACCGGCTGGTGAAAAAGTACCTATCTTGCCCTAGGATACAAGCCGAGAGTTCCGACTGCGTCAGAATTGGTGTCGCAATCTCAAAAGCGGCGTCATTCACCATACAACTCCGTCACACTGGTTGTTTGAACAATTGTTTCCAAACAAAAGGCCATCATTCTCATCATTCACGAGTCCAATATATCGTGTCGCAATCTTGACTCGACTAGGCAATATGAGAACAAGATGCAAAGTGTCTCCTTGAATCAGCGGCAACGCTGGTGATCGATCGAAATATCAACGCCTTCAGCTGGGCATGCCATGGAGGCTGCACGCCAAAACCTCCTGTGGACAGGGGCAACGTTGGATTCTCGATGCGACAACTAGAGTCGGCCACAGAGTCGGCCAAGCGATACGATGACAATCCCAGCCGCTGGCTGACTTGGTATAATGTCGAGGCTTTTGAGAGCAGATTTTTCTTGCATGCGAGATGCTGCGAAATCTTGTTCTCAAGCTCTGATATACTATCTACAGTCACACGACGAAAGCGTTGCTCGTATCGCGGACATCGTTATCATTGATCGTCTCAAAACAGATGCCACTCATGAACGTGTCTCTGAGGTCGTGAGCCGTTTGAACAAAGCCGACCATCACTACTCACAACCCGACATTCATGCTTGTGTTGGTATATCTTCTGCATACTGCAGGAGTGCCAAATAAGTGGCAGAAGGAACCCGATTACCTGCTGTGTTCCTGTGAGCCAATTTATTCCTGCATCAATCATTGGACCCCTCACCAAGCCTCAGAAGTCTTAACGGTTTTAGTTCATCAGCCAAAGACGCCAACCCGACAAGAAATGCCGCGCCGCATGGCAGTGGCAGTATCGTACCAGGGGAAGACTTGGGCATGTTGTTGACGCGTATCTGGAAATTTTCTTGTTTCTCAAGTGCTTTTCCTTTTCCATCACCCACTGAAGATTTCTGCCTTATAATCTTCCTAAACTCCCCCAGAATCTCCACCAGAACATCAATCGCTTGAGCTTGCCCTCGATCCAGCTCCGCATTCACCCCGGACCCTCTTGCGAACGCCATCCGTGCACCTGGCACCATCCTGGTAGATATACTAGTCTTGGTCGTTGTTTCTCGGGGAGCTCGTCCCATTTGGACTGTTGCTCGCATTCATCGCCGTGCTGAGAGCTGGGCATGTTCGAGCAGAAGATTGATGCAATTTAGATGCTCGATTGAGCAATTAACAGCATAATGTCTTTACCTAATCGACCACCATCATCACGCCGCCTGACCCGACCAGAATCGTCTTCTCTAGAAGAGGGACGACAGAGTGAGCAATCCGGGAGGTCAGCGATCAATTTACATGCACAGCTTTCAGCAGCTTCTTTGCGACCACAACCACTAGACAGCCGGTCCCGAGGCCCAAGCAGTCAGACTAGCAACGAGGTCCCAGCTCGACAAAATCCATCCACCCCTTCTACTCTGCATCGCTCTAGTCAATCGAGTGCTTCCAATCAGTCTTCAAGAGATGGATCTGTTGGGTCATTGCACAATGCACGTACCAGAGATACGAGCGCTGCCGGACTCGCTCTAGGTCAGGGATTGTTACCTCCACCACCTATACCTGCCTCGAATCCTAGTCCGCGACCATACAGCATGAGGAATGTTAGTTCTTCCACGAGTCTGTCAAGGATGGCTACACCTAGATCGGTCAGAGATCTTGGCCGTGACTTTGATAGATATTACAATCCGTTCGAGACGCCTAGTCAATCAACAACTGATCTGACAGCTTTGCTACCACGTCGCAATTCTATGGACAGTAGCGGACATGCGGTTGGAGCCTCTAGACCAATGTCAAGACGAGGTTCGAATCCTTTCGCTGATGAAAGCCACCCTTCAAATCATCTTGCGACAGCTGCTGTCGTCAACCCCAGAGGTGCTTTTGTTGACGAAAAAGGTGCAAACACGCCGTTCTTCCCGTATCTTGACGATAGACTCGGCGCGCCAGGTACAGAAGCCCAGGGCTACACATTTCCCTTGTACTGGCACGAGAAAGAGTGGGACGATGACATGCATCTACCAATGGTCGACGATGATGAAAAATTCAAACCTACGCTACGAGATCGCTTCTCACGGAACAACATGCGAGACGCGCTCGGTCTGGCATTCATGATAATCGGTCTTCTAGGCGTGTTCATCATGTTGCCAGTGCTTAGTTGGTCAGGCATAAACATCATTGGATATAACGACACACCACTGGATCAGATGTGGGGGTACGGGGATAACGCAGTAACGTGGGCTACAGTCAATGCGAGTCGAAAATATCCGCTTTTGAAAAACATACATACTGGTCTCATCGACCCTGACACCCCTCAGACTGAGAGAACGCGAACTGGTGTCAATGGGGACAAACTTAACCTGGTGTTCAGCGACGAGTTCAATGAAATCAATAGGACGTTCTATGCTGGCGATGATCCATATTGGTACGCTCCAGACTTTTGGTACGGCGCGACCAGAGATCTCGAATGGTATGATCCAGACGCCGTGACCACATGGGATGGTGCTCTGCATCTTCAACTCGATGCGTTCGGCAACCATGGTCTCCAATTTCGCAGTGGTATGCTGAACTCCTGGAATCAACTCTGCTTCAAGGGTGGAATGATGGAAGTCTCAGTCAGTCTTCCAGGACCTGCTGGTGTTCACGCACTCTGGCCTGGTGTATGGAGCTTGGGCAATCTCGGACGACCGGGATATCTCGCTACTACGGAAGGAACGTGGCCTTACACCTACAATGAATGTGATGCGGGTATAACACCCAACCAATCCGACAGTAGTGGCATGAACAAGCTCCCAGGACAGAAGCTAGCCAACTGTGTCTGTCCGGGCGAAGACCACCCCACTCCAGGCAAGGGGCGTGGAGCACCTGAAATTGATGTGATTGAAGTTTCTGCAGATTACGGCGGACTTGGTCTTGGTGTCGCGACGCAAAGTTATCAAATTGCACCTTTTGATGTTTGGTGGTACGTAAACTGAAGGTACAAATACCACGACTTGTACTGGCGTTCGCCTCAACCTGCGGTTTAATGGAACGCCGCCCAGGACGGCATCTCGCAGAGCTGAGTGCATCTGTCCAGCTGGGTCGTGGTGTACCCACAACCAACGTTTGATATCTTGCTAACTGTACCTTCGCTTAGGTACCCTAACGCAGACTTTATGGAAATCCCAGATTACACTCTCTCGTTCTTGAATACATGGACCGGAGGACCTTTCCAACAGGCAGTGTCTACAACAACGATGCTAAACAATAATTGGTATGATGGAAAAGCATACCAACGCTATGCTTTCGAGTACGTTCCTGGAAACACATCGGAGAGCTTCATCGCGTGGACGGTGGCTGGGCAGGAGATGATGAAGTTTGATGCCCGAGCGATTGGGCCCAACGGCAATGTTGGTCAAAGGATAATTAGTGAAGAGGTATGTGACATGTCAGATGAAGCCGAAAAGTGTACTAACAAACACCTTCTTAGCCCATGTCGATGATTCTCAATCTAGGTCTTTCAGAGAATTGGGTTGCGATTAATTGGTCGGCGGTTTCGTGGCCAGCAATCATGCGCATCGACTACGTTAGAATCTACCAGAAGGAAGGTGAAGAGAGCGTGACGTGCGACCCTCCTGGCTTCGAGACTACAGAATATATCAAGAACCATCCCGAGGCTTATAATAATCCTAACTACACTGTAAGTCAAGGAACCTTTGATTACTGTGATCGAGACACTGACTGTTGAGGGCAGACTTGGGCGGATACCGGATACGAATGGCCGCGAAACTCATTGATGCATGGATGTTGACGAGGGAGATGTGTGTAGAAGAACGGATGTAGATATAGATGCAAACATGGGGTATATGGTTTTGATGGTGATGTTGTCTCAATCGTCGTCGACGACTTCCTCGCCGTACATCTGCTCTTCCATGTCCTCGTCCGTGGATGCCTTGGATGCAGCACCCTCAGTGGTAGCCTTGTCTTGGTCCATCTTGTTGGTCAAGAATTGGTTGATGTCGTCTTGCAACTGGGCGACTTTCTGGCGCAGGTCGCCCAAGTATTGCGACTTTTCTGTTGACGAGCTGGCGTGGGTGGGGGCGGACTGGAGCGGGGAAGAGAAGGTGTTGGTCGCGGTGGGCGACGTGTAGACGGCGGTCAAGTGGGCGGACATGTTGACGGAGAGGAGAATTCTTGTTGTCGATGTGAGTGATGAGGTGAAGTGGTAGTAAAGAGGCTAGGGCGACTTGACTTCTGTCAAGTTATTTTTGGCGTGCTCTCTGCAAGGAATGGGAATGGCGTGAATGATGACGCTCCCAAACTTTGACTCCACACATTTCCCAAGGGACTGTGAGACATTTACCTCTACACCCGTCATGGCCGCCATGGACGAACCACGATGAACAACGACCCAAAACACCAACACCCCCCTCCGCTGCGGCCGCGACCGCTGCAAGCCTCGCCCACGGCTCCTCCACCGTTGTGGGCGCATCGCAGCGCCTCGAGCATGTCGGCTGCCCCCAACGACAGCACCAACAATCAAGTTCCTCAGGCCCAGCAATACGCTTCTCGTCCCAGCACCGCTCATGCTACCACTGCTCCGCCTTCTGCCCTTGCCAACTTCTCGCGCCCTCAACCTCACCAGTCTATCGATGCTCAACTGCGCATGACCTCTCCGCCGCCGCCTCCGCCCCCACCCACTGCCCCTCCATCCATACACCACCGTGGCCGTCAACATTCCCAAGGCTTCTTTGAACCCTCTTTACCGCATACTTCGCATATGCCCGCATCCCAAATCGCTGCCCAAGCTGCTATGCACCACATGTCCAACTCGAATCAGGATCGCAAACGACCCAACCCTCCCTTGCAGCCCATCAACGTTGCTGCCACTCGTCTCGATCGTCGCATAGCCTCTCCTACCACCCTGAGCCCGCCCCCATTCCCCTCGAACAACATTGATAGTAGAATCGCTGCTACCACTGCTGCCAACGTTGCCTTTCCACGCAGTCCAGGTCCAATGCCTTCACCCCACGCTCTTACTGCTGATCAACCTGTCTCTGCCCCTCCGCTTCCACCTCCTGTTGAGACAAAGGTCAAGGAGCGTTCCAAGATGAAGCTGTTCCACAAACCAAAGAGTATTGGCATTATCAAGGACAAGGACCTGGACAAGAAGGCTCCTCCAGCCCTGCCATCCCCAAATCGCGGTCTGCTACGCGCTGGTTTCGCAAATGCTTCAATGACCAGTCTTAATGACCCAAACTCGTCTGCCGCTGCCTCTGTTTACTCGTCCGCCAACACATCAACTTCCACCCTAGTACCTGTAACTACGACTGCGACAGCCGCCGTCGAGAAGAAGGAGGACAAGGAGAAACACAGACATCATTTCTTGTCAAGGCAAAAACAAAAGGATCGTGGCGCTCTACCTTTGTCCTCGGCTTCTTCCAATTCCACCGCTGTCGATCCAAATGCTCCACAGTCCTTGTACTCATTCACTCCACAATCTCCTGGTTTCTCAAAATCCGTCAGTGGCCTAGACCTGCGACATGGTGGGCGTGCTTTACGAGAAAAGAAGAAGGAAGAAAAGGCCGCTGCTGCTGCAGCTACCAATCTGACGCCTACAATGTCTAACACTTCTGGTAACCTTCTCCGAGACGACTCTAGAAGTGATTTTATGGGTCCCAGCAGCTTGGACTCAGTCTCGATTCTCGGCCCTCCTAGCAGTAATTCTCTTTTCTCTCTACCTTTGTACGAGTCACAGCCTACCATGTCTGCTGCTGCGTTCAACAATCTGGGCAACAGTATGGGTCTAAATGGCATCACAGCTGACGATGCTTGGCCCTTGTTAAAAGCAAGGTTATTGAACATCTTCTCTGGCGAGGATCTACGGACGCCGATTGAAGACTTCAATCTGCTGGTTTCCGTACACATACGACGGTGTATACAAAAGCGCGCTCCAGTGGTTTTGGTTGAAGATCTGAGGGAATTGCTTGCAACTGGCTTCTCTTCACTTGCGCAAACACTACACAGGGTTCCCGACGAAAGACTCGTAACGCGCCTCGTCGCTATTTGGCAAACAACTTTCAGCTCGATTCTCCCCTTCATTCAAGCCGTCTTCTTACCGTTGGACCTCGAGTTTCGAGGCCACGGCAGCATAATGAGCGCAAGAGAAGCTTCAGAATTTTGGGGTGCTTTCGTGCCCGCTGAAATGCCACCACCTATTACGCGGAAGCAATCATCCTCATTCGATGAGCTGAGGCCGAGTAGTTCTGGATGCGCGACCATAACAAGTAACACAGCCAATCGTATGCCTGGGCTTGGAGAGGAACTGGACGTGCGCCGCATCGCCTTGATCGTGTTCCGCGATGTGGTCTTGCTCCCACGCCATGAAACGCTGCTCGCGATTTTTTCAAGGTTGTCATTAGACAGCATAAATACTGCTGCTGTGTCCAGTAACGCATCGTCGTCACCGCCGATGTCTGGCAGCCGGGGGAGAGGTTTCTCCAATCCAGCAGCAGGAGGGGCAGAAAGACCGTCGACAGGCGGCTCATTATCTCCACGCATGGGAAGCAGCTACAACAGCAATACAAACTACCTCGACAGTGGCAACACAACTATTGTGTCTAGCCCGCCGACGCAACATAGCCGTAGCCGCGCTACTTCTAACACTTCTGCTGGTAGCTTCGGCACATCTCTACCTCACAGCACGTCGCATTATCCAACCACTTCTATCGACAGTGTGACTTCAGCTCCCGCATTCTCATCCTCGTTTTCTCCAGATCCATCGGGCAGACCACCAACCTTTGCAGATCCTGCGCAGGTTACGCAAACTGTGGCGAGGATGTTACAATGTGTCAGTGTTGTTGCAGGAGCGCAAACCGGAGATCAAAGTCAAGCTGTAGTGGAAAGGCTCACGAGGGAACTGAAATACAACTGGCTGGGAAGAGGAAGAACAGGCAGACAAAGAAGGGGTTGGGTCGGTGTTAAAGGAAAGAACACTGGGAGTATCGGGCAAGGACAGGGGCAGATCAATGGATTGGGTGTTGTGGGTGCTTGAGCGTTTTCACATACATTTTTGGCATCAGGAGTTCATCTTTGGACATGGCAAAAGGGGGATAATTGATGGAAAGGGTGAATCAAGGTCCGGCAGACGGTGGGGTATGGCAAGCAAGCAAAAGTCTAGCCGAGGAGTTTGGATTCACGTTGAGTACGCAGAGCTTGGAGATATGAGCTTCTCACCATCCAGGCATAATGACACAATTTTCATGACTAATCGCATCCTTTCCGTGTTCTAAAGTATGTAGCTTCTGTTGTACTCTACCTGCGGCGACAAGCAACTTAACCAGTGCTTGTTCTCATAGTCCACCAGTTCATGGTCACACGACGAGTTTCGTCGAAGCGCCACTTCATGCACACTGATATAGAGTTGACCCTGCGCCAAAGTCACTATAGAACAAGACCAAGATATTCCACTGCTGGTAAGGAGATTTCAGCCAACAATCAGTTACAAAGACTGAAAATATTGACTATTTCACATCTCTTTCCCTCACCACTTCCTTCACCACTGCCTCCTTAGATCGACAAACACCAAGTCTATATCAGATTTAGTCTCTCTTTCTCCTTCCTTTCTTCCCCCCTTCTTTCTTTGTGTACCATAGGCTACTAGGATCTTGCTTACGGGCGAGTGCCGTCACATCTGACAAGATGCCTCCGTATTCAGTAACTCAAACCTTTGTCTGTTCACTCTTCTGGAGACCAACTAATCTCACAAAACAGGGAGCCAAATTCCAAGTCTTGCTCAGAGCTCATCCACCAGACGCTTTAGTTGAACTCACGACTGTCACTGCTGTACGTCTACTTGACTCCCTCACTTCTTTTGTGAATACCACCTTTGACTCCGTACACTTCTACAGCGCGAATGGGAGTCTTCGATTGCAGAATACCTACCCTCATACCCATCTCACTCGATTCTGGGCCGCATTCGACATTCTGACGTCGAATTGTTCGATGACTATCCTTCACTTTGGAACGAATTACTGTCGTTGGGATTCACAATTCGCCGTTACGACCGCAGCAAGTGCATGTCTGTCTATGCAGATACCGAAGTCAAAGACCGTACTTTGGTGCAAAAGCTGCAGGATCAGCTTTACGAAGCTCTCAAGGGTGATGGGGAGAATATTGGATATGGATTGGTGGCTGCTACTCCCGCAAACATGATGCTGGTGGTGGAACTCGATCGTGTAAGCCATCAACCACCTCAAATTTCGAACAGCAAGCAAGGGAGCATACTGACAAGCCTAACCTGCAAAAATCAGCAAAGATACAACCCCGAAAATCCATGTGCCGAGACCATCACAACCATCGAAACCACCTACAACACAATCGGCTACATCCTCGACAACGACGTCTTCATAACCTCCCCCAAGGACCAAGTCAAGAGATTCTGTCTCTCGCGTGCTCCTTGGGTAATCTACAAAATACTTGACAAGACTATCGCAACAGAATATGCTCGCTACCAGCAAGAACAGAAAGAAGAAAAGGTACGTCAACACAAGATGGAAAAGAGGAAAGCCAAAAAGATTGCTGCTGCATCTGCGGAAAAGGGCACAGAACAAGAGAGACAAGGCGTGCTGGAAGCAACCGGGAAGGACACAAGAAAGGGAGGAAAGAGCTACAAGAAACCTCAAGATGGTGGAACAACCACAACTGCCCAAACAGGCGCTGGAAATGAGACTCAGAGGCTCGAGAAGAAGATTAAGATTGGTCTGCACAACTTGACCATCAATGGAGCGAAGCATCGCATTTCCCAACAGACTAGCAGCATCGAAAATGACAAGTTGGAGGTCAAGGGGAAGCGGGATTCAAGAATCGCCCAAATCAAGAAGCCTGGCTGGTTCTTTTCTGGAGAAGACGTTCTCAAGGATGGATAGATGAACATCATCGAACAGAGAAACGCGCCTGCCAAGATTGGAATGGATTCGAGGTAACGCGGCAGTGTGGTATCCTTCGCTTTTCTTGCCTGGAAGTAGTCCTTCGCGCTCTCAGTAGGCCAAGCTATTCTAAGATAGCTATGGAAATGCACAATACTTTGTCCAAATGAGCATCGTCCAGAGAATTGCCACTTACTAATTACTCTCACTGGCCAACGTTTGAACAGACAAAACATCGTGCATTCCAGCAGTCATTTTCGCCTGGCTGTGCCCGTTAAGAGTTACAGAGTTGCTCTTTGTTCGGAACCATCTCTCATAGACTCGGTATACAATGCCTGTGGAATGGTCCTGAGATTCCGTGTTGAATAGGAATTGAGTTTTGTCACGATTTCCTTCCTCATGGTTCGTCCTTGCGACGTTTGCGATGTGATCACTTTGCGGATGCGGTGAGCGTCTTCCCCCTTACGAGATATCCATGGTTTTCACGGGATGATGATCAAAGAGATAAAGTGGACTTGTCGCTGATACCTCCGGGCGACAAGCCTCTTGATATAGGTCACGAGAGATTGTTTAGCACATCGGCGAGATTGCGAGAAGCAAATGAAGGTGGTTGAAAAAGACGAGCAGGGTTGTACTGCCAGCAACGACATCATCCGAGGCAGCAAGCCACATCGCGATTCACTCAGCTAGTCCTCAACACTGTGGCAGTCAAAAGCTGGATAAACTTCTGACAATCAGTCATGCCGCTTGCCGTCGAGGCTGTCGTACAAGAGTGTGAGTATATGCCGCCTGCTGATGGGGCAACCGAGAGAGAAGATCACTCTCTCTGATTAATATGCAAAGCAGGATTGCAGTGGTCAGCGACCGTACAAGTAAGGTTGTTCATCTTGGTCAAGATCTCGAAAACCATGTTGTGCTAGCATGTGATGCATGTGGCTGGGCGCACAATAAGAGACATGACGCTCTGATTGGATGGTACATTTAATTTGTACTAACCAAGAATCAGGGTAGTAAAACGCGCCGAGGAGCCTTCGGGAGGCTTGTTGTTACAACACAGCCAACGCACTCATCCAAGCGAATGTGCGACATGGCACCCAGCCGTTGTTATTGATGTTTCTCACTGCGGTTGAGTACGGTCGAGGTTTGGGAGCGCCATCTAGCACCATTCGAGATAGCGAGTGAGAGGTGGAGGCTGGGTATTTCGCCGTCAAGCCTCACCACAGTCCAGAGCGGTGGCTGTGTACAACCACAAAATCGTGGGGTTTGGGTAGAAGGTTTATGGTTTGATTGGGAGGGTCGGGGAACCGGAAATAATCATTGCATGTGTACCGTCTCTAGCGAAGTAGAGACGAAACCCTTGCAAGATGAGGGAGGTAAGGGTTGTATGGAAGCTTTCAGTTCTAGCATTACGAATAGGAACAAGCAGGGGTCCTTGTTTAATTTACTGCCCTGTAAACTGTCATACCGTGGCACCATGGCTGTGGCTGTCGGTCATGGACAACTACCTACTGCTTCAGATGCTACCGGCGGTAAGTTCTAGCGGCAAGCCTTGACACCGTGCTGGGTGTGGCTGGGTCGAAGTGGCGCTGTGGCACAGGCAGCCAGCTCGTACCTGCATGGAAACAAGGAAGTTGGCAAAGTCAAGCTTGCGCATCTGTGATGAAAGCAGACGTGGGAGATCGTGGAAAGAGGTCGCGAGTGAGACCGAAAATCGAAGCTTGAAGCTGGAAGATGATGTCAATCGATATTGTGATATCAATGATCGTCAGGGCTGATTGAGGTTTGGGCGGTAACGGGAACGCAAGCAAGGTTTTTGCTAGGCGCAAGCAAGCGACTGCAGGGCGGTGGGAGCTCGATGGTGGATCTGGGGAACCGCGGATTCCTCCTGCCACCAGACTACAACTCGCAGCGAACAAGGTGCTGTAACACAAGGCGGGGGGTGTGGTGCTTCTAATTGATGGCTCTCAGATCGCAATATGAGCGGTTCAATGCAAGAGTCCTGATCTCATTTTATCAACGGCAAGAAGGAGGAGCTTCTAAGTCAGCCGTTGGCATTTAAAGACGGTTCCTGCACTGGACCGCCAAGAGGGGGGAAGCAGGCGCCATTTTAGCGCGGCCGAGGAGTTGCGTCGATCATGGTCACCTTCATCATGCAAGCAAAAGTTACGTGGGATCTGTGGATAGCGCAGGCTGGTAAATCAAGAAAATGGTGCAAATGTGGGAAACTGGCTGGCAGTCTAGGCCGATGTGTGCACGGTATCGACGGTTTAGTGCTGTCAGAAAGTGGACGACGCTGCGTGACCGCATCACGATAGGCTCTTTGGACGGAAATTTAAGAAAGAGCTCTCATCGTCACTGCGCATTCGACCAGCCATCAACAACCTGCCTCCGAATTACTTCTTCCTTGCGTCCTGTCTACATCTTCTCATCCATCGCCTCATCGATAGTCGTTTCATTCTCCACTCTCCAACCTCGTCATCTAAACGTTCCTCGCAAACGATCACTATCTGGTATCCTACACCAAAGCATCTTCCATCATCACAATGAAGTACGCACTGTCTCTCGTCGCCAGCGGCGCTGTCCTCGCTGCCGCCCAGCAGGGTCTCGGCTCATGCGCTGTAAGTATCTCAATCACTCATACCATCATATTTCAATTCACAATGCGCTGACACAATTGCCTACAGCAAAACTGCTTCAACAACATGATTGGCATTGCCTTGAACCAGTTCCACTGCAACATCGGCGACGTCGCATGCTACTGCTCTCACCCTGACTTCGGCTACGGTGTTCGCGACTGCTCCAACCAGGCCTGTTCCGCTCAAGAGGCCGCCGACGCCATTGGCTTTGCCAATGCCTACTGTGCTGGTGAGTATCCCATACATCATAGGACTCTGCATTTATCGTACTGACTCTTCGACAGCTGCCGTTGGCTCCGCCAGCAACTCGGTCGCTTCCATCCTGAGCACTGTGTCCGGCTCTGGATCTAATTACGCATCAGCTACCTCTGCCGGCGCTGCTGCTGCCTCTTCCGGTCTGGGTGTCCTCGGTGGCGATGCCGCTTCTGGCGCTTCTGGCTCGCAGTCCTCTGGTGCCCAGTCTACTGGCTCTCAGTCTTCCGGCGCCCAACAGTCGTCTGGCAGCACTTCTTCCGCCATCACTACCTCAGCCCTTGTCGGTACCATCACCTCGGGCGGTAGCACCATCCCCACTACCACCGGCTTCTCTACGATCTACTCCGTCGTTCCTATCGTTGGTGGTGTCGTTGGTGGTGCCTCATCCGGTGCCTCGTCTGGTGCTTCTGCCGCCAGCTCTGGTGCTTCGAGCGCCATGTCTGGTGCCAGCTCTGGTGCCTCATCTGCTTCCTCGGTCGCCTCGTCCGCTGGCTCCAGTGCCTCGTCGGCCGCTAGCTCCGCTGCTTCCAGCGCCTCGTCGGGTGCTTCATCCAAGGCCTCTAGCGCTGGAGCCGCCGCTTCATCTGGTGCTTCGTCTGCCTCGTCTCACGCCTCGAGCGGTGCTTCTGCCGCCAGCTCTGGTGCCTCTTCTGCCGGAAGTGCTGCTAGCTCTGGAGCATCTTCTGCCGCTTCTCACGCTTCCAGCGGTGCTTCTAGCGCTGCCGGTGCCGCTACCTCGGGTGCTTCTTCGGCCGCTTCTCGCGCTTCGTCAGTTGTCGCCACTGCCGGTGCTCCTATCCAGACCGTTGGTCCCATGATGGGTGCTGCTGCTCTTGCCGCTCTCATGCTGGTTTAAGCGAACCACAGCTGGTGCTTTCTCCAAAGTCTTTCAGCACCGCTATGAATTATGAAGATTTGCTTTGACAGCGTATATGGGCATGGGACCTGGCCTCGAAGCCAGTTGGCTAAGGCGCAGGAGAATGAGGAGGCTCATTTTATAGTCGAATGGCCTGAGAAAACCTAATGTGTACTACTGGACAATGAATATACCCTCTTCCTCTTTCTTACCTTTCTTGCTCCGTCAATGTCGTGCCATGCAGCTAGCGGCCGTGACATTTGGTTGTTAGATTTTGCTTCACTTGGGTGCATTGATATCGAGTTCTTGGTCGTTGTTTGTGAGGCTGTTTGAGTGAACATGGATGGAAGCAGTCATTGTCATGTGACCTCGAAAGCTTCCCCACGTCATGCAATAGACCAATCGCGCGCCGTCAATGGAAAGTCGACAGCGATCAATACACTTCTTAGCATCAGAACCCATTACACAACATGGACAACATGAACATGCAGAACGCTCCTCCACCGCCGCCGCTCGGTGGAGGCCAGATGCCCCCGCCTATTCCTCAATTGCCCCCGCAAATGTTCACTACAGCAGCACAATTGCTCGACTTGACCGACAGTGAGCATGCCCTGCCTTGTCGCATGACTTGTTATAGGCTCAAGGAGCAAGGCTGACCGACCTGTCTTACTTGGCGAACAGAGAAGCTCATGGTGTCACTTCGCGATGGCAGGAAATTGATTGGCGTTTTGAGGAGTTGGGATCAGTTCGGTATGAAGACATGCAGCGCAACATGCGCCTATTGCAGTGGTTGATACGCCTCAGGAAATCTCGTCCTCCAGGATACAGTAGAACGTCTCTTTGCTCAAAATCTCTACGCCGACGTCGATCGTGGTCTCTTCCTCGTCAGAGGAGAGAACGTCTTGCTTCTTGGCGAGATTGTACGCTCATCTATACCAGCCCGCTGAGATTCTGTCACTGACAATGCGCCGTAGGATCTGGACAGAGACGATTACGTTCCCCCTCCATTCCAACAAGCACCCGTCGACCAAGTATTCGAGCTACACAAGCAAGAGCAGGCTCAAAAGAAGAAGCAGGAGAAGATCAGGCACAAGAAGCTGGCCGCTTACGGTTTCGAGGGTGAGCACTCAGGAGAGGCCATCCTGTGAGGTGCTTTGAAACCACAAAGACGGCACACACGTGAATCAGCCAGGAACAGCCACTGCAACATCGCAGAAGCCACCAGTGCTTGTTCCAGCTCGCGACGATAGATCCGGACGCCAGATCCATCACCCAAAGGACTACGACCCTGACATCTTCCTGGGAACGTGCCAAGAATAGACTGGGGAACGATCTTTGGATACCGGTGATCAGGTGCGTTGGCAGATTTTCTTTCTGGGGTGCCTGCAGCAAAAATGCCCAGGGCTTAGTTTCCTCAGCTTCTTATAGCGGTTTCGCTCTGGCAGACAGATGCGACAGCTCAATATGTTGTAATGAAAATTTCATGACACTTGCAAAGCCACTTTTTTCATCTAGACTCAACGACTGTAGGCGCAAATTCGAGCTGCCAGATGCATTTCATGTCAGAGATGTGATGCATCTTCCGGTAGCTGAGAGTCCGATGATTCCCAGAGGTACACCGGGCTAGGACGGCGCGCCTCTTGCTTGGAACATCTGGCTGCTTGCTTCGCCTTGTCACTATCGAGAATGTGCAAAACGGCCTATATTGACTGTTCATTAAGAGTATGATCGTCCAGACCAGAGCAACTTCTTTTCGCCCAAAACACCATGGATTCAGCATCTTCTGTTTCCACCTCTGGTAGCTCCGAGTAGCTCCGACATCTGGTGAGCTACCTCTGCCTCTCCTTGGTGATTCTGATAAACCACGTCAATATACCTGCTACATTTCCTGGCCTGCTCATCCGCCACAACTCACGCCATTGTCAAGGCACGAAGAATGCTTCTTAGTCCATCGCAATTTGGAGAACACCTTCCTCGACGATTAGTCTCATGCCTTAAGCTAAACCGTCCTGTCACTCTGACATCTCAATGTGGTCAGCGTATCCTCTATATGTGTGCCCCTTGGTAGACAGTCTTTGGAGGTACATCATGGCTTTCGACTCGAGTTTATAGGTATGATGTAGCCTGTGATGCTCTTTGCATACGATACAACCCGGTTTTGAAGCTCTCACTTGTAAGTGACCTCGACGTGGACCCGCAATTGTTCCTCTGCGTCGCCCGAGAAAGCGCTTTCCTAGCAGTCACCCCTTCCACAGCTAAGTTTCTTGGATAACTGAATCTTGTAGCACAACCGTCATCCTTCTTGTCTACCGCTGTCGAGACTCGATCCTCGGTGTGTCGCCCCTGAGCGTTCAGTGCCTCAGCCTCTAATCAATATTACCATCTAGCCCAACTTCATAGCAAACATGGCATCTCCTGATCACACAAAGCCAATTCTGCAGTCCGACAACCGCGACATCAAGCAAATCCTCCTTCGCGGCCCCACGGCAGGTCAACAACCTCTCTTTGCGGTGCCTGATCGTCGTCGTCGACCTGACCTGCCCCTTGGACAGCGCGAAATTATCGAAGGCAATTTCGTTTACCAAACCACTACTCGCCCATCTTGTTCTCGGTCTTGGGAGAAGACAGAAAAGTATGTGCATTATAAGGATACTCTGCTGCTCGAATATCTGTATGACTACCCTGGTGTCGTCTGGGTCGTTGGCATGGAAGCTGCAAGGTATGCGGTCGAGGCTCTTCTCGCTAGGGAAGCGATGAGGAAGTTGGGTCTCTCCGTCTACGCAGAAGACACCCCTTTCTCTTGGTGGGTTCGTGGTGAAGCAGCTCCGATCGACGGAAGTTGGGCGGTCTCGAACGAGGTTGAGGCAGTTGAAGATGAGCAGGGGTCATTTGAAGAAGTGGAAGGAATGGAAGTCGAGCAGGAAGCCGCTGCCCCTGAGCCCCTTCTTGCTTCACCTAACGTCTTGCGCCTGACAGACCCTGCTGCGTCTGAAGGACTGAGAGACCCTGAAGACGAGCATATGTCAAATCAGCCACAAGACAATGCTGCAGAAGAGCCAACGGTCAAGCCCGAACCTCGTCGATCGGCACGTGTGGTCCAGCAGAAGCTCAAGGATGATCGGGACCAGCAAGTCAAGGAGGAATCTGTGAAGCCCAAATCTCGCACCACACAGACAAAGAGAACCGTTGCTCGCGCCAAAGGATCGAGAAGAAAGACTGTAAAGGTCAGACAGCAAGATTTCCAAAGCCCGTGTCGCCGGTCTACTCGCGTCTCAGCAAAACGCAGGTACAAAGATCAGCCCTGGAGCACATCTGAGAAGACGAATCACTAGACAGATGCCGAATTGCCAAGTTTCCATATGCGAGGTTGATCAGCGATCAATAAAATTTGTAATCTCGAGGACCATATTCTATATGTGCTAGATAGAGGACTATTGTCCCTTCATTTTCTCGTATGCTCGCTATCCTAAGTTCAACAACTCACCCATGCTTTTGCGGTGCAAGGCTCCTGCTCGTCTATCATACCCTGATCTAGCAGCAACGCAGCAGATCAAGCGAAGCAATCACGTCCCTGGCCTTGCAAGAAATACCTGTAGTTCTCCTATTGATCAAGACGGCTGAACGCGAAAGTGAACTGCTGCACAATCATATTCGAGCAAACAAGCCGACACCAACGTGCCTAGGTGTCGACGGATGCAGCAAAGACACAATCGATATCTCTCGCAGTGACATGTAATTATAACGCTAGCCATGAAAATGCACAATTGCTTTCAAACGAGAAGTGTGGCCAGAGAGATACCATAAAATGGTGCTTCTCTTTGGACATCATTCTCTTTTAATACCTGATTATGCATTTATATAGCTACAGATCGACAGCCATTGGCACTTGGGAATGCAGTAGTAACAACAAAACAATGCATTTGGGTATCTTCTTCACTCGCCTCTTCCACTAAATTCAATGCATCCCATCCTTTCTAACCCCACGGCAACTGCCTTAGAGCTTGTAAGCCTTGACCTTGGCCTGTCTTCATCCTCTGCACTCCACTTCTACCTACACATCCATAATGAATGACCTCGTTATCAGGATAGACTCTTACCGCAGAGTTACCGAATCTTTTATGACAAACTCTGCAATGGTCTTCCTCTCTGATGACAACTCTTCTGCTTCTTCCACCCTTCTCGTGCATGTGCTCAGGTCCGAAGGCCAGATCAGAAGTAAGGCTCGTCTTGAGAACGGCTTGAAGAGCAGCGAGGATACGTTCTTCGCGGACTACAGTGTTGGCACTGCGGATGCGGCCAAGGAAATAGTTGGATAGTTCGCTGACATGCAAATCACTGGGCATCAAGTCCAAAGTGTTGGCGGCAGGAAGTCTAGGCCCATGTTTGGATAGCAGTTGCAGCGCAGGTTCCCATTGTACTTTATGCGGGCTCGGCGGTTTGAGATATAGCGAGAGCAGTGTGGTATAAACGTTCGGTTGCTGGTCTTCTGGATCTGCGGCCATGCTGCTCTTCTCGTAGGTCTGAGTACCGGTGTTGGGATTTGACCCGACAGGTGTGGGGGCAGTCGCTGAAGCTGAAAGATAGATTTTGTTGCAGTATTCTTCTGCTTTCTCGTGGTCGCAGATCTGGAAGACGTAGATCTGTAGAGCTTGTTTGTGGTTTCCCATCGCACAAAGCACAATTGCTCGGGCTTCATAAACATCGGGGTCTGTTCGATTGGTGTCAGTAGGAATACCTTGAGCCCATCAGCGATATTATCTTACCATCAGCAGGTAATTGATTGAACGTTTTGAGTTTGTGGTATTGCGTGCTGTTACGCAAGAACTCTTCCAGCTTCGTCCGAGCGTCATTTTTATCTTCATCACTGCTTCCCTTTTCATCACGCAGTTTCTCCAGATACAGATCCACGAGCTTCTGATGGAACTCTGGCGTCTTGTCGTTTAGCTCAAGAATTATGTGTTCCAGATATTGCACTGCAAGCGACCTGTCCAACGGTACCAAGAATCTTAGCACCTTGTCCTTAGGCAGGTTCTCAGCATTTTTGGTATCTGCGACAAAGATCTCCATGCCTTTTCGGGCGTCGACTTTGATAGGCCACTCTGCAAATTCAAGAATGATGTCAATGAGTTCAGCCGGTAGGTTCTGCAGGTAACTAATCGTTCGATCAGGACCTCTGAGAGCAGGCATGACTTCTTCCGCTGCTTCATTGCGGCCGAATTTCTCCAACAGCTCCAGAGCTTCGCGATGCAATTTCTTGCCGTAGAGGAAATCAATTAAATCATTGTATCTCCCACTTTCATAGAGTTTTTCCTCGACGACGTGTGGGTCACAGAAATTGTCAAGGCGGAAGAGCGGTCCAGCAAGCGATGGCAAAGCGAGCATATAAGCACGGAAAAGAGTTGTGTCGACCAGCTTAGCAACCTCCAACAACTCTGCTTGCCAGTCGACCTTTTCAGCACCTTCAGAAAGCTCAATAAGGTTGCTGAATGGTGGTTTGGAGCTTTCAATCAACTCTGTTTTGAGCGTACCATCTGTATTCATGTACTTCTGGACTTGAACACGCGATTGAGCCAGATATGAGCAGAGTGCCATGACAGCAGCCTTTAGATCAGAGCCAGTCAATGGTGCATCTTTGGCTGGTCTCTCACGAGGTGCTTCGCTGGTGGTACGGAAAGATCGGATTGATGCCGTATCAGAATCATCCTTGGCTGCAGTCGGCCTGAACTTGCCTAGTACAGATTTGGTCGGAGTTTGCGTGGTCTTGACTTGGTCTTCGGCATGGGATGAATTTTCTTCTGCAGCACTAGTTTCACCAGATGGTTCTTCAGAGTCAGTGAGTTCTGGAGCTTCTTCAACGGTCGAGAGCTCTCCGGCGATAGATTTTGGATATAATGAGACAACGCGCTTCGGTGGTGCAGAGACATCGGTAAAGAGATCCAGCGCTGGTCGATACTTCTGCTGAGAAAATAGATTCTGAGCTTTGAGCATACTAATTTCTCTGATTGAACCTTGTTTGTCCTTGAGTAAGGTGTCTTCCAGCATGTTCAAGAGACTAACGGCTTCGTCGAATTTTGTTTTCTCGACAAGCTGCTTGACTTGGGCTTCATAGTTGAGAGCAACCATGCGCCAAATGCATCTATCACTCGCAACAAGGAAGCCTTTTCCAGCGTGAGCCAAGCTGATGTTAGGTTGGGGAACGTGGAGGATCGAAGCGCCAGGAAGAGGAATTGTTTGGAGAAGATTTAGGGTATCAGGACTTCTCACATCCAGGGCTCCTTTAGTAGTCTGCTGTAGCGATAATAAGTAAGGATAGGAGTATCCAATAGCTTCAGGAGCAAAAGCCCATGGGATTTGGCGTTTGTCGGCAGGTTTGGCATCAGTGTCGATGAACAAGGTGTTGACATCCTTTGCTATAAGCATCTTGTTGTTTGTTAGATTGGTTGCCATTGGTTTTGGTACCCAGCTTCCCATGCCCATGTAGCCCATGCCAGAGGAAGACACAGCACCAAACCTGACGCTGCCGGTAGGGGTCTGTTTCACGACATCGGTGACAGCCAGGGTATCGGTATCAACTATGGAGAAGCCAGGATCCAGACCGACGAGCATCTTTGTGCCAGTAGCCCATAACAGAGACTTTGGCGAATGTGGTAAAGTTATCTCTTGGACCTCAGGGGACAATTCCATATCTTGCCAACTCCACCATAGAATACGACGCTTGACAGCAACAGCCAGACGAGAAACGAGCGAGGGTATATCGGTGACTGGATCTTTGATGACGTTAGAGGTTACGGCGAAGGCAGTTGCGCCCTTGGTCTTGTCCAGCTTCTCCTGCAGCTGGAAGGTCTGGAGGTCGTGAATCGAAACATAACCGTCAGACAGGGAGACCAGAATGTTCGCTTCCTTGATTATGGCCAGTTGTTGTATTGCTCTCCTGGAAAACTTCTCTTCCTCGCGCACGAGATCGACTGCGCGTGTCTTTGAGGGAGTCGCATCTTGATCTGCTTCGGCGACTTCGTTGACACGGTATATACGGAGTGTGCCTGTGCTGAGGCCTACGAGAAGACGGTCGCCTACGAGTACTCTATCAGCATTAGATCCGTCCAACATTGGACGACCATCATACCATATGCTAGGACCGACTCGATCTTGGACTTGTCTTGTTGTTTGAGCTCATAGATGGGCTGCGCACGGAACGCCGACAACATGGCGACCTCTCACCCTCCTGTTCTCAATCGTACCAACAGCAAACCTTGGACGCTTGCACTTGGACGACTTCGAATTTAATTGCCGAGCTTACTACTGCACCTTGTCGTTGCTGTTGTCGCATCAAGGTCGACCGCAATGACGCCCGTGCCCCGAGAGTGGCAGGTTTGCCGATCGCGACATGACCACCTCATATTCCATCGCCCGCCTTCTCCACATCTTTCTTTCAACACCAGAAACTCAGCTCTAATCTTATACACAATAGTGATGCGCCCACAGAGAGCATTGACTTGGCCAAATTCAAAGGTTATTCTACGGCGTTGACGAGAAATCTATGGTACATCGGTTCTTGTTGAGCTTCACTGCTCATCTCCATCCTCAGTCTTGTCCTCAGCCTTTCTCTTGACGCCACGAGCCTCGGGCTCGACACCCTCAATAGTAGCAGAGAGAGTCTCCAACATACCCTTCAGAGCAGTGTTGTTTTCAGAAAGAGCTTGATTCCAGGCATGGAAACGGATTCTCATACCATGAATAGGGTGAACAGCCCAGAGAAGACGGAAACGCTCTTCAACTGAAGGCAGCTTATCGGTGCTGGCCAGGCGGAAGTAGAGCAACTGCGGGTTCGTGAGATCACTCTCGCCAAAGATCGTGTTTTGCTCGGCTGTAAGCGTGATGCGACCAGACATGCGGGTGCAGAATGCTTCGATGGCCGTGTTAACAGTGGCCAGCTGTCCAAGAATCACGTCGGCTTCGGACTTGTCGAGCTCGGCTTTGGCATTCAAAAGGTTGGTGACGCCAGTCAAGGTCTCGAAAACCAGCAGTTCAGTATTATCGAGGTCTTTAACAGTCTCCCAGGATCTGCGTCTATCGGCCATATT
The DNA here is from genome assembly GCA_037042735.1 of Aureobasidium sp. Y128-05A. Classification (NCBI taxonomy): domain Eukaryota; kingdom Fungi; phylum Ascomycota; class Dothideomycetes; order Dothideales; family Saccotheciaceae; genus Aureobasidium; species Aureobasidium sp. Y128-05A. Next base: position 69,354 of record JAXQKC010000101.1, read on the forward strand.
GAAAAACACGGCCGAATTCTGAAAGGTGAGGGCTTGAAGCAGTTGAGGCAGGCTAGCCTCGAGAGACGGCTGCTCCACTAGATGCCTGTAGTGAGAAGCGCTCTTGTCCAGCTCACGGAGGAAGCTCTGGTATCTGACTTTCAACGACTCTCTACAATTGAAAGCACGGCGAGCAGCCTCTCTAAATGTCTTGCTAGGGATCAGGCGAGCGGGTTTAGGCGCCTAAATACCAGTCAGCATGTTTCTCATCGAAAGCAGGATAAGTTGGCAAATGTCGCATTGCCGAGCATTGCAACATGCAATACAACAGAGGTCTTTTTGCTGTATACGTACCGATGAGGAACTGCCAGACTCGGCATGGCTAACATCAGCGAGCTTGGGAGTTTGGCTGGCTGCTGCAACAATCTCGACCACTTCGACATCACTGGGCAATGTGGTAGATCCCGAATTCTCACCAGAGCTGGCGCCTGGGCTAATGGCTTTGCTGTAGTGAGGGCGGATGACAGACTTGGTAGTATTGACCATCCATGGCTTGATGGGAGGGCCTGACTTGGCGGATTGAACCGACAGCTTGCTTGCGCGGATATTGGCTGAAGGAGGCTGCGGTGAAATAGGGACCGGGCCAGGACTTACGGTCGACTTAGCGAACGACTTCTTCGATCGAGTACTGGCTGCTGGTGACTGGTGAGGGGCTTGACCAGGATCTGCGGTCGACTGAGCCTGAGCTTTCGACTTCTTTGAACGGGTGCTGGCTGCTGGGGGTCCCTGGAATGGAGGAGGCGATGGTACACGACTTGAGTGGTTAGATTCGGAGTCCGAAGTGTCGTTGTCCGAAGATGAGGTTGACATGACTGTCAACTCTGTCAACCCAATGGTCAGAAGGTGATTTGCAGAATGTTATTGGAATGCTTACTGTGCTAGGTTGCTCCAACAAAGATTGAGATTTCAGGAGAGAGTGTGGTCGTGGCTGGGTAAGAGTATAAGTCTAGGTGCAAGATGAAGCAAGTTATATAGTGACTTTCTGATCGTTGCCTAACAGTGATGGAGAGGGTTGTTCACTCAACTCCGAACAGATCAAGTGTGAGCGAGTGTCGGATGAGGAGATGATGAGACAATCACTTGCATAGTCAACAACGAGCTCGTCGTCCGGCCAATGCTTCTAGGCATCGATGTAAGTCGAGAATGGTAAACGACAAGGGATGTTGTCACTTTGTCAAGTCAGGTGACTTATTGCTTTGGTAGTAGAAGCCCCATTTCTGTTACCATTATGCATTACCATTATGCATACCAACAAGGCTTCCTTTTCAATGGCCTTGACGTTCCTGTATGTCGGAGGACAGAGTGCTTGAGTGATGTCACAAAATCCCTGGGACGCTAAATGGCTTTGCCTGTCCAGCAGCTCATAATGGTAAACCATTATAAAAAGAATCATGCTCGCTGCTGGTTTGTCCGTGTGTCTTGTAGCCGCAACTATCGTCATTGAAGTTATGGTGGGCACGAGAGGACCAGAGCGGCACGGTGTAGCTATCTGTACGAAGCTTATTTCTGTCAACTTCCTTGATCACAGCAACATGTAGATTTTTTCAAGCAGCAAACAACCTCTCTTGGTTTGCAGCCCGAGTTGACGGTTCAGATGGTGATAGGCATAGACCCAGTAATGTAGATTGGGCTCTCGTTAATCATCATGCTTGGCCCAATGCTTATGAACTTCGCGGCTAAGAAGAGGACAACAGCTGTGACTGACCAATTTTAACCCTAGATAATCTTGGGGTATTAAGTTCAGAAACTGTTGTATCGATTGTAAGGCCACTTCTCATGTAGAGCAGTTACCTCAGCAGCACAAAGATGATAAGACTGTAGTCGGAAACAGAAGTGATGAGAGAGTCAACGAAACGATGCAATGGGGAATGGTAGAAGAAGAAAAAATAATGAAATGCAACAGAAATAGAGAAAGATAAGGCTGATCTTTGTGTAACAGCCGCGTGGTATAACTTTTCCAGAAGCTAAGAAGAACGCAAGCCATATTGGCTATCAATCACTTTGGCTCCAAATACCATCATGACTCTTGCTTTCATACGCACAAGAAGGCTGAACGATGTAAAAAGAAGAGACGTAAAGAAGACCGTATGACTTCCTGATGTAGACTTCTACCTCATCGACTCTCTTTGAACATAGAGAGACTCGTACAATAAATGCGCAAAGACTTCAAATTCTTGCCAGTCGCCATAGGCTTGTGTAGAAAGGAAAGTTGAGGTGTGTCGATATATCAGTTCAGGGTCGGAGGTGTTGGTGGAAGTGCGGCACATTGAGGCTGTGCAACCAAATCAGCGTCACGGGTTGAATTGGGTACTAGAAGCAGTACATCCGCTAAATCTTATAAAAGGGAGTGATATCTTCCATCACATCACATCGATGTTGTTTATTTTCTAAGTGGTCTGTCTGTTTCGTAGGTAGCAGTGAAAGAAAAAGCGACTGTAGCATGACACAAACCAAAAGCAATACGTACACCTGCCTACAAGGACAAAGAATTTCGTAAGTCTTGAGTTCATCAATCATCCATCGTATCGGAAACCAAAAGAATCAGCTCGGCAACTACGCTTCTTAACCACCGACCCGATATGAAGTCCACCCACGCGGCGCACCTTCCCTTCTCTCCCTCCTTGAGTTACCCGTCTCCAGATACGCTCCACTCATTTCATCACGTAGACCCCTGCTCTCCAACTCCTGATATTGCGCGAAAGTCACTACCCTACAGCTTAACAGGTACCTAAAAAGATCGTGGTCGACTCTATATCCAGCACTAATTCTTTCTCCTCTGTGATGAGAGGCTATGTGTTCCAGCCGATCCGCCCAGGCTGAGAGGTGTTCCCACTGTGAGGTGCAGAAAGGACATTTTGCTCGGGTCGGCGGGGGATGAGCACGGAAGTGTGAAGTGCAGTGAGTCTTCCAGGTTGAAGCTGATGTGAATTCCTCGTGACAGCCCAGGAAGGCAAAGGTACATTGAAGTGTTCCTGTCTGGGGCCATGGAATACCGAATCCAGATGTCGACGACCCCTCCCTCGAGGAAGCTAAGGACTCGTTTGTGTTGATTGTTCTGGTCGACATTGTGAGAAGAGATCTGTCCAACGATGGCACATTCTCAGGGGCTATAGAGTCGGGATGACAGCTCGATGCCTTTGTACCTGCGACTGAACCGCAGTCTGAGGAGGTAACGCTATCATCGTGTTGTTTTTCCCTCGTTCTGTTCTCCATGGACAACGCATAGGGCCGGATGATCATCATTTCGTATCGAGATGGGGTGTACCGTTCCCAGTGCGCCATCACAGGTTCATTGAGACGAACGCGCGAGCGTCGGGACGTCGAGTCACCCACTGCATTCCACCGTTAGCAAGTCGCTCGAGATTCAGGGATGACTATGCCCACTCTTGATTTGCCAGGACTCGATAGAAGGGAAGAGCAAAAGATGATACCACCTTGGCAGGATATATGTATCAGTCTGACGGTGTATATTCCGGAACACTACGATGATGGCGGGCACGAGACAGCTGGACACGAGACTATGCAAGAGGGTTACTTCCGCGGCTACCATTCTCTTATCATGGCAAGAATCGCCAGAACCATAAGAGAGCCCAGGTGTCCGGATGTATTTTCCAGCTGCCGCTGACCATCACAAGCCAGCCTTACCGTCGATCGTGTATGCAGCTCTGGCATACATTTGGCCTGGAAGATACAATCTTCTTAAGCCTATGAGCTTGACTGGTCAGAACACAACATGTAGCTGCGTTGAGAGAGGCATCCAGATGATGGACAGCGCGTCCTGATCTTTTGCCGAATCCATTCCTATTCCACGAGCAAAAGGGAAGGGCAAACTACGCGGGGCTCTTGCATCCTCGGTATCAGGGTCAGGGAGACAGGGGTGCTCTGTTTGTGTACCGCAAGAGGCATCGGCGCATAAGAAGTGCACGCCACAATATCGCACGACACCTGTGATCGAAGATGAACATGCAACGACTCAACGAGACGTTGGATAGAACGCTCTAGGTTGTCTGATTCCGAATGACTGCAACAACACTTGCATCTAGTTTCTGGAGAAAAGACGAGAGCTCGATGAGTGATGTCGGCGAAAGCAAACTGCGAAGCTCGAAAAGAGGGGTGCATGGTGAGCTCGACTGAATTCATGAAGGTGTGCACTAAGGTTTTATGAAAAACAAGCTGGAGTGGCATGAACTCAACATAATGGGAAATCCACCTCTTAGATATCTTTTGAATATCTGCCTAAAAGTCAGGGAAGTGCTCAGCAAGAGCACGAACGGTTTTGATCGTTCAAGGTTGCGAACATAGGTCTCCGTGCAATTTTCATAACCGCGCATAATCTTGAATTGCCGTTGTAAGCATCTAGCCTCTACGTAGGATGGCCACGTTAGCAGGGCAAACAGCTGTATCCGAGATTATGTTGCGTCGAAAGGTTGCTTTGACTACTACCGAACATGTTCCAAGCCATAACATATGCTCCTTGAATGTTGAAAGGTTAACATATGACTTGATGGTTTCTGTCCGAACAGGGTCGGTAGCTCAGCATTACCTTCAGGATGTTTTATTCTTTCAACCTGAGTCAAATGTTCGCACTAGTATAGAACAACCACCAGTCTACAGCACGATAGTCTGGAAAGATCTCGTTGATAGCTAGAGAAAGAAAGCGCACCTGCCTACGGGGAAGCCAATAGGCAAGACAACCTGAGACAAAATCAAACCGAGTCATTACATCTGCTTTTCCAGTGGATCAGCAAAGAGCGTGCATCATAGCTGTTGGGAAAAAAAATGAGATATCCCAGGCTGTATATGCGTAGATAGCTCTGTCTGCACTAGATATTTGGCGCCGCTTAAGTCCATGCGGTACTTGCCTTAGGAAACTCCATCATCATATCATCCTCTGAACAACGTCTGCTGGGTCAACGAGATCTTTCATAACGTATATCATGTGTATTGAGCTCTGTAATGCCTGAACCACAATTCGTTCTGAAAAACGATACCACGTATGCACTTACATATAACCTTGGTGCAAAGCCGTTCTCGAAGCTGAAGTGGGACCGTTTTTCAAATGAAAGACGGCCAATATCTTGAAGAAACTAGCCAAGTGTCAAATGCTAGGCGCATCGACTCACCCAGCGAATGTGGAAGTCAGCGCGAAATGCCGGTCGGAATCGAGATGCCTAGTATACCGCTGAACAAAGCAGATCAGGCTCTCTTCGAGGTCGAGAATCCGAGACCATCAAGAAGAATGACGACTGAGTGATCATCCAGGACCAAGGGCATGCTTGAAGAAGAAGTCGACATCTAAGATACGAATGCGAAATGCTACCCAAGAACTCGGCCGAGACTGAACATGGCCAAGTACTCAGGTCAACGTTCGAACAAAAAGTCTTGTAGCATCGCATCGTGACCGAAGTGTGATCAAGAACTCCAGCATGAAGCTTTGGAGACCATGGATGAGGAAAGTACCCATTTTTATCGGCCGTAATCCGGATACAAGAGTCTTATGTGCTCGTGTTCATCAGAGTTTTGTACCTTGGAAGCCTCGTCGATACCGCAGGCCAAGGTTCTTGGACTGACTGATGGGTAGTAACGTTCTGTCGGCCTGAGCAAGCCACCCTCCGGAACGACACAGGGTTTCGCTGTTGCGAGTCAAACAACAATTGCCCAATCAAGAGTCTTGGTATTGAGGGCGGAGCAGAGCTCTTGGCTGGGCACATATCAGAGACGATAGTAGATCGTCCCGCGTGAAGCCGTGACTAGGCGCCCTACAAGGAGAATCGAAAGCAATACGACTGGTATGTGTAATTCTTGGAGCTGTCTCAATTGAGACGTAATGCCAAACTGAAGGGCATGATTGTTTTGAAAAAGCTAGGGCAGGGCTCGGTGAGATAGATTATAAGAGTCTTGGTAGCTTACGTAGGTTGAACGACGCCTAGAAGGCATGGCTGCCGGCTATCCGTGAGAAGACAGACTATTTTACTCAGTCGTGTCGCAATGAGTAACGGGCCAAGTGCATGCTACGAGTCTTGGTAAATTTGGTGCGACAAGACATGAATGCAGCTCGAGGCGCAGGACAAAGGGGCAAGTTGATCGAAGTGTTACAAACGAGCGTATTGGCGGGCTTGGAAAAGGACGAATGCGTAGTGGACAAGAAACAGAAAGAACTGGGCAAGCACAAAGTGGCCAAACGTGCGGCTTGGCATACGAGGGGATGCAACTTCCGGACCAGCAGAAGCTGAAGAAGCGCTTCACCAAGAGAACAAAAGGAAAGAACAACGATTGCGTCCTGAGACGCACGGTTGACCTCATGGCAATCACAAACATGATAAAAGCAACAGAGATGCAAGAGCATCGGCGACGAGGCTGCGACAGGCAGATCAGACGGCAACAAAAATTGGAGCCAAGGCTTGGCCCCAAGACTACAAGACTTTTGGGGCTACTCGTTTCTGTTGGCATTTCGTCTGGCAGACATGTCAAAAGAAGCACGACGGCCGGCCATGCGAGACTGACATGAGCCCTCTGTCTGAACGCCGTCTATAACAAGTCGTCGACCTTTGCGTGTCAACTGAGGCCGCCCTGTATCTGCAACCCACCGGATTTAAGCTGGACAATGGCCGATCGCTCATCGTACCCGCACTCGAACGCCTCGGATTCCGATTCGCAACACACTTTCCACTTCGCCCAAGATACTCCCTCAACACTACCCAAGCAGCCGGCCCCCGCGGTCGTCCGGAATTCTTCAGGAGAGCTGAATGAGAAGCGAGAGGATGAAAGCGACCATGATCTCGAGAAGCGGGCGGCTATGTCGCCTCGCAGGTCCCCAGACATGGCCGAGCGATATAACCCCTACTTCGGTCACAGCCCATACGGCCGATCAAGCATGTCTTCGGAAGAGGATGACCACTTGGTGGATCAACGTCTGCATCTTGAGTCCAAAGCTATCAAGATACTGGTATGTGTCCATCTTATCCATGTACCTTCATTTCCATCTCTTGCTTACAAGATATACTAGCTGTACCTGTCTGGTCCTTGTGTCTTGGTTTCTCTTCTTCTGTGTGTCTGGTCCTTGGTCATCTCTTTCTTCACCGTCCTGACTTATCCTTTACGCTTCTTCTCCGCCTCTCGTCAGTCCCTCCCAGACGAGCTTTGTTCTCTTCTCGCTCGCTCAAATCGTCTTCAACTCCGAGCAATCTACTCTTTCGATATCGTTCAAGGAAAGAGTTTCTCAAGTCTACTACTGGTCCATGTCCTCTCTCCTTTCGTCGCTATGGCCGTGTCTCTTAGCGCATGGGCTGTCGCAATCTACTGGGTATTTGCTGCCATGATCGGTGACCCGGATGGCACTGAAGGTGGAAATGATGGCAGAGCTACTGTCCTCGGTCTTCGAGCTTACTGGGAAATGTGGCTCTGTAAGGCCATGATCCAATAATCCTGCTTTGCATGCTCTTTACGATCCCCCACACGGCCTCCAATTTGTTCAGTCTACGCAAACCAATGGCTACTTTCTTCCGGAGATTTACCAATCGAGTTCGTGGACGAATCTTTTATTTACTGTCTAGCAAGGTGTTGGAGGTGTTTTGCATTTTTACGGCCATGTTTCTTGGCCTGGGGGCCAACGATTACGACGACGAGGAATTTTTTCCCGACTTGCTTTTCTGAACTTGCTCATTTTACCAGAACTATACCACTCAGCGCAGCAACGTCAATCCATTCTACTACTCACATGATCTCATCTTTGTCCTGTTCTTGCTTTGACGCCACCAACTTGAACGCGTACTTCACTGATCATTCGTAAACCATAACATCCACTATACATAGCTCAATACGACCTGCGAGTCTGCGACCCTTGACTTCTCGCCTTCTAATTGTAGGACACGACACGCGAATCTAGATTCGATCGAAGTCAAAGCTAAGATCAACGACAAGCTCTGTCACGAACACCGGTGAGCGTTCGCGGGCGCCGGTTTTGACCACCACCGCAAGCATGCTTGGGACGCCGATCTGTGGTTTTTGTCAGAGAATATATTGTACATTACTATCGCCTGGTCATCAAACCAATACCAGCTCAGCTGGCTTATCTTCATTGGTCTAGTGGTCATGATTTCCGCTTGTCAAGAGTAACATCTCGTCAAGCGCGGGAGACCAGGGTTCGATTCCCTGATGGAGAGCATGTTCTTTTGCTTTTTGCGTCTCGCAGCGCAACGTGTCCCAGATCTGTTCGCGCTTTTTGCTCCAAGAGACGAGCCATTCCTCTCTAGTTAAGTTTTGGTGTAAGACACAAGCAAGCGATTTGCTCGACGCTGGAAACAGGTACTCCACCTTTCGTGTGAATAAGGTAATTATGCAATGGTATAGACCCTGAGGAAGATCATCTATTGGCTCAATTCAATACTGGAGACATTAGGAGCACACCCGAACGTTGGCAACATGATATAGCTTGTGCTAGAGTCTCATTCGTCGATCGCAGCCCTCTCCACCTGCCAGAATTGTTACCCCTGAAAGACATGGCTTCACATTACTTCGGGCATCGTCCAGATCAGCAAAACTCGTAGGAGTTCTCAACCTTTCGCAAGCAGGACGAGCACTGAGTCTCACGCCATATATGGCTCAACACCGAAAAGACAAAACTATCTTTTATCCATGCTTTTGAGGTGAGGTTTGACCACAAGAAAAGCATTATCAGGTCGCTTGGCCTTGCAGCCTTTTGCTGCGAGGCATGCTAGTTCAAGTCAACATCGATTCTTCGTGAGAGGATGTTGGCTTACTGGACATCCATTCTTCAATGCTTTCGTGCTCGTGGTAATTGCAGGCATTGTATTTACAGCAGGGACATCTGCCGCAGTCATCCTCAGTGACCTCGCACTTTCGAGCAGCGGCTCCTTTAACCCAATCCACGAGAAACCAGTTCGGCAGCATATCGTCAAGCGTTTCGTAGTCGGCCATCCAGTGGTGAATATACGCTTCCAAGAGCCAGCGGTACAGTGGCGAAGTCGAGGGTAGGGAGCTGAGCGCTATGGCAGATGCCTCGAAGCCCGGAATGCGGTCACCGACTTCGAAATTCACAATTCTCGTCATGATGGCTCGTCGGAGTGCGAGTATATCAGTCCGGTTGGCAAAGACATACAGGCTGAAGGTCGAATTCCACCCAAGGAAGGCAGGCAATTTGCCGCTGTAGAGCCAACCAACCAGCATGCGGCAGGTTATGGGATCCAATTCCAAAACGACCGATTTGTTTGCATACTCGGAGAAGCTGCCTTTGAGTGCTGCACGGTAGTATGGTGAAAAATAACAATGGAGTTCCTTCTGTACAATGGCTTGGAATGGCTTGTTGGTTGCCTCTGACTGTCCTTCCTCGGTATCACCTTCACCAGTGTCCTCGCTCGTGCATTCTTCGGCCGCGGCCCTCAATTCGATCGTATCCGTAGTGAATCCGAGGATCGCACTGCTGTTCTATCAGTGATTCAGCCTTGAGCTATTGTGTAAATGGCGACCGTACGTGATTTTGTCTAGGTCCCACATGTGTGCGCCCTCGCCAGTTTGCGACGAGGACGATGCCATGCTGAGTTCTGCAACAATGTCTTCCTCGCAATGGACAGAGGATGCAGAATGGAGGGCCGAAGGTAAGAGGAGAAATGTCAAACGAGGGTCTAGAGTTTTGGCGAATGACGCGTCTTCACTCTTCACTCTTGTCCTCGTCTTCACTACTAGTACTAAACCCATACAAAGATCTCAGCGGCAAAAGAGAGTCCAGGACTATCACTGTCACTGTGCACATCGACAGTACACTTTCACTCCACAAGGCTCCGCACCGAGAAGATAATCAATTTGTGTCAACATCACAAAAGTCTGATACCTCTGCAGTATCTTCGTGGTCATAGAGACTACATGTAATGGTTGCTGCGCTTGCAAGGTCGTTTCTTAGGTGTTGCTTCGTCCCAAAGTTGTTCATAACCAGTGACAACCTTCAATCTTGAGTTCAGTGACGATCACCAGCTCGAATAACCTTCCTCAGGCTTAGCATACCAACCGCCACCACAGCCTGTCTCGGTCAGCATAATGAACACAACCACATCTGCCAAGGACTGCACTTACTTGACTCCCACTCTACGCCGCCATCATGCTCGTGGTAGTTGCATGGCGAGTGGCGGCACGGACAGTCTTGAGACACCACGCGATGTGGTGCAAGCCTTGCCTTCAGCTTGTGGGCAAACTCGACCGGGACACCGTCATGAAGGGCGTCGTTTTGTTCACGAGTTTTCAAGTGACGGCCCATATGACGAGTGTGGTGTACGAACCGATCGAACAGATAACGAGTGAGGGATGAGTTGCTTGGCAATGAATATAGCACAGCTGATGTGTTGGCATCGTCGATTGTCGGGTCGAATCTAAGGTCGAAGAGCTGGGTCATGATGACTCCTCGGAGAGTCAAATTCATGGTTTGATCAGCGAAGATGTAAAGCTGACAGAGTGTCCAAGGGTCGTGCTGTGGAACGAAACCAGTATACAGCCATTCTACGAACATCTTGCAGCAGGCTGGATTCATTCCCAGAATCACGGTGTTGTAAGCAGCCTCCTTGAAAGGCCCTTTTAAGAGAGCGCGGTAGTAGGGTGCGAAGAAGCAAAGAAGGTCGCGATGCACTTCGGCGACATCGAGTACAGCATCAGATTCATCGTTGTCCTTCGAGATGAGTGTAATCAAGTTGTCAGATGTAGCGATAATTCCGCTAGTGGTGATCAATGGGCTTGGGGTGACTACGGCTTGTTGAGACCATCACATACCGTACTTCCGCTTTTGTCCAAATACCCTTGATGCGTGGTGTTTCGCCTGGATGGACAGCCTCAGCTGCTTTGCGGCAGCCGATCTGACCGCTCAATTTGGCGTTGAGCTGGTGCAGGTTCTCTCTTGCTGCATCAATCCTGATGCGTTTGTTGCGCCTGTTGTGGGACTTCGTCATGATAGTTGTAGGTGGAGAGAAAGAATTTGAAGTCTAGGAACTGGCGACAAAGTCCAAATTAGAAGGTGAAAGCGAGGTTGAGTGAAAGTTGACGGGAGAATGGAAATCAGACCGAAGGCAGCAGCCAATGAGTGAGAATATATAGCCTTCGAAGATTGCCCTCTCTTCAACTAGGATCACGAGATAGCGCAGCAGGTGAAGTCGCAAGGATCCGCCGATGCGTTGGAGTAAACGCAGCTGTGCTTTAGAACCTTCAAGTCAAGGAGGGGCACTGTTACCGAACTTGAGCAATTGCTACACGAATGGTAGATTTCCATCAAACTGTGAGTCACAATGGTGTCGTCCTACGTAAAATTGGGAGTGGAGGGATAAACGTTTCTCAGAGCTTTCGTTCTCTGCACGACATGATATGTGCAACCTGTCTATCAATTACAGATATCAACTGTTCTTGCTGTACGGGCAGGTTTCTTGCACTCCATTCCAGTGATGACGGTTGGTGATGGAAGCTAGCCTGACCCGCGCCTGTATAACTATTCCGACCTGTGTGCAACTTCTCATCCGATTCCGTTGAAGGTCCTGCTACAGAGATGCTCCGACGATCTTCGTGATGTTCTAGGGTGTTTCGATCTTGCTGAACGGTGTCGATGATGACTGTGGGGGCGACTAGAATGCGTGTGAGTATGATGGCGTTTGTGCTTAGTATGGCGATGATGTGATCTAACCTGAGTCTGGCCACTCTCCATAGCATAGAGCTGAGGTTCGCTTCTACTCGGAATACGTCCATCACCAAGAAGCTTGCTGGGATGTAAGACGAGGAAGCTGACGGTCACTAATAGCATAAAGATAGCATCGAAGATGTACAGCATCCATTCATGAGTAATGATGTAGCCGTTGTTTCCTTGAGCGTACTCGATCACACGGATCAAGTTGCGGACAAGGATGATAGCACTGCAAAAGTACAAGTTGTGCATGTGCTTTCGCCAGCTCAGGTTCGAATCTACCGAAGCACCGGTTGGGAGCTTGTTGACGCGGATGTGGAAGAGACTGGCCACGATGACGAAGAAGCCAAAGATGATAATTTGGATAATGAGGCCGGCAATGACAATGTTCTTTCCAAGATTGAATGAGTCGAGGTCGCCTTTAGCCTGGAGTCCAGCACCTGAAGACTGCACGAGGAAAGAGAAGACATCGCCAATGACAAAGACTTTCGTAAGCCACTTGGTACGAATGATAGAGTATTCTTCGGCGTCGAGAAGACGGATGATACGACCAAGGACCATATAGATCGAAGCAGCGTAGAGAGCAGGAGCGACCAGAATTAGGAGACTCTGCATGATAAAGGGACCAAGAGCCTCTTTGTCACTGTGCGAAAGAGCACGACCCACATATCCTATACATTCGACTGCGACATGTTAGTTTGTGCTAAGATAATACGTCGCTCTACACTCACGGAGTACTCCAATGGTAAAGGGGATGAAGTATCGAGCACGCAGCTTGAAGACGTAGTAGACATGGCCGACAAATCCAAGTCCAAAAAGAACCACGAATATGATTGCAGCTACGATAGACGGAATGTAGTGATACAAGACAAAATGGATCTCTCCGTCGTCTGAGCCGGACATTGTAGTAGATATGGTGTATTGTTGAAGATGAAGTCTGAGCACAAAGACGGAAGTGGGAAGATGTGATGATGAGAATAAGAGGAAAACTAGCCTTTTGTATTGTACGCCGCATCTTACATGTCTGCCTTACCTCTGCAGCACTGCCGCTCCAATACGTACAAGTTGCGATCAAGATTGTTGTTGACCGTAAAGCGAGTACGGTCGTATTCACCGTATTGCGCAGAAAAGGGCTGAGCAATTACCGAACATGGCCTGTGATTGGTTTCTTACAATTGCGCGTGCCCTAAAACTGTTGCCCATGTTCTCTGAGTATACGATGGATCCGGCTATCATGTCGCGACCACCGTATTGAGACAAGTTGGTTGGTGGAGGAGCTCAGGTACGAACAGAGGTTTGGATTCGTCCAGTGATGATCTTGAAGCTTGGCGACGTTCGTAGCCCTTCAGCCTCTTACTGCCTTGTGGTTCAATGTCAACTCAACATAAGATGGTGGCATTGTTGCATTCCCTTCCTTAATGGGGAGAATGTACCATAGACCAGTGCACTTGTTGGCCCTTTTTCTCGTAATTTGAGGACGATCCGCCACACGGTGATTACCTGCAGACATCGAGTTCGGATGGCTAGGCAAAAACCACCGTGACCGCGATATCTGTTAAAGTCTGCTTTTTCAATGTTTTCAATACTCTCTGGCTGTATAGCGATGAGCTATCCGCAGCTTCCTGCCTTCCTGACGAGATTGCAGGTACATTACAGTTTGTCCTGGGATGCTGCGATCTCAAGGCTTTGGCTAGACCTGCACCTCACTCACAAGTTGTTTGCACCAGCATGACTATATCCACCGTACACCTTCGTTTCCTGTGCGTTCATGATTGCCAAGCAGATATATAGAGGTATACGACAAGTGTATGCCAGTTCAGATGGATCAGACACTAGCCACTCCAAAGCTATTGTACAGAATTCTGCAGCTTCCAATGCAATCACGACAGCTCAGGTTTTTGAAAACAGCTGCAAATGTCATCTCCGAAAGACATTGATGGCCTGGTTGAAGTTTGGTGTCGGGGGTCTTCTCGCGGTCCTCTATGACAGAAAATCGAGACTTCGGCGGCAGCGCACCTGACTAACTAGCCGCAAAAGGCTAGCGACTCTGCAAATCGAGGGAAACGAGAGCTGCAATGTGCTGTTCTCGCGCCACTTTTCCTAGACTATGTGATTGCGCTCGTTCACCTCGAATTCTGGACAATGTCAATCATGTGTACCTTTTCCATGTGTACCTTTTCCCGGGGTGTTTATGGTCTGGACATAGGCAGTAGAGTCTATAGGTATGCAAAACGATCCGCGGAGACAGTGATTGTGCTCAAATTGGAATCCTCAGCGAGATCTGTAGTCCTAAATTGCCGTGCCAATCAGAAAGCTATCAGAATTCTGGCTGCTGTCGATGGCCTGCGGCACGCCAATGCTAAAGAAACGACACCCCAGGATCATTCAGGGCGTCAACTCGAAGTTCATCTCGCGTTCCAGGACGATTGCACTCTAGGACTTCGGAAAATTGCGTTATGGCTGGGCTTTGATCTGGGGTGGACAGCCCGTCTCGAGGTCTTTGAACGACCATTGGTGGAACAACCTCGATCGCCAAGGAATTACTCTGTCTACCCCACGCTCGAGTGCATCAATACTGCTGATCATCCTACGAGAGCAGATGCCGAAGGTGGGGATTTGACTCAAGTTCGCATCCAACGACGATGGCTACTGCTTGCGGGCTTCTCACCGGACGACCACAGCATGTCAAAGCTGTCATGTTGAAATCCTACAAGACAAGTCCATCCCCTTCCTTCACTAGGCCTGAAACTAGACTTCTGGCCCGACCTATAATCAATCATGGACAAACACGATGATACAGCCAAGGAGGAAGAGGTCGAGTACATTGACTTCAAGAAGCCTCAAGAGCCTGTCTCAGCAGAGCTCGACAACGACCAGGCAGATCTATATGCTGAAGCATTACACCGCTATCCCAATGATGAATCGATCGATCGGGTAGATGAAAAAAGACTTAGACGCAAGCTTGACACCCGCATCTTACCGTTGTTGGGTGTGTGCTACTTCTTCTACGTGAGTTGAGCATCAATAACGAGTTTTGATACTCGCCAATGGCTCACCTACTGCGCACAGTATGTCGATAAAACAACTCTTTCCTACGCGGCGATCTTCGGCATCAAGAAAGATCTAGAGTTGACGGGCGAGGAATATTCCTGGCTATCAAGCATATTCTACTTCGGTTGGCTGGTTTGGGCAATTCCCTCCAATCTCATTATGCAAAGATGTCGGCCTGGCTGGTATCTGTCATTCAACATCTTCTTCTGGGGTGCTCTTCTCATGTGTCAGGCCGCCGCGAACAATTTTCCAGCTCTGGCAGCATTGCGTATCTTATCTGGAGCTTTCGAAGCAATTGCAGATCCGGCATTCATGCTCATCACCTCAATGTACTACACTCGTGAGGAGCAGCCATCTCGAATTGCGGCCTGGTATGTGTGGAACGGCGTAGGGGTTGCCGGAGGTGGTCTCATCGGGTAAGCAGGATATCCATCACACAGACAAATTGACTTCTGACACTCCTATAGATATGGCATTGGCAACATCAATGGTGCTCTCGCTTCCTGGCGCTACGAATTCTTGATTGTTGGCGCATTCTGCTCGGCATGGGCAATCGTCCTCTGTTTGCTTCTTCCCAACTCACCTACGACTTTTAGAGGGTTCTCTCGTGACGAGAAGTTGATCATGATTGCACGTATGCGTCGCAACCAGACTGGTGTCGAGCAGAAACGCATCAACTGGGATCAAATCAGGGAGGCTTATTTCGACTACAAGACATGGCTGTTCACCTTGCTTGGGTTTGTCTCGAATATTCCTAACGGAGGTGAGTATTGGCATATCCGGAAAAACCAGGGAGTACGCTGACTTTGCCCTTGCTGAACAGGCATCAGTAATTTCAGTACCTTGGTCATAAAAGGTCTAGGATTCGACACCCTACACACGGCGCTGCTTGGTATTCCACAGGGAGCGTTAGTCGTGATCTGGATCTGTCTTGGGGCAATGGCAAACAAGTATCTGCCCAAGAACAGTCGTACAATTGTTTGCGCTCTGTTCATGCTGCCAACAATCGCCGGCGCTCTGGGTTTCCTGTTGGCACCTCACAACGCCTATGTTGGGCGCTTAATCTGCTTGTCAGTATAACTATTAATTACCATGTGTTCGGGCTGACGTGAACTTCAGCTACTTAACTGGGTCATACCAAGCATCTTTCGTCCTATCTCTCTCACTTGTTACCAGTAACACAGGCGGCCAGTCAAAGAAGATGATAGTGTCTGGTATGATCTGGTTTGGTGCCTGCCTTGGAAACATCGCAAGTCCGTTCTTCTACAAACAGGACCAGGCGCCCTCGTACCCTCTGGGTATCGGTTCTCTGCTGACGGCAAACTGCATTGAGTTCTTGCTTTTCGGTGTCTTGAGATATGCTTTTATTTGGGAGAACAAGCGCAAGGAGAAGATCAGACTTTGCATGCGTGAGAGTGGTGAAGCTGCTGCGCTAAATGACACAGCATTTAGCAACCTGACGGACAAGCAGAATCCCAACTTCGAGTATGTGTATTGAGCAAAAACTCCAGTATAGACATGTAATTGTAGAAGATGTACATGTTCGTTGCAGATTGAAGGACTCAAGACTTGTTGCTGGATCAGTCAAAATCCATTACAATTTTAGAACCTTGAGTGGTGGCTCATCTGCTCAAAGGATTCTGATATATTTGTGCCTGCCATGATGATGTGACAGTACCCTGTTTCCAGCCAGTGCCGAGTACTAAATGAATGAACAATTAGATGTTGTCGTCGTCTGCCGATAGCGGGCACGAAGCACGGACCGGATCCCTTATCACCCGCTGCCCCACCCGTTCGGGACCATTGACCCCTCGACATCAAGTCCTCTTCGAATGTTTCACTTGTAGCAACTGTTTATACCACAGCTCTCTACAACAAAAAACATCATCATGTCACACTCACACGACGGAGCTCATTCTCATTCCCACGATGCTGTGGACCACGGACACACCCATGAGATCCTGGACGGACCTGGTTCCTTCTTAGGCCGTGAGATGCCCATTGTGGACGGCCGCGACTTCAGCGAAAGAGCCTTTACAGTCGGCATCGGTGGTCCCGTTGGCTCAGGAAAGACCGCCTTGATGCTGGCTCTTTGTCTTGCACTCCGTGACAAGTACAACATCGCCGCTGTGACTAACGACATCTTCACCCGCGAGGACTGCGAATTCTTGACCAGACATAAGGCTTTGCCTGCCGAACGTATTCGCGCTATTGAGACTGGAGGTTGCCCTCACGCTGCTGTGCGTGAAGATATCTCAGCAAACTTGGCTGCACTGACAGATCTGCATCGCGAGTTCAACACACAACTGCTGCTCATCGAGTCCGGTGGTGACAACTTGGCTGCAAACTACAGTCGTGAGCTTGCGGACTTTATCATCTATGTCATCGATGTTTCTGGTGGCGATAAGATTCCTCGCAAAGGTGGTCCAGGAATCACGCAATCTGATCTGCTTATTGTCAACAAGACTGATCTGGCTGAATTGATTGGTGCTGATCTTGGAGTTATGGACAGAGACGCGAGGAAGATCAGGTATGTTCTGCTGAGTCTTTGTTGATATGACATTGCTGATAAGGTACACAGAGAGGGCGGGCCCACTATCTTCGCACAGGTCAAGAATGGCAAGGGCGTGGATCACATTGTCGATCTGATCTTGAGTGCCTGGAGAAGTAGCGGTGCCAGCCAAGCAAATCCTCAATAGTCGAGAGGACTTCTGCTAAAGAGGACTGGCCACTGTCGCTATGACTATTTGAAGAAGCAGCGAGCACAGCTAGATTCAAGACAGCTATGCAACGCGATGGAGCGAGACTTAAAGACATCGATCACCTCCGAAAAGTCTCTTTGGATGTCTCAAAATTATTCTCATTGGGGAGTATGCATACATTGAAAATCAACCCCCCGCAAAAAAAACAAAAACAAAAAACAATCACAGGCTTGACGTTTTGAGGATTCGGTAACTTACTTCCACAAATTCTCAAACTCTCACTTTCCTCCCGCTCCCTCCATGTTCTCCCCCAGCCTCTGATAGTGACCAGATCACCTTTCCACAGGGGCGCGCCTACCGAGAGACCTAATGAAGCCGATTGGCGTGTTGATTGAACTTGTGAAAGTTTTAGCTGATGCAGAGACTCGAACTCGAGAACTCGTGGTGTTGATTGTTGATATCGTTATCGCAGTGACTGCCAAGACTATGGTTAGCTGTGATTCTGGTGTACTAACCGTCAGACCAGATGTGATTGTGGGAGGATACTGGCGAAACTCGCTATATGAAGTGTCTGATGATGACGAGGAGAATGGCGATTCGATTTGACAGCACTCACAATTCAACGCACTAACTTCTCGTTCATCAGACCGAGTATGTCATCCACATCATCGACCTCTCCTTCCAACGCAACCGATGGTCCAAGTCGCTCGTAGAATTTCTTTTCGAACCTTTCTGGCCAGAATCCAGAGTATTCCCAGTCAATGATCGCTTTTATCTTCAGCTCATCATGACTGACCAGCACGTTCTGCTGTGAGAGATCCATATGACAGAAGACATACTCCTCGGCATCAGAACTTTGAAACGTCCACTCGTCACGAGGAGTTTTCTCCCAGACGCGATATGGAGGGATGGCCAGACCAGTACAACCACCTAGACTCGAGGAACGCAGAGTCCGAAGCTGAGCCATGTAGGTTTCAAGCTCCTGTGTAATGATAGCCCGATCAGGATCAGATAATTCGTCCATGCTTCTTGCATTAATGAGTTCCGTAATGAGGTATACAGCGCCATCGTCTTCAAAGCATGCCAGAACTCTAGGCACTGGGATGTCGGTTTTGGCAGCGATGAAATCGAGTGCAGCAGCTTCATTGAGTAAGCGCTCCTCTCCGAGACGAGGGACGATTATCTTGCCCAGGAAAGCACTGGCCTGCCACTCATGAGGGCGCAGACTGCGCTTTACGAAAGCAGATTTGGCCCTGTAGTACTTCCGGTCTGATGTGACTGCGATGCAGTCCTTTTCTTTATTCTTGTTCAGAAGATGATTCGTGGTCACCATGATTACACAAGTAGGCGGACTCACGGAAGGAGATGAGACAATCAAGAAAGCGAATACTAAATCAATGATTTATCATACGTGATGCTAACCGCCCGCATTCTAAGCGCCGACGCTTGTGCCAGACGCCTGAATCACACAATGCTCGCGTTCACCTTATGTACATCTCAAACACACTGGAAGTTACCAGTGGGCTTGACATTGCAAGAGCTGTTGGTTCCACCGGTGATATGGATGTTGTTGAAGGTGAAGTCCGAACAACTGCCATTTCCGCAAAGGATATAGTAATCTCTGGCTTCTGGCTGTGCAGAACCGGTGATGTTGGCCATGGTGATATTTTTGATGATAACACCATTGGTGGGGCTTCCTGTCGGGCCGCCGTTGAGGTAGTCTTGCTGGATATCGATGCCGTATATGCTGATGTTTGAGACTTGGATGTTGCGATATTCGATACTGAAGAAGTTTAGTAGGGATACAGGTACACCGAAGCATGGGGTGGATTTACTTGGCAATGTAGCCAGTCGTGCCAGAATTGGTCTTGATCCTTGCACCATTCTGACTGTTCAGCACTTTGCTGTTCTCGAACAGGATATTCGTAACATTGTTGTTGCTCTTGCCACCAACGGACCCGATCGAGAGACCGTGGCCGCCATCACAATACATGTTTTCAACTGTGATATTGTTACCACTGGTAATGGCGACACAGTCGTCCTGATTCAACACTCTTGATTCTCTCAAAACCATGCCGTCAGTGCTTGATATATCAAAACCATCTGTGTTATGAGCTGCTGCAAGTCCATTAGACCTGCTGTTTGGAGCGTCGCCAGCCGTGTTGTTCAGGAGAATATTCTCCACGACCAGTCCATTGCTGCCGGAAATAGAGAAGCAGTGTACAGGGTAGTTTTGGATGACAAGGTTTTTGATCACGGACTTGCCGATAGCTTTGCTGACCGTGATGAAATGGTTCGGCTTGGCCACACCTCCGTTCGAACCAAGACCATCCCACCAAGCCTGCCCGTTGCCGTCGATAATTGCATCCTTCTCGGCTGTGATGGTAACATTGGTACCGGCGACTTGAATCATGTCATAGTTTGCATCTGCATAGGCGAATGTTGTCTTTCCAGTAAATGTGACGGTTGTGCCAGCCTTGAGCTTGGTCAAGTCGAGTGTCGTATTACCAGGCACAGCAATGCTGTCTAGAGTGATGTTGGTGCATGACGACACGGCAGTGGCGACGTCAGAGTATGAGGTAACATAACAGGTATCGGCAGCTCTGGCATGAGTTGAGGCTGGAGCAGCTGCAGCTACAGCCACCAGGCCAGACAAAGACAGAGATTGAAGAACTTTCAGATAGTCAGCAAGTACGAGAAAGTCAAAGAAGGCTCACATACACTCACCGATAGACTTCATCTTGACTTGAGAAAGAAAAAAGAAGGATAGGAACAACGGTTGATGAGACAAGAAAGGGCAAGGAGAAGTCGAAGGTGTAACATGGCTACTTATACTTAGCTTCTACCCCATCTCGCATGAAAGAGGGGAGAGCGAGATCGAGTTGTCAATTATTATCCAATAAGCATTCCCAGGCGTCCATACCAAGACGAGACAAGCGAGAGGATCCATCAATGAGGCGGCTCGATTTACCCATGGGGACTCCTCAAGTAGAGGCGAAGCGTTTCGGAAGAATTGCTTGATATTGCAGATCATTTCATGTCATAATTCTTCCGCCGTCCAAAAGTTCCTGTGTGACTTGAGAGACTGCAAAAGAGGTCCTCCGGATCTGCAAAGCGGCACGATGCGGACCGCAAATGCGGAGTCTGTAGGGCGGCCAACTACAGGACAGATGGTCTAGAGACTGCACGATTCCTCTGAAGACATGTTGAAGGATGAAGTCTTGATAGACTTGATCAGCCAGTCGTATGAGACCAGAGGGCAGATGGGAAGTATGCCACAATAAACACAGAGCAGTCAGCATAACAGGCATAAACCAAATCTCCAACAAGATTCGACAATGGTTTCTTCGAAGACAACACCAAGAAGAATAGATAGCTGCAACACAGACGGGCCGAGCCTCTTGGACAGTGCTATATAGTTAGGGCTCAGCAGTAGCTTGATGTTGCTGCAACGTGATCATCTTTGCAGCTGTATTAAGCCACGATGGGATGCTCAGGACGTAACGAGTACAAGCAACAGCAGCAACGTGTACAGACAAGGAAAGTGTGACTCTCAGTCCATTGTCTCTCAGATGAAGCAAAGAGATGGTCAGAACAGTTGGAGCGTGTATGAGAGAACAAGAATGAACAAGGCAGGAACGGAGCACAACTGGAAACTTCACGTGCGTGCCCACGCTCGGACCACCATCACATGCAAACCGCATCATCAAGACCAAGATGCAGCACGCAGAATCTCGCGACTCGAGACCGACAACTTCTCTCAGCTCTCAGGATAGCAAAGGGAGGGCACAACTATCCATACCCTTATACCATCGCTCGTCACTTGGCTCACGTGCACCGCCATTGCTTGCGACCTCGCACTTCTGCTCCGACTCACACCATTACCTCTCAGCCTCGAGCCAGCTCTACCTGTCCACCAACTTTCTCTTCAATACACCTCGATCAATCTGTACTCGATGAACCAGCCCGGGTTTCCTTGGTCATACTAGGATGATGCCCTCTCCAACCCGAGCGCACCCCCACAGATCAGAAGCGACAGCTTGCAGCCACTCGAGTCGGCGCAGACTGCAGCATCCTCGTCCGTACCTGCCGTCCCTGACATGATGGCTTCCGACAACCGTTCGTCTTGGTCCAACACTCCCTTTGGATGTGAGTGCGAGCGCGTTCTTGCTCATGCTTGCACGTGCATACTCTCACTACAGTGCTGACCCGCCCACAGACGAGTTCCCCTACCAACCCGACAACCTCCCTTCAGGCCCGCCGCTGCTTGATCAAGACGAGTCCAACACTCTCCAGAACTTCTTCAGTGATCCAGATCACTATGGAGGTCCAGACAATCTCTCCGAAGCCTTCTTGGCCAACATGAACACACTGCCAGAAACGAGGCTTCACCAGTACGACCAGCTCAACGACTCTCAGTGGATGTACCCTCTAGAAAATCAGTCATTCCCCGTATCATATCCTTCTCAAGAGCAGGCCTTTCAATCTCAAAACGGTAACTACAACCAGCGCCCTTTTCAGGCACCCAAAGACCCCAAGGACCTGCTTGCTCTTGTGGGCATCCCGGAAGCGAATGCATCTGCAGATGTACTCCATGCTGCGTCGACCTTGTTCTCATACCGCGCAAACCCCAGTCAAAGTCTCGCTTCCGGAAACTTCTCTCAGCCCGTCGCTCAACAGCAGCCCGTCGTCCAGAGCACAAGCCGCCATGCCTCGTTTCCCTTTTCAGTCCCTACGGCGACGGGCTCTTCGACGACGCAGTACCCCTCGGCCAATGGTCACTTTCGTGCATCGTTCGACAACTCGGCAACAAACTCTCACTCCCACCCCCAATCGCACTCCTCTTCATCTCATCAATCCAGCACGCCCATGTTCCATTTTGGTACAGACAACAACTTTCGTCAAACCGGCTACGCTGCTCCTTATCAAGATCTTGAAGCAAGCACCATTCAGCACGTTGAATTCGCGCGCAACATGGTTCACTCATCCAACGACGCACTCTCTTCTGTTGAGAACTCAGTCCCCCACACCCCTGATCTGAGCAAAGCCGCCCACAACTACTATCCTGGTAGTATGCAGGCTCTTGCCACCCTCGCTGATCAAACTTCTACTGGAGAGTCTGATCAGCCAAAGAACAAGAAGCGTCGCAAGTCCAAGCGTGCAGATGAACATGACTTCAACACTTCTACCACCTCTCCTGCTTTTCACGTCAACAACTCAAGCCCTGATGGCGAAAATACCATCGCTGACTCTGACGACAACGACCGCGGAGACAACAACCCCAAACCCTCCATCAAGCGTCGCAGAGCCTCCTCTGGTGCAAACAGCAAGCTCGGCAGCATTGCTCGCAAGAACCTCACTGAGGACCAGAAGCGCAGCAATCACATTCGCTCCGAGCAGAAGCGTCGCAATATCATCAAGCAAGGCTATGAAGATCTCAACGAACTCGTTCCCAATCTCAAAACTGGCGGCTTCAGCAAGAGTGCCGTTCTCACCGAGACTACTCGCTTCCTCGAGGAAATTTATCTGGGCAACAACAGCATGGAGACCTACTTGCGCAAACTGGCTGCTGAACAAGGCGTTCCCTTTGACCTATAATCTTGAGTGGGCGTTCACGGAGTTCATCTTCACATTCTCTGGCGTTCCTGGGCTTTGATGGGCAAACATACAACATGAGAGCATACCAGAGTGCTATCATCCCATGGTTTTCTTCTTTCCTTTGTGTTCTCTTTTTCGGGCAGGAAAGTCAAGCCCTTCATCTGTTTTTCACACTGATGTTTTCTGTTTTCTGCGAATCTGATGAATCATGCTCTAGTTGACGGAAGACAAAGGGGTCAGCAACACAGCAGTGCAAAGCAAGAAGATCATCTTTGCGTTGCTTTCTCTCTATCTTTGTTGATACCTCGCTGCGGATGAGATCCTTTTTCAAACTTGTATCTACAAAACAAAAGCAAAAGCACAAAAACAAGAAACTTGGATCGATACAGGCTTTGATGGAGGGATATCACGGAGTTCAAATAGCATTGCGTCGGAGGAAATTTCTGTTTTCTACACATATCTGCCTTTGCAATGCTATCAACCGTCCAATATCACCTCCATGTGTCCTCAGAACAGTTCCAGTTTCGCGAGAGATCCTACTCGCTCGATGTGATGTAGTGATAGCATAGACTATCTTCACGAACCGATTTTCAGATGGACGTGTGACTATGAAGGCGTCCACCAAAGAGTTCCATTCATGGCTACCACTTCTTTTGCCGAGTATTGTGTTTTTCTCCAGCTTTTTTGCAATGGTCTTCAGTCTGGACGGAAGGTAAACATTGTCCTGCAACACTACCTAATGACTGACTACCTTGACAGCTCTTACATCCTGCTCACTGTGGTACGCGGGCCACTCTTGAACTCTTTGACATTTGCCAGAATTACCCAGCTCTTCTCTCCTTCTACAGGCACCCAATTCTTCTTATTGCAACCCTTGAGTCTTCGTTAGAGGCTTTAGGCTAGACGTATTCAGACCAGAAATCACGTTCCTGGGCACCTCGATCTCGCTTGTAGGATCAAGGGACTTCTGAAGAAGCTTGCAATCGGAAAACATCACAAATTTGATAAGACGCCAAAGCTGCTCCCCAAAATCGCGTTTTCAAGACTGTTGAATCGCTGTTGACAGGTTTGTGAGCACACTCGGTCACACGAAGGGAAATTGACATGGCGAGAAAAAAAACAAAAGGTCTTTTCTTTGTCTGTGTCCAAAATGATGTTCACACAATGACAACTCGTTTGGTCTCAACCAACACAACACGGTCTTCAGATTTTGGCATATACACACTCAGGCACTATTGATCATTTTCGTAAGCACAAAATGGCTTTGTCTTTTGATTGTTTTCATTATGTTCCAGAGGAAGAGAGTACCAGACTCCTTCTCGATCTTCTAAGCTTCCGACGTCCGAACTGCGCATTCGCAAGTAGTCCTTCCCCATACTGTGTAACGCTTGAAACCAAACACCGAACCAACTCCGGAAGTATCTATCCTCATCCGCAATGCGACATGCCAAGCTCAGTGTCGTTTACTTAGCAGTGATAACAGTGGTGCTTGTGGTGGTACTGCCGCTGTCCGCTTGACTGGTCGTACTCATGATGGTCATAGTAGTGATGGAAGGCATCTCAAAGGGCGTCAGAGTGTTCGTGACGGTTATGGTAGGGGCAGGTTTAGTGACAGTGACTGGCGGAATCGTGGTTGGTGTAGGGATGACAGTTATAGTTGACGAAACCGTGGTTGTAGAGGCTGGAAGAGTGGTTGAGAGGCTCAGAGTCGTCGTGCTGAAGAGTGTTGTGCTGAATGTGGAGATTTCAGTTGTAGTTGAGATTGAGGTGATTGTGGTTGGCTGTAAGATCTGCTGCTGAGGGAATGGCAGAGGTTGAGGTTGACCGACGGGAATCGGTAGAGTGTTCCAGAGAGCAACAACAGTGTAAACGAAAAGGACGCTAGACTCAAAGAGCAGGACCAGAATCAGGAGGATGAGCAAGGGTGTGGGGACGTAGATGCCGCCTCTGCGCTCAGGATAGCTGGTGAAGACCTGGGGAGCTGCAGGAGGTGGAGGAGGTGGAGGAGGTGGAGAGGCCTGAGACTCCAGGTCGGCAGGTGGAAGAGGTGGTGGATAGAGAGCCGAGTCGCGACTGGACTCGAGGTCTTTGTTGAGGTGTTTTTCAAAGGTCTGTTTGAAAGGCATCTTGAAAGAATGTCGGATCGATGCAGGCTTCGGTTCTGTGAGATGGCAAGCAATCGAGGTTTGATTGGGAGTTCAAGAGGTAGAAGTACGTCCAGCGTGTTGTGTGTATTTGGAGAAGTTGTCCGAGAGCAGGAAAGAGAAGAAGAGGGAAGGACAAGAACTTGAAAGAGTGCTGGACGAAGGACAAAGCGGTGTCGGACAATGAACAAGTCTATTGCAGCATTGAATGAATGTGATTGTGTCGAAGTCAACAAGAGAACATGAACGGAGGTCAAAGAACAAAAAGCAGGGATTGTCATAACTTATTGTCTGTAGAAGGACCTACATGCTTCTATTGTCTCGGAATAGCCAATCAAGGCGAACCATTGCAAGAGATGGCTGTTGTTACTAAGTGGGCGGCTATGGAAGCAGGTCGATTGTCTTTGTTTCAGGTCAACAAGAAGGCTCGAAGGGCGAAGACTGTGAAGTTTCGCTAGCCGCTGAGATGGTTGTGTTGGATGTCTCTAAGCCTTGAGGAAATTGTCCGGATCTCGAAGCGCTGCATTGGTACCACGACACAGATTTGTGCTTACAACGGACCTTGATGAAAGCATGCGTTTGAGCTAATGTTTGGTAAATTATTCGTGACTCAATGTATGAAGTTTTCTTTCTGAACTACGAAAGGATGCAAGATCATCTAATCGGTCAAGACGGGACTCGAAAGGTGGGTTAACAAACGGTACCACCTTTTAGTCCCTTTCCAAATCTATGGTTGTCGAAAGGAGACCCTGTCTTGTGAGTCACCTTAGTGGTGCTGCCGCATAAGCCGATGGTAGGGCGAATCCACAGTTGCGGATCGGAAAGTAGAATGCAGCAGAGGCGATGACAATGTTGAGATAGACAAGCCAACGGCAAGGCAAGAAAGCAGAGAAAATCTCAAGACGATTGCATTATATCTGAGTTGGGCATCAGAGCAAGGACCAGAAGCTGATACTCGTAGCACATAGGATCTGGCCAAGTTTGACAGAAGATGAACAAGGCGAACGATGGTGGGGCAAGAGAGAGAGCCGTCGGCGAACACTGTGCACGGCCCCCGCCACTCCCGAATGTGGTGTTGAATGCCGTCGGTCGCGCTTTCTGTTTGACTCACCACAACTTTCTTGACTACTTCAATTGCTCCTGCCCACACTCTCGACTTGCATTTAGAGTCAATTGCTTGAGTGTTTTCCCCAGGCACATCCGCCTTTCTCTATCCATTTCCACTCTTTCGTTCCAGACAATCACTCACCATGGAGCACATCAAGAGAACATTTGCTCAGGCCAAGAAGGAGAACAGAGTCGGTCATGACAGTGCGCGCACAACTTTCGCAGACAACTGACATGCCCATAGCCTGCCTTGGTCACATATGTGACTGCCGGTTTCCCTACTCCCCAGGAGACTCCCGACATCATGCTGGCCATGGAGGCTGGTGGTGCCGACATCATTGAACTCGGCATGCCCTTCACCGACCCTATTGCAGACGGCCCTACCATTCAAAAAGCAAACACACAAGCCTTGAAGAACGGCGTCAACATCGTTTCCACAATTCAGATGGTCAAGGATGCAAGGAAAAGAGGCCTGCGTACTCCCGTCATGCTCATGGGCTACTACAACCCTGTGCTCAGCTACGGCGAGGACAAGATCCTGAAGGACTGCAAGGCTGCTGGCGTCAATGGCTTCATCATGGTTGACCTGCCGCCAGAGGAGGCTGTTCGTTTCCGTAACCACTGCTCCAAGATTGGCCTTTCATACATTCCCCTCATCGCTCCCGCGACCTCAGAAAACCGCATGAAGCTGCTGTGCAAGATTGCCGACTCGTTCATCTACGTCGTTTCGCGCATGGGTGTCACTGGCGCTACCGCTTCTGTCAATACTGCTCTGCCTGACCTGCTCGAGCGTGTCCACAAATACTCCGGTGGTGTTGCTGCTGCTGTTGGTTTCGGTGTCAGCACTAGAGAGCACTACCTGAGCATTGGCAGCATGGCTGAGGGTGTTGTTATTGGCAGTCAAATCATTCAGACTCTTGCCGACGCTCCTGCTGGTCAGGGCGCTCAGGCAGTCGAGGATTACCTGGACGGCATTACCCAGCGCAGAGACATTATCAAGTCGCAAGCACGTGAGGGAGGTGTCATCGAGACTGTGAACGAGGATGGTGTTCCTGAGGAGGTTCACGTTGATGGTGTTGTCAAGGAAGAGGACACCCCGGACGGCCCTGGTCTCGCTGACCAGATCGAGGCTCTCAACACCGACGGTCCCATGGACTCAAGTGCTATTCCTGCAAGATTCGGAGAGTTTGGTGGCCAGTACGTTCCTGAATCACTGATGGACTGCTTGCGCGAGCTGGAGGACGGTTTCAAGGCTGCCATCAACGACGAGAAGTTCTGGGAAGAGTACCGCTCACACTACGAATGGATGGGCCGCCCTGGTCATTTACACATGGCTGAGCGCCTGACCGAGCACGCTGGTGGTGCAAACATCTGGTTGAAGCGCGAGGACCTGAACCACACCGGTTCGCACAAGATTAACAACGCTCTCGGACAAGTTCTTCTGGCCCGCCGTCTGGGCAAGACCGAGATCATCGCCGAGACTGGTGCTGGTCAACACGGTGTTGCCACTGCTACTGTCTGTGCCAAGTTCGGCATGAAGTGTACTGTCTACATGGGAGCTGAGGATGTTCGTCGCCAGGCTCTGAACGTTTTCCGCATCAAGCTCCTCGGTGCCCAGGTCGTTGCTGTTGAGGCCGGTAGCCGCACCCTCCGCGACGCCGTCAACGAGGCCATGCGTGCCTGGGTTGTCAAGCTTGACACTACTCACTACATCATTGGCTCAGCCATTGGTCCTCACCCCTTCCCTACCATCGTCCGTACCTTCCAGTCCGTCATCGGACAGGAGACCAAGGACCAAATGATGGCCATGAAGGGCAAGCTTCCCGATGCTGTGGTCGCATGTGTCGGTGGTGGTTCCAACGCAGTCGGCATGTTCTACCCCTTCTCCAAGGACCCTAGCGTCAAGCTCCTTGGTGTTGAGGCTGGAGGTGATGGTGTAGACACTGACCGTCATTCTGCCACTCTTTCCGGCGGTACTCACGGTGTTCTCCACGGTGTTCGCACCTACATTCTCCAGGACAAGCACGGCCAGATCTCCGACACACACTCCGTCTCCGCTGGTCTTGATTACCCTGGTGTCGGCCCCGAGCTTGCCAACTGGAAGGATACCGACCGCGCAAAGTTCATTGCTGCCACTGATGCCGAGGCCTTCATTGGTTTCCGTCTGCTGTCTCAGCTCGAGGGTATCATCCCTGCTCTCGAGACATCACACGCCATCTTCGGTGCTATCGAGTTGGCAAAGACAATGAAGAAGGGCGAGGATATCGTCATCTGTCTTTCTGGTCGTGGTGATAAGGATGTGCAGAGCGTGGCTGAGGAGCTGCCCAAGATCGGTCCTAAGATCGGCTGGGACTTGAGATTCTAGATGTCTGTACCTATCTTTTCTTGTTGCAATGTCTGGGTAAAGGTTACAAAAAGACTGTGTCGAGTCATGTCTCATAGCGATCCGAAAGAATAAAATTTAACGAGTTTAAGAAACACACTTGTTGACTTTATGCTTTGCGACACAAGTTCTTGAACGCATACGGGTTAGCATACAAGCCTTTGGAATCTTCCACATGTACAGTTTCCCGTGAGAACAGGTTAGATGAACGTATGTCATGATTGTTGTTTGAAAAGGGAGAGTGTATATACAAAAAGCCTTTCTGGCTTTCCCTCTGCTTCGTGTGAGTACGAAGAGGGCTTCAAAGAGTTAAGGAAGAGAAGAATAGAAAAGAACGCCATAGTGAGAAGAGCTCAGCTCTCCTCTCGGCTTGTCTAAAAGAGTTGTGTTGACGCAATGCAGAAAGTGTTTCTACTTCTGCTCATCAGTGCTTGCTAGCATATTTTGGATATCCCTCAACTTCTGCTTCAGGGCGTCGTGTTCGGCATTCAACTGTGATGAACGTCAGCATATGTTTCATCTCGACAGACAGGCAGGGATTGAGCTTACCTGTGCATACATCATCTTCGTCCCCACCAACTCTTGCTCCATCTCCTGCACTTGCTCTTCGAGCCCACGATTGCTATCCTGCACTTCAATATTTCTCGCCATGATCTTGTCCATTTCACCCTTCAAGCGATCTTCAACTTCTTGCGGTTGCTTGTCGACCATCTTCCTCAGCTCCTCCACTTGCATCTTCAAACTCTCGTTTTCGTCTAGCAAAGAGTCATTTTCCACTTTTGTGCGTACAAGTGAAGACGCTAGGTCCACATGCTCGGCATCAGATTGCTGAGTGCGCAACTCCAGCTTACGAACTCTGGTGCTAAGGTTTGCGTTTTCGTTTCTGAGTGACTCCAATTCAATTTCGCGATCCCTCTCGGCGCGCGACTTCTCTTCGAACTCTGAGGTATAGGCGGCGAGCGTCTCTGGTGTGATGACAACGGCGCAGGCATCCCGGACGAGTTCGTCTGCGCGATAGACTTCCTTGTCTGTGCCTGAGGTAGAGCCGAAGAAACCAGATTCAAGAATTGAGTTAGCAGAAGGTGATTTGTCAATGTACACATCAAACAGGCGTTCTTTGAGGTGAGTTGATAGTTGAACCATGTCCTTCATTCCGAGCAGAGTCTGGGCGTTTCGCTGCATGAGTGCGATACCGAACTTCAGAATTGCCCCAAGACCTTCGCTGAGAACGAGATCGTAAACGCGAAGAACGAGTTGTAGTGGGAAGCGGTAGGCGAAGAGTGTGAGGAACCATTGCGTGGCGTACAAGTTCGGAGGAACGCCGCGTCTGTGAAGGTGGCAGTATAGTGCCGGTTCATGATCTTCCAGCAGGCGCTCGAATAGGTAGAGGTGCATATGTAAGCCGGTCATCTCGGCAGTGAACAAAGAGCGGAGATTGTATTTTGACATGAGTCGAACGAACAGGGTGAAGGCCTCCTCTTCAGGCATATTGAACAGCAGAGGCATAGCAATAAAGTTCATGCCCTGAGCGTAGCCGACGGGCTCGTCGTATAGAGCATATGCTTTGCAGATGCCAAACAAACCGTCTTGCAGACCTGCACTAGCAATGTATTTGGAGTAGGCTGTTCGTGCTCCGAGATCGCGTCTGATAGTTTTCTCAAGTTTCTGCAGCGCAGCAGTCTCATCCTTCGACATGCGCTTCCTCTCGGGCGATGTGATGGAGTCGTTACCATTCACCTGGGGGGATGCAGAAATATCAGAGTGTACAGAAGATGCGGAAGAAGCGACCGATTCTTTTTCGCCAGTGCTACTGATTCGACGAACAGCAGGTGGCTGAGTGACTTCCTTGTCGGTGCCTCTAGCAACCAACTCTCGGTATACCTGCTCCAGCTCCTCATTTTTGCTTTCTGCCATAACTTGCCAGACGACACCACGGATTGGCTGAGGAATGCCATTGGCGATAGCACGATTGAGTTCATCACCGCTGGTGCGTGCGACAGCAGATGGGCCTTCGTAAACAACAGATTGCCAGAGATCCCAATTGACCTCAGCCTGTTCTTCTGACGGTCCAGCAGCATCCCCTGCGACGGTACCAGGAGGAAGTTTGGTGGTGGGCGATGAAATTGCGGAAAAAGAGTTTGCTCGAGGCGTGAAAGGAGGGCTCAATTGTCCGCCATCGTCCTTAGTAGGACCTTGTAGGCTACCAGCGCGACCATGGCGACCTTGCGGCAGAGCCAGACTGTCGTCGGCTGATATAGCTGATTCACCTTGTAGTCGCAGGATGTGGAAGCGGTCTTTCAAGGTTGGTTGATGAGAAGCATCATCATTCGAGTCAGGGTTTGTCGTCAAACTCTGCAAAGATGAAGCTGTGTTTCTCCGTGGACTTGTTGGACGAGAAGGAGATGTAGCTTTTCGAGCTCGCGAGAACCAAGCAAATGGACTTGAGACTTTGCGTGTTGTTGGGGGCTTCTCAGCTGTGGAAGAGGCCATGAAAGTCTGCGACTTCTGGGGCGGCGGAGGTGGAGGTGGATAATTGAGGGTAGGGAGGTCGCCAGATAAACCCTTGACTGGCTCGTTCTCGTCCTCTTTCTCGGGCACAGCTGGTGGTAGCTCGGGTACGGATTCGAGAGTGTTTTGACGTGACTTGACAGCTCGGGGCATGTCGTCCTGATCGTGGGGCGTGGATTGGTTGATGATGTCGATGCTGCTTCGCTTGTCCTGAGCTCCTGCAGCAGTCGCAACTTCCTCATTCAAGGATTTGGCTGTCGAAGGTCGGCTTTCTGCCTGGTCAGACGCGGCTGTCACAGGACTATCTCGTTGGTCCAACGAGCCGGCTGTAGCAGGTCGGTGTTCCTCGTCTACTGTTGAAGATTGTTCCTCAACATCTGGTGCAGTCTCTTTCTTATCATCAGCTGTTTCGGTAAGCACGTGTTCAATGTCGTCTGTGTCAAAGGCGCCTGGCGCAATCGATGTAGAAAGCTTTGGTGCTGTATCTTCCGATTGCACCTTGTCGGAGGCTATGCGAGACTCATCGTCGGTATTGTCTCCTTGATGCGAGATTGGTTGGGCTGTCGGATCTTGTGGTTCGGGATGGGCAGCGGCAGTGGATATCGTGTCGGCGGCATCTTCAAATGTGTCCTGAAGGGCGTCAATAACTCAGACAGTCACAGGCGGACGACAGCCCAAAGCAGACAACAAAGAGAGTTGCTGCCAGGGCTAAGCGAGGAACTTACCGCATCCCTGCCATGCTCGTGGTCGGTAGTGCTGGCATGCTGCTCTGCCTGCAGTGTTTCGTCGTTGTGCTTCGCTTGGTTGTCCGACATGTTCTGCTCTTGTATGTGTCTTGAGATCTACAACATTCAAAAAAGGACGCAATCGGTGGACTGAAGTGATTCGCGTCGTATAAAGTGGTTGGCCCAGGCTTTGTTTGTCCGATTGATGTCTGGATGGCTGGTCTAGTCTAAATTGCTTGCGTTCCTGAAGTCTTGGGCGAGGGTTGAAGTTGGTCAAGTGACAGCTTGGAGCTCTTCCTTAGCATGCTATCCCTTTATCGCGACCGGTTTAACGCTTCTCAACTCCTGAATGAAAATGTTCTTGCACTTGACAGTTCGCAGCAACCGCCGTTGAAGCCATGCTAAACAAACCCGCCCCGCAGTCGAGTGGACCCTGCTATGCATATCCAATAGAACACCAACGCCATACAAACGAACAATCTCTCCAGACTTTGCCAGGGCTTTCCGAAACACGTTCTATATGCTCTTCTCCTTTCTGACACACCATCTTCGTTGATGCGGTCCGAGCTGACAGCCGCTTCCCACCAGTATACCACAACGACCCTCCTCAAACTAGACTCTATAACCACTACGTGTCGATGCTATATGTTCATGTGTACGTCCAATCACGCAATTGGCATCTTGCAATCCTCATCTTTTCTCCCACACTTTTACTCCTGCCACCCATGTTTGGAGCACTTCTCCTTCATCATTCAATACCACAAAATCTGCCCTGCGCCCTTCTTCCAGCTTTCCTCTGCTTGCATCCCCCATGAAATCTGCCACGTTCTCTGTCACGCATCTCACTGCTTCTGCCACGCTACAACCGCTCCACTTCATCATGTTTTGGATACATTCCTGCAAACTGGCACACCCACCCACTAGCGTGTCTGTCCCGTCGATTGTCACTTTCGACCCTGTCTTGCGTTGCTTGAATGGAATTTGTGCGTGTCCAGGGTAAACACCATCTTCCAACCCAGCAAGCTCAATGCTGTCCGTGATGAATATACACTTTTCAGGGTTTGCTCTGAAGAGCATCGTGGCCACGCTGGGATGGAGATGGTTACCATCTGGAATGATCGTAAAGTATGGGCTCTGGTGGGTATCTGTGTTGGCAGTCGTGACAAGCCCAGCAAGGCCAGGGTCGCGATGATGGAGCGGTGTCATGGCGTTCAACGTGTGCGTCAACAAGGTCGCTCCAGCTTTGACTCCCTCGATGCCCTGTTCATAGCTTGCTGCACTATGGCCAAGCGATACTTTAATGCCCCTACCCGTGAGACTTTTGATCAGATTTGTTGATTCAGGAAGTTCAGGCGCCAAAGTCACAAATTTGAGAGTCTCGGAAGATGTCGCTGATGGTCCGTATACTTCTTCCGCGGACCGAGTACCATCAAAGAAATGGTCCGAGTTGTGAGCACCTTTCTTGGAAGGTGCTAGGTAAGGTCCTTCTGCGTGTGCTCCGAGTAAAGAGGCGCTATCATCAATCGTCCTAGGCTTCAAAGATGGCAAGATCTATGATCGAAGTTGTGTCAGCGGCATGGTCTAGTTTGTCCTGTCATAAGCTTCGCTCGCCTCGCTCTTATAAGCATGAAAGAGTGTAACGTCACCTCGTGCCAGATAAAATATGGAAGGAAAAGCACAACATGAGAGAGAAGAAGTTCAGACCTACTTTCTTGTACTCGTCAGAAGATACAGTCGGTATTGTCGCCCAGAAACCCGTCACACCTTGGGTAACAAGAAACTTGGCAGCCTTGTCAATCTGGCCAGCATACTCTTTCCCATCATTAAAATGGGTGAAATGGAAACCGAGCAAACCATTAGTATGTAACTCCAGCAGGCCAGGAGCAATGATGCCTTCTTCCAAGTCTACTGCATCACCACCAATATATCCAGTCCGAGGGAGGATAAGACCAGTATCATCAGAAACGACCAACTGGTCTTCTACCAGTTTACCTCCTATGCAGAGACGGCAATTCAGGAACGAGGTAAACCAGCCAGACATGACTTCTTAAGGTCAACCGAGCAAGGAACGAGGAACAGGGGAAACGACCCTGCCGCTCAAACTGGCAGATGGTCATCTTTTGGAGTGTCGATCGGGACCCCTCTGCCGAGAGGTCATTACTGGTCAATGCTCCATTTCCTCCGCATCTGTCTTTATCGCGGCCGCTTTTAGAGATTTTCGGCATGCATCTCGACTGTGCCTTCACATGGAGTGAATAACACTGCTGTAGTCATGAGCTCGTGTGAGTCAACAATAGGTTCTGTTGACGAGGCTCTCGTCGAACAACAAGGCCAAGAATTTACGCGGCGATCGCGAGCAGGTCTTGACGAGAAGTTGCAACGGAAACGCTTGCTCGCTGCAGCCACACAAGACAATCGAGCCACAGGTATGACGTCGGCAGATGCGTACGAACGCGCCATCAACCACCCTCGACGGCATTCCAAGTTTTCTACGTCAACCCTTCTTTGGCCAAGGCAAGCCTGTGTAGCATGTGGAGAAGACAATAATACCATATTCTAGCTCTTTCTTTCTCTCTTTCCACACCATCCCGCAGCCACATCCGGTCCGACTTTTCAACCATGGCGGATGCTCAACAACAGCATGCCCCTGGTGGCCATTATTCAGGACACAACAAGATCCCGACCATCAACCAGTTCATCGAGAAACTAGATCGCGACAAGGCAACTCGTGACAGACAGATCGACGAACAGAGAAAGGCCCAAGCTGCTCAGCAGAATGGCGATGCAGTCCCTCACCAACAGTCATCAGACCTGCACGCCAAAGAGAACCAGCAAAAAGTCACAGACCCAACCACTGGCAAGGAAGTCGTCATCGAGAATGTCAACAAGGAGATGGTCGATGCGGCTAAGAACCCTGTGGTAGGAGAAGACAGCTCGGTATCTAAGAAAAGGCTATCTGACACGTGAGCAGCTCTCAGTGCCCAATGCCAACCTCGACAAGCCTACAGTATGTGGCGCATACCATACCGAGCACGCATCACCACTGACAGCATATAGCCTATCAAGAGCGACCCATCCCAGTCGATGGCCGAGTACAAACATGCCCAAGATGTAACCGCCCCTCCGGACCCCGTTGCTGAAGGTAGTACCTCAGACGTCCCGATTCATGGCGAAAAGACCAACATTCTGTTCCATCCTACACCCTCTGTAAGCTATGAGCCTTTCTTCGCCGCCATGGAGAAGAAAGCCACCGCTTTATGCGTTGGTGTCTTCCTTGGTATTGTCTTTGTTGGAAACATTTTCGGTGGCCGTCTTTTGGGCCTCATTCCTCTGGCCATGTGTGTGGCTTCCGGCGTCTTCCTTTGGGCCAAGGAGGTGATTCGCAGTGGCAGAGAAGTCGAATGGGATAGCGAGAAGACTAGAGGCAGAACGGTGAGTACATGCTATTCGACTGCACGAACAGGCGACGAAGCTGATAAGCATCATACAGGCCACAGCAAACCTCCTCCCTGAGTCGGTCGAATGGATGAACACTTTACTTGGAGTCGTCTGGGGGCTCGTCAATCCGGATATGTTCCAGAGTGTTGCCGATACCCTCGAGGATGTCATGCAAGCGTCCGTCCCCGGTATCATCGAGAACGTCCGCGTGGCAGAGATCAACCAGGGCAGCAACCCCATTCGCATCCTCAGTCTGCGCGCTCTTCCTGATGAGCACATGAAAGAGATGAAGAACGCAATCCACGAGGAAAATAAGAAGACCAAGGACCCTCAGGAGGCCGCTGCTGATGAGGAGGGTGGTGACTACTACAACCTCGAAGTCTCTTTCGCATACCATGCTGCTCCCTCTGGCAAAAGAGCTTCGGACAGAGCCAGAAACATGCACATGCAACTGGTCTTCTATCTCGGTATCAAGGGCCTGTTCGGTGTCCCTCTTCCCATCTTTGTCGAGCTGCAGGAGTTGGTCGGCACTGTCAGATTGCGCATGGCTATGACACCGGAACCTCCTTTCCTGAAGACACTGACTTTCACACTTATGGGCGTGCCTCATGTGCAAGCAGGATGTATTCCAATGGTCGAGAAGGGTGTCAACATTCTCAACCTTCCTCTCATCTCTAACTTTGTCAACTACGCGATTGGCGCGGCTGCTAGCATGTATGTCGCTCCCAAGTCTATGTCTCTTGACATGAGAGCTATGCTTCAAGGCGACGACATCACCAAGGACGTTGAAGCACTCGGTGTCATGTGGATTCGTATCCATCGCGCTGTTGGCCTCAGCAAGCAGGACAAGCGTGGCAGTAAGTACGGTGGCAGTGACCCGTACATCACTCTTTCCTTCTCCAAGTATGGAAAGCCTATGTACTGCACCCGTGTTATTACCGACGACTTGAATCCTATCTGGGAAGAAACTGCTGCGTAAGTACTACCCTCTGATCACTGAGAATTTCCAATTGACATGTTTCTAGCCTTCTTGTCACTCCTGAGCTCATTAAGGCTGATGAGAACCTGAGTGTCGAGCTTTGGGACTCCGATCGCCACACCGCGGATGATATTGTCGGCAAGGTCGAGTTATCCATGCAAAAGATGATTCAGCACCCTGGCAAGATGTATCCTCAAGTTTCCAAGCTTGCTGGCATGGATTCTGACAGCGAGATGCCCGGCGAGCTGCACTGGGAGGTTGGCTTCTTTGGAAAGCCTCAATTCAGACCCGCTTTGCGTACCGATGGCAAGAACCATGCTCTTCCTGAGAACCTTCGCGACAAGCCCGAGCTCCAGGATGAGAAGGGCGTTGCTAACACTAACACTGACGACGCTGTTCAACACACACCTCCAGACCCCCTCTGGCCCAGTGGTATTTGCAGTATTGTTGTCCATCAGATTGTCAACCTGGAACTTGATAACGTCAAGGGTACGGAAGGCAGCCGTAAGGGCAGAGAATACGAGCCCGCCAAACCCAGTGGCGAAGGCACTGATGAAGAGGGTTCCCATCTTCCTACCAGTTACTGCACCATTCTCTACAACGATGAGTTGGTCTACAGAACCCGTGCCAAGGCAGTCAGCAGTCAACCCATTTTCAACGCCGGTACTGAGCGTTTTGTTCGCGACTGGAGATCTGCCGTCATCACTGTTACAGTGCGTGATTCTCGCAATCGTGAGCACGACCCTATCCTCGGAGTTGTTCCCCTTAAGTTGTCCGACGTTATGGAGACAAGTTCGCAAGTCACCAGATGGTACCCTCTTGATGGTGGCATTGGCTTCGGTCGCATTCGTATCTCGCTTCTATTCCGCAGCATCGAGACTCGTCTCCCACCTAACATGCTTGGCTGGGATGTTGGTACATTCCAATTCTTGTCTGAGAGAATCACTGCGACTGGCTATACTCATCACGCTAAGATCAAGATGCGTACTGGTGGTTCCATTGGCAAGATTCCTCGCACACAATGTCACAAGACCGACAATGGTCTTGAATGGGATGTGAAGCACAACGAAAAGTCGGAGCCCATTCGCCTCCCAGTTAAATACCGCTACCGCAGTCCTGTCGTCTTTGAGTTCCACTTGTCTGGCAAGCGCAAGGCGGATGCTCATGCTGTTCTCTGGCTTCAACACCTGGTTGACAACGAGACTACTGAGATCGACATTCCTATTTGGCGTACATCGGCTCCAGCAAGATTGACCCAGAACTACATTACAGAGGAGAATGTCGACAAGGCCATGCCTGGACTAGAAGATCTTGAGGAGATCGGTCGCCTCAAGTTCACCGGTCGCTTCAAGGCTGGTATGGATGAGAGTCACGAGCACTTTGTGGCTGACAACGACTCTCGCGAGACTTACGAGACTTGGGAAGCATGTCTTGCTGAGGGTGTTCGTACAAGGTTGGTCGAGAAAGAGATGCCTGATCGTGTGCAAGCTCTGCACGAAAAGTCTCTTACTGAAGGCCGTGACATTCTTAAGGAGGAAGAGCCAGACGAGAAGCAAAAGTGGCTCAGCAAGCAAGGTACTGACTGGAGCGGGGCATTCGGGGAGGACCCCAAGGCCTACATGGACTCGCAAGGCAGAAAGCGCCGCGAGCCTGGCGCCGAACCTCCTCTTCACGATCCTCACAACCCTAGCTCCGATGACGACAGCGATTCAGACGACTCATCCAACGATCTCGGAATCTTGGATGCGGAGAATGCAGAAAACCAAGGTGGTAACCCTGGTGAGAGAGCAGGCAGAAAATCATACGCTACCGACACTACCGGCGGTAGAAGTTCCTACGACTCGTACGCAGGCACCAATTCCACATTCTCGGATCCTAACACCGGAGGAAGTCCCAAGAACGTCAATCAACAAAACAAGCGTACCGAAGAGCGCAAGCAGCGTGGACTGATGCAATGGAAACCAGCCCGTAACCTGAAGTTTGCCAAGGACGAGGGCAAAATCGGTATCAGGAAGATCAAGGCCAAGTTGACGGGTGGTCTCAATGGCAGACAGCCTGGTGTCGAGACTGAGACAGGAACTTAATGGCTGCTTCATGAAGCGGTTGATATCATGATCTGTTTTTCTCGTAGTCTTCTTGTGCGTTAATTCCCCCTACTTAGTATCTTACACGCAAAAATGATGCACACGAATTTCATTTTCTGGTTATCTTGCCTGCTGTTCATCTCTCGTGACTACCAGAGACTGGCTTATCTTGTTTTTTGCTTCAGTCGTCTGGCTTGTACACATGTCAGATGCCTTGATCCTGTTTCTCGTTGCATAAAGGCCAAGTAAGGTCTCTGGTGGGCAGAGCGCAGCGGGACTGGGCAGCGTTACCATGAAAAGTATTGTTATTGCCAAAAGCACGATGACAGAGAGATAAACCACGTATATCTGCCTTCATCACAGCAATTCGGATGTATAATCAGCGTAGCACCATAGATGAACCTGCAAACCACCAGAAAACAATGTTGTCGATGCGGGACCAAGTGTCGACAGATTGTATCAGGGTCGTACTCCCAGCAACCATGTAGCAATGCTTGGCAGAAACCCTTGTACTGCCTAGAGATTCGTGCGCTTATCGATAAAGAAATCGATGGAGATCAGAAAGTTCTCTTTTGGCAAAAGGCTGAGCGAGACTGACCAGTCGCTTGCTTGTACGCGCATCATGTCGACCATGTCGTTGAACGAGAGACTCGACAAGATCAGGTCGCAGCCCAAGCTGTCGGGCATGCAGCAGGTGAGCATCTCCATCTACTTTGTAGTTGCAGCATCTAACAAAAACTCCAGACCGCTGTCGTGCTCGGCGCAGTTGAAGATACTCTGCGCTCACAAAATGCAGAACAAACACCAACGGCCTACTTTGCCGCCCTCCTGTCGCTGTTGGCTCAGTTTGACATGGCTAACAAGGAAGTCGCCTACGCCGTTGTGTACCTTCTCGACCTCGTCACCCCTCACGTTCCCGCGCCGCTGTTGCGCTCAAAATTCAGTCAGATTCTAGGCAGTCTCGCCCCCGCCCTTACACATCCGGAAGCAGAGGCTCCCTTATTGCGCTCGAGTATTGGATGTCTGGAATCGTTGCTGGTCGCACAAGACGCCCAAGCCTGGGCACTTCCTGCTTCATCTCTGAGTCCTCGTCGCGCAGTCTCTGGTCTGCTTGGTCTTGCTGCCGACCACCGTCCCAAGGTCCGTAAGCGAGCTCAGGATGCTCTTAGCAATGTTCTCAAGAACCCTCCACCCAGCCCTTCGCTCGACCACCCAGCTTCCGACATGGCTGCCGAAACATCGATGCGCTTGCTCCAGGATGCTGCTGAGAAGTCTGCAAAAGCAAAAAAGGCAAAGAAGG
The DNA here is from genome assembly GCA_037042735.1 of Aureobasidium sp. Y128-05A. NCBI lineage: Eukaryota > Fungi > Ascomycota > Dothideomycetes > Dothideales > Saccotheciaceae > Aureobasidium > Aureobasidium sp. Y128-05A. Next base: position 109,080 of record JAXQKC010000101.1, read on the forward strand.
GAGCAAAGGAACAAGAGAATGACCCTGCTTTGATGCACGCTCTGCAACTTGTCAAGGTCATTGCTACTGCTGCAAATGGATGGCCATCGCGCAAGATTGACTCGTTGTGTGAGCTTTTGCTCGCAATCTCAAAGTCCAGCCACGAATTCCTCGTCATGTCTGCTTTCGAGGTCTTCGAGATTATCTTCGCTGGTTTGGCCAACGAGGTTTCTGCTGCAAAGCTTCCCCGCTTGTTAGAAGTTATTGGCGAGCTTCAGCCTTCTCAGAACGACTCGCAGCTCCTTCCTCCTTGGATTGCCGTCATCTCAAGAGGATACGATGTTGCCGCTCAACTCGACCCCGAAGAGACTTTCGCAAAACTACCCACACTTTTCACCCAGATCTCCGCCTTCCTCGCTTCGTCCTCGCACAACATCCGCATCTCTGCCTCGGAATGTCTGATCTCTTTCCTAAACACTTGCGTTCCCGACTCGGTCCTCCTTGAGCCTTCAATCTACGACGAGAAGGTCTTTGAAAGCCTTGGCAACCAGGTCAATGATCTCCTCAGCATCAAATACCAATCTGCCTGGATGGAGGTCTTTTCAGTCATTGGTGCCATGTTCGACACATTGAAGTGGCGCTCTCAAGGCATTCTTAACACTGCTGTCAAGACTGTCGGTGACCTTCGTGGAAACGACTCGTTCTCTGGAAAGAAGGAGGCAGATGCTGTTCTTGGAAAGGCCATTACCGCCATGGGACCTGATAATGTTCTTGAGATTTTGCCGCTGAACTTGATTAAGCCTGTTCCTGGACAACCTGGACGTGCCTGGATGCTCCCTATTCTTCGTGACTCTGTCAGAAACACCCGCCTCGCTCACTTCCGTGCCAAGCTTGTCCCACTCAGTGAAGCCATGTTCCAACGTGTCCTGAACCACGGCGCTGCTGAAAAGACAATGGAGATTAAGATTTTCGAGACAATCGTTCAACAGATCTGGGCCACTCTTCCTGGGTACTGTGATCTTCCTCTGGACGTGACCGAGTCTTTTGATCAAACCTTTGCTGAGATGGTCGCAAATCTCCTTTACTCGCAACCCCAGCTCCGTACTGAACTCTGCAGAGCCTTGCAAAACATGGTTGAGTCAAACCAGACCGTTCTCTCCATTGAAGGAGAGGAGGACCTTGTCGCGCAAGGTAGAGTCTCCAGGGCTGACGCACAGAAGAACATCCAGCACCTCTCAGGACTCGCTGGTAACATTCTCGCTGTTCTTTTCAATGTCTACAGTGAGACTCTGCCTCAGTACCGCGGAATTATCCTCCAAGCAATCAACGCTTATCTCAGCATTACACCCGAGGCCGAGCTGATGGAGACTTTCACCCGTGTTGCTTCTATGCTTGAATCGTCTCTTGGTGAGAGTGGGCCTCAGACACAAGCCGATAAGCAGAAGGAAACCAAAGGTCCCAACAAGATGCCCCCCATGTCTCATACTCTGATGGATTTGGTCATTACAATCTCTATCTACCTTCCTCGTGAGAGCTTCGCTGGACTTTTCAACATGGCTGCCATTATCGTCAACAACGACTCTGACCCACAACTGCAGAAGAAGGCCTACAAGCTGATTCCTCGTCTTGCTGAATCAGAGTCTGGCCGTGCAGCTATCGTCGAGCGTAACTCCGACTTGCAACAACTCCTTCTCCAGGCTGGTCCCAAGGCTGCAGCACCTTCTCGTCGCGACCGTCTGACCGCCATTTCTCAAATCATTCCTGCCCTTCCCAAACAAGACCTCCACTTTATCCCTTCCATCCTCTCCGAAGTTGTCATCAGCGCAAAGGAGGTCAACGAAAAGGCCCGAACTGCCGCTTTTGAACTTCTTGTCCAGATGGGTGAGAAGATGGCCGAAGGTGGCACCGTCGTCAACGCAAAAGTCCCTCACATGCCCGATGATGCCGCTCCTGTAGAAGCCAGTTTGGAAGAATACTTCACCATGGTCTCTGCTGGTCTCGCTGGCTCTACCCCTCACATGATCTCCGCCTCCATCACCGCCCTCGCTCGCCTCCTTTATGACTTCCGCAACACCCTCTCCGAGCCTGTTATCCTTGATCTCGTTCAAACGATGGATCTCTTCCTCACATCCGCCAACCGTGAGATCGTACGCTCATGCCTTGGCTTCGTTAAGGTGTGCGTACTCTCTCTGCCAACAGACCTCATGCGTCCTCGTTTGGCAACTCTTATTCCCAACCTCATGGTCTGGAGTCATGAGCACAAAGCCCACTTCAAGCTCAAGGTCAAGCACATCTTTGAGCGCATGATCAAGCGTTTCGGTGTCGAGATCGTTGAGAAGCATTGTCCCGAAGAAGACAAGAAGCTTATCGCCAATATCCGCAAGTCACGCGACCGTGCAAAGAGAAAGAAGGAAGCTGGAAAGGACGATCCCGATGCCGAAGCCGACGATGCAACAACTACACGCAAGGGCAAGTTCGAATCAGAATACGATGAGCAAGTCTACGGTAGCGACGAAGACGACTCTGGCTCTGATATTTCTGACGACGAGGTTCTGGGTCGCTCGGCAGCCAAGGGTCGTAAGGCCAAGGCAGCAGGCGGCAACACCTTTATCGTCGAAGACGAAGACGAGCCTCTCGACCTTCTCGACCGCAAAGCCCTCGCCAACATCTCCTCCACCATCCCCTCAAAATCACGCTCCGCACCTGCAACCCGCAAACCCGCCAAGATGGACTTGGACGGCAAACTTGTCTTCAACGACGCCGACTCGGACGACGAAATCATGGAGTTCGACGACAATGGCAACGCTGCCAGTCTTGAAGACGGCATCAACGCCTACGTCGAAGCCATCAAGGGCAGAGACGCAGCCATCCGTGGTAGAGGCGGTAAACTCAAGTTCAAGAACCGCGGCAACAAGGGCGCAGACGATGACGATGAGATGGAGATTGACGCAAAGGAACTTGCCGATGCTCGTGCCAAACCCCAACGACGAAGCCTTGGTGGCGAGCGTGGGTCTGCTGGCGCTCGAGGTGGCAGAGGTGGTTCTGGCTTCCGTGGCGGTCGTGGAGATTCTCGCGGCGGACGTGGTGGTAGAGGCGGCTCTCGTGGTTCGTTTGGCGATCGCAGAGGTGGCGGCCATGGTGGTGTCAACAAGGGACGTTTCGCACCCAAGGGTCAAGGCCAAAGAGATGAGCACCGCAACAGGGCTAGCAGAGCTTAAGAGTTTTTGTGCAAGAAGTTTAGCAAAAAGTCATGGATGGGAGATAGGTGCATGGGAGTTTTGTTGATATCCTTATTTCATATGGAAATGTATAGCGTGTTTGATTTTCTAATCTTGATTGTTGCTCCACGATATGTTCCTCAACCTGAGTTGTACTCCCCCTTTCGGCGCAAGGGTTGTTTTAGATCCATGAAAAGACAAAAGAATTTGAGAACGGACTGCATCCAGTGAGAGCGGAACAGTGTGAGATATTTTAGTGGATCTGAGGAACTTTCTTGATACCATTGTGCATTTTCATAGAGCTATCTACTCGTTCTTCTCAGTCTGAGATACAGCGCTACGTTTGTGAGGTGGGACTGCATTCTTCTTGCGCTCTGCTTGCTCGGCGATCTCCTCAGGAGACAACTCAGGCTCCTGAACCCTCTTGTTGGTGCACTTGTATTTCACCTCCCCATGCGACCAATCTATGGTCTTGAACTCTGTCACGGGACGACGCTTGGTGGGAGCTTCAGCTGCGGAAGCGTCGCCCTGCATGTACCTGGCCAGCTTGGCCTTCTGCTCAGCAGTGAGCGGGGTTGAAGGGGTTATGTGGGAGGCAAGACCTCTGGCGGCCGACTTGTTGCGTGGAGTGGCCTTCTGAATGCCATTGGTTTTGGAGCGAGCAGATGCTTTGTCGGGAGAACGCTTTTGCTGGTGTTTTTGTTGGCGAGGGCGCTGTTTTTCTTGTTGCTTAGATGCGGGCTTCTGACAAAGACGTTGATGCGAGAAGTCTCGCTGTCGAGACCAGAGTCCAGCTTGTCTTCTGAAACTTGGCGGATGAGATTGTGTGCTTCTCTGCGTTGGTTGCGCTCCAAGGGAACGGATTGGATTGTAGTGAAGGGTTGAGTAGGATCTTTGATGTAGAGGGATAGCTTCTCCTTTGCATCGTCCTCGAACATGGACAGGAGACGTTGAGTAGGGTTGGGAGTGGCGGTCATGAGTATGGCACCGTGAGGGTTGTTGATGGCAGAAAGCTTCTCCTGAAGCGAGCGAGACTTGATGCAGACACGGAGTTGCTCAAGGTCCTCAGCGGACAAGGTGATGATGGTGGGTGCGACAGAAGACATGTTTGAGGTCGATCGTAGGGTGAGATGTAGATGATGAGGTAGTCAAAAGTGTAAGAGAGTGGAACAGGATGGTGTGTTCAAGGATAAATGGTCGAAATAATTGAGATGTGGATCACGGAGGGAAGGGAGACAGGATGACTCGAGAGAGAGAGTTTTGTGTTCCAATGCCAGCCACCTGCCATTGTCGCATGCTATTGTTGCAGGTATTCAATAGCTAGTGAATAGCTCGTCGAGATGACAATAGCTTACAATAGCAGTGAAGCAGACCATGTGGCTGATTGTGATGCGTGCGGCTTTTGAGGCCGTGAAAGCGAAACCTTGAAAACGAACGATCTGTGTGCCCAAGGATGTCACACTTGAGATGCATGAATGCACAACATTTTCGGGAGGGAAGTGGTATCTACGAGGGCAGTCATCATAGAGATTTGCGGTCATATAGGCTTGACCTTCCACTCCCATGTGCTATCGGCCTCCTGCGGTCGAGGCGTTTGGTGTTCACCTGCCTTGCCTGTAGTCAAAAACTGCTGGACTATGCGATCTTGATGGTTGTGAATTAAGAATCAAAGCCTCTCTGGCGCCCATGTTACGTTGATCGAAGATCTAGCGAAGATGGTGTGGAATGCTATGAGGAAATCAGCCCGATGCAAGCGCTTGATGGTCTTGAGCCCCATAGTGGTCCTCGAGAGGAACCACGAGACTGAAGCGTGGTCAATGCGTATGGAATTGAATCATCTAGCTGCGTACGATACTAGATGAAAAGCCACCAGCAAGACAGACCTATAAGGTGCTTCTCAATCTCCGTGCGAAAGGCTTCCGTGCCTTTGAGAATGAAGGTGCAAAGGAACGATGAACGAGAACAAAAGCATACGCAAATTGGAGTGTAGACCAAGCTCAACTCACATATTCAAAGGACACGGTTGCTGGCTTGTCGAGTGATCTAGTCAGAGCGCGCCGTGGACACAGTGCTTGTAATAGAAATCAACAGTGTCTCTTCGAGGTGGCAGAGCCGAAAGAGTGTCTCGTGGCATGCAATTTATGGAGCCTGAGTGTGTAGCTCTTTCCTCGAATACCGTAACGAGCTGGTATCTGTCTCAAGTAATACTGCTTTTGCATTGATGCTGCAAATTCTCTTGGATGAGCGTGTTAGATGTGAGACGATGAAGGTCGTTGCATGCCTCTGGATCGGTTAAAGTCGGTTCTCACGCCTTTTTAACCATGCCACAAAGGATTAGGGCCGATACCGCGGCCAAGGCCGGGATCCGTCATTGCCCCAGCTCTCGTCTCCAGGATTCAGAACGACCATTGCTGGCGTGTTTAAGTTTTGGGAGTCACACTCACTTCTTTTTCTCATCAATTGTCATTACACTCTTTGCTGCACCGACAAGATGCTTTCAGGATCCAGAACTGCTTTGAGAGCTTCTGCTCAAGCTTCCAAGCTTCGTCTGCAACTGCAGTCCAGCATCAGAGCCGCCTCGGCCTGGTCGCAAGTTCCCCAGGGACCTCCTGTTAGTACTACAACAGCTTGTATGCATCGAGAAGAATCATACTGACAGCAACCTAGGATGTATGTGCACTTGCAAGACTACACGACCAACAACAAACTGACGCTCCAGGCCATTCTTGGTATCACTGAGGCCTACAAGGCTGACAGCCACCCTGAGAAGATCAACCTCGGTACGAAACAGCTGCGCTATCAAGAGAAGACAACATCTGACCATTCCAAGGTGTCGGCGCATACCGTGACGACCAGGGCAAGCCCTACGTTCTGCCCTCAGTGAAAGAGGCCGAGCAAAGAGTTGTCAAGAAGAACCTCGACAAGGAATACGCTGGCATTACTGGTGTCCCCGACTTCACCAAGGCCGCCGCTGTCCTCGCATACGGCCCCGACTCTGCTCCCCTCAAGGAAGGCAGAATTGTCATCACTCAGTCCATCTCTGGTACTGGTGCCCTCAGAATTGGTGGTGCTTTCCTCGAGCGCTTCTACCCCGGCGACAAGACCATCTACATCCCCAACCCCAGTTGGGCCAACCACAATGCCGTCTTCAAGGACTCAGGCCTCAAGGTTGAGAAGTACCGCTACTACAACAAGGACACCATCGGTCTCGACTTTGAGGGCATGGTCCAGGACATCAAGAACATGCCCAAGGGCAGCATTGTCCTTCTCCACGCTTGCGCTCACAACCCCACTGGTGTCGACCCCACCGAGGAGCAATGGCGCGCTCTGAGCGATGTTATCAAGGAGAACGGCCACTACCCCTTCTTCGATATGGCCTACCAGGGCTTCGCCAGCGGTGACACTGACAAGGATGCCTTCCCCATTCGCCACTTCATCAAGGAGGGTCACCAGATTTCTCTCTGCCAGAGTTTCGCCAAGAACATGGTCAGTCTTGAAAACCTGCACAACAATTTGCGCATGCTGACATTACCTAGGGTCTTTATGGCGAGCGTGTCGGTGCCTTCTCCATTGTCTGTGCCGACGCCGACGAGAAGAAGCGTGTCGACTCTCAGATCAAGATCTTGGTCCGTCCTCTTTACTCCAACCCTCCCGTCCACGGTGCCCGTGTTGCTTCGACCATCTTGAACGACCCCGAGCTCAACAAGCAATGGTTGGGTGAGGTTAAGGGTATGGCTGACCGCATTATCACCATGCGTGCTCTTCTCAAGGAGAATCTCGAGAAGCTCGGTAGCAAGCACGACTGGAGCCACATCACCAGCCAAATCGGCATGTTCGCCTACACCGGTCTCAAGCCCGAGCAGATGGACGCTTTGGCAAAGGAGCACAGCGTCTATGCCACCAAGGACGGCAGAATCTCCGTTGCTGGTATCACCTCGGCTAACGTCAAGCGTCTTGCCGAGTCCATCTACAAGGTCACCGGTTAAAGCAGGAGCTAAATAGTTGCCTTTTGACGAAGTATGTAATGTAGGATATGGAACACGCAAGCCTGTAGAACAAGATTTAGAACCAAAAGACAGAAGCGATCACATTACCAAAATAGCTTGCTTCTAAAGCACGTTATTCCTGTTACCCCGGTGTCAAATCCGTCTCAAGATAGCACGCAGTCGAAGCATATGCGTGCACGCACACTATCGCGACATACGGCTTACGAGGCTCTTTTTGCCAAACAACCCCTGAGATGCAATCTTGCGATCGTCAGGTGTCAGGATGTGGAAAGAGCATGCTCGCGTGGCAGATGTGGCGCACAAGTAGTTCGGGAACGAGCACGCTAAGGCCAAGGGCTTTCTACTTTCGCTTTTCACACCGCCGCGAATTGCTCAACGGTGGAGTATAGAACAAATTTCTGTCTCACGGACGACAAAACAAGGAAGACCGTTTGATCGGAACGTGGGTTGAAACCAAACTTTGCCAAGAAAAATGTCTCAAGAAACGAAGAAGAACATGTTTGGAAGGTGACAGATCGCATGCCCTTCGGCTGCCGTCTTCGAGAAGAACAGGTGGATTGATCGAAAGAGGCTCCAACAGAAATACAGGGTCGTCGTCAGACAAAAATGATTACATCATAAAACGCTAAAATGGCAGCATGTGGCTTGAAATTTGACGCCTCCACTTTGCTTTCTTTGGGACAAACTACCGAGCAGATGTTGAGAAGAGAGTCCTTTCTACATGGATAAAAAGGAGACAACCTTGTTACTCGTTGAAGAGTAGTTTTTGCGTCTGGTCACATCTTAGAAAGAATAGTGGGGAGCACGAGGAAGCATAGCTGGATGAGGAAGGATGAACAGACTCAAGATGAGGGCACGACAACGTCATAATTTTCCGATTTGGATAGAGCGGAAGGGAGCCCGGATGAGTCTTCTGGAGAGACTCGGATAGCTCTTCATGTACCGACATGCTACATGAGATGTGGGACAGAGAGCTTGTACAGGAGGAATTGGCAATCAACGATGTGGGGTCTATCAAGAATTTTGTTTGTATTGTTCGATGAGGCGGCCAAGTACCTAGCAAGCCATGCATGTTGGACTGGGAGATCAGGGATGGTAGCACAAACGGCAGGTCCGGGTATTGAGCGGCGTGCAGAGATTCGTTAATTCTTTCTAGTTGGCCGAGGGGAAACCCCACCATGGCATTACTGGGTTTGATGCGTTGACCTGGCTGTGGACACGGCTTCGACACCTACTTTCCGACCAAGCTCATACACAAACTTCTCGTCCTCATTCCTTTTCCGATCCTAACATCCCCCTCTCCGATTTCAACGTCCCGCGTGTCTTGATTCTTTGACGACTCACGACTTCTTTGGCTACCTACGTTTATCTACAGCTAGAAGCCTCGATACATCCCCATCTCAAACGTCATTCGTCCGTGCAGAATTTGAACAGGAAACGAACGCCTCGGCCGCCCTTCGAACAGCATCGTCTGCTCAGCTTCCTCGTGACCCTACCATCTCAAAGAGCGCCCGAAAGATCTTGTTTTTGGACCACTCGGCATTCATCAGACGACCACTACACTCAACAGGACAACAATCTTGCCACGCGACTCGCCCAGACAACCTATTACCGTCTCTGCGAACCCATCAACCCATTACTTCTCACTTCCGAACCTCTATCAAACCCACTCCAAAATGCCTGCAGCTGAGGTCAAGGTACATGTCGCCAGTGTCCATCTTTCAGCCGTCATTCGACGCTAATGCGTACATCAACAGAACGAGGATGGTCCCATCGGACTCTCCGACTTTGGTGACAACATCGATGTCGCAACCTTTGAGCAGATCCTCGAGATGGACGACGACGAAGATGAGAGAGATTTCAGCAGAAGCATTGTCTTCGACTTCTTCCAGCAAGCCGATAGCACATTCGACAAGATGGATGAGAACATGTGCGTCTTTCTATACCTTTGCCTGTCAAGCGGCAAAACACGCACAAGGAGCCAAGCTGACCCAGATTCTTGAATCACAGTGAAAAGAAGGATCTTGCCCAACTCAGCGCCCTTGGCCACTTCCTCAAGGGTAGTAGCGCAACACTTGGTCTGACCAAGGTCAAGGACCACTGCGAGAAGATCCAACACTACGGCGCACACAAGGACGAGACCGGCACACGCGACGAGCCCGACGCTGAAGTCTGTCTGGACAACCTCAAGGTTTCCATCGCGCAAGCAAAGAAAGAGTTCAAGGTTGTCGAGCGCCTACTGAAGAGATTCTATCACGACGATGCCGAGTAGACTTGAGCAAAGAGGCAAACAGAGGAAGAAACTACACATCAGTGAGACCAAAAAAAGTCATGATTTCGATACCAAACACCCTTCGATCTGAAAAGAACAAGAGACATGATCGACCAAACATGTACAACTGCTTTTCCTGACGCCTTATACTCCTTCGCCCTTTCCCATTACGGCTTTCCCCAACTTGCTTCTTGCTCTTGTACTGCTCTGCCTTTTTGTCTTGCATATCACCCTCTCTTCTTTTCGCAGCTATCTTCCTTTTGAGCGATCACGTTGGTGTTCTTTCTTCCTGTCAATTGGTTCGAACGAACAAGATGAATAGACTCATAGCACCGGGTTTTTTTTTTACTTTTCTCCTACCATGACTCTTCTTGATCCTCCTTTCTGCTCGCTCCTTGCTCATTACTCGCCCTGTCCTTGCTCATCACATGATGCTATGTGCTTTTCTAATTCAGTCCTCTGCTCTCCATTTCTTGAGACCCTGGATCTTCATTTTTTATGGCTGCTCTTTTCCCTGTTCGAAATGCATACTCTAACGAGGTGATATGAAAACCCTAGCAATATTGAATGATGATCGACAGGGTCAAGTATTTACATCTCGGAGCCGGTTCCTTCTTAACCAAATGTTGTCCTGCTAACCCTGGTCTGTTGCTTTATGCATCACATGAGTAGATGCATGAATATTCCTGAGATCCACATCTCTTCTGCGCTTCTGAACCACACTGTCGGTATGCCTAGATCAATCATCTCTGTCTTTGATCTTTTCTCTTCTACTGCTCTCTTCTTCTCCTTTCTTCAATCCAGTTGATCTGAATTAACAGGCCTTCGGTCCCTGTTTCTCTTTGCCTTCACTGCTCTGCGCAACTGCTTGCTCTCAATTCCTTGCATCTCACACGAGTTTCACGTAGAGATAAGAAATTGTGGCTAAGCAGTGTTATGTCGTCGGGACGCATGTATAGCTTCGCATCTTGTTTGTTGCTATCAAATGATCAATTGCTGTCAAGGTCACTCTTCAATGATGACTTAACATGATTTGAGATTGGTGTCATACATTTCTCTCTCTTGTCAAAAGACACAAAGCCTTCATTAAAAAAGATACATTGACACAAAGAGGGTGCTAATTTTGACCTTTTATTCCAGAAATTGATATGGAGCAGCATCTAAATGACTCCTTCTTCTCCTCAATCAGTGGAAACGAGATCAGATCCGAATTTGCGTGATTTCCTCGATCAACCATGCAGGGCATAAAATGCTCTGTCCCTCCTTCATATAATAAAATCTATGCTTCTCTTTCAAAAATCTGGCAAGTCCCACTCCGACGCCGTAAAATATGTCTTGTCTCATACGCGAACAGCATCTCTTTTTCTTGCTCATCGCTCGCGGTCGGTGATTTCCCTCCATCTTGTGAGGAGCGGTTGCATCTCTGCTTCGCAGTTGCGTTTTGAGTCACGGATGCAGCCGTGGAAGTTTGCGACAAAGTCGCCTTCGTTGTAGATGCCCTCTGCGGGTCCTTGTGTGTATGAGTTAAGGATGCGCTGGGGTACAAGTGCCAGTTTAGCTAGGATTGTGCCGTGCCACCTGTGAGAGCTTTGTTAGCTTGCTTCGACCATGAACTTGTAATAGAGGGCAGGATGTACGCACTGGACAATGTGTTCAAGGGCATGGGCTTCGGCTTTTTGGAAGTTGTAGCTGCGATATAGAGGATCGAACCAGGAGTCCAGGAAGAACTTGGCCCACTCTCCGGATCTGATAATCATGCTTCCACCAGCCAATCCCTCGTTATCTTGCGACAGGACGAAGTCAATGCGATCACCCTTGAGATGCGAGAAAGTCTTGATGACGGAGTCCGGGGGTACGACTGGCTTGTCGACAAGCATGAGGGATTCAAGGCGACGAGGGTCCATTATGTGCTCTTCGATGGACAAGGAAGGATTCATGATCAAGGCTGTGCTGGTGAGGTAGAAGATGTAAGGGGTGTGTGGGTAGAGGGCCATGGCGTGGCGCATGGCAGGTACGAGTGACCATGAGCTCGGGTTGTCACCAAGCGGGTAGTCGGTCGTGTTGGGGAAGAAAGCTGCATAACCTAAAACAAGCTTGTCAGTAAGGGGATAGCATGGCAGAGCGAGTTGCATATTCACTTACCGTGCTTAGCGGCGTAGTGCTTCCGGTTGGCCTTGATGGCAGCTTTATAAGATTCGCTCAACGAAGGGTCGAGTGTAGTGACTACAACAGCTCTAGGTGTTCCAGCCGGTATTGACACGCTGGTTGAGCCGGAGAATAGGCCAGAGAGCAGGTATAGTGTGACAAGCGCGCCGACAGCTAGGATCAGGATATTCCGGAGCTGACTGTAGCGCAAGAAGCCTGAGCGGGAGGAGCGCGCAGCATATGGCGGAGGATGTGAGGTCTTGCGAGGGGGAAAAGCGAAATGCATCTTGCGTGCGGTTTATGTGATGGTGTTTTCGTCAAGGTCGTCCGAGGTCGTGTGCGTTGCTATGTCCTGTTGGGCTTTGTCGAGATTGGGGATGATGAGTCGAAAAGGAGCAGCAGATAATAAATTGAGGAACGAGTGGTAGCAGTATCCCTGCTCCTATGGCTGCATCGCGTGGTCGCTCAATAATTCAATTCGAAGGGTCAAGTTTGCAGGAGGGCCAGAACGACGACAAGAGGTCGCTGCAGGACGCCAAAGTGTCGACTGGGATTTGTTGATGTTGATGGCTGTTTCTACAAAAAGGGCTGGATCCATAAAGTGTCCAGTTGCACCTGCCATAGTAATCTCCTTGGCGCCTTGACGGTTATTTGTCTACTCTCAACAAGGAGCCCCCTGGCTTTCGCTTTCTGCAAACTCTGTCCGTCTGCATTCTACTCAGACACACGTCGCCCACATATTCACCTCATATACCAGTAAAACCTGGCTTATGCAAGGCGGTTCACTGCCGACATGTGTTCCGTCTGTTCAACGGTCTTCTTCTAGGGTTTCCATTCTTCCTCAAGCGTACCACCACAGGGCTGTTGCTTGGCGCGATATACCTTATGCTCGTTCACATGCTGACCTCAAACCTCGCATCTTGTCGTGCTCAGCACGCCGAACAGCTCGGTCTAATTAGTTAAGTTGACAAGACTAGATTGCTTAACTGCTCGAGACTTGACGCATCATCTACTCCTTGGGTAAGCGACTGACTTGTCGAGACTTCCGAGTAAAGCTTCGGAGAGAACTCCTGCCGATAGCCATTGGCAGATTATTAACATCGAAACGCTGAACGTGCCTTCTTTGAAATACATGATCAATTCTTCATCACGATGCAGGTGCACTCGCACTTGTCTCTGCATTACAAAGCGAGTCCTAAGCCCTGAGGTTCCACACAAAAAGACAGCTCAAGGTAGGTTCGCCGAGAGCGTGAGCGAGCGTGACGTAGTAGTGATCCTCACCTCTCCGCGCGATCCATAATAAAACATCCCACTCGATTGTCGTCTTCAAAACCTCTGTTTGAGCCTCTCTTTTTCACTCTCTACTCACGCAACTTCTACGATCATACAACAATCCAGGATACTCAAAATGCCCGTCGACTCTGTTCTTCAACTCAGCTGCTCCTGCAACCAATACCCTTGGGGCAAGCAGGGCCATGAATCTCTCTCAGCACGTCTTTGCGAAAAGACTCCTGGTTGGGATGGTGAAAAAGCCGACAAGCAGTTCAAGATCGACGACAACAAGGCATACGCTGAGATGTATGTCTGCGCTTGTAATTCACATGATACACAAAACTGATAAGCTCGGCAGGTGGATGGGCACATACCCTGTTCTCCCTTCATACGTAAAGTCAACAATGGAGGACCTCCAGGATGTTATCGACAAGAATGCAGAGCAACTTATTGGAAAGAACGTGATTGACAAGTTTGGCCACTCCAACCTTCCCTTCCTGCCTAAGGTCTTGTCCATTGCAAAAGCTCTTCCTCTTCAACTGCACCCCAACAAGGAACTTGCAGCCAAGTTGCACAAGGAAGATCCTCAAAACTTCACAGACCCCAACCACAAGCCCGAAATTGCTCTTGCCCTCTCAAAGTTCGAAGCTTTCTGCGGTTTCAAGCCTCTTGACCGTATCGAGCCCCTCTTCAAGATCAACCCTCTCAAGCAGTTCGTCCCGGAACACAGCAAGTTCGATGATGAGGTTCTCAAGAAGATCGTGAACACGATGCTCAAAGCTGATGAGAAGACTGTCGGTTCCGTGGTTGATGGTCTGACTAAGCTCGACAAGTCCGCATTCGGCCAAGACACCTACATCCCTGAACTCATTCCTCGCCTGGCCGAACAATACGACAAGACTGACAACGGTATTCTGGTAGCCCTCGTTACCATGAATTACCTCGTTCTCCAGGCTGGTGAGGGCATCTACATCCCTGCCGACGGTATCCACGCCTACCTCGCGGGTGATATCATCGAGTGCATGGCTCGCAGCGACAATGTCCTCAACACCGGCTTTTGCCCTCAGGCCGAGCGCAACTCTGCCGATCTCTTCACCTCTACCCTGACCTTCAAGCCCCATGACCCAGAGGCTTGCATGCTGCGTGGAGAGTCTTACGATCGTAGCAAAAACGGAAAGACCCAGGTCTACAGACCCCCTATGAGCGAGTTTAACATGCTTGTGTCGAGACTCAGCAAGGGTGAGAAGGAAAGTCTCGGTGCTGTCAACGGTCCTAGCATCCTGCTCGTCACTGAGGGTAAGGGCAAGCTTACCGCCAAGGGCAAGTCTTATGACGCCTCCGAGGGCAACGTCTTTTTCATCGCTCAAGGCACTGAACTTGAAATCGATGCTGCGGATGGTCTCTTCTTGCACACCGCTTACTGCGAGTAAAAAGCCAACCTTGACGCCTTTTGATGAATGATGTCTATACATGCCTATTGTATTGGTACCCAGCCCTTGGTAGTTCTAGCTAGACTAATGAAGATTGACATGACTTATCGTAAACACTCGTTGTATCTGTGATCCTTTGCTCGTGCAAACTATAACTACTCAAACACCCGGTGTAAGATTGTACCGAGATACCCCACCCGTTAGTCAACGACTAACTACCGACCTACTCATGTTCTCAAGTACGTAACGCTTGAAGCTCTAACATTGCATAATGCGATTGCGATGGCGATGCTACCTAGGGAACAGCAGCAACCTGCCAGCTCTCTGTAGACATGGTTCTGTTTTTCAGATTAATTGTGCCTTTTTGTAGTATATATTTTGCCCTTTGCTATACGCGGAGTACGATGCGATTTGGAGGCTTTTAGAACACGGGGAGGTTATATAGCCTAAATACATACTTCCAACAACATATTTGGCAACAACTCTGTCTCGAGAATGTTTCCCAGAATACTTTCGACATCCCTGGCCGTCGGCTTCGATAGCTGTATACATGGCAGACACCAAATTTCACGCCTTTGACCGCAAAGACACAACATACACCTCCGGTGACCTCTCGATAGGGGTCAGCGTATTCGTACCCGAGAGCGCTGGGAAGGAGAAAACATTGCCTGTACTTGTGAGATGGCATGGTGGAGCATTGATCAATGGTGGTCGAGTCTATGAGCCTTGGTTTCCTAGATGGTAAGTCTATTTGGTAGAACGGTCAATCCTCTCCCAAGATCCATGGCAATCGCAAGCCAGCAGACCTCTATCGAGCTTCTCATCAATCCATCATCGTATCATTAAGTCGGCTTACTGATGTGCCCTCTGCCTTACAGGATTATCGATCTAGCAGCACTTCATGATGCCATCATTGTGTGTCCTGACTACCGCCTACTACCCGAATCATCTGGCCTCGATATCTTGTCTGATCTCCACAACTTCTATGCTTGGCTTCATGGTAATCTTGCCTCATTTGTGATAAGCTCGTTCGGTCAGCAAGCTCCCATACCAGATCTTCTCAACATTCTCATTACTGGAGAGTCCGCAGGTGGATATATGGCCACGCAGTCTGTGCTGCTTGGGGAAGCCAAGGGCATCAAGGCAGTCATCGCACACTACCCAATGATTGACCTCAAAGACGCATGGTATAGCAAGCCCGGAAGGAAAGTCATTTGGGGCCAACCACCGCCCTCATACCCAGATGGATGGCTAGACAAGAAATTGGAAGCTGCAAAATCTGCAGGGCCCGTCACTGAACGAATTCCCAATGAGGGAGAGCTAGACTTGTTCGTCGCTTCACTGCTGGAAGGACGTTACACCGAGATCCTTGGTAGCGATACTCGTCTCTTCCCACTGGAGAACTTGGAGACTATCAAAGAGCGTGGTCAATCTCTGACGCCAATCTGGATGTTCCATGGAGAGGAGGATACGCTTATACCAATAGATGGTACACTGAAGTTCGTGCGGGAGGCTCAAGGAGGCGTTAAAGAGAGTATCATTCCAGGAGCAGAGCATGGATTTGACAATGATAGCGTTACCTTGGACACAGATTGGGTCATAGATGGAAGAGCATGGCTGAAGACGCATTGGCCTTGAGGGCAGTGGCTGTTTGTAACATCACATTTGATCCCTTTCCCACGAGGTGCACAAGTACCGTAAGTTGTTAAAGTGCACAGTTGTGTTCTAGGAGTACGCTCTGCCAAAGGGATGGCATCCATCTTTGGTGGAAACAATACTCTCTGGATCTCTCGGTGGAGACAGCATGTTCTAAGAAAGTATTGTGCATTTTGTTGACCGTACGCCTTATATACCTTTGCACGTGGGGGGAAATGGCTTCGAAGGAGTAATCAGGCACAGTAGAAGGATTGATCAGAACATGGTGGCCATAGAGATAAGAGACGAGGCCCTCGGTTGAAGGGTAAGGATTATTGCTATCGTTTATTGTACCGATATCAACGATGTGAATGAAGTGATCGGGTTGCTTGCAGCAAAGACATGTTGTTCGGTCAGGGTTGCGCCTGACAGGCTGGTGGAGGGCAAGTCTTCCCCACAATCGAGCAGTCCCGTCAGCCGAAGATTAAGCGACAAGCGATTTTGCACGAAATCTGCGTGCGACCTGTCAGACGCTTTTGCGAATCGACGACGACAACGAACCCTCGACAATCCCCTCTTTGTGAAGCCAGTCAATGTGAGTCGCTTCATCGACGGCAAGAGAAGATGCGATTGGATATATACGGCGACCGACTTTTTGCAATGCTGGACGAGCAACAGTAACGGCGCGCAGTCGACAGTGAAGGAGAAAAATTGGAACAAGCACATGCACACACAATCTTCGACACACGACCATCACGACCCATCGTACACTTCCTGTCACTGCTCTGCCCTCGCCGCGAGCTTTCTCGACCCTTCGAGTTTTGCAACAAGCCGTCGTTGTGTCGACCTCCTCGCATCTTCTCCACCGTCGCACGCATTTTTATACACAAGGACAGCACACTGACCGTCGCTTTCGCATAGCAGCCTTCATAATCCGACAACATGGGTATCTCTCGCAGTGGTAACTGGAAGCGCGCCGCCTCTGGCGCCAAGCGGTAATTATCTGCTGTCACTCTGAATTCTTGGGGAAACATTCGCTGACATCGTGTTCAGCATTCCCGCCAACAAGAAGCGCGGTACGTAAACAAACTGGTGTCATGCACCGTAACCCGATTGCTCGACGAACTGTCTTTCTGACTTTTCGTCTTTACAGCTTTCGAGAAGGGCCGTCAGGCCGCCAACACCCGTATCGGTGCCAAGCGTATCCATCTCGTCCGCACCCGTGGTGGCA
The DNA here is from genome assembly GCA_037042735.1 of Aureobasidium sp. Y128-05A. Lineage (NCBI taxonomy): Eukaryota > Fungi > Ascomycota > Dothideomycetes > Dothideales > Saccotheciaceae > Aureobasidium > Aureobasidium sp. Y128-05A. Next base: position 126,269 of record JAXQKC010000101.1, read on the forward strand.
ACCGCAAGTTCCGTGCCCTCCGTCTCGACTCGGGCAACTTCTCCTGGGGCTCTGAGGGTATCTCCCGCAAGACCCGTGTCATTGCCGTCGCCTACCACCCTTCCAACAACGAGCTCGTCCGTACCAACACCTTGACCAAGTCCGCCGTTGTCCAGATCGATGCCGCTCCCTTCCGTCAGTGGTACGAGGCCCACTACGGTGCCGCTCTCGGTCGCCGTCGCCAGGCCAAGGGTGCCGAGGCTGAGGAGACCAAGAAGTCCAAGTCCGTCGAGAAGAAGCAGGAGGCCCGCACCAAGGCTTCCGGCAAGGTCGAGTCTGCCATCGAGAAGCAGTTCGAGGCCGGTCGTCTCTTCGCCGTTGTCGCCTCGCGCCCCGGCCAGAGCGGTCGCGTTGACGGCTACATCCTCGAGGGTGATGAGCTCGCCTTCTACCAGCGCGCCATCCGCAAGTAAACCATGACCCGCCGGTAACGAAGGATTATGGGGGGATACTCAGCATGGCTCCTGGTTGGGCGTCGTTGTTCATGACCTTGGCGTTTGCAGAAAGACAGCAAAAAGTACTGTTGTTTAGCTTATGCCAGAATCTTCTCTTGTTTCTCAAAAAAATTTCAAAGCCTTTCGAATACCCCCTCATATATGATTCTCATGAGATGATTGTGCTTTTGGTATAAACTTTTTTTTTTTCTCATCATGTTTGTGCAGTGTTCCAACCTTTGCTCAATTGATTGTTGTTCATTCATACCCAAGCCTTGTCGTTGATAGCATATTAAGACCTCAACCAAGTATACTTTTACTTTTGTACTTTGCATGGCTAAAGTACAATATATTGTCGCCGATCCGCTGTGATAGAAAATGTCATCCTAGCGTTCCTTGTAGAACTATGCATTTTTATAGCTACACATTTTACAGCAGCATACTGGAAAGAACTATTGCAGTGTGCTGACGCGACCCTGGCGAACAAGCTGACTTCGCGTCCTCTCTTTAAGCCTATCAACATATCTATCCTGTCATCAGACAAACTTTATGTGCGCAGTGCCCGGCCTCTTGCAATATTTGACCTGCTACCCAAGCATAAAACTCGAAAATTCCTCGAGATGTCGACACCTCTAACAGTAAAAACGCGTATCCTGATTATCAGCGACACACATTCTGCACCCCTCGCACCTTCCTCATCTTCTCAACCCTTCCGTCGACCTCTGCCCTCCGCAGATGTTCTGATCCACTGTGGCGACCTGACCATGGTAGGTCTGCCATCTGAGTACCACAAAACTCTCGACATGCTTGCTTCCATCGATGCACCAGTCAAATTGATCATCGCGGGTAACCATGACAGGACTTTAGACAAGACGTGGATGAAGAATCATGAGAAGATGCTGCAAGGCAAGAAGTGGGAGAGACTTTACGAAGAAGCTCGGGAGATATGGTTTGGTGAGGAGGGTCGAGCAAGAAAAGAGGGTGTGCGTATGCTGGAGGAAGGGGTTCACAAGGTCGAGCTGAGCAATGGAGCGGTGTTGAAGGTAAGTGGTTTCCCATCTACTCCTGTGTTGCAGCAAGAGAGTGTCTCGTTTTAACCCCTGACCTCCTCGTGTGCTGTAGGGTGTCATGACATCGTGATTGATCTCTCTCTCATCCCGAGGTGCAATGCCATTGCAAGCTATCAAAATGCACAGTTGTTTTCTGAAAACAGACCTGATCGCAGAGATAGCCTCCCGTCGAGACGTTTCAGTGCAAGGAATACCCTTAGCGAGAGTATTGTGCATTTTGATAGCTACACTGTGGCCGTCCTAGCACCCGAGAGAGAGCAGCGATGTTTTGAGTTACCAACCTACTCATCAGCAACTAACATGAACGTCAGCTCTACACGTCTCCCTACCAGCCTGAATTCTATGATTGGGCTTTCCCGTACGAGAAACATGAGGACCGCTTCAACTCTGCATCGGAAACGCTTTCTGACGCCAACAACATTGCCGTCAATCCAATACCCTCCTTCTCAGACGATGAACTAGACGTGGTCTGCACTCACGGGCCACCATACATGCGCGGAGACATCACAGCGCATGGAAACGTAGGTTGCCCACATCTACTCAAGGCGATAGCTAGGGCAAAGCCATTGGTACACTGCTTCGGTCACATTCATGAGGGGTGGGGTGCAGAGACTGTGACTTGGAAAGATGTCTCAGGCACCGAGGAGAACGCAACCATGGAGCAATTCAACAAGGAGGGATGGAAGAAGCACATCAAAAAGGTCGACAGATTTGACGTGGCGAAGGAAGAGGTAAAGAAGCAAAGGGCCGTATTTGTAGATGGAACGGCGATCAGAAGAGGAGAGCAGACGGTCGTGATTAACGCGGCGATCATGGATGTTGGGTATAGTCCAGTCAACGCGCCATTCGTGGTGGACATTGACCTGCCGCTCAAGAAATGATGGATTACCAAATGATATATAAACACTTGATAATGTGGCGATAAATATATACGAGATAGCAGAAAGGGTATCTAGATTATAGCAGAAACGAAAAGACCAAAGACAAAAAGATATCTCATCCAATATTTTCGCGACCTCCGACATTAAAACCTCGTCCGACTGCTTGCCCTACTATGGCTTCTCGTCCCAGCATCACCGCTCTTATCCTTGCTTCCCAAACTCAAGAAGCTCAATCTCTTCTTGATAGAGGCACGTCGACCTCTAGGCTTGTGTGCCGTTTGCTCAGTGTGTTGTGTGTCAACAGTCAAGACATCACTCGGTGCTCTTTCCCTCATCGATGCGGGCGCCTGCGACACCTCGGTATTCTGCCACGCCACAGATCTCGAACGCCAATCTCTTGAAGGGTATAGCGCATGCAACTCCAACAGAAAGCTGTCTTCGAAATTTGTTCGTAGCATCTCCTTGATATGTGTAGGGATCAAAGGGGACGACATGGCGAGTTCGATGCTGCGCGCATGGTCCTCGAGGGAAACAATCAAGATGTCTCGAAGTTGTGATTCTTTAGTTCTTGGCTCGCCAAAGGCATCATGGTAGATACTTTGGACTTCAGCCATGGTGTTGTTGGCAGTGCTGCCTGTCCCCGGACGGAATCTAAACGATTCGAGCAACCTGTGATACTCGGCTACACTACCACTAGTGCTTGTGTCCACACTCGACTGAATGGTCTCGATGAGTGTTTCTAGGTGCGATTCTCCTTTGCTGGCAGCAGAATGAGTTGCAACTGCTACATTCAGTGTTTTTCGCTGGGTGCGATCGATGGCTGCTTGCAATGGTGTCAGGACTACCCTCTCTTCTCGCGTAATAGAGCTGTAAGATAATACTGTCGGGAAAGCAGTTTGGGTATAAAATACTGTCTTCTCAACAACTTGGTCGACGACACTGACAGATGGATTATCATGGCGGCTTGTCATTGCAAATGCTATGGGTTGAGCAGTCAGACAGTGTTCTCTGAAACCTGGTGCAACGCCGCCCTGCTGGTTTATAGGATGCAACTGATTTTTGTATACAGTGACAGGACTGATCTTGACAGCAGGGTCGTGCGACGACGATGTGGGATGCGTGTAGTCTGGTCCCAAATTCGAGACATATGGGTACTGCGCTTGGAGCAATGCCGAGAAACTCTTCCTGTCGCAATTTGCAGGACCTTCGAAAATGAAGTGCTGACCACGAACAGACTCTGGGAAGAGGTCGCTGTTGTTGAAAGCAACATGGAAGAAACGAGGAAGCGGTACTGGTCCAGCAGCCAGCGTATTGTAGATGCGTGCCTCATCGAAGCGAACTTGAGCAATACCGGCAGCGTCCCAGGTAGCTTCACGCCCTGCAGCAAGTTGTTTGAGAGTCTTGAGAACGTTCTCCCAACAGTAGCCTTTTTCATAGTACGTAGCCATAGTTCGATATAGACGGTCTTTTCGTGATTGCACCAACTCTGCAGGATTTTCGAGGCCAGGTACCTTTGCTGGGGCAAGGACTCTAGAAGGCTGACTCTCGTTCAATACCTCGACGTGGAGATCTAAGGTGCATGCCGCGCTAGAGTAATTCTTGGCCTGGACATGGAGCTCGGCAAGCTCGTGAATACGACACACGTATGCTTCCTCCTGACCACTTAATCGCAAGAAGTCCATGAGACGAAGTAGCTGAACCATACGCGAAGCTGGATCCCTTACATCGCCCAAATCAGCTAATACATTGAAGAGTCGACCCACTTCTGCAATAACACTCATCAAGGCTTCGTGAAGCGTGTTCAGCTCAGTGTTCTTGACAACAACGAAGTGCTTTCCAAGTCTTTCCAGGAAAACAGACGCGAATGGACTTTGCATTGCGCCATCTTCGCGGTGCATGGTGTCAAAAGCATTAATGATGGCTGCTTGAACCACAGCCAGATTCTCGTTCAATTGCCATTCACTGACAATGATAGATCGCAATATGTCAAGACCTACTGACTGCAATTGATCGTGAAGCCCCATACAAAGTCTGACGACAGATGGAATTATCTCTGTGGACAATCCCACTTGGTACCCACCGACTCGTTCCATAGGATAGAGCACTTGAAGATACTCTGGCGGAGCCTGCCAGCCTAAGCAGGCCCAGCCTTTCTGTAGCAAGTCGGCAGCATCTGCACGGATGTCACCGCCGATGGTCCAGATCGCTCGTCTTGTCTGCTCAGTATAGGTTTCCATGGACACCATTTTGCCCAGGGCAAGATCGATCAATATTTGGAACCAGAGTTCCCACAGATCGGGGTTGAACTCCATAACATCGTTAACGCCACTATCATCTTCAGAGGGCACAAAATTTGTAGACAGCATCGCCAGCAACCACTGAAGAGCGGGGATTGTGACCTTTGCATGAGTGACATGCAGACTGAGCCATTGCGTAGGGAATGCTTCTCCATTATGGACCGACTTGAGCACTCTGAAAGCCTTGATCAGGAAATCTCGCTGCATCGTTTTGGAATCGGACGGAGTTCCACTCATGAAAAGCTGGCCTTGTGGTGACCCATGCTGAAAGAAAGAGTCCAGCACGGCGGCAATTTCCATCAAGATCTCGGAGGGTACAATTGACGTGTCCACAGGCATGCTAAGGAAAGGATAGTGGTCTGGGAAAAGATACGAAAGAGAGTTTTTTGACCTATTGATGGACAGTGAGGACACTCTCCCATCACTGCCACTTTTGAGGTACTCATTGATGGTGTGGTATGCCTCTATGAGTCTCCAGATATAATGCAAAGACTGTGCAGAGCTAGGGATCTGCGCTTGCTGGGTGCGTAGGATCGAGCAACACATTCTGACGCCTTCTATCCTTTGCTCGGTCAAGTTGGATGCGTCGGGCCAGTAATCTTCGAGCCATGCTATCGTCAAGGCGTGTAGCTTAGGCAGCGCATCAGCAGAGGAGAAAGTCTGTTGACCAGATAACTCCTTGATCATGATCAGTCTATGGATGCGCAGACCACCCTTCTTGCCGGCTGATGCGTTCATCATACCATCAACGACATCCAGGATATCGTCAGCAGCCATGATATGAGCAAGTTCGGGAAGCCATGAAGAAAAATGCTGCATCAAGATCGTCTGTGTCCCGTAAAGATCCTCTCTTGGATTACGCATCAAGTTCACCAATGCCACTAGTACGGAAGAAACAGCATTACTTAACGACGCGGTGCTATGTGGAGATCCAGATCTGCCGCGATTCGTGATAAACTTTATGACTTGACCCGAGACCTTCAAAGTACTGCGAAGCTCTCGTGCATCTTCAACCTCGTAAGGTCTGCTGATAAAGGCACGTAAGGCCCTGCATACGGCCTTCGAGGCGTCGTGCGAGTGATGACGCTCCTTGATGTATTCGTCGAACAGATCTTTCGTACTACTGAAACGACGATCGCGTGTGAGATGAAGCATGTGCACTAGACATGACAACGCTCGCTCAGTGAAATTTTCTCCGAGGCTGACTCCTGTTCCGGTATCATCAGCCACACGGTAGAAGACATCGAATATCTTATCAAGCGCTGTCAGAACAGGTTTGAAAAATTTGACGATCTCGGCATCCGGAGCCTGTTTGAATCCCCCCAATAAAGGCATGAGACCCTGTACTGTGGTCCCATCCCATTGAAGCAGTGAGCTGATGGTTGGATCCTGAGGAGTAGTACTGCTGCTGAGTGTAACATCTACTGACAATGCAGCCATTGGAGTATTATCTTGTACTTGAAGCTGGTCAAGACGTGATGGTAACATCTGGTAGGCGCCCCTGCCATGGACCGTACTGGCAGTGTACTCACTGTAGTCCCACAAAGCCAATGTTTGTTGACCGTGAGTACATACGGCCCCCTGGTGATCCCATAGAGGTATCCAGGCCAGCGCGAACGGGAACTGATTTCCCTCTGCAATACTGAGAACAACATGAGCATGAGGAAGATCTTCGTTAAGGACTGACAGACGTATAGTCTGGTTCCAGATTTCGCTACGGTCGATAGCCGAAGTTCTATAAGCGGTATGGGGTGGACGATTTGATGTTGGCCAAATCGAATTCTCAATGCGTTTTCCAGCTTCGGTACGCACTTCAAGGGTTAATTGTAGGTTTCTCAACTCCGATTCATTAGGAATGGCAACACTACCTTCCTGAGGGTGGAAGCAGCGAGCGCCAGATGGTAGAATAGGCTCCTTGAGGGTCAAGTAGACATCACTGCGTTGCTGTGCGGAAGCAGAAGATAGATTAAGTGCTTGGGTGCAATAGACATCTCTCAGCAAAGCAGGATGGTCCTTAATGAGTACGTCAGAGTTTGGATGAGCGAAGGCATGCAGGTCCAGCTGAAACTTGCCAACCGAGGGCGCTTTGGTGAAGCTGCCCATGGGGCTGCGGACAAGATTTTTGATAACGTCTTCCCAGCCCTCCGCACCGACAACAGGTTCTTCTATAACTTCTTCGAAGGCATCGGCTGGCATCCAGAGCGAGGTATTGTGGACAGTGTTACCACATTGACGGACAAGCTCGCCAATTTCGACAGCGCCATATCCAATGACGCGCCTCAATTTCTTCTCAGCTGTTGCGGGACGTCCTTGTGTGTCTGTTACAATAGGTGTCTGTGGCCTGCCTCTCATTTTTGATCGTGATGATTCTCGAGTTGGTGGCCGTGTTTGATCTCGAGAAGCACTTCTTTCAAGGGTTTTGCGGCCGCGCTGACTGCCCCAAAGGAAGCTGCGACGCGCTCCTGTGCTTTCTGACCGGCTGTGGGATTCTGGTCGGTCTGCTGGCGGCAATGTCTGAGAAGGTACGACGACCTTTCTGCGGGGAGCCTCTTCTCGATGAAGCAGACATACCAGATACAGGTGAGAGCTCGGGTCGGTTGCACTGCCTATTTCAGCCTTGGTCAAGTCTATGAACAAAGTTTTTGGCAATTGATTTGGTGCAAGGCTCTCGAGAGAATGACGATCGAAAGGCACTTCAACCGCAAAGACTTCAGATACAGCACGCGGTACGGCATCCAATGCTTGACGACACAAGTACATATGCAAGACACCCGGCTCGCCACTCATGTCACCAGTTTGTTTCAAATCAACCAGTAGATGCGAGACCAAAGATTCTTGAGCAGGTGGTGGCGGAGGTCTATTGCGCATGCTCATGAGAGCCTGTAACTCCAGCATTTCTGTAATACTGTCTTGCGCAGTAAGAATTCGGCCTTTCTCCTGAGGACTTCGAACAATCACTTCTCCTTGGAGCAGCTTGTTTCCATCAACCAAGTCCCAGACCGTCCGCTCTCTTAGAGCTGCCAGCTCTTTCTCAGTCAAAAGGTCGTGTATCAATTGTTTGCGCGCATTGTCCAGTCTGCCGGCCAGATCGGAAAGCTTTTCTAGGAGGTCGTAGTCGTGGTTGAGGATCAACTGGTGCACATGGGTGGAATGCCACTCGCGCAGGCATGACGAGATTTCGTCCACCAAGGGCTCTTCGCTGGAGAAGGGAGTCGCATCACCGATGCGAAGAGCAGGCAGAGGAGCCTCTTCTTTCAGAGCACCCACCGGTCTTGGCTGCATATCCATGGGCAGCAGGTGGGCATTGTTCGGTTTGTGTGGAATCAAGCGTGTCCTCCTCTTTGATTTTCCCCTTCGCGGTGCGTTGACCGGAACTTCCAGAGGGTCGTGGCCATTCTGAGCACCACCATTCGCCTGTACAGTGTCCAATTGTCCCCTCTCTTCTTCGGCAACCTCGTCTTCTTCAGTCAAGACCTCTCGGACCTCAATGCAATTGCGCGGAAATATGCCAGCATGTGCTCGCGGCATGATTGGTTGGCCATCCTGACAATCCAGACCTGTGATGATGGACGGTTGCGACAGTAACCAACCTCGACACCACTCGTGAGCTATGCCACCTACTTCGGTGATGTAGACATCGTCGCCGATCTCAAGGGCGATATCGTTGGGGTGACTCGCTTCGAATCGCTGCACGCATACAGCATGCACGATGTTCTTGACTGGTCGCCACGACATGTGTGTTAGACTAGCTTCTTCTGTTCATGTATGCGTCTAGGTTTTGGACTCAGAAACAATTTACAGCAGGTCAAACAGGAACCGTGTGGGCTTAGCGGTGAGTGGTGGTTTCGAGCACGAGGACAGTTTGTGGCCGGGACGATTTGGCGTTTCCAGAGAAGTCTAGCACGCGAGTGTTCTGACATGCAACCTTGAAGCAGTAACCCGGGCAAGTTGCGACAATAAGAAGGTTTGAGGCCGCTGGCCGTCGTTTCGGATATCTATCCACCTACAACGCGCGTTTCTGAGGCTTGTCTGTCTTCTGCTGTCCTGCTTTTGTCTTTTCGTTTCTGTGCATTTGCTCTCCACAGGAGTGAGTACGATAGGAATCGTGTCTGCGTATCCTGTATTGAATTGCGACAGGAGATTTGAAAGTTCCTCTGCAATCGATGACTCCTATATCAACCGCTGAAGAACACATTCAGGGTAGCCGATGCGAAGGCTATTTCGGGGTCGCTCCAATTGGCTTTATTGCACGGGCCATCTCATCTGCTTGAAGGTCGCACTGTCTCAAGCATCGACCGCAGATCCTCCATCTTTGGCCAGTACTACCCTCCTGTCCGTGTGCTAAAGTATGTAACGTGTATAGCTGTGCAAATGCACAATGTTATTAGGCAACAGGACAGTGCTCATTAAGAGGCGTCATCGTTCCGACACGTCCCTACTTTGGAAAATGAGTGTGTCTTTTGATAGTGTCCCTTTGCTTAGTCTAAGCACGATCAAAATTGTAGGCTTTAGCACTTGGGGCCGTGTCATGTACTTATAAGAGCTGTCGCCTGTCCCTGGTATGACTTGTCTCCCTTTCAGGGTTGCTAGTATCGTGTGACGGGAAGGTTTGGGGATCACCTTCTCAAAGAGATGTCGCTCTGCTCACCCTGTGCTTTCTCAGCACAGTCGAAGAGATGATGCGGTGGAATTTGCTCTGTTCCTCACACATATCGTGCATTTATATGATTACAAGGCGGGGGGGACAATCCAAATGTATCTTCACTCTTTGGAATTGTCTCTGTTAATGTCCCAGTGTAATGGATGGGCCAATAGTATGCATTCAACGCAGAAGTGTATGCAGAGAAGACCAACCTTTTAGGACATTGAAAGAAAGACAGAAGAGGAGCGTGAGAGATTGTCGATGAGTCTGTAGGCAGCAAGGAGAAAGCTTAGAGGTTGGCTGTGGTATGGCTTCATCGGATAGGTAGGTAAACTCGATTACGCTGCAAGGCGCAACTGAACCACTTGGGACCTTAAGTCAAGCATCAATAGCGGCATTGGCTGATTTTGTACTTGACTCTGGCCCACAAGCAAGTGCTTCAAGTTTACTTGATACCTCTCTTGCATTCGGATGTGGTTTGGCTTCTTATGATACTTTCAGAAGCATACCTGCATTATCTTGCGAGGACAAAGTGTCAAGACAGGAAGACGTCGCGTGCTCAAGGTGGCTTCTCGACTCTGAAGCGTTCGCCTTGGCGTTGCTCTTTGCCTGGCATACATCAGAACAATCCGGCTCCAATGACTCCACATGAGGTATAGAATTGGAGAAAAACGTAATCGTTGTTGTTTGCCACTCCTTCACAAAACACTTAAGGATTTGTGAATGTTGAGCAAGTGAAGCAGAGGCCAGACGTGCAAGTAGAGGGTCAAGTCACATGACCTCGGGTGCGCAGAGGCTAAGCGAGGACCACCGTGCCAAGACTTACACTCTGGGCTTTTGCAAATTTCATCGGCCTCCAGCTCTCTCGTTTTTCCAGGTCATCCTCGTTGTCAACTAACCACAGCAGTCAAGATGTCGCACAGAAAGTTCGAGGCTCCCCGTCACGGCTCTTGTCAGTACCAGCACCTACAACCACCATCGACAAGTCGCCAGGTCCAATTGCTAACGCGCGCGCACAGTGGCCTTCCTTCCTCGCAAGAGAACCGTCCACCACCGCGGTAAGGCCAAGTCGTTCCCCAAGGATGACTCCAAGAAGCCCGTCCACTTGACTGCTGCCATGGGCTACAAGGCCGGCATGTCCACCATCGTCCGCGACCTCGACCGTCCCGGTGCCAAGCTCCACAAGAAGGAGATCGTTGAGGCCGTCACCATCATCGAGACCCCTCCCGTACGCTACCAACCTGAACGCTCTATTCGAACCGCATCACATACTAACACACTCTTCAGATGGTTGCCGTTGGTCTTGTTGGTTACATCGAGACTCCCCGTGGTCTCCGCTCCCTGACCACCGTCTGGGCCGAGCACTTGTCCGACGAGGTCAAGCGTCGCTTCTACAAGAACTGGTACAAGTCCAAGAAGAAGGCCTTCACCAAGTACGCCAAGAAGCACTCCGAGAACGCTGGCCAGTCCGTCACCCGCGACCTTGAGCGCATCAAGAAGTACTGCACTGTCGTCCGTGTCCTCGCCCACACCCAGATCTCCAAGACTCCTCTCAAGCAGAAGAAGGCCCACCTTATGGAGATCCAGGTCAACGGTGGTTCCGTTGCCGACAAGGTTGACTTCGCCAACGGCCTCTTCGAGAAGCCCATCGAGATCAGCTCCGTCTTCGAGAAGGATGAGATGATTGACTGCATTGCCGTCACCAAGGGTCACGGTTTCTCTGGTGTTACCTCCCGTTGGGGCACCAAGAAGCTCCCCAGAAAGACCCACAAGGGTCTCCGTAAGGTCGCTTGTATCGGTGCCTGGCACCCTTCGCACGGTATGTTTTGTCTTCGGCGTTGAACCATTTGTTCTCATACTAATATCCGCTTAGTCCAATGGACCGTTGCCCGTGCTGGTCAGGACGGTTACCACCACCGTACCTCGGTCAACCACAAGATCTACCGTATTGGCCGCGGTGACGATGCTGGCAACGCCTCGACCGAGTTCGATGTCTCCAAGAAGACCATCACCCCCATGGGTGGCTTCGTCCGCTACGGAGAGATCAACAACGACTACATTATGCTCAAGGGTTCCGTCCCTGGTGTCAAGAAGCGCGTTGTTACCCTCCGCAAGTCCATGTTCGTCCACACTTCCCGCCGTTCCACCGAGAAGGTCGAGCTCAAGGTATGTCAAAAACAACAATCACCCTTCATACCACCCAATCATACTAACGAATTTTTCAGTGGATCGACACCTCTTCCAAGTTCGGTCACGGTGCTTACCAGACCCCCGCCGAGAAGAAGCAGTTCATGGGTACCCTCAAGAAGGACCTCGAGCGCTCCGCCTAAATGCTTTCTTCTTAGATACGAAAAGTCTTGCTTGCGACATGACCGGCGTTTTGTTATTCAATTAGCGGTCTGGCAACTGGGGAAGACAAATTCTCAATTTCAAAATGATTCCCACCCCAAGATTTCTGTCTTTTGTTCTTAGAACTCTTCGTCTCCCTGTGCATCCTTCGCCATCACTAGCTCCATGGTGACCATCTTCTCATTCAGTTCTGTCAACACGAGTACTTTCCTTTTGCCTATCAAGATGCCCGATCTGATCATGTTTGCTTTATAGAGCAGTTTGCTGCAGCTTCTGAATAATGTTGCGAAAGATGCGCTTTCTCTTGCGGCTAGGAGCCGGTGTAATGGTCTCGGCCTCATCGTCGCTGTCGTTCTCACCAAAGACATCTCCGGCTAATAGCCCCGAGAAGGATGGGCACTGCAAGCGATCGACTGGCAACGACATGGTGCGATTGAGTTATTGGAAATGGGCAGATAGGATGACAAAACGAGAAGCTTTCATCTTTGGCTAACAGAGCACATGTTCCAGCTGCCTCTGCGCCTGAGCTCACTTCGCGTGTAGTGGCTCAACTGACCGTGAAGACTGATTGTGAGGGCAGGCGCAGGGACTTGATACTGTCCTCTGACATGACGAAGCCGTAGAAGAAGCCAATGAGCGAGTAGCTGAGTCTATGAGACCCGACGAGCTTGAAGACTCCTTGGTGGTCGAAGAGGTGGGAGAAAGTGAGGCAAAGCCTGAGGACATAGAACTGCCATTCGCAATGCCACCAGTCAATCCGATTGTCGGTAAACCACTAGTAGGCGCTGAAATTGAGCGCGCAGTTGACGCCGGCACTGTCGTAGCTATAGACACTGAATAGCCCAATTGACTGCTCACAGCAATTGCCTGGCTCGATAAGCAGGCATAGGTTTGGACGAGTAAGCGAAGTATTGGCTTTGCATCTGCGATCTGTGGATCCCAGTCGCGGTTGCTGCGTCTGAGGACATAAAGTTCAGAACTACAGAGACCAAGAATGATTCTGCTGCAAGGTTGTTTGAGGCCTGAGAGACGAAGAGTGAGTTTGTTGAAGTTGGGTCTGTGTTGCTCTGGCTGAGGGCGAGGATAGCCATAACAACAAGATTCGATGTCTTAAGACGCATGGAGAACAATTTGGGGAGGGTCCGGCCCGGCGGATCTGTGAGTGAATTGAGGGATGATGGAGAATGGAAAATACCTTATAGGGAAAAGGCAGCAAATTATTCTGAAAAAGTTTCGTGTGCTACGAGGCACTGCATTTTGCCGTGACCTCTCACCACGTACGCTGGACGACGTGTTCATGACAGACTTCTGAGTGTTGTTGTACGAAGCCAAGGAGCTCGCAGCATCTCTATATGTGGTGATGCCAATGATGAAGTCCTTCAAAGATTGGCTCAGCGACATACTTCGTCTGCTAGTACCTCCCCATGTTCTGAAGTTTGTACCTTCTATATTACTCCGAGTATAGCAAGGAGCAAGATATGCACTATGAAAAGGCACAACTGTTTTCAGGAATAGAAACGTATCCACGGAGAGCTGATTAGTTAATGCTTCTCAGTGGGAGGTGTCGTGTTTTCTGAGAGTATTGTGCATCTTTATAGCTACAAGCTGGTACTTAGGACACAGGGGGTAGACAAATAGTCCCAGGATTTTTCATGAGTACGCTACATGCATTTTCCGAACTTGGAAGGCAGTATGGCGGAGCTGTCACGAGGTGTTGCACTGTGTCGCTTTGTGATTCGGTTTTTGATGGGTATGGTGCTGTACAGTAGGAGCAGACTTTTCCATGGTTGGCATATAACATCACTCTGACCTCAAAAACGAAAGAAACACAAATCGCGACGGCTATGTTGCATAGAATGAGCACCGATGTGGCTTCTGCATCTTGTCGTTCACATTCCTGCAGTCCAACCTGTACTGTATTCGTAAAGAGTACAAGTAACTCGAGTCACGCGATCAAGCCAAATCACTTGGCAGCTGGAAACTACTTGGCCACAAAAGACAAGAAAAAAGAAGCAGACGTTGAAGCCAAACAAGCGGTGCAAGAATCGATTCATGCAAAGTGGCTGTTGCTTGTTCATTTCCATAGACGTTCCGCGCTTACCAGCTGAGTTTCTGACCTTCGTCGTCGATGAGGCGGAAGTTGATGTTCCCCGAGGATCAAGATTACTGATGCAACGCGATTTGCGACATGAGAAGTTCGATGTTGTCACCGCTCGACACGAGGTGGGGTCAAGATGAGGTCTGAGTGACACAAACGATGCGCGGACCAGGGCCGAGACGCACAAGGGAGACGGCATTGTGGCCAGAATTCGAGAAGAAGCAACTCCCGTGCTTTGCGACGCCGCGGCGGAATAGTGATGACCATTGTGCTAAGAGATGGCTCTCGCGAAATGAGATGCGCGAACTTTGTCATCTGGAGCGTCGGCCGAAAATTGCTCCCTGTTCAAATGCTGTCCGCAAACATGCGAGATGTGGCGATCTATCTAGTGAGGGGGTGGCGTGTTCACATCCGCTCCATACAGCTGACTGCATGACCGCCACTGCTTCGAAGGAGTACTCGTATTGAATCCTATTATATTGCCCATTAGTGCATTGTTTCTAACGATGAACGAGGATATCGGAACGACTTTCGGTGCTTTTCGATCTGACCGTTCGGGGCAAAGGTACTGTACACCAGACCAGCCGTTCGCTGTCGATCAATCCGCTGATCATGATCAGCACAACTCAATCACGAAATGGCGCAACCTTCCCCTGATGCAGGATCTTGTCATGCGGGGGTAGCTGAACTACATGAATATTTTCAGAGCGAGGTATGACTTTACCTATGGAGGATCTCTCAGTTGGCTTTTGCTGTTTGTGGAAAGGATCACAAGTCAATGATAGAGAGAAGACTGAACGGGAGCGCGAAATTGAAGTAGAAAATGTATTAGTGATATACTAATCGGGTATTGACATTACAAAGAATGTACAATAAAGTTATGGATATCTCGAGATCTTGCTCCTTTGCGACTTGCGTCTATGACGTGAGAGAAACTGGAGTGCTTAGAAGACACTGCCCTTTCTCTCGACATCCTCGACAACCTCCAAGTCGAGCTTGCCACCGTTGGCGTGTCCGACCGAGGAAGCGAAGGTCTCGTGAGGGACCCACTTGGAGGAGGTACGGGGGGTGGTCTCCTCCATCATGCGGTCAACCTGCTCAAGAGAAAGGCCCTTGGTCTCGGGCACGAGGAAATAACTATACACGAAGCTTTAAGGCAATTAGCACAATGAACGATGATAGAGTGCAAGAGGAATGAGGTAAACTTACGCGCAAGTGCAGAGACCCATCCAGATGAAGAAGACAGACGATCTAAGGTTACCCTCATCCTTGTTGACCATGTAAGGAGTAATGACGGCAATAATGGTGTTCCAGAGCCAGTTGGAGGCGGTGGAGAGGGCGACACCACGAGATCTGATGGGAAGGGGGAAGATTTCACCAATCAGGACCCAGGCACCAGGACCCCAGGTGGAGGCGAAGAAGAAGATGAAGATGGCGATGAAGGCAATCTGGGCGTTGACAGCAGAGATGTTGTTGGAACGGGTAAGAGGGTCACCACCAGCGGGGTTGGGGATATCGTGGGTGTGGTTGAATCCAACCGTGACACCAACAACAGCGACAATGAGCTGGCAGACCAACATGCCGAAAGCACCCCAGATGAGGAGAGGACGACGACCGAACTTCTCAACAGTCCAGAAAGAGATGGGGGTAGAGCAGACGTTGACGAGGGTGAAGATCAGGGAGATCAGGAAGGCGTTACCAATGGCACCAGTGGACTGGAGGAAAGGAGTAGAGTAGTAGAAGATGAAGTTGACACCAGTCCACTGCTGCATCATCTGGAGAGAGGTACCGAGGATAGTCTTGCGGAGGTTGGAGTTCTGCTTCCAAAGCGAACCCTTGAAGCAGTTGGCCCAGCCAGAAACCCAGCCGGTGGTGGGGATCATGGCACGCTCGTACTCCTCGTTGGCAACGATCTCAGAAAGCTCAGCCTCGATGTAGTCAGAGTCACCGGGCTGGCCACGAAGTCTGGCCAAGGCATTGCGAGCAGCCTCGACATTACCACGCTTGACGAAGTAACGAGGGGAGTCGGGAAGGAAGAAGAGACCACCAGCAAGGACGACACCAAAGATGAACTGGATGCCGATGGGAATGCGGTAGGAGGCAGTGCTGTTGATATCCTTGGTACCGTAGTTGATGCAAGAGGCCAACAGAAGACCAATGGTGATGCAGAACTGGTAACCAGAGACGAGAGCACCTCTGACCTTGCGGGGGCAGATTTCAGACATGTAAAGAATGACAATGGCGGATTCGAAACCGACACCGAGACCGGCAACGAGACGACCAGCAACAATCAGACCAAGACCGTGAGAGGCGACCTGGAGAATGACACCAATGATGTAGATAAGACAACCGATGATGACAGTCCAGCGACGACCAATGGTGTCAGCGACATCACCAGCGATGATGGCACCGAAGAAAGTACCGGCAGAGAGGATAGAAGTGATGAGAGAGTTGTGGGGACCGCTGAGAGAGGTTTGGCCAGCACCCTCGATGATCTGGATGAAGACGGGAGAACCGGTGACACCGTTAATGTAACCTATACCAGTTATTAGGAGGTGCAAGGAAGGTTGATGGTGGGCATAGTATGCTTACCAGAGTCATAACCGAAGAAGATACCTCCGAAGGAAGCAAAGGCGCAAATCAGATAGGCCTTCCAGGTGACTGGAGCCTCAATCTGATTGACATCAGCAGTGGTAGCAAGCATAGCACCAGGCATGTTGGCGGTGGCTTGAGAGAATGAACTGTTTGTGGGATAGAATCATCCTCCTGGGTGCGCGAACCCGTGGTTTTGTATTCCCACGCTCGTTCTCGACTCGATCCCCGCGTGGCCCCATCTTCCATCGAGAACATATCGATCTAGCCCAAAACAAACACAGAAGACGCCTTCTTCGGCGAGCTACGACAGAAAAATGGCCGTTCAGCGCTCGGGTCCAGTCACATGGCCCGATCGTTAAGCCGTCTAGAACATTTGATTGGCACAAAAATAAGTGCTTCTGCCGAGAACCTCATCAGCGGGACCGCTGGCAAGCTTTACAAATTTGATGTGGGTTTAGACTAACGGTCCACCCAACGTCGAGCAATGACCGACCGAGCAAGCCCAGCCTCGGCGATCCAATAATTTTACAGTCTCGAAGTGACAAGCTCGTTGCCTTCGATGCTTCGCGGTCTTGTGCTTCTCGGCCATGACGAATAGAAGAAATGGAATCATAGGCCGTTTCCTGAACGCTACAGCAGAGTGTTCATGTCTGTGAAGAAGGTCTAAAAATGTCTGACTGAAAAAAACTCGAGAAGAAATTGTGCTTGAGCTCCGCAGCCATCCCACCTTGCCCGCGGTGCCTTAACCCTGGAACGTTTTGAGTACGGGGTTAAGTACATGTTAGCCGACCATGATTGGTTCCTCCATGAAATGTCTTCAGCTACCAAATGCGGAGTTGATGTTGAGACCCAGGAACATGTACCAACTGTACACCATCATCGGCTAGTGGTTCCAGCATGTGATCGTCTGCCCTGCTGTTTTTGCAGCATGGAGAGATCATGAGTTGATCTTCTCGCGTGTTGTGGGGTTGGCCTTTCATGTGCGCGTGTGGAGGGAGTGCTTGAAGAGGTGGTGGGGACTCGGGGAAGAACTCGGGAGCGCTTGACGCCCGGCCCTTTGCAAACACGGCGTGTGTTGCACGGGGTGCCGAAGGTCAGACATCCTTGCTCAGTCAGACCATGCGGCGAAGACCGAAGTGGATCATCACCTCAGATCCGTGTCAGAAAGAAGCGCCATACCAAGGATTGTCAACCACCCCAAACATCCCCACCGGAGTTGGATCGGGGAGCTGGGGCGCTATTTTTTCACGCCCTAACTCGCGCTCGCTTCTTAATTCGCATCGAGCTTGTGCGAAATTGTCAAAACAAACTTCGTGGGTATTTGCACAAATCACTACCACGTAATTGATCTAAGGACGGTATAGCAGATGACGCGGAAATTCCAGGCTAAGCTTACCAGTCCAAGAGGTGAGGATGCTCAAGGCTGGCCGTTGTGTTTGGCGCATGCGGCATGCCACTGCCAACACGGAAGCGACGGGCAGCATCATGCAAGCAACGCTGTCGAGCGTGGCGACGTTGTGGATATGCTTGCGCTTGCTTGACCCGAGGCTTACAGGGCAGCCCTCATGCGAGTGCCGAAATTGTCATGTCTTGAAATGGCTTGAGTGGCTGAAAAGCACGAGTCGAAGTTGATGTGTTTGATCCTCCAAAGGATCATATCACGAGTAAACATCAAGCGGTGTGCTTCGTTTGGCGATCAATTTTGGGGATGGGCTCGAACCAACGTCCTTCACCATGGGGACTGTGGATAAATCCAGCTCGTGGGGCTCTCCACACGGGGGTGATTGATTGAGCACGGAGCTCTGTAGAAAAATTCTTTCATGCTCTGTGCTCGCTCGACCAGAAACTCGATCGCGCTTCTCAGACAAGCGCGCGCCTTAGCAGGCCATGTAAAAGCCAACGAATGTCATTATTACGATCACGCTTGCGTGAATACGACATCTGCAGGGTTCTTGGGTAGCATCGTTGTACTGCGAACATCGTAGCGGCTCGTGAGTAGGCGCGCAATCCAATAGTGCTGCTCTGACTTGCCTAGATGAGTAGTCCATCTAGCGAAGAAGGATGCACTTACTTTCAGATCCTACGACAGCATGCTATAGGCCGGGGCTGTATTAGGACCAATCGTTTGCGTGAACTCCAGACAGTGTCCTGGCCAAGTGTTGTTAGCGAGCTCCTGCATCTGCCATCCGCGAAGATCAAGATGCGTTGTGGCCATGAGGGAACCCCCTTTCTCCAATAGAGTTCGTTGCTCATTGTATTGCGACTGGCAGGTCGGAGTAAAAATTTTCATTGAGAATCGGACGACAACCTCCACGCTAGGCGCCTACAAGTAACTTTGCATCGTGAACGGTAAGATCATGATCGCAGCGGATGGGAGCTTTGCCCTGGCGACATAAATGAGACAATCAATTGGCTATCATCGCGGTATGGGGCGGATATTGATTGGTGTTTGAGCGGGTCTTCGGCAGGTCACCACCTTCTTTCGGCTCTTCGGTACGGCTTTGCGACCACAGAAGTGGAGGGCTCGGGACGATACAAGGTCGCTTGGTCTTGGTTTGTGAGCCGATTCTGTTGCTAGAGGCGCGAGAACCATGCGGAGATGAAGCTTCATTCAACGGATTGATCTTTCGCTGACAATTTTACGCCTTTTGGGTTTGGATGCCGGCTTGTGTTGTCGGCGAAGAGGATCGGCGAAGAGCTGGGCTGCCGAGACAGGGTCACTTTGTCAACATGCATGTCGACACCTCCAACTCTGCTCCATGCTTGTTAACACTATATATACCGACGTTGTATACTCACTAGGATGAAGCAAGATGCATTGAGTATGGTAGAAGTAATACACGGTCCATCTTAATTGTTTGTGTTCAGCTATCTTGGAATTTTCGCTTTCGAGTCGCCAACTACAAAATGTCAACTCAGCCAAGGTTCAATGCACTCAAAGAATTCGAGAAAAAGAGCCAACGATAAGATGTTCAAGGTGAAATGCTTGTTGACCAAGGTCAGGCGAGAGATGTCATATAAGTGCTGTACATGTGCCACAGGACAGGTATCTGGCGTCCGAATGTGCAAGATCGATGCCAGCATCTTTGATAGATTTAACAATGTTGCACATTGAAGTCATACCGTTTCACAAATGTTTTCTCGCCCGCTCTTTGATGTCTAGCTATAATGCAAGAAAGGCATTGATATAAACAGCTTCCCTACCGGAGACCATCTGACGACAGCTTAGATCTTGCCATAACCGACGTTGGCAGTGGAGACAGAGCTAGCAGCAGCAGCAGAAGCAATGTTCTTGCCCTTGAAATTACCGAGGAAGCTGGTATCGGCGGAGGAGAAGGCACCAGAGCTGCCAAAAGCGTTACTCTGGCAGCTGCGGCCAATGAAGGAGCTGCAGACGCTGCCGCTGCCAGGGACAGTGAAGTACTTGCCAGTAGCTCCGGCCTCGATGACTGTATTGACATTCTGGAACTTGTTGCTACAGGGAGGTCAATATAAGTACAAAAGCGACTACTTCATAAACTTACCCCTCAGCGAGAACGTAGCCACCCTGGCCGAGCTCGAAAGCATGACCCTTAGAGTCGATGTCATACCTTTTGCACAATGAGTCAGTGGATCGATGAGCAATGCGGAGAAAGCTCACCAGTAGTTGTTGACGGCGTGAAGGATGGTGTTGCCTTGAATCTTGGGAGAACGGCCGGAGGTGTGGTGAATGTAGTTGCCCTTGAAAGTGATCATGTCGTTGGATCCGGTGAAGTACAAGGCCCAGTAGTGGCGTCCATCGCAAGTGGCTGACCAGGTGGAGGATCCGTCAATGTCGCAGTTGGAAATTGTGACTCTGCCAGAAGCAGACTCTCCGAGAACGATGTGCTGGCGGGCAATGCGTTGAGTCTAGCAATCGAGTCAACAATAGTTCTCAAGCAGGAGAGGTATAGGAGACTTACAGTGACGTGGTCGATCCAGATCATGTCAGTGCCTGTATAGATCAGCAACGATACCAAAGATCAACATTTCACGTTTCAAGTTACCAGCAAGAGTGATTGCATCACCACCCCAGACGTAGTGGGGGTTAATGTCAGTAATAGCGATGTTCTTTATTCAAGGTTAGCAATGCAACGTGAAGCTGATATCGCTTGCTGTACCTGAATGATTACGTTCTTGACACCATTGGCCATGCGGAGACCCTTGCCCTTGATGACACCCTTGTTGCCCTGACCAACCAAACTCTTGTTGGAGTTGACAGTGATACCGATCATACCGGCCTTGTCGTAAGTTATGGAAGAAACCTACTGCTTGTAAGATCACACATCGCCGAAGGAGAAGTCATTATCAAAACAAACCTTGGGTGCCGAGGACTCGTAGTTCTCACACCAGCCATCCTTATCGATGGCCTGCTGGCAAAGACTGCCAGTGCCCCAGGGAGAGCAGCCCTTGGCGGAGGTAGTGCCCTCAGTACCGCGGAAGTCAAAGGTCTTGGTGAGAATGATGACACGGGGTGTGCTGTCACCAAGGTACGAGACCAGCTCGGCAGTGGTGGAAGGATAGACAGCAGCGGCTGAACCACCTCCAGTGACGCCTTTGGCGAAACCTTCAGCGGCACCAGTGACACCAGCAGCACTGACGGTGCTGACGAATGCTGCAAGAGCGGAGGTGAAAAGAGTGAAAGATCTCATGATCTAAAAGAGCGACAGAGAAGTTGAACAGGACACAAGAAAGAATAACACAAATGAAGAAGTGATGAGACAATTCAGCTCGAAGACGGGTCGTACATGTTATATACCTACGGAGTCTGCAGTTGAGTTCCACAGATCTACCACGATAATGCTAGTATCGGCTACACAAGCCTGAGTGGTATACTGCGAGCAAGGCCCAACAGGGCATGAGTGTCAAAAGAGGACGCGGGCGTCTCAGATTGCGCGTGAGAACTTATCCTGAGGCGAAGCGATAGCTTGGCACCCTTCTCGCTCGGCGCCATTACAGTCTGATGACAATCAATTTCTGCACCAAGTCCGATGAGGATTTATAGGCTCTCTTCCATTGAGCAGCGATTGATGCGGCCGTAAGTGTTTAGAAGAGATCATCATCTGCTTCGTCTTGAGAATTGAAGTCGTTGTCGCATCCTCGAATGCGGGCTACCGGAAAAGAGTCCGATATGCAGCCCTAAAATCATCTAACCCGTTTAAGAACAATAGACGATCACCACTTTTCTCCTGTGCCAAAACTCATCTTCGTTTTCATCCTACAGCAACTTTACAATCGAAAATCCTCGACACATCTTCCGGTACGCACCGATTGCTCTCTTCGTCTCTGTACCGCTTCTCGAGCCTGTCGTCAGGATGGCCGGTTCATCGAGCTCGCCGTGTGGCGCATATCTCTCTAGGACTTTCTAGAACATCGACCGTCATCATCCTTGATGAAATTCATGAAACCATGGCGTTGATCACAGCTGATCACAGCTTCTCGTAGCCCTAAGGGCTAACACAAATTCACAGACGTAGAGGTATCGAAGGCCCGAAGAAGCCATCGCGAAACTTGATCGGAGAGCTCACAACAATTCGCTTGCGGGTAGCCTCGTACAGACAGTCAGCGATGGTCATGACACCACAAGAGTGAGTTCATGGATACAGGCATGTACTCAATTCCCGGCTACAGATGTTCGACTCTGCAATGCAATTGGACGCTCACAAGGGCCAAGATCGGGACCATTATCCGTATTTACAGAAATCAGTGCAGCTTACTCCTTAGCACTCGCAGGGCTCCCTGCCATATGGTCGGCTGATATCGTATATTGCCGCTAATGAACGCACTCTCCGCCTTTGTTAAAGTCGATAAACAATGGCAAACTCAGCAACAGCTTTGGATTGAGACGTTGAATTGTCTACTGTGTTCGCTTGATTCTCTGTCATAAGCCTTTCTGGTCATCAATTTGACCAGTCTGGATGAGGTCCTGTCTCGCTCGACAAATGTGTGTATCAAGAGACGTAGCCTTTGCCTGACCTTTAGGGCTTCACAAGGATGTTTGAAGTATCGTCTCTGCAATCTACGCTGCAACATTAGATCATTTACTGCTATGATCCTGCTATCCGGTGTGTCGAAGATTCCCGCGCAAAACATAGATTGGCTCAATTCTGCGCTGCAGTAGAGCTACGAAGAGCCGAGAATAGGCGAGTGTGCGAACAACCATGATTGGTAATTGACTAGATATAGCCCAACCTTCTAGCCAACAACATAGATCCAATCAAGGGCAACCAAGGAGACATGCGGACCACACCATCCTTCAAAGCCTCCATCGCGCAGATGTTGGTTCAGGAGTATATGAACAGCAACAAACATCTTACCATCATTGACGTTTGGAAACTCACCCTCTGGCTTTGGGAAGTCAATGAAGCCACAGAGCTCCTTCCATCCATCTTGCCCCAGCTTGAACTCGAGCAGTCGTTCCTTAGGTACAACTGAGGAAAATGCTGGCATTCATGCAAGCCATTGTGGTACAGTGCAGCTTTTCTGGGTGTCATTGACTCTGATTGGATGAGCGGCAGCGTAACTGGTCAAGTGTGTGCTGTCACAGCTGCGTCCTAAGTGACCTCAAGATCTCACACGTTTAGAAGTTCGGATGTTCAAGTGCTATGGCGCACTGTCGAAGAAATCATGTCCTCCATGTCTGAGGGTTCATCACGGCGTGATTGACGAATCGCACGACACTTTTGAAGTCTTGCGATGCCATTCAGAAAAGTGAACCTCGACGGCTCTCCATGGCAGCACCTTTATACTTCAAACAATTATGCATTCTGATAGCTCCCTTATCGCTCTGTGTCGCCGTACGAGAAGGAATGAATGAATGAATAAATGATCGAATGGAGGAAGGTCGAAGTCACTTGCGAGAGTCGAGCTCTCCTGAATTTCCAATTACAAGCTTACAGTATGGTAGACCACATGTTGATGAGACTGTATGTAGCAACCTTGACGGGAATAGAACTTGCTGCCATAAGATGCGTCACGGTGATGAACAAATGCTGGGTCGGGCATGTATAGTACGAAGAGGGACGGGTACACAACCATCCGTACCTTCTATGTACAAGTCATTCCTGCATTGTATGATCTCAAAGACAGTGCGAATATTGTTCAAGTTGTACAAGATCAATATTCAAGCTCCGTGGTCGTCATCAATTCCAACATCCACATTGTCGTCACATTGAATGTGACGCCTCTCTCATGAAGCGCATTCGCCTGGACTGCACAATCTGTAAGTTTCTCAATTTTGTACCCTCAGCTGTGATAAGTGGCTATGCAGTTGCCGAAGCGTTGAAACTATTATACTGTAGAATCCAGACTGATCCCACTAGTTCTTTTGTTCGTGAACATGCTGGAGCTGCGCTTCGGTATCTTTGGGCTCGAAGACAGTGTTCTTGCCCTGCATCGCGGACCTCTCCAGCATATTCAATTTGTCTTCGTTCGCATCCAAGTGACGGAAGCAGAACCAGAATCCCACACCACCCAAGAAGGCAAGTATGGTGATGATTGTGTAGTTCCAGACAAGCAGGGGATCTTCGGAAAGAGGTGTGAATGCTTGTCCAATGGCAGCGGCAAAGGCACTCATGAAAAGATTGATGGACATGACCATAGACTTCATGTTTGCGGGAGCTTTGGCGTAGGCATATTCGAGCGAGGTAACATTGGTGAAGATCTCGGCAATACCAATGAAGATGTAAGGTAAGACTTGAGCCCAGACACTAATATCGGCCTTGCCAAACTCTTCTATACAGTCTGGATCGGATGCATGTTTTCCACATGGCGACTTCGTATAGATGTAGTGTTGCATAACTGCTGCAGCGACCATGGAACCGGCAGCAAAGAAGAAACCGACTGTCATACGCTTGATAGGAGTAAAAATGAAACCCATCTTGCGGAAGCCAGGGTAGATGACGTGGTCCAGAAGTGGAATCATGATGATGATCGAGATAGGATTGAGGTTTTGGATGATATCGTTCGGTACTCCGCTTAACTGGAGAGTTGCGGCTTGGCTAGTCAAGTTTCCAGTCATTTGGTTGTATGCTAGCTGTGAGGATTGTTAGCGCTTTCGATCGATCTGAAGCTATGGTCGCTGCGAAGATGATGGGCTTCGACCGGAGACCAGGTACTCACAAAGAAGAGGGGCAAGAACAAAAAGACCTTGCAAGCACTGAGACCACGCTTGACCTCTTCTACCCAGGCGTTATCGTATGTCATCCAGGTAGGACGCTGCTCGACAGGGACATTAGACGGCTTCGCAACATCCCAGTTGAACTTTCCTTGTCTATTCTTCCAGGCAAAGCTAAGCATGTGGAAGAACTTAGACAAGATAGAGCCGGTAGGTGGGCTCAGGATGTAGTTCTTGCGGTTGAAGAACAGAATGACCGGGGCGGCCACGAAAAGGATGGTCGGGAGCAAAAACCTAAAGCGAAAGTATATCAGCAAGATACTCAGGGCTGGATGCGAGAACACGACAGCTTTGCAAAGCGGATACACTCACGCCAAATAGAAGCCCACAAACTTTTCGACGTAGACCATAGAAATCTGTCCGGTCAAAGAGCCAATGTTGACACAAAAGTAGAAATAGAGGAAAATTCTAGAATTGGTAACCGCGGGGTCAACGATCACTCTTTCGCCAGACGCGAGTGTCTCGACACGCATTCGGCGATCGGTGTTTTGTTCAGCAAGCAGTGGTGAGATGTTAGCCTTGAAAAAGCCAGTTCCAACACAGAGTGTGAGGAGACCGATGATGAAGGCGGCAGTGGCTCCAGTTTTGTGGATGATCACGTCGGGTGCAGATGCAGCTACCAGAATTATGTGCGCGACGATGCCGATAGCAATGGCAATATGAATAGTCTTGTAACGACCGAGGTGCGCATCAGCAATATAGCCTCCTACTAAAGGCATGAAATAACTTGGGCTGGGTTCAGCAGGAAGGCACACGATGAGGCTGTAGTATAGCAAACTTACGCAAAGAACATGTTGAACAAGCTGATACCCTGTGCTGCACTCTGCCCCATACCGAGTGCACCGGGTTGACCATGAAGACCACCGGCTCCTGTCCTTGATCCTTCAGGCAGAGGCCATTGCACAAAATTGGTGTAAAGAATAGAGCTTCCGTAGTAGGAGAATCGCTCTGCTAGTTCAGCAAAAGCGACAGTGTAGGCGGCCCATTTGATCTTGCCAGAGACGCGACGCAGGGTTTTGAGATCTTGTTCGGTAGGGGTATCGTCGTGCTCTTCCGTTTCTGGAGTTCTTACTTCGTAGAGAGGCTCGACTTTGCCGACATCCATTGATCCACGGCCGGCATGGTTCTCGAAAGCTGTACCTTGTATGGATGCATCAGGGACATGAGCTTTGGCGAGCTCATTAGCGTCCATAGTGTTGTTGCTCATGATCGGGAATGTTTTCAGAGGAATCAAACACTGATATAATTGAATAGAACGAAGCACAAATATTTTCAGCAAAAGAAAGAGGTACAGCTCGTTATATACCTCATCGAGAAGAGGGGAAATTATACGGCATTCCTCCTACCAAAACTTATCTTGTCGAACCGCGGATTCATTGCTACACATCAATTGAGTTGTTATCAGAAGCGGTTGACAATAGTGTCAGTAGCCAAGAGATAGCGAGGATCCAATGGTGGCGGCTGTTCACATGTACTGAAGCCTGAGCGGTCAAAGATGAGGTAGGCACGCGGTCCAAGACTTTCGCTCCACCCTGTGTTACATGCTGAGGTAGGATACGCATCCCAAAGAAGAAGGTCGCAAGGGCACAAAGCAATGTAATAATTGCCAAGTCACACTTGGCGGACGGATGTGATTGGTGTGCCAAGGTAATTGGCAGCAGCGGAATTTGTCAGTCGTTCTTGTGTCAGAGATGATCGTTCAGTTCGCCATGCCGATGTAACTGCTAATAGACGCAGAAGCGAAGCAGGTGTGCATAGCCGCAATGATAGACATCCAAGCGGGCCAATGCTGATGAGATTGCTTGTCCGTGAAACAGATTGTTGTCTTGCAAAAATAAAGTCGAACGCAAGTGTTGCCGCCGTCCGGTTCTGTGATCTTCGAAATACAAATCTGTCGAGCGAACTTGTCCTGAGTCTCGTCGCAGGATCCTTCTCCGAGCTTTGTAAGGAGATCAGCAAATCTTGTCTGCATAGCTCTAGTGTCTTTAAAGATCATGTGCCACCCATAGCCAATCAACGATGCAAGAGCCAAAGCTGCTTGAGCGAGCGAGTTCTGAGAGGACTCGTGATATTCAGTCCATTACACATGGGTGTTCCAAACTACCGCAAAAGGATGCGGTTATTAACAATAATCACATCCGATGCGCAAAGCCGAAGTCTGCCAGTTGCGCTAATCATAACAAAGCAATCATGCTTCATCATAATAGATCTCATCCTTTGGACCCATACCCTTTTCTAGACCATCTGCTCTGCAGAGTTCTCGGTGTGCCTCTGATATCTTACTGTCAATCAGAAGGTCGGTGCGTGTAATAAATTGCATAAGCAGACCGGCTTCTGCATGCCATGAAACGTGGCAGTGAAACGCCCAAGCACCGGGATTGTCGGCTACGAATCGTATTAGTGCCCAGCCGAACGCTTCGACGCTAGCTGTATCGCGGCGCATAGGATTTGTGAGATCCAGTGATTCATAGAGTGGAGAGAGATTGTCTAGGTCCATCGGTCTGTCAATTGACTTCCTAGAAGGATAGCCATGACCTTGGGCAAGAACCCAAAACTTGTATCCGTGAAGATGGTATGGATGGTTACTGTCGTGACAATCAGTGGCCGTCAACCTGTAAGGGGATGGTTTCACTTACCCATCATCGAAGTTGGATATTAGGACATCAATAGTTTGAATCCCTGATGACTGGATAGTGAGCTCGGTCTGTTGATTGAAAGCTCTATCGTTGACAAATACAGCTCCATCGTCTTGCTTTACGCCGAAGGATGCGTTCTTTGCCTGCAGCCCATCGATTGTCCGGAACAACGTGGGATTCTTGACGTCTGAATGCCAAGTGCTCGTGTTGAATTTGCCTCTAGACAGCCGGTAGGCACCTATCTCGAAGTTTGATCTCAGGTAAAAAAAAGCATCGGGCTTGGTAGGAGCTGCAACCACTTGGACAGGCACTAGCTCGGTGGTGTTCAGATCCTTGCATTCGAGGCTGATGGCTTCTTCCCAGTCGATGGTGTCAGGTAGCTCATTTGCCACAAGAGACTGAGAATCGCTGCTGTATCGCACAATACCGTGTACGGAGTCAACCATGTATGGATTCGGTTCAGCAAAACAATGAGAGATCATCCGGGCTCGCATCCTGAAGCTAGTTCTCTGCCTTCTGTCTGTGTGAACGACCACACTGTAGCGTTGGGCCGGATTGATGTTTAGACGATGATAGTTGATTGGATGCACATCAGTACCGTCTACTTCTGTGACTGCCAGCTCATGCTCGTCGATTTGGAACTGGAACTCAGCAAAAGCGCCGACGTTCATGATGCGTAGTCTGTGGTGGCGGTTTGGTTCGAGGTCAAAGGCAGGGAACCCGACATTGCTTGTTGTATTATCACATCTTCTGTGAGGCAGATTGTCGCAATTGCGGATGGCACGACCATTAATTAGTGCGCCGTCGGGTACGGGCTCAGCATTCTCCATATCAGGTGCCAAATATTTTCTCGCCAGCGCTCCAGAAAGATCGTGGTAATGATCGGAAAGCATAATTATACGATCGCTGGCATATTGAATTTGCTGTAGTCGCTTTTCGTCCCTTGAATGAATGATCAGAGGCCCCATCAAACCATCTGATGCTTGAATGCCTTGGTGGGCATGATACCAGTAGCTACCACTCTGGCCTTGTACCTTGAATTCATAAGTGAAACTGTTGTTCGGAGCAATTGGGCAACCTGTGATGCCTACAGTTCCATCCATGGAGTTGGTGCCATTTTGGTAGATTCCGTGCCAATGTATTGCAGATGCATTGGTCATTTGGTTGTCCACCGTCACTCTGATGGTGTCATGCTCGTTGACCTCAATCAGAGGACCAGGAAATTGGTCATTGATGAGCAGCATTGGCCTCCATACGCCATCTGGGTTCAGCTCTGACTCGGTCAGAGTCCAGTGGTACTGTCTTGTGGTTGGGGCGGCTTGATAATCCCAAGCAGGATCAAGCAAATATTCGTCTCTGGGTGTTGTGACTCCACCAGTCGATGGGGGTGGACTGGGTGACTCGACCTGGCCAAGCTGGTGGTCTTCGGTGGCTGGGTCTGATTCCAATGCGCCGCTGCTCGCGATTTCCTTCCATGATGGGCCCTTAGGTGCAAGGTTGACTGCAAATGGTACAAGCAATATTACCGAAATCAGGAAGAGCAGCGCGTACTGCCACCACCTGAACGACCACGCTTCGACATGAGTGCGGACTTTCTCGTTGTTCAGTAGAGCTCTACGCTGCTCAAGACCATCAGACCATTGCTCGGCGGTCTTGCTCAAAGCGACTTCCTCATCTGTTAGTGTCATGATGAGATTGTGACAAGAAGCTTCAGGCTTCAGACAGACGGTTGCAGCAATAAGACGCAGGGCGGGATACCGCAGAATTCCTTGTGATAGCGCTGCAATGCTCCTGGGTTTTCGCCTATAGCAGGTACGACGACATCATGTGGCGAGGCCAGAATTGGTGACTCTCAATTTTCAGAACGCAAACCTTCTCGGACTTTGTCGCACTGCGGGTTGACGCAGCACCGGCAGGATGAGAGCCAAACCATGTCAAGAGGCTGCCAGGAGATCACGGCAGTGCTTGTTCTCAAATTTGCGCGTGCGCCGAACATCCGTAGAACATGGTCGCGAAAGGAAGGTGGTTGGAGATGCAGATGGGGTTCTGCGAGCCAATCACGTCGGCTTGTGCGTGACATGTGCTCTCCACAGCCGCAGTCCCTCGTGCTCGAGTCTGCTGAACGAGCCTCCTGCACCCTTGATAGTGGAGCATGAACTTCAACCGATATGCTTGTACTCTAGCTAAGGAAGGAGATTCCATAATAGACCCCGACGCACCAATAAAGAGACCGCTATTACATTCCGTCTACAGCCAAGTCTTCCACGTGTATAGGGTTCATGGACATAGATTCTTCTCAATCAGCCGCTTGAACCGTTCAAAGAAGCTCGAGATGCTGCCGAATGCGCGGTGTACGCATATGCTGTGGCGACGGCAGAGTGCATCAGTTGCTCTTGATAAATAACTTGATAAAGCTTGATCCGACCCGACATTCTTTTCGAACATCAGCCCAACATCATTCTATCATTCGTTACATCTGCAATGTTTTCCAACACTGTCATTCTCTCTGCATTGGCTCTTTTGAGCCAGGCATTTGCTGCCAACTACACTTCGACCTCCCCAGCAGACGTTGCTGCTGCTCGCGATAGTGCTTTGACTCTCAGCCCAACCAGCAAGGTCCATGGCAAGGCCTTCGACCGCTTTGTTACTATCTGGCTCGAGAACACCGATTTCGACAAGGCTGCTAGCGATCCCAACCTTGCCTGGCTGGCCAAGAAGGGTATCACCTTGAGCAACTACAACGGAGTCACTCACCCTAGCGAGCCAAACTATGTTGCTTCCATTGGTGGTGTTAGTACAATACTCTTATATATTAAGTACAGCGGCTAATTAGAAACAAAGGACAATTTTGGGATGGACAACGATGACTTCAACCAAATTCCTGGCAACGTTTCCAGTATCATTGACTTGCTGGAGGATCAGGGCATTTCTTGGTCGCAGTATCAGCAAGATATGCCCTACTCCGGCTTCGAGGGCAAGGCTTGGGTGAACCAACAGACTCAGGCAAATGACTACGTCAGAAAGCACAACCCTGCCGTTATCTACGATGCGAACACCAGCGCTGAGAGACTGGCCAAGAATAAGAACTTGACCGAGTTCTACAGCGACCTTGAAGCCAACAAGCTTCCTCAGTGGATGGTAAGTGATTTTACCCATCCAGACTTCTGTAATACTGAAAAAGTCCAAGTTTATTACGCCGAACATGACCAATGATGGCCATGACACCTCAGTCACGACTGCTGGTGCCTGGACTCGTAGCTTCTTGGAACCTCTCCTCAACAACAAGGACTTCATGCAGAATACCCTTGTTCTGGTTACCTTCGACGAGTCTCATACCTACACTATCCAGAACCAGGTCTTCAGCATTCTCCTCGGTGACGCCGTCCCTAAGAAGCTCGTCGGCACTACTGACTCTCAGTACTACAACCACTACTCTGAGATCAGCACAGTTGAGGCTAACTGGGGTTTGAGCACTCTTGGCCGCTGGGACGTTGGTGCCAACATCTTCTCCTTTGTTGCTGAGAAGACTGGCGACGTGAACACTCCATGGCCCGCTGCCTCTGGTCCTAACTCGAGCCACTTCTTTAACAGCTCTTTCGCCGGTCCATTCAGTGACGCCGACAGGGTTGCCACTCTTCCCGTTCCTAACACCAAACTTGTCAGAAACGGCCGCAAGGTTCTCGGTAAGATTGCTCGTACTTGGGGTGCTGCTTCCTTGCAGAGCCAGACTTACTACCAGAACACCGTTCAAATTCCTGATGGCATGCACCCTCCTCAGGGATGGGCGATCTAGAAGGCGCAAATTCATGTCAAAAGTTACACAATTCTGTCATTTCTGCACGAATCTATCATCTCTTTCCTCCTTCTGATCTGTCATTGTAACCATAGAAAGGCAGAATGGTATCCAGAAAAGGGCAAGGTCCACTGAGAGCGGCGATCCCTATGGCTCTCTCTGGACACACTTCTATTTGGGACTCCATCGTGCATTTTTCTAGCTCAAAAATTGCTCTACATGGAGCTGGGAGTCATTAGCAGTTGCTGCATCTCACGGTACGAGTTGAAAGATCAGTGTAGCTATAAAAATGCACAATATCTTTCGTTCAACAGGTGGTTCCATAGAGAGAGAGCCTCATTTGATGCCATCTCAATGGCTAAACCAATATTGAGAGAACAACTGTGCATTTTGATAGCTTGCTACTCTTTTGACCTTTTTTTTTTTTGGGGATAGTTCAATCATATTCAAGTATCACGAGCCTAAGCATCGTAGTGTCACGAACCTACCTTTTTTATACCCGCGGGGACGGGGGACACGGGAAGACTGTGCCGCTCAACACGTGGGTGATCTTGAGGATATATAGACTTCCTCCATCCTGCACCTAAATTTTTGGCTCTTATTTCGTCGCATCGCTTTATCTGCTGTACATATAACCCTCATCGCTGACTTGACGCTTACCTTCTACGCTCATCTGATCAAAAAAAAAAACACATCCTCGAAGCTGGAAAAAATCATGTCTTTTAACACAATCACCTCGTTGTTCAGAAACGACGACTCCGGAGCTTATGCACCACTTCCGACATTTAACGATCGCAATTCGGAAAAAGTGCCATCGTCGCCGCCATCAGAATCATCATCACAGTTCTCTTCAGCATATTCAGCTTCATCAAGATGGCAAATCGACCCGCGCACAATTTCAGATGCAACATTAGGATTAAGCGATGGTCTGACTGTTCCATTTGCTTTGACGTACGTCTCGCAGGATTGAAGGCACTCGTCTAACAAAGTCGTGGTGTTCTTGCCCATCCAATTTTTATGAGCTCATGCTAAAAGCATCTCTTAGAGCCGGTCTAGCAGCCTTGGGTGACACCAAAATTGTTGTGTTTGCTGGTATGGCAGAAATTCTCGCTGGCAGTATTTCCATGGGAATTGGTGGTTATCTAGGGGCCAGTGGTGAAGCGTGAGTTGATTTTCCTTTGTCTTGTTACACGTCTTGCCCTATCTAATTGTGGAACAGACAATCTGCAGCTACGACAAAAGCAGATACCATTGCGATGGTACATACATCGCCTGCAGAGGCTAGAGCAAGTGTGGTCTCAACACTGGAGTGCTACGTTTCTGCAGCTCTGCTGGATGCTGTGGCCGACGACATTACTGCTAATCACGACAAAACTATCGCTTTCTTGCTTGAGCATCAGCATCGCTTTGACTCTGCTGATGTGTCACCGCGGTTGTACACAAGTGCTGTGTGTATTGCTATGGGCTACTTCTTTGGCGGGTTGATACCGTTACTGCCCTACGTATTTATTGCCGATGGTGGAGTTGCTCTGATTTGTTCAGTGGTGGTTATGGTATTCACACTATTCGGTTTTGGTGTAGGGAAGACTGCGCTGCTAGGAGAGAGGAGTTGGAAGACTCGAACATATGAAGGCCTCAAAATGGTTGGGCTGGGAGGTAGTGCAGCGGCAGCCAGTGTGATTTGTGTGCGTCTTGTGCATCAGTAGACCTTAATAGATCACCCAATTATGATTCAATGATACTTTGAAAACTGCTTGCATTTAACAGAAGGTGGATTGAGAATGGGTATCAAGATTACCTAGATTGCGCTAGGCAAGTAAAGAAAGGGACAGCGACAATTCGGTCAGAAGAT
Organism: Aureobasidium sp. Y128-05A; assembly: GCA_037042735.1. Taxonomy (NCBI): domain Eukaryota; kingdom Fungi; phylum Ascomycota; class Dothideomycetes; order Dothideales; family Saccotheciaceae; genus Aureobasidium; species Aureobasidium sp. Y128-05A. The sequence goes on from JAXQKC010000101.1 coordinate 159,149, forward strand.
CTAGCTCTCGACAGCCTTGGCCTTGACACCGACAACGACACCCTCGTCATTCAGAGTGACGATGTAGTACTCGCAGCGGGTGCTGCCATGAGCGACGCGGAACACTTGAACGTCAGCCTTGTCGCTGCCAGCCTTCTTGACAGCCTCGACGACTTCGGCGTAGTGGTTCTTGACGTTCCAGTCCTTGACGCTGATCTCTTCGACCTCGCCAGAATGGTTGATCAGGTCGGCGAACTTGTCTGGAAAGTGTCAGTGGCGTGCTGGCCTTCGTTCGTTTCTGCAGATGATCTGACCTTGGCTGATGGATTTTTGCTTTCCGTACTTGAGAGCCACAGGCTCGAACGGCTCGTCAGTGTCGCTTTGGTAGAAAGCATCTACATTCTTGAGTGGCGCGGGAACAGCAGAATCCACGGCTTTTGTCTGTGCAAGTCCACTGGTCTTGACTTCACTGCTCGAGCTGCCAGTATCCTGGTTGGCCTTTTCCAAAAAGTTGGCGTAGTCTTGATCGGATGACATATTGAGACGTGTAGTTTGTGATAGGCCTAGTTGGAAGATGAGACTTGTTTGTGTTGTTCTGAGCTTGGGTGATATTCTTGATGTTCCGCGAAAAAAGTGATGAAATGCTGTTCGTTGCATGTTTGTTGGCGCCTTGTCGATTTCTTGGATACAAACAAAGTGCCCCTCATAACCACTGACGTCAATCGGGACCTTGTGTATGCATAGAGCTGCTGTATATGATCACAAAGCTTGCATATTCCCGCACACTGTGTTGTGCGCTTCGTTCACGTCCCTGCGCCACCGATCAAGCAGTTATGACACAGTCAATTCACAAGGTCATCTCTGGCACAAAGCACAAGGATATCGTGCATTACCGAGCCTTGTCACTTATCAAGCTCCATATCCTCGTTACGAGCTTTTATTCACTCATCAACACTGAATAAAATATTCTATGACAAAGTCAAATTTCCAAATCTGTATCAACACTCTCTCTTTTCAAACTTGCTTTCACAGTCTTATGACTATATAAGCAACGACTTTTCAGCACATATCCTGTTCATGGCAGTGCAGTGCATAAAGTCCTCTGAAATACGATCGTGACACCACACAACGTGGTATCCAGGTTGAGCTCGAGTACTGCACGTGATACTCGGGACACTAGCCGTATCGAGACTTGAAGCTCTGAGCTCTGCACAACAGCGAGAATGACATGAGAGGAATGCATTGAAAGACATAGTGTTTAGGAGGTATAGACTTTGATCTTTGCATTATTAGAGATCTTCCCCTACGACGACTACGTCGCTATTGATATTGTCTAATTGACCGTCTGTTGAAGGTTTGCTGATCTTCTTCACAACTTTTCTACCCTCCACCCGATCAAGAAGATTGCGCTCCCAATCCTGCCATGTAGCCCAATCTTCCTTGGTCTTCTGGGCATGCCATTTGGCAGTTTGAGCAGCAGGACGCCACGCCAATCTATTCTTTGGCATGTTCTTCAGCGAGACTGGTCTGGCATCGGTGACGAGCTTGATCATCTCGCTGAAAGCAGTCCTGCCTTCTGCTTGCAGAGTATTCTGTCGTTGAGCCACCTTCGATGGGCGCGCGACTAAAGGTGTCTCTAGCCAGTCCAGATCAGCAGAGCTGGAAGTGGCAGATTTGGGCGCAGATTGTTGTTGGAGATAGCGGATGGCAGATTCGAGACTGTCGATGCGGAGCTTGGCTCTATCGAGCTCCATCTTGCTTGCCCCGCCCATCTCGGAGGCCATGGTATTGGTGGCAGTGGGATCGGTTTTGTTTTCCTCTGCTGACTTCCTCCACTCGTCTCTCTCCCTGCGTAATCTAATGACTCGTTGCTCTGCCTCAGCAAGCGCGTTCTGATGATGAGTCTTCTCTTGTTGCAAGGTCGTGATGGAAGTCTCGAGGTCCGCAAGGGCAGAAGATCGTTTGGTAGCTTCGGCCATGCGGGCTTCTAGCATCTCGATACGAACACTCTGTTCCTCAAGCTCTTGTTCCTTCGAGCGGACGAGGAGAGAGCGTTCACGGACGATTTCAGTCAGACGAGCGACCTCTGCTTCAGTGTCGACGGAAGTCAGCTTGGTTGCGCGCAGAGTGGCACTGCGAGTCACCCATGGCTCGACTGGACGCTCGATTTCTTGAGTGTTTTCGAGATTAGCAGAGCTATCACTGAGCTCTTGGAGCTGAGTAGTCAGCGAGGCAAGGTATGTGGCTAGCGTAGCAAAAGTTGTCGTCTCTGCGGAACCGCTGCCAAAGATACTGGCTGACAAACGGGCCAGGAGAAGCTCAGTCTCGCTCAGTGTGACAGACTCCTCACGACCCTCTTCGCCAAAGAGATTCTGGACTTTCTCACCAGCCCGACGTCCGAACATAGCGAGCTTCGATGTCAGATTCTCTGCAGAGACGAGAAGTTCAAGGTGTGAAGGACTCAGCGCCAGGGAGCGTGATTGCAGGTCTGTGACGTTGCGATGCGTCTTGTTCACTATGACACGAGCACTCCTGATAGTGGAGATGACTGTATCGAGGTGTATGAACAGATTAGGTTCCTCAGACTCGCTGGCCTCTGATTGCGGGACTGGAATATGGCTTTGCACCAAGGACCTGCACATACCCAGGGCTGACGAGGTGCTGTCGAGATGACTCTGAATCAGAGAAGCCTGCATAAGCATATCATTGGCAGACGCAGCAAGCGACTCCTTGATGTGAAGAGAGGCCAGATGAGACATGACTGCCATTGATCTCTGCAGCTCTTCGTCCACTTTGCCCTCTTTCATATCGTCACGCTTGATGGCGTCGATATAGGTGTTCAACGCTCTTTCGACTGGTTCGAGCTCATATAAAGCGCTCTCATATCTTGCAAATTCTTCGACAGAGCAGCTGCGGATGCCGTTGATGAATCGCTCGCTCATCTCGCCAATCCAGGTGAGTCTGTCAAGTACACTGTAGGCAGCGAAGATATCCTCGTCTGCAATCTTTGTACCCTGTCCATTCAAGCGCTCCTTTATGAGATTGTTGAGCAGACGAGACTTGAAACCAACACGTTTGAAACGCAGCAAGGCCAGGACTGAATCACGTTCTGCATTGAACGCATCAGGCAAGAACAGTTGTACAATGGCCAGATGCTCAGCTGCTTCTTCGGCCTCGAGACGTCTCAGCTCGAGATCAATAGTCTTGATCTGAGTCTTGGCGGCAGACATTTGTAGCTTCATGTTGAGGTCCATCATGGCACGGCTTCGACTTGACAGTTCTTCTGCTTCCGTCTCTGTGATCTGGCGAGAGGCACGCATGTCTTCCAGGTCGGCCTGCAGATTGGTGACTAACTCACGGAAGCGGGAAATTGTGTATTCGCAGTCTTCGATAGCCTGCTGTTGTTGTGCCGAGCGACGGGATTGTTCACCAATGACGTTGTCTTTGAAGTCGATCTCTTCCTGCATCTGTTTTTCAGCTTCAACATGATTGATCTCGAGTTCATCGTTGAGTTCTTTGAGGTTCTCGAGATCTTCGATGACCAATTCCAAGTCGTCAATCTTCTCCTGCATGGCCATGTTCCTTTCCGTCAGCTCCTCAATCATGTCTTCAGCACCCATGGCAGCTTCAAGCTGTTGGCGGATATCATCAAGATCCGCCTCGGTCGCAAGCAGCTTTTCCCTGGTCTCCTCATAATTGGTCTTCAGAAGACCAAAGTCCTTGACTTCATCTTCAAGGCTAGCGATTTGAGCCTTCAGATCAGCCTCCTGTTCTTGTGTCATGTCACGCAGTCTTAACAGAGCTTCCCGGAGTCTTTCGTTGGAGCGTTCCAGCTGAAGCCAACCTTGGCTTGTGCGCTCTTCAGGATTCATCTCTCTGCCCAACTCCTCATTCTCCTCCTTGAGAATGTCAAGCTCGAGGCGCATTTCCTCGTTGCTAGTTCGCAAGGCCTCAAGCTCAGACTTGAGAGATTCGGCCGTCTCCTCGGCCATTTCGCGATCAAGAGTGGCCATTTCAACAACAGCGTCATGTTCAGCTTGAATAGCCTCGATGTCGACCAAGCGAGTCTCTGAGTCTTTAAGTTGACTTCGCAAGTCGTTCAGTTCATGTGATTGAGCCTGCATCTTGGATTGCATCTTCTGGACAATGTTTGCGTACTTGTCACGCTCTTGTTCGACATTCTGCATCTTTTTCAAAGCGTCGCGATCCTCCTGACGCTTGCGTTCCATGATCTTCATCTTTGTCTGTAGGTCCTCAACTTCGCGGGCGGTAGTCTTTGTTGGACGGACGGAGGTTTGTGAAGCAGCGGGCGAAGTAGCAGGCTTGGAAGAAGGAGCAAATGATTGAGGAGGAACCTCAGGTTCTGGATCGTCTTGAGCATGCCGTGAGTCGTCTGTGGCAGCGGCAGAAGGCGAAGGTTTTGGTTCAGGAGAGTCTTGAGTTTGGGGTTGTTTTGGGGCGGTAGAGATACGTCGAGCGGCAGGAGTCTGTTTTGCAGCGGTGGAAGGTTGTCTGGCGGCAGGGGTGAGGCCTCTGGTGGTGGAAATAGTTCGAGTGGTCAAGCGGGAGGAAGCAGGTGCAGTGGTCGAGGCAGGATTGCGCGGAGTCTGAGCCGTGGCAGTCGAGTTGGACGAAGGTACAACGGAGGATCTCCTGGCAGCAGCGGATAGTGTAGAAGGACCGGACAGGTTCGAGGCAGTTCGCGGTTTGGCAGTGGTAGTGGCTGTGGACAGAGGTCGGCGTGCGGCGTTGGTAGCGGTGGGAGGGGTGGCATTTCGAGTGGGTTGAGCAGCAGAAGGCGTGGCAGTGCGACTGATCTTGGTGGGTGATTTGGTGGGCGAAGGGAGGGCAGAGGCAGCTTTGGCCGTGTCGAGAGCTGGCGGGATGCTGATGCTCGTGGGTCTCGTCGACGGACGACTGATGATACGACTGACTCCTGCAGCGCGCAGAAACATGCCATAGTTGGCCTCGCAATCAAAGTATCGCTCGCCCTTGACGGAACCGTCATTCTTTCCCGTGGCCTCGTCCAGCTCTACACCAACCCATTCCCCTGGCGCAAACCCCGTCGCTCCAAGGAAGCGCACAACCGCGTGCCGTCCATCGTTGAGCTCGATCGTCTGTCCCACGCCCAGCGCCAGACTTGCCATTGTTGTGTGAGAGCCTCAATTGCTCATGTCAGAGAGCTTGGAAGGTTGGACGCTGTCTTGAAACACGTCCCTGTCCAAGTTGCGATCGACGCCATCCCCGGCGTCCTGTAACAACACAACACTTGCACTACGACAACACGACTAGCTTTTTGGCGACGAGAGAGAAAGAGGGTATTCTGTCTTGTCTACTTGATTACTTCTATGCGACACTCTGGACTGCCCGCGTCCTCGCTGCCACATCCTCAGCCTTTGTCCGGCCCAGGCCATCCTTTCCATAGAAGTCCATCGGATATATCTTCTTATCTCCTTCCCACCCTTCTCGTTCACCCAACACCACCAATGCCTCGTACGGCGTCAACAACGGCCGTGGGAAAGCATATCCCCAGTCGATGCTCAATCTAGGGCATGCTACCTGCACCCAGCACTCAACATCATCCATCATGCCCAGCTTGCCCGGGAAGATTTCGCTGAGCAGCAGGTTCACCCATGGTATGCCCTTCTCTTGCAGCCGTTGCTCAATCATGGTCATTGTATGCGGGTTTCCTTGTCTTCCGAGCGATCCAAGAATCAGCCCCCACTTCTTCGCTTTTCCTGCCGACCTGATAGCATCGCTCCGAAGAGACATCATCTGCTCGTGGTCATATGTTTCGTGTGTTAACCTCCTTGAATACGGATCGTATCGGTATGCTGCTATCGTCGGGTTGTGGATCATGGCGCTCTCCAAGTGGAAGCGTCCGTCTCCCAGATATAAAATCGAGTCGATCTTGTCCTCGTCCTTGAGCGCTGGGCTTGTGCAACCCAGGATCTCGCCTTTGCTCAGTGGTGCAATCTGCGGTATCACCACATCGTAGCCCGCGTTCCGCAGCTGTGGTGCCGTGCCATGCAGCGTCGCGTTGAACTGAATTGTGCCAACCATAGCGATCCTGGACCCCACTTTGAAATTGCGCTCGATTGTTGCCAGAAGATGCGAGACGTCTATGCCAATATCGACAAAGACGTACAAGGTCTGAATCTGTGTCACGCTGACAGGGATCAAACAACTGTGAGCATAGTGTACCAGCATGTCGCAGCCCAGAGCGCGCGCCGTGTAGTCGTCTATGCAGCATGCGCCATATGTCACATCTCCCATGATCAAGGTACTTGTATCCTGGCAAAAGCGTGTGATGATGTCTGAGATGGTCGTCGCAAACAGAAGCAGTCCTTCGGGAAACTGCAAAGCAATCTTCTTGGCTCCGGCAGTGCGGACTTTGTGAATGGTCTTGTGAATCTCGAAGTTGTAGTTGGAGGGGAGAAGCGAAATGGCAGCATTGATGTCTTGGTCGTTCAGAATCTCGGGAGGAACTTGGTTCAAGGCACGAGCACTCCTTCGAGGCGCAGCGACTTTGCTTATCTATCAGTGAACTTGATATGAAGAGTGGGAACAAAGTGCAAACCTTGGATAGCACCACTGTCTTCGATCCCGCCATTTGTGTTGCCTTTGGCCGCAGCCTTCTCTGCGGCAGCCCTACGTCCGATAAACCGCTTCTTGGGCTGTTTAGACACAGCTATGGCCTCGCCATCGAGTTCCGGTGTAGAAATATCCGCTTGCTGTCGGTCTTGCTCCATGTTGTGCGTGTGGTGTAAAAGTTGACCAGCAGCCAAAAAATATCATGATTACCACCTGCGCACACGGCATCGGCCACCGAAAGGCCGCGCTGGTCGGCCTTGGCTCCCGCCCTGCCGCCCCCGCTCTCTCAACCCCACCCGAGGCATCACTCCATCTTTGTGACCCTTGAACTTGACTGCTGTTGATTGGTATAACGAATGAGACTTGCATTTGCATTGCTTCGGAGCTGTATATCAATTCAAGCTTTGCTCTTGGTTCCATCAAGTATCTAACCTCTCGAATCTTACAATGTCCGGTTTCATACGTCCCTTGAGAGATCCGAGGATACCTCGGGCTCTGAGCCGACGATGCTTCTCGTCAACTTCCAAGAGGCCTGCGGACCACGTGAGAATCGTCGAAGTTGGTCCCAGAGATGGACTCCAGAACGAAAAGTCTTCAATTTCTCCGGATACCAAGATCGATCTAGTCAGAAGACTTGCTGCTACTGGACTCAAGACCATTGAGGCTGGCTCGTTTGTTCATCCCAAATGGACACCCCAAGTAAGTCGAATCAGCCTGCAATGCACTGTGGGTGATGGTTGACGCTTGATAGATGGCCAGTTCGGACAAGGTTCTGCAAAGCATTCTGCAAAATCCTCCTCGAACAACTGAGCCTATCACTTACCAATGGTTATTGCCCAACATGAAAGGTCTTGATAACTTCTTCTCCATCCAAGCTCAAAACTCTGATCAGAGAGATTCTTCCTACCCAACACCTCCATCATCTCCTGTCCATGACTCAGGTCCTGCCCAGAACACTTCTACACAGAACCAAAATGACATGCCTTCTGCAATTTCTGGTGCCGCGGCCATGGCCTCGAAATCGAATACCGATCAACCAAAACATGAAGTCTCAATCTTCCTTGCAGCTACTGAGTCATTCTCTCAAAAAAACACAAATTGCAGCATTGCCGAATCACTTGAGAAATTCCAGCCTTTGATCACCAATGCCAGAGACAAAGGTTTCGGCGTGCGTGCTTATATCTCCGTTGCTCTGGGCTGTCCTTTCGAGGGACCTGATGTGGATCCTCACAAGGTCGCAGAACTGGCTGCAAGTCTTCTCGAGATGGGAGCAGATGAGATCTCGGTGGCAGACACCACAGGTATGGGCACAGCACCTCGCACAAGAGAACTCTTGCGCACACTCACGGCCGCGGGTATTCGAAACGATGATTTAGCTCTACATTTCCACGACACATTTGGCCAGGCAATAGTCAATACTCTCGTTGGACTGGAGCATGGTATTCGAACATTCGACTCTGCTGTCGGTGGTCTGGGTGGCTGTCCCTACTCGCCTGGCGCAACCGGGAACGTCGCGACTGAGGATTTGGTATATACCCTCGAAAGTCTAGGAGTCAATACCGGCATTGATCTGGCTGAGATCAGCAAGATTGGTGACTGGATCACGAGCGAGATTGGCAAGCCCAATGAAAGCCGCGCAGGTAAAGCAACCCTCGCCAAGTTGAGACGGGAGGCCGAGTAGAGAGATGCGACAACGGTCTTCTTGTCCTGTGGCTGGCATGTAATCATGCTCTGATGTCTCTGAATTCGGTAAAACTGTTATGCCGCAAGGACCTCGCACCATTTGCATTGTAGTTCGAAAATACTCATGGAATATGAATGGCTGCTAGAAAACACACCTTCTGGCCGAAGTCGATTGCAGACCTTGAACGCGATAGACACGTAACCATAATATGACACCTTCGTGCAGAACGCCCGGAATGCTGGGCTTGCGTTAATCTGCATGCAGGCGACGTGCAGACGACTGCAACGTGAGATTCGGGGACACCAGAAGCCGTCAGCAGGTACTGTACCAAACATGTGTCGCTGCCCGATGAGTCGGGCAAACCACAGCGCAATGATCGGTATCCGAGAAATTTTTGTTCATACAGCCTCCCCGAGTGCTAAGGTATACGACGCAAATGACTATCAAAATGTACAATACAACCAGAAAACAGGGTAGTGCCCACTGAGAAGTGACGATTCATCATCTCTCTATGGACATGCCTCTGCTCCCTCATATAACTGTGCCTTTTTATAGTGTGGAAATACTCTTCACGACAGTCGGAGTACGATGGAGTTTATAAACTTTGGCACACGGAGAGGAGAGGAAATCAGGAAAGTTTGACCCGTCGTGGTCGTTGGAGCTGATAAGTTATTCAGACCATCGATGTCAGAGACCAAGCAGGCGCTGGGAAGCTTGACATCAAACAGTACGCCATTTCAGGAACAAGCTTTTTTGCAACATCGCACAGTGGATCCGTGAGGCCGTAATGACCCGTTTAGTACTTGAGTGCTACATCAGCTGAACTCGACCCGTGTCACTTCCAAGGATGGGCATGAGTTGGCCGGACATCTGACTGTCGATCACACTGTGTGACGAGACCTTGAAGCTGCTCGGAGGGTGTCAGGATGTGGAGACATCTAGTGATGTGTCGCCAAAGCCAGGCACGCCATCAAGCCGCAGGCCGCCTGGCGAGTCGGATCCACACTACTTAACCCAAAAGCGCAGGTTGCACGTGGCGCGAACCTAGCCACATCTTGCCGTGGGCAAAGGTTAAGCACAGCGAAGACTCCCAAAGACATTCGAATCCGCCCGTGGCTTACCGTGGCGCACCTAATGGTTCGTAAATTCCGTTGCATCTGGTCCGGTACATATCTAGTCGTAACGTCTTGACCAAGCTCTCGATACCTATTACAGCAACGAGCCGACCGTTTCGAACTCACTGACTCCTATATACGGGAGGTTTATTGTTGGAACGTTCTGTACGAGTCCGTTTGATTGAGCGGGGAGATAGGCAACAACCCGTCGACCGGCAGAGACCAAGATAGCCGATTGAAGTATCGACAGGCTTGACGGAATGGCGCATCAACCTGCAGATGTACGGCGGGCCGGGCAGCTTTCACGGTGTGCATGATTGCATGGTGAGTGCCCAGCACAGCGATCATGTAATACACCGAAGGATTCGACGTGGCTGGTTAATCACGAGTTGAGATTCGATGGCCGAATCGTTGCGGTGTAAAGGCGTTTGGGGCGCAACATGGCGCACTGCCAAGTTTAACGGGCGTGCAGACATCATCATTTTCTCTCCTGAGTTTGTTTTCGTGCTTTCCCCACGAAGTCAATCAACTCTCGCGAAAGCCTCGGGCATTCCACGAAACAACACAATATGGACTCTCTATGGACAGCACTTATCGCCGAATGGGATTGTGCCTTTCCATAGCGTGCACCTTATTGTGCTGTTTAGTCGGAGATGATGGAAATTATATGCCTTTGAACATGGGAATAGCCGCCGTGGACGAAGAGCATCTGGAGGCGTTGATGATTGCAGAATGGCAACCGTTGTCAACAGATGCAGGTAGTTTCGATCGGTCGCTTCGTTCAATGCTTGGCTCGGGCAGCCCCCATCTCTGCATCCTCCACACGCATGCTAGCGTCCCGCGACAGGGGCTGATCGCTGGCTCCACCATGGCTCAATCAAAAACAGTTGCGCCAAGGCACATGTAGGTGTGCGGCGTCTTTCAGGAAATCTGGGTTAGGGTTCTGTGAGAAGCGTCGTCTATCCGACTGCTGCCATTTCCCCTCTCGATTTTCTTCTCTTCCCTCTTCTCTCTTGTCGCCTGTTTCGTCGCGTGCATCCCGTGTGCACCTTTCGAGACCTGACTGCTGCCATCCACCATCTATCACGGTCATTTAAGACCTGTTTTTTTAACACCACACCCCACCTTTGTCTCTGTTCGCTTGGCACCCTGTCTGTCTGCGCGCGTCTCGCGTAACCACAAGTAAGTCCTCTTTGCTCGCGCCACTACCCCAACACGGCGCGTCCAGATCTTGTCAAGCTTCCCATACTGACAGACCCCAGCGTCCCTCCTTAGTCCTTCATGATGGCTTCTCAGACGTCTCCTACAGCGGCGATGCATCCGCATCATGTTGTCCAGCAGGGTCGAGGCCAACCCAATGGCCATGTTGCCTTGCAGCCTCCGCATCCAGCAAAGCCAGCATCGCATTACCTTCAGCAGGCAAATGAGGGCATTTGGTTGCAGCTTGGTACGTCTCGTGTTCTGTCAACTCTGAGGCGCGTCTACTGACACAACCTAGGAAGTGTTTCTGAGATGATGGGCGAGTACGATAGCGCGACCCAGGCATATGAACGCGCCCTTAGCTTCAACAACCACTCAGTCCAGGCTATGCTTGCTATCTCATGCATTCTCCGCTCCAAGGATCAATTTCCAGCTGCTGTCGAGTATCTTAAGCAGATTCTCCGCATCGAGGTTGCCAATGGAGAAGTCTGGAGCGCTCTTGGTACGCGACTTCGTCCGAACACTACTTGCGCCAGAGCTAACGATCATTAGGCCATTGCTATCTTATGATGGACGACCTTCAACAAGCGTACTCGGCATACCAACAAGCCCTGTACCACCTTCCTGACCCCAAGGTTTGTCTACTCCTCCTGATTCAATGTCGTCGGTCTCACCAATATTAAATACCCGGCAGGAACCCAAGCTCTGGTATGGTATCGGTATTCTCTACGATCGCTATGGCTCGCTCGAGCACGCCGAAGAAGCCTTCTCCCAAGTCATGCGCATGGACCCGCGCTTCGAAAAAGCCAACGAGATATACTTCCGCCTTGGTATAATATACAAGCAACAGCAAAAGTTCCAGCAAAGTCTGGAGGTATGTCGCTCCCTCGTCATTCCTATCTGCCATTAGGCTGACCATAGCACAGTGCTTCAAATACATTGTCACTGACCCACCTCGACCTCTTAGCGAAGAGGACATCTGGTTCCAAATTGGTCATGTTTACGAGCAACAGAAAGAGGTAAGATCAACAAGACTTTGGAATCTTTCGCATTGTGACTAATCCATACTTCAGTACGACTCAGCCAAGAGTGCTTACATGCGCGTCCTCGACCGCGACCCTAACCACGCCAAGGTTTTGCAACAACTTGGATGGCTGCACCATCAACAAAGCACCAGCTTCAGCAGCCAAGAGCAGGCGATTGAATATCTGGAGAAGTCGGTCAATTCTGACCAGACCGATGCCCAAAGCTGGTACCTTCTTGGTCGCTGCTACATGTCGCAGCAGAAGTACCCCAAAGCATACGAGGCTTATCAGCAAGCCGTCTATCGTGACGGTCGCAATCCTACCTTCTGGTGCTCCATTGGTGTCTTGTATTATCAGATCAATCAGTATCGCGATGCTCTGGATGCTTACTCAAGGGCCATCCGCCTCAACCCTAACATCTCGGAGGTTTGGTACGATCTCGGCACCCTGTACGAGTCCTGCAACAACCAAACCAACGACGCACTCGACGCTTATTCTAGAGCCGCTGAGCTCGATCCTACCAACGTGCACATCAAGGCTCGTCTGGCCCTGCTCAAGGGTCAACCTACTAATGGTCTCCCCAACCAAGCAGGTGCGCCGCTTCCTCAAGATGTGCCTCCTCAGGCATACCAGCCAGGCGCTCTGGGTGCTGGTCCTCCTGCTCCTCAATGGGGAGCACCTCCTCCAGGTCAAGCTCAAGCTGCTCAACAGCCTCCTCCGGGCGCAGATTGGTCCCGTAACAACCGTCTTGCCGATCTCCAGAACCCTCAGAACCCTGGCTCCCAGCCTCAAATGCTGAACCCCTACGACTCAAGAGACCGCCTTGCTCAGCACGTGCCTCCTCGCCAGCCTACGCCTCCAAAGCAAGAGCCCAGGCAATATCAGGACCAGCCTCAGCCTCAACGTCCTCCTCCTCCAGCCCACAGAGGTCTTTCGCCTTCGCCTAAGGTGCTTTACAATGCTCCGGGACCTGGTGCTTACCCTCCTGCACCTCAAGCCCAGACCCCTTCCCAGCTTCCTCAGCCCCTTCCTCAGCAGCAGGGACCAGCTCCACCTAACCGCATTGCCAATCCTAATTATGGCCCACAATCGTCTAGTGTACCTCCTCCAGCTGCAAGCATGGGTGCACCGCCACCAGCTCAGGGACAAGCTCCTGGCTATCCTAACAGGATGGCCAGCCCTCCTGAAATTCGTCCAATCATTGAAAACCAAAACACTTCTCCTAACGGCAAATTCGGTCGTCAGCCTTTTGAGCACCACCCTACATCTGGCACGCCTAGCATTGCTGGAGGTGCTCCTCCGCCTAATGCAGCTCTGCAGGCAGCTGAGGCAGCAGCCAGGGAGCGCGAAGATCGTCCTTCGACCGCTCCTCCTAAGAGACATAGAGAATGGGAAGATGATGCCTCTAGTATGAGCTCCCAGAAGAAGCCTGCCAACGAAGAGAGTCGTTCGCGTTTGGAAGATCCTAGCAGCAGGCGTGCTTCGCCACCAGACCGTATGGACCGTCTGCCGAAGTCGCCATACAGAAGCCCATCAGAGGTGCGACGTGCAGATGATCAGCGTCGCGCCACTGAGAATTACCACCCTTCTGAAGCCGCTCACCACCCACCGGCCCTTGGACCATCTCAGGTTAACCCTCAACCCTCGCCTCGCATTGGGCCAACAGAAGAGCGTAAGGAGCAGCCTACACCAGTACCTTCTGCTCAACAGCTCCCTCCCCCTCCTCAACCGCAAACTCAACCTCCCACACAGGCTCCAACACCTGTGCAGTCTCAGGCTGCACCGCAACCTCAGCCCCAACAGCCTCACTTGGAGCCAGCGGCTCGCAAGATGGATATGGATGAGGACTACGATGACAGTGGTGACGAGGAGAAGAGGCCCGTCAAGCCTCAAAGTGAGAGGAATAGCCCCAAGCCAAGCAATGGCGCTGCCCATGATTGATGAAGCACCTACAGAAATGGTATATTTGTTGGCCTTGTACGACATGTGCTTACCAGAGCTGAACCTTCTATGTAAAAAGCATTCTCCATTCGTATGTCAGATTCTTTTGTTGATATTGATGTTTTCATATTGATGTATCTATTCGTGACATCTTCCGAATTTTGTGAATGCTATGTAGGTAAATAAACCATGCTTTGGCTCGAGTCGTGTCTGGATTGAATAAAAAATGGCACAAACAATCACCAAAGTCTGATCCCTGCATGATGAAAGAGTCTTTCTGGGAATCAAATTGATGGATGATATAAACTCCGAGGCTTCTTTTTTGTGTAGCACAATGCGAATTGCAACACATTGGTGCTTAGTCACGTCTACAAGAAAATACGCCTGACGAAGCTGATCTGGGATATAATACCTCGGTCCAAGATACAGTATCACATGGCGCCAAGTACCTGGGATCGTAGATGGCCTCGTTAAAAACGCATGCAGCTTGGTGATAAGTTCGACAGTCGCTGCTCCTATCTCGAAGGAAGAAAAACAAAAACACGATGCGTCCGTAAAGCAGGCAGCTGAATAAATGTCGACCAATGGCAGTCGTTGCATTGCGGATGCCTTGTCGTACAAACTCCTTGAGCCGGCGTTATCTCAAACGATCCGCTCTCGGCGTGGCACCCCGAAAAGGTAGTCTTAAGAAGGTAGGTGAATAAATACTATACAACTCTATATCTCCCGGAACTAGTCTTTGCTGTTCGTGTCGTCAAAGTTGGATTCTTTTTTGTCCAGCATTGTTGCCATTACTTTCGCATGCAACAACATGACTGCCGGATCTCCGAAGGACCTTGTTGACGTAGTTGAAGTTGAACAACCATCTCAAGCAACTAGCAAACTCTCCAATGTCTACGAAACAGAAGTCACACCTCTCCTAGGACAGAATTGTACACCACGCAATGGAACCACGATCAGCAATGGCCGGTGCCAAATGAGCTCTCGCGCCATCTTGACTGTAATGAGCATCTTGATCTTGGTTGTTCAGTGCGCCGATCAGTTCTCGGAAGCACCATTGACCAGAATCTTCGAGGCAATTTACTGCTATGGATATTGGGAACGTCAAGATCCAACCAAAATCCTAATTCCCAGATCAGCCGCGGGACCAGGTGCACTTGGTGGTGTTGAAGAGCAATGGTGCAAGGTGCCTGACGTGCAAGGAAAAGTGGCCATGTTGAAAGGAACTCAGCAATTTCTTGATTGCATCCCGAGTATGCAGATCTTCAATCTTGAGAAGTGGGCGAGCGCTAACAAAAACCAGGTCTCATTCTGTCAATCCCGGTTGGCATCCTAGCGGACCGATGGGGCAGGAGACCAATTTTGGTGATCGGTCTCTGCGGCTTCCCTCTCAAGTTGATGTGGCAACTTGTGGTCTGTAAGTCAAATTCTCTGCCTCGAAGAGCCGTTCATTCAGTCCAGTGTGAACGTCTTACTAACCTTCGGTCAGGCTGGTTCTGGCAGAGTTTCGATTTGCGAGTCTCTTGGTTTTCATCGTTGCATGCTCTTATATTTGGAGGCTCACCAGTCTTGACAGCTCTGTTCTTCGTCATAATCTCGGACACGACCGACCAGGAGTCGAGATCCGCTATCCTCTTGCGCATCTATTCCGCTAATCTGGTCGGTAACCTTCTTTGTCCACCTTTGGTAGCCTGGATCATGACTCGTAATCCTTTGGTGGCAGTGTTCATTGGTATAGGCTGCTTTGGCATTGGGGTGCCATTGGCTCTTCTGATCCCGGAGACACTCGGATACCAGCAACTTGTCAAGCCCAATGAAGAATGCAGTGACGTTGGACAGTCTGTGTCAACACCGAAGGGCTTCCTGCAACAATGCTACAAGCCTCTGCTCGAATCCACTGCATATTTCCTGCACGACAACCGAGTCATCCTCTTGATCGTCACCTTCGTCCCGGTCATGTTGACGATGACCAACGTGCCGCTGCTCCTACAGTATGCGAGTTCACGATACGGCATGACCTTCGCCAGCGCAACAATGCTGCTGACTGTCAGAGCCGGAGTGACCATCGTCATGTTCTTGTTTGTGCAGTCATGGGTCTTCAACCTTCTTGCCAATGCTGGCGTGAGCGGACAGAAGAGAGACCTCCTCCTTGCTCGTGGGAGTGCTGGTTTGATGCTCGTCGGTTGGGCAGCCATCGGCTTCTCACCCAACGCCATTCTCTTCACTGTATCGTTGATGGTTGCAACCATAGGAAATGGATTCCCTGTCTTCTTGCGCTCCTTCTTGACTGGCTTGGTCGAGCCAAACAGAGTTGCAGAATTGTATACAATCATCGGTGTCGTTGATACTCTGGGTTTGATGGTTGGGGGCCCACTGTTGGCTTGGCTGTTCCAGAGAGGCATGCAGCTAGGAGGTACCTTCGTGGGGCTACCCTTCGTCATGTTGGGACTGATCTATGCTGTCGTGGCATCATTCCTGCTGAGAATGGGCCACCACAAGCGCAAGGTCATGGACAGATCGAGCAGTTCCTCAATTTAAGGTGATGATGAGTATGGACTTGATTAATTGTAAGAGGGAGAGGCAGCTGCCTTAGAGGGCGAACCTCATTCTGAAAACCAAACAACCTTTACGAGCGTAACAATGCTGCTGGCCGTCAAATCAGGAATTCTTTTTAAGATCTCTGCCATAAAGTTTGTCTGGCTAACGGCCACTCGAGCAAGCATTGCAGACATGTACCTTTTTTTCTTTGTTGACTTTGCCCAAGCCATTTCCCTGCGGTGGTGTCCTTGCACATGTGGTTGGCGCACGAATCTCCTGCTTTGCGTGAGGTACACTTATGTATTTGGAGAACGCGCAACTCATCGTTTTTCATGCGAATGCTTCAAGATCGCAGAGGTACAGCCATGAGTAGTTGCCCCAGTGCTATCTCGAGTGTCCATCCTGGTGGCAATGCTCATTCTCCTCATTCCCGTACCATCCAGATAGTGGAGGGTTTTCGGCATGACTGGCGATTAGCTCAGCCGTGTTGGCCAGGCATTGATCGCTTTAGGGAACGGATGGCATCCGCGTGAGACTCAGTAGCTCTTAAAGCAATGGGAGACTCCATCGCCGTGTCGTCAATGACACGATATATATGCTTGTCGTGACCATCGAATGTGTTTCGTCCTGCACAGTAATTGGCGTTGCTTCGACGACATGCTCGCTCTTTCATGCCATTAGGGTTCACCATGGTAGATAGATAGAGGCATGGATACTTCGATTGGCGTGCGGACAGAGGTACCACGAAGGAAGTAAAGACCGACGTTGTCTTTGTCAGACCAACAGGTTCAGGCTCTTCTCGAGGGCAGCGACATCGTAGTACTTCATGCCGCCTTTCTGTCTGTTGCCATGACTACGCAGGATTTCTATCTATCCAGCGATCGTACATGTTCCTTGCGATATTGCTCCCACGTGAGCTGGAGAATATCCCAGTATAGCTGTAGAAATGCACGATACTTTCACAAAAGACGTGGGCTCCACAGAGATGACTTCATTGAAGGCTATCTCAGTAGCCATCCTCATGTCCGAGTTGCAATCGTGCATTTTAGCAGCTCACAATGATCCGAATGGTAGAGGAGGGATCAGTCGCAAGATTGTGACTGTCCAAGGTTTGCTACATGGGAAGGAGGTATACATGTCGTTGGTGACTTTGGCGACAGCAGCTTTAATACTGTCGAGGGCCTGAGTGCGACCTTGCTTCACTGACGACACAACACTTGGATCCTTCTAGGATGCGTCAATGGTTGCACCTGTGTCTTAGCGAGTCTCTCGGTGAATGATTGGCTGCACTGGAGGGCTGACTGGAGTCCTTCGATGTGTCTGCTGTAGGGTTGCTTCTGTGACCAGGTGTAAAGAAGAAGCTGATGCGTGATTTGACACTCTTTTTCAATGTAGTGACTATTTGATCATAGCGGAAAACCTGCTTTATGGTGGTATGTGGGTACAATGCCATGCAAAATTTGGTATAGACAGAGGTTTTTGCTCAGAATGAGGAGGTGAGACAGCAAGAAGCCTCATGGGAAGTCGCTCCCGAATGACATCGACGTTATGGCTACCTTCGTCCTCCGTCCCGGTGTACTAAAGTATGTATCGCGTATAGCTATAGAAATGCACAATAGTGACAGAGACAAGACAGTGACCATTGAGAGGCAGAAAATTGTCGTCTCTCTATGGACGCACCTCTGCTTCCTAGAACAATTGTGCCTTTCTATAGCCTACATTTTGCACTCAGCCATAATCGGAGTAAGGTGGAAGTTGCAGACTTTAGTACATGGGGAGATCATAGTACCAGTGCGCACGACAAACGAGGGAGAAAATCATGAGCAAGCAGTCCAAGACCCAGACAACCGAAAGCACTAAATTAAAATTCTACATACAAAGAATCGTTTACTTCATCGCCTCGGTGAGCACTTTTGGAGCAGGGTAATGCTTTAATCCATAAACAAGCCACCAGAATGTGACAATGATCAGGACGCCAGCCAGAATGACCGAGTTGTAGTTCATCAAATCAGCTGAAACCGGCATCGCATAGGGGAAGCAGAACATGATGTTGAAGAAGACGATCAAGACACAACCAAGGGCGTTGACCACAAAGCCATACTTGCCCATCCAGAAATCGCCCTTGGGGGTGTACTTGCGGCCACTGATGAGGTGAGGGAAGATGGCCAAGAAGTATGAGAATGCGCACAACACAATGAAAGAACCGACTAAATCGTTGAAAGCGGTGCCGGAAGCGAGAATGATGGCACCAAGACCCGTGACAAGTAAGCCCACGAAGATAGTAGCAGGAATCGGACAGGATAGCTGCTCGTTGACTGAAGAGAAGAAGCCTCCGAAAGGCGTAGCTTGATCACGAGCGAGTGCCCACCAGGTGCGACCGAGCGAAAGTACGGTCGATATGGCACAGATCATGATGATGAAAAAGATGATAAGCAGCAGGCAGAAAGCTCCACCAGCGTTTCCAGTCGCTTGGCGGTAGATGATTGCCAGAGGGAAAGATCCGGAGGTGCCAGTGACTTGGTCTAAATCGGAAACAGCATAGAAGAGTGCTATGGCGTACAAGAACGCGGTGATTGCACCAAGGGAGACTTGTGCAAATATAGCTCGAGGGATGTCGCGACGAGGGTTCGGAAGCTCTTCTGCCATATGTGAAACGCTGTCCACTGTGGCGATTGTGAAAGATCCGTTCAAGACGCCGGTCAAGAACGCTACTCCACCACCCCAGCCAGTGGCGTTCTGCCAGTCAGACCAGACGAAAGAACTACTGGCGTGTGTGTTCGGCGTCGCAGCCAATACGATAATGGTAACGACACCTCCGACGATGAGTAAGAACAGTCCGACATTTTGTAGAAGCGGCAAGAATCGATTGCCAAATATGCAGAACAGCACACAGAACCACGTGATGAGGACGTATGTCAAATAGGTATGCCAGGCCTCGAGGACGAAGTCGGGATGGAACAAACTCCACATCTGTAGAAGCACGTTCGAGGGAATCGCTATTATCGAACATAAGTCGAACACCCATCCGAAGAAGTTGAGGTAGCCGTCGGACAGTCAGCATTTGCACAAGCATTTTTGGCTTCGAGGCGAGCTTACCCAGCGAAGAACCCAACGCTCCTGCCCCATTTCGGACCCGCAGTAACGGAAGCCCAGTGATATACACCTCCAGCGGTAGGCACAGCTGATGCAAGCTAAAGTTGGGTCAGTCGATGTTCTGGGTATGTTTTCATACATGTCTCTTGATATACCTCCGCAATGGATGCTGCAATGATACCATAGTAGATGCAGGCAGTTATCAATTCGTATAGGACGCCGGCAGGCCCGCCGTTAGGAAGAGAAAGGATCAAAGAGCCAGCAAAGGCTACCCAGGCAGAGTCGATATTCAGAGCCAGACCGCAAATTTGTAGAGGACCGTAATGCCGTTGTAATTGATCGCGATGGCCAGAGGCGTTGACTGTATGTATGATTTCGCCGACCCCGTTTTCGAGAGACGGTCTGCGATCTGTGGATCCCACTGGTGGTTTCTCGTCGTAATTGACGGGCTTGACATCTCTAGTAGACATATTTGGTAGATGGTTTCGAGGCAAGGACTTCAATCCGACGAGCCAAAAGATCCATCAGACGTCGGAGGGAATATATTAAAGTACAAAGACAAGCAAGCAGAATCGTTACAACGCTCAAGCCAATCTTTGCATATGGATAATAGGCCTGTGTAAGTGTACGATATTTTTTTCATAGCCCTATTGAATGATTGTGATAGGTGCCGTGCCTGCCAACATCTCATTCGCTGGGCTATCATGCAGGTGTTATCGGAAACCCATATCTCGAGCCTCAGCTGCATGCAACTGGTGGGCTGGATGGGGTACCAAGGTCATTTGGCACAACCATATGGCGTGCGTGGCGACACCTAATCCTGGTTCGAGTCAGAATTGGGGCCGCAAACTCTTACCATCGCTTGGGGTTGTTTCTTTGGGCGGTTCCTTCCTTCGGCAAGCAACCACACCTGAGGCATACGATAAGGTCAATCAATCCAACGCAGCCATGCACCTTTTACAAATGCCAAAAGCTATAATTATCGTAGTCAAGGATTGACGAAACCCCTTATTAAATAGTGTAGATATGCGGAGAGCTATAATGTCGGTCAACTACCTGGAAATGTCTTCTCTTGAAGCAGTTCGTGCCGCATCTTTGGAGCCTCAGATCTGTTTGCGAAGGAGGGCGGTCACGACAGAACTGGCAGAGCTGAGCACACGGCAGGATCAGTGATCACGGAGATCTCCATCTGTACACCAGATCTTCAGGAAAGTGTCTTTTGTCGCGTTCATCGCCAGAGCATATTCCGGAGATAAGACTAGGTAGATGAAATGGATGTTGCTTGCTCGCGTGGCATCTGAAGTAGAAATCAAGACCGTCTGTGCGCTTCGCGGGCCCACTCTGCCGTACCTCCCAAACTAATAACATCTCCGCTCTCCGCAGAAGCATTGCTACCTATCTGATAGTTGATATATCCTATAGCTAGTATCTAATAGGTGGAATGACCTTGCCAAGCTATGAAGTTTTTTTGTGAAAAAGTGCTGCGTCGAGATGCGTTGCAGAGCAAAGAGTCAAATGGATGGGGGCTTCAATACCCGCCGTTATCTTTCGACGACAGCCTATGCCTCGAATGCCAACCTTGAAAGGTTTCATCCTCAGCCTATTATGATTTCTTCTTGCGATGGCGTATACAGCCCGCTCGTATCTCTGTATTCACAAACATTGAGAAGTGATAGACAAAAAGTTGGCCGTCTGACATGGAGTTGTAGTCATCGCTGCTTAGCGACAGGCCTTAGTCAACATCCCTAATCTACCCCAGCAGATCTGTCGGATAAGAAGAACCATGTCCAGGGCCTTGTCCTGCATCGCGACATCCCGCTGTCAAGGAACAAACCCCGCTTGGCTCGACACTAACGTTGTCTTTTCAGACAGCTTTATCGCCAGTCTCATTCTGGATGTTCAGCCCGTCTTCAGATCGGGATCTCGCTCAGCAGTATGACTAAACCCTCTTTCTCATTAGTGGCAGCAAAGAAGTGCGATGAGTGCTTACACCATTGTGTTACCTATCGTCCATCAAGTACAGATCATTGTTTTTATCTCGAGCGTGTACTTCATGTCTTGACCAGCCAAAGTTCGGTACACCCCAGTCTCGTCTGTATTGAATCTGATTGACTTTTGCAACTATGGACAGTCGGCAAGATGGCACCGAGAGCGCCAGCTCATGGCTACCAAATTTCCTCCGCAAGTCGACAGACTCGAAAATTCAAGATCCAGACGAGAGAACTTCTCTTCTTCCCAAGCCTGATGATGAGCCGACCATTGGCTCAGTCGACGATTTCGAATTCGAAGGAAAAAGTAGTACTCAACTCATCATCCACGAGTTCTGGGTACTGCTCAATGGTTCCATCCCTGTCTTCCTCGCATACATGCTGCAGAACTCCTTACAGACCGTTTCGGTCCTGGTCGTTGGACGACTAAGTCCCGAAGCACTTGCTGCTGCTGCGTTCTCTTACATGTTTGCCATGGCTTCTGGTTGGCTCATCGCACTCGGAGGCACCACTGCTATCGACACTCTTGCCTCTGCAAGTTTCACTGGAAGCAAAGACAAGCATGATCTGGGCATCATTCTTCAGAGGGCTTTCTTCGTCCTTGGGCTCCTGTATATCCCTGTCGCTATCCTCTGGCTTTGCTCAAAACCTGTTTTCATGGCTCTTGGCCAAGATGAGCGCCTATCCGAGGATAGTAGCAAGTTCTTGAGTGTACTTGCGCTTGGTGGACTGGGATATATCTACTTCGAATGCCTCAAGAAGTACTTGCAAGCACAAGGTAAGCCAATGGAGGATGTTGTATGTAATCAAACACTGGTCTGACCATGAACGCCAGGTATCATGAGACCGGGTACCTATGTGCTTTTGATCACCTCGCCTGTGAACGCAGGTCTGAACTATCTTTTCGTGTATACTTGCAAGATGGGTCTTCTCGGAGCCCCCCTGGCAACAAGCATATCGTACTGGCTATCATTCTTGCTTCTTCTAGCTTACGCACGCTTTGTCTCTGGCTGGGACTGCTGGGGCGGATGGTCAAAGAAGGCCTTTCAAAACATCGGCACGTTCACAAGACTCGCTCTACTGGGAGTGGTACACGTAGGCACCGAGTGGTGGGCCTTCGAAATTGTGGCTCTCGCTGCAGGCAAGCTCGGAACGATACCCTTGGCTTCACAATCAGTTATCATGACTACGGATCAAGTCCTCAACACTATTCCTTTCGGTGTTGGAGTTGCAACGTCAGCAAGAGTAGGAAACCTGCTGGGAGGCAGGAATGCCAAGGGGGCAGCACGCTCTGCCAACGTAGCTGCCTGGTTGTCAATGATTCTTGGAGCCCTTGTCCTTGCCCTGTTGATGGGTGTCAAGAACGTCTACGCAAAGATTTTCAATGACGACGAGGATGTCATAAAGCTCACTGCAGAGGTCATGCCTTGGGTAGCCTTGTTTCAGATCGCCGATGGACTGAATGGCTCATGCGGTGGCTCTCTTCGTGGAATGGGACGACAACACGTAGGAGCCCTTGTCAACATTATCAGTTATTACGCTGGCGCCTTGCCCTTGGGCATCTGGCTGGCTTTCCATGGCTGGGGTCTGGCAGGTCTCTGGATTGGTCAGTGTATCGCGCTGTACTTGGTCGGTTTTGGAGAGTGGGCGATAGTCGCATGGAGTGACTGGAATCATCAAGTCCGAAAAGCCTTTGAGAGAATGGAGCATGAAGAACAAGTAGAGTCTGGTCTAGCAGACAACACCGATGGCTATCAAAGGGAAGAGAGCATATAGCTCATTCAATTACTATGCGTACATTCTAGATAGACAAAATCATATTGATACGACTACTACCTTGACCAAATCGGCTATAGCAAAGAGAGCGATCAGACTACAGATTCGAACGAAGCACAATTAACTTGTCGTTGAGGCCATCGCTGACCTCCCGAACAACGACCTCTTTGACAGAGTACGATCGTGGAACCAGATTCAAGATCCTGCACGCGGTGCAGGAACTGCAAGCCAAGGTCTTGATCCAGTGGCTGATATCAGCAACCAATCGGGCTTTCTGATCCGCGATAGGAAGGTTACCAATCCAGATTGACAATCGAGTGATAGAGTACCGGAGCATTATCGACGTCAGTGTTATAAAGCCACTTTACTAACCCCAGAATCGCGGGGTCTGGTGGGGTTGTAGATTGTAACCTTACAAGGATATAATCGCCAGGGCATATCTACGGCGCCGACATCTAAGGTTGGTGTGTCAACATGTGGAGGTTTAGATTGGTATCGTGATCTCACGATTGAGTGTGACGCGAGTAGCTTGAATTGCACGACATGACATCGTTGACATGTTTTTTCGTTTTGAGCTCCCCTGTATAGCTTAGCTTGTGTTGACAATCTTGACAATGCGTAGTTAGGTAAACATGGCAGGACCAAAGTTACTTGCTGCTCTTCTTGTTCCAAGCGGCCGAGTAGAAAGTATTTGTTGTGAGCTCGCTGCTGCATCCTCGAGTCCTTCTTGTACCTTCTTTCTTATCTGTCATCCCAATTGATCTTTCGCAGCGTACTCAGCAGTATGTACAAGCTCGTTACCCTTGTCGCTGCTCTTGCAGCCAGTGTTTCTGCACACGGCGACCACAGTCAAGAGACTTTCAAGGAGGGTCCTCACAAGTCTTTGTGGTACAACACCCTTCCCGGCGATGGAGGTACTCAGGCCGACTCGGTCTTCTCAGGAATTTCTACCTTCGGTCGTATCGAGTACCACCCTTGCTTGTCCAGCGATTCTCGCAAGTATGATATTGCTTTCATTGGTGCTCCCTTTGATACCGGTACGAGTTATCGCCCTGGCGCCAGATTCGGTCCCAGTGGTATCCGCCAGGGTTCCAGACGTCTCAACCTCTACGGAGGCTTCAATGTCCCTCTCCAGGTTTGTAGCAAAAGTCGCATCCATACCGCGGTTTAACACTGACCGAATGCCAGACGAACCCTTTCAACGGATGGGCCACTGTCATTGACTGTGGCGATATTCCTGTCACCAGCTACGACAACGAGTATGCCTTGAAACAGATTGAAGAGGGCCACAACAGTATTCTGATGCGCGAGCCTGCCGCCAACGCACACATGACCGGCCCCTCCAAGCATGGCAAGACATTGCCGCGTGTCATCACTCTTGGTGGCGATCACACTATCACCTTGCCTCTTCTGCGCTCCATGAACAAGGCATACGGGCCCATAACGTGAGTCTCATGTTGATGCATACGTACGCTCCTAACGCTGACATTTTCGAGCGTCATCCATTTCGACTCTCATTTGGATACATGGAGGCCGAAGGTCTTCGGAGGAGCACCCTCTAAGGTTGCATCGATCAACCACGGAACCTACTTTTTCCACGCGGCTCAAGTTTGTGAAGATCTCTTGTACAATAACGCGGAAGTCGAATGCTGATGCTGCTCACAGGAAGGACTTCTGCGCAACGACACCAACATCCATGCGGGCATTCGCACCACTCTGTCCGGTATGTCCGACTACGACAATGACGGATACTGTGGTTTCGAGATTGTCGAGGCCCGTGAGGTCGACACGATTGGCATTGATGGTATCATCAAGAAGATCCATGACAGAGTCGGACACAAGAACCCCGTTTATCTTTCTATTGATATCGACACGCTTGATCCTGCATTCGCACCTGCTACGGGTACTCCCGAGACTGGTGGTTGGACTACTCGTGAGCTCCGCACTATCATCCGTGGTCTCGAAGGAATCCACATCGTTGCAGCCGATGTCGTCGAGGTCGCTCCTGCCTACGACACCAACGCCGAGTTGACCACCATGGCCGCTGCTGACGTTTTGTACGAAGTCATGGTATGTAAAGAGGAGACTGGTATTGTCTCGGAATGTTGCTGACACAATCCTATTTAGTCTCTCATGGTCAAGGATGGACCCCTTTCCGACATGTCCATTGACAGCAAGCAGGAGCTCAAGTAGGAGGATGATGATATGATTGGAAGAGTTTGAATAGCCTGGCCAGTATCCGGATTCGGCGGCCGTAGTTTTGGACAAGTTGATACGACCAGGAATGAGAGTTTGGCAGTCAATACCGCATTGAGTTCCGCATGGCAATTTGCCAGACCGTGTGGGCTTGGAGGATGCATTCTGCAAGTTGCAAGACTCTGAGGACTAAGCAATGTATGCTTTCGGTACAAGCATGGTTGTCGATCTTGAGAATGGAGATGGTGCGATGTAACGATGTCTTTTCAAGGCGCATTATCGTCAGAGTCCGGCGCAAATCTCATCTTGAGCAACTGGACAAATTCGGCGAGAGCTTTGTCGTCGCCCTCTGCGTTCCTCATGTTTCTGAAAGACTCTGTAGCCTCCTTGTCGCCCTTTGCTTGTGACCAGTGGGATTGGTGGAGGAAACCTCCTCTTCCTCTGCCTCTGCCTCGACCTCTGGAAGAGAATGAGCGTTGCTCTTGAGGAGTAGGTTCCAGCGTCAGGCCATAGACACTTTGTAGTTGAATGCGCAGATTAGGGTATCTGGAAAGTAGTCGCAAGAGTTCTGGGTCGGATTCGAAGCCGGCAAAGTCGATTCTCTTGCTACTTCCAGGTAGCGCGGATCTTGTGGCAGGCTGTTGAGATGAATCAGAAGGAGCAGGCTGGGTTGGTAGGATCGACTGAGTGATCTGCTCTTTCGGGGGGTCATTTGCGTGAGTCTCTTTGTGCTGTTTGAAGCATGCGATGGAGCAGCTGCTGGCGATCAGAATGCGACTTCTTCTTTTGGTCGTGAACCACTCACTATCGCAATTGACAAGATGGACACTTGTACTTGGACTCGTTCTGCTCACAGACCCCGCAGATCTCTCCCATCTTGAATGTCTCGTATCGACGTAAAAAGCAGAATTGGATCATGGAAAGATATTCTGCGGATGAGTAAGCTTTGCGGCCAGACACTCCACCTCCGAGAGAGGCGCATCACGGCCATTTACATTTTCTATACCAACTCAACATGGAGTCAATATCACTACTCGGCCGCAGTCTCGGACGCGCAGGATTAAGGACATCACAGCCATGGGCTAGCACACAATGCGCCCGCTCTCTACCGCGCTCTTTCTTCCGGAGGAATATCCAGACCAGCCCACAGCTCAACCAACAAGGCCGCATACCCACCCAGGAAGACCTCCG
The DNA here is from genome assembly GCA_037042735.1 of Aureobasidium sp. Y128-05A. NCBI lineage: Eukaryota > Fungi > Ascomycota > Dothideomycetes > Dothideales > Saccotheciaceae > Aureobasidium > Aureobasidium sp. Y128-05A. The sequence goes on from JAXQKC010000101.1 coordinate 185,469, forward strand.
CGCTCAGTTCAAGAACAAGAATCGCAATACCCTCTACTACACACTGTCAATCATCCTCGGCACCGTCGCATTATCCTATGGCTCTGTTCCCTTCTACAAGATGATCTGCCAGCAGATGGGCTGGGGTGGTCAACCCATCAGTATCCATTCTGCTGGTCAGTACGAGGAGGACGACATTGCTTCACGCCTGATCCCCGTCACCGATTCCCGCCGCTTGCGCATTACCTTTGCCGGCTCCACTTCTGACGTTCTGCCCTGGAAGTTCACCCCCCAGCAGAGAGAAGTGCGCGTTTTGCCTGGCGAGACTGCTCTGGCTTTCTATACCGCCACCAATTTGAGCAAAGAAGAAGATATCATTGGTGTAGCCACATACTCGGTCACTCCCGGACAGGTTGCCCCATACTTCTCAAAGATCCAGTGTTTCTGTTTCGAGGAGCAGAGGTTGAACAAGGGCGAGACTGTCGACATGCCAGTCTTCTTCTACATTGATCCCGAGTTTTTGAGGGATCCAAACATGTCCAAGATTGACACCATCACCCTCAACTATACCTTTTTCAAGGCAAAGTACGACAAGGATGGTCATTTATCTCCGGTCGCTTGATCCTCTCTCCACACACCCCATCTTGTACATATTCCACCTTTTGTAAAAATACCCTGTCCTACTCTTCTCTTGACTTTTCCATATTCACATCGTACTGCCCCTGTTGTTATGCGTTCTGAGCTATGTTTTGAAGTGTTTTTATCAATTACGTCTATTTAGAACAGTGACACTGCTTTTTCTCATGTCGTAGATCAGGCCAAAAGCATAAACCCTTCCCAAAGCACAAATAACAACAACAATAAAACCAATAAAAATATCAACTCTCAAAAACATTCGAATGCATCAATCAAAAGCTCCATCTGAATCGTCCAGCTCTTTGCATGCCCCGAATGCCTTCCACTCCAAGTGACCGCTGAGGTCAAAGAACTCTTGTGTGTACAAAAAATCAATCGTGTGTTTCTTCTTGCCCTTTCGTGAACCACTTCTTCGCAGAAATAAAGACATGGCAAATTGTCCATGCACGCTGTAACTCTTGTCGGAAATCAAAATCTTGTGAGACCCTTCGGAAAATGTCATGACCTCCTTTTTACTCCATCGAACGCCTGTCAAAATGCTTTGCAAACTTCCTCGTTGCCGTTAATTCGGGCCCTTGTAGTGACTGCTCTTGCACGAGTCAACGTATGAGTTTTGTGGCCAGCTGTATCCCGCATCCTCCCAACTGGTAATGTTGGGGTTTTGGTATGCATCCGCATGGTTCTTGATGTATTCCGTCGTGGGATAGCCCACGGGATCGCACGTCATCTCACCATCCTCATCCTGGTAGATACGGATGTAGTCGAACCTCATCTTACCAGGCATAAGTTCGGCCAGACCTGTCCAGTTCAGTTGGGCGAAACTGGCCGAGAGACCGTAGTTGGCAATCAGCGCCATGGGCTCCTCAGGCATGACTCTCTGTCCAACGTTTCCGTTGGGTCCAACGGCATCGGCAGTCAACTTCCAAGTAGGTTCTGAGCCAACATACCAAGCAACGTATCCATCTGAGCCAGGTTCGTACTCGAAAGCGTACACTTGATAGGCTTTGCCGTCGTACCAGTCGTTGTTGAGGAGAGTGACGGTCGAAAGAGCCTGCTGGTAAACACCACCCTGGTAAGAGTTCATCTCGGAGATGGAAGGGTCGTAGACCTCGATGAAGTCGGTATTGGGACGCCAGAAGATATCGAAAGGAGCAGTTTGGTAACTCTGCGAGGCTGAGCCGACGGCGGCGTCGTAGTGAAGCGGGTCAAGGTAAGATACACTGGCTTCAATAGCATCGATTTCGGCAACGTAACGAGACTTTCCAGGACTAGGGTGTTCTTCACCATCACACGTACAAGCCGGGAGACGCATTCCAGGAAGCCAGTTGAAACCATCGGGAGATGACTGGTTAGCAGTGATACCAGGATCGCAAACGTCCGAGTAACTGTAGGGCCAAGTGCCATCGGTCGTGGCACGGTATCCAGGTCTTCCAAGATTACCCATAGCCCAGAAACCAGGCCAGAAACCGATTGTGTCGCCTCTACCAGGAAGCGAGATACTAGCCTCAAGGTAGCCACCCTTGAAGCAAAGCTTGTTCCACGATTGCAGCATACCGGAGCGATAGTTGAGGCCGTGGTTCTGGAAAGCGTCGAAGGTAATCTCAAGAACACCATCCTTGGTGGTGATAGCGTCGGGATCGTACCACTGTTGATCATTAGCTTTCGAGATTAACAGAAATATATGATAGCACCAACCTCAAGATCCTGTGTGACACCGTACCAGATGTCGACACCTTGGAAGTACGGGTCATCACCGTCATAGAAAGTACGGCCATCGGTTTCGAATTCATCAGAGAACTTGACGGCGATCAGTAAAAGAGCTCTTGGATCGCAAATGTGTGTAACATACCACCAGATTCAGAGTTTTGCCGTTGACACTCTTCCTTGTCATGACTGAACTAGGCGTGGCAGGGTCAATCAGACCATGGCGTACGTTCTTCAGGAGAGCCACATCGCTCCTGATGCACATAGGATCAGAAGCGCACGTGTCGACTTTAGGCTCGTTGTATTTGACAGCAAATGTACTGGAGAAAGCATTAGTTTCGGGTAGGACAAGATATTGTCAAAGTGCACGTACATGATGGGATATCCGATGAAAAGCATGAATACACCCAAAGTGATCAAGATGAGACCACCCAAGTTGGTGATACCACGTTTCGAGAACAAGTCGGCACAGGTTATGCGGCCTTCTTTCTCGTTGGGATCCGGGTTGTGCAAGTAGTCGTCCTTTTCGACATCTTCAGGAAAGAGGAGCAGGCCAGCAGAAGGCAGGATGTTGTATTTCTCTGAGACGGTCTGGGTATTCACGCCCTCGTCATCACTGCCTGCACGCGAAGGGGCGCGCGAGTCGTCAAAGGGAGAAGCAAAGGGGCCAACGCGGCTATCTCTACTGCCCGTCGACTCGGAGCCCCAACTTGTGCGACGGGAGTTGTAGCCACTTTGGCTTGGTGATCTCATGGGCGAGTCGTCGTCGCGGAAGCGCCGTGACGGGCGAGAGCGGCTGGGTGGGAGCAGGAGCTCTGCCGATTCGGGAGCGCCAGCATTGTACATGCTGCTGGATGAGGGAGCGGGGCGTAGGGCGGGACGGCCAGAAGCAGAGCCAGCGGTGCCGGGCCTTGTCAATGAACGGGACGAAGGCTGGCGAGCGGCCTGGTGGTCTTGGTTGTCGGCCATGTTGACGAGGTCGTCGCTGCCTGAGTTCAGCCGAATGTGAGGAGGTGATGGCTGGTAGGCGTCCGGTGGGGATGACATACTGCTGGAGATGGTAGGTGGTCTCGCACGGGGATGGAGCAAGACAGAGGGCGGAGAAGTGGGCGGCGTAGTCGTCTAGTGTCTCTGATCGGCCAGCCCTCGGCCTGCGTGGGCAATGATTTGGAGGCGAAGACGAGGTCGCCGACAGTCGTGGGTCGGACGAGGTTCTGCGGACGTCGGACAGCGAGAAGCAAAATGCAAAGAAAGACGACAGCAGCAGCAACAACAGCAAAAAGATTGTTGATCGGGAGGTGTCGCGCGCTATGTTGTTTGTGCGCCTGTGCTTGGTGCTGGGGGCTTTCGGTCTCGAAAGGTTAAGGAGCGAAACACGGACCTTCTGGACAAGCCGTGTTAATTAGGGGCTTTGGCACAAAGAGTGGCAGAGAGAGACGAGCGACCAAGGGGACCGCTGTTCACCACATTCTCAACCACCGCAACTTGCAACAATGGGGCCGATCTCAATTCATCGCCATCAACATCGTATTGCACTACGCGTACGCCATCCACCCTCGTCCGGCCAAGCTTTGAACCTCCATCCTCTAGTTACACCATGCTTTGCACACGCAACACTCGCTGCTCTACTCGTACAGCCTCAAACGCTGTGTGCATCTTTTCACTCGAAACATCGCCACAACCGCTGTGATGACGACGAATGCCCGCCGTGGCAAACCTCCGTGAATCCCAGCCTCGACTCCCACAAACGCGCCAATCCCGTTCTGTATTGGTTGAATCTCCCTCGACTTGCCCCCATCTAACCCGTCTCGCAATAGTGCCCGAGCGTCTCTTCTATTTCAAGGAACCACCCAAGGGCCTTGTTTTTGTTCCAACTTCAACCACGAGCATGAAACAACCAGTCGAGCCTCAATTTTTCTTCTGTCATGCTTCTGTACTGCCCAGCTTTCATTCTTAAGTTGAGCCATGACTCTGTAGCTACCCTCTGATGTCTGTTCAAATTTTATCGACGATGCACAAGAATTTTGAAACCCATCTCATCGCCATGCTGACAGGCACCAATCGCCGTTGCTGCGGTGCTGACAGGCACATGCATGCATGTACATTGTACAGCAGGAGCACTATCGGCACCGCATTTCCCGGCATAAAGATCCATCACAAAATATCTACACAACATACTGTATGTCAAGCAATCTTTCAATCCTGTCTTGTGTCTCGTGCTCTTCTTGCCAATTCTTGTCTTGCCTTGATTGCCTTCACCGATCAACGACTCGCGTGTCGGTGGCTTCTGCACCTCCCAGCCTCACGAGATTGCTGTAGATTTTCGGCTACGAAGCCGTATTTCCACCGGCCAATTTTCATTTAGAAGCGCCGAACACAAGATCATCTTCACGATCTGCATCTTCACAAGACAGTTTTTGGTCTGCTAGCTGTTGTGCTTTGTGCAAATTCTCATCTCTGCTATGGTTTTTTGTAATTTCTAGCTTTGCATTCTAGAAGACGCTAACTCCTCGACCATTGAGCTTGTTTATAGGGGCAGAGTACCCGCCGCGGCTCCTTAAACGTTTCAATTACCTTACTCATGCAAGTCTAACTCTAGCCCAAGACCTGACCATCTCGAGTATTGTATCAGACCGATCATGTGGCTAAACTTGCTGCAATCCTTCTGTGACACACGGAGGTCCTTATAGCTATGATGCTGCTAAGAGCTACACTTCTTCTTTGACTGCCATGCACATCCGAGGACACCTCCGAGCGCCAAGAATTAGAATTATGCTGTTATATCGTCTAGCTGTATAGATAAGTCGTTGATTCGCACGTGAAAATGTTCTCTGGCCTCTTATTGAGTTGATTTGAAGAATTGAGGGAATATTCCTCTGAGTTCTTCAAGGTTGCTGATTTGGTATTTGGAAACCTTTGCCGCAGGCGCAGTGACTCCTGGTTCTACCAAGTGGGCGGCAGTCCAACCCAGCTTGGTCGCGCCGGCCGCATTGATAGCAGAATCGTCTAGCAAGATGTCAGCAGGAACCCGTGACAGTTCACAGAGCATAACATACCAACGAAGTAACAATCTCCAACAGATGTTACACCAGCCTCAGACATGGCTTTTTTGAACATGTCGGGTGACGGCTTGCAAAGAAACTTGGCGGCGGAGTAATCGCAATAAGTGATGCCTTCGAACATGTCCTCAACGCCCAGAAGCTTTACAACTCGTCGACCGTGGTTGATATAGGCATTTGTGAAAAGCCAAGGCTTCACTTTTGATGTATCGAGGTCCTCGAGCAGTTTGCGCAACTTCGGATCAGGTGACATGATGTCTTCAAGCGGCAGTGCATCGTCGACCTTCTCGTTGTACTCCAGTGCGTCGACTTTGTGGTGGCGTACAAGACCTTCGATGGCAAGTCCATAGTCTTTGTAGTACCGCGTATGCAGTTCGTTGGCATCCTCCCGTGACAACGACAAATGAGTTTCGAAGTATTTGTCTGGCGTCTGATGAGTTATCGTTTCAACACAAACACGAATCACGAAGCATACCAATCAAATCGCCCATCAACTCATGCACTTTCTTGTCTACTTCGCGTTAGGACCAGACGTGAGAATAGGGTGATCAGGACATACTCTTGGAGTACAACTTTACCGAACCTGTTAGCAGCTGTAGAGACTGGTATGTTCACATACGATGACCTACGCAATTATCTATGTCGAAAAAGAAGACTTTACGGTTGTCCGCCATGTTGCTTTTCACCATTTCTATGCGTCTAGTTGTAGAAGAAACGAAACCCCGAGAAGCAAAGAGACCTGACCGACCAAGAAGTGGAGTAGACCGACAAAGAGTGGGCAACATTCAACAAATGAGTCAAAGAACAAGGCAAAACAACACGTTGACGTCGATGGTATGGAGAGAAGGGGTACCTAGTCCCCAGCGGTCGTTCCCGCATTAGTAGATCGAGCCGCGACGCCAAGCCGACTCCCGAGTCTCGGATGGCGATCTGACAATTTCATCACGAGCTTGAGATCAAGTTGTTTTCTTTCCTGTCGAGCAACACGCGTGTCATCCATTCACTATCACTAGAGTCCGTATAGGCATGACGCTTGCATAGTACCATTGCTACTGGTGACATTGCTGTTCGACGCTCGCAAACCAGAGATAGTCTTCTCTCCATGGCTTCCGCGCAGGTGAATGGCTACAGGCCTGCTGTCGCAGAGCAACATGTACAAGCTGCTTTCTACGACCAGTGGCTGCAATTAAAGGAGGCTGTGCTAGCAGACAAACACGCGCGATTCAAGCTGCCAGCTGCTGTAAGACAGCGGCTTCAATCTGCTGTCGAACCATCGTCTACTTCCAACTATGCCTCAGCTTTGCAGCTGCCTGGCCTATCTCATGCCCCAAGCAGAGAAACGGCTATGCTCAGCTCGCCTCAGGGCGCTGCTGCTGCTCGTCTGGGAAATGCGCAAGCCTTCTCGCAGAATGCGTCCACGGCTTCGGGGACAATTGCTTCCAAAAGCGGCATTGACCCAGTTCTGTTGACGAAGTCCGAAGATTTGATAAGAGCAGAGATACAGCTGAAGAGACAGCGAATCGAGCGCCAGCTCAAGGATGCTGCAGAACAGCGGAGACATACTCCCTTTTTCAAGAACCAGGAAGACATGGCACCTCTTGTTGGTCTGACCGAGACTTTTGAGAAAGCGCTTGAAATGGTCAGGCCTATTTCGGGTCTCAAGCCCCCTGCTAATGCTCAAACTGCAGCGAGTGATTCTTTCGACGAGAATTCGTACTATTCTAGCCAGGCCAACGATTGGTCGTCAGAAGAGGGCTCGCCGAAGAAGAAAGCAGAAGCAACAGGTCTGGCAAGTAGCGCTCCTCTTTCTAAACAGCATCCTGTCGACGTTGAACATCATGACAAGCAGCAGCATACTTTGCAGACTCTTGATCAGCATGAGTCCGAGACTCTCTACGACGCCGAAAGAGAAGACTCGGAAGAGTATTCACCACCGGATGCAAACGCCTTTAGCGGGCCTGATGCTGACGCTGATGCAATGGATCTCGACGACGGTAAGTGACGCGTCTATGTGCACATGCGTGCCCTTACTAAGCAACCATACAGACAGCAGTGAGTTCGTGCCGCAAGAAGCCAACGTCCCATCGCCCCAAGCAACTGTCATCACCAGTCACCTCAGTCAATTCGCTGCGCCTCAGCCTGACCGAGTCCCACCTCTTGCTCTGCCCAAACCTCCTGGTCTGAGCCAGTCCCAGACGAGCTACCCTTCAGCATCAAACAGTCGATTGCCCGCCTCACCTCATGCCTACCAATCCTCTAGCGCCTATCGCCAGCAGTTTGAGTCCGACGATTCGACCACTTCGCCCCGCAATTCAAGTCAAACGAGTCCAGTGGGCGCTTTTAAGAAACAGAGAGGGAAGGGCAAGAAGAGAAAGCGAGAGGCTGACAAGGAAGCGAAGGAGGCTCGCAAACACCGCCCAAAGCCCACCGCTCCTTCCCCCGAGCCTTACATCAAGCCTGAACCTGTGTCACCACCACCATTCGCTGCACCTGCTGCCTTGCAACCATCCCGCACCCGCCCGTACCAGCTGCCACCGGATGTCGAGGTTGTCCCAGGCCCGAGATCATACTACCAGGAGCCCCCACCTCCTCATCCTCCAGGCATGCACTATGGCCTGGACGGTGTCTCTTCTCCTACCGTCATCAGGGTCTCATCTCCTAGTGTTTATGCTAGACCCAGAAGAGACGACCAAGACCTGCGCCGTGTAGCTAGTCTCCATGCTGCGCATCGTCCTGTGTCTCCCATGGCCAGATTATCGTCTCCCGCTGGATACCGCACTGTATCACAACCTTTCCCCGAAAGAGGAACTAGATATGGCGAGGAAGTCATGAGGACTCCACAGATACAGTACGTGCGATCGGAAAGATCTGTAACTCCGCCACATCTCCGGGCTGCCCGAGAAGGTCCTTCATCCATGATGGCACCACCACAACCACCACTAGCTAGACGAATTGTCGTGGACCAGTACGGTAACAGATACTACGCGAGCGAGCCCGAGGCACAGCCTAGGATGTCAGTGGCGCCTCAGCTGCGTCCCGAGGGCGAGATGATGTATGAACGTGCGCCGAGCAGGCAGCCTGTTGCGTACGCAAGTCAGCCTGTACACAATGCGTACGAGGACGAACACGGAATAAGAATGCCACCACCTCCACCACCAGTGCGAAGAGTGGTTGAGCAAGCTGAAGCTGTACCAATTGATTATCGCGCTTATAGACAGCGAGAGTATTCTCGTGCTCCTGAGCCACAATACTACCGCGAGGAGGCTGCTGGGCCTATTTACATTAGGGACGCACCAGGACCCAGAGCGTCAGTGTATCCACCAGAGTCTGCCCCAGGAGGAGGTTATGCCTCAAGAGCGTACAGTGTGCGTCCTGAGATGGAGCCTGTCCGATATATGTCAAGACAGGCGAGCATGGCACCACAAGGCGACTACGTTCGAGCTGCACAAACGGCAGGGCGTGCAGCTACAATGGCACCCCCGCCGGCGCCAATGAGGGCTGTAAGTGTTGTGCCAGGATCCGATTATGGACGTCCTGTCGAAATGGGGTATAGCTACGGGAGTCAGGGTGCCGGCCCGTATGCAGCAGCTGGACCACGCTACGGCGAGGAAGCTCGAGAAATATATGTAGATCAGTACGGAAGAGAGGTCAGAAGAGTAGGCTACTGAGCAGAATCAGAGCGTATGGAAGCATGTTGAGACATGAAGCAGGCATGAGAAGGATTCGATGAATCAATTGACTGACCAATCAACCAAAGATAGTAATGAGTGTGTGTACGTGAGTGTTTACAAGCAGGATGAGGAAGGTTTCTAGATCCCCTCTTTCCCTCGTGGTGATTGCATGCCGAAGCGCACGGATGCTGGTGCTTTGCAACAATGGTTGCCTTCAATCAGGGAGATGTTGGCAAGCTTTGTGGGTTGATACCATCAGAATAGTAACAGTCATGACTTGTTGCCATCGAGCAATCGTGGAAGCCCGGCACGTGATCGTCTTTGCTGAAGCCCCAGCACTGTGTACTGGAGATACGCGCTTTGTGTGGAAAAACGACGACGACGACAGTAACACTGCTCCGTCGAGGATTGCAATACACGACAAGGCTTTCTCGGTTGGCTTGTCTCTCTAGATACTGGCGGGCTCCCTGGGCGCCCGTGCTGACTCGATTCCTGGATCTCGAGTACTCCTTGTCCTTGTCTGAGTGCTGCTCCAGCCTCGACGTCGATCTGACCACAAACCCACACGCTCGTTCATTCGCCCATCGACCCCTCCGATGCACAAGATCTCCAACTTCACCGGCCAAGCACGCCATGGTTGGGACAAGATGACACCTGCAATGGGTTTTGGCCGTCCCCACCATCAGGACATGTCCATGCCTCCCACCAACATGAAGCGGAACATGGCCACACAGCATCAGATGCAGCCAAATCCACAGGTCCCAGGCCATCTTGTCAACCTCTCCTTCAACATCCCCTTTGCTTCCAACCTTAGTGGCCCTGACCCAGACTCGGTCATCTACGCCAGTCCTGGAGCTTACGCCCGATGGACACATCCTCAGCCGAGCAATCCCGATTCTCCGCCGCCGAACCACGAGCTCCCTGTCCACGCCCGCAATGTTGACAACCTACGATCCTTGTGCAAGGTCATTACCGAGGCCAGCAATGCTCAGGTCCAGGCCACCGTCACCTCGGCCAGGCCCAAACCCGTTCCCGGCATGCAGCGAGGTCCTCTGAACACTCTCGTCACGAACGTCTGCCTTTCCGGCGACTCAGATCTGGTCTACAAGATGCGAGCAAAGATATTGAATGAGACTCCCATTACCTTGGTAGGTCTATCTGGTTAAGACGTGGTAAACAAAGCATCCCGCTGACTCGAGACAGCGCGCCGCTACCGTCGACGTGGACTCGACTCTCATCATGGTCCCCGGCACCGAAGGCGTACGTACAGACATTCTCAGACACATGGATGACATCTCGGACCGCACCAAAGCCGATATCTTCCTGCTCAATCCTCGCCCCTTGGACGTTGACTCGGCCAGCATCCACGGTACCATCGACAGCCTTGTCGAGAACAGGTTGCGTCTCATGATCTTTGGCGATATGGAATGTTGCGAGCATGCAAAGACCAGGATTTTGATCATGATCGACCAAATCGTATGTTTACCGAAACTTGCACTTCACTTCATTTTCGTGCTGACAACCATCACAGCTCATGCGACAAGTTGATACCATCAAGCTTGAACTTTCTCTCCACACCCTTATTTGTGGCCGACATCGCCGCAACATCAAGCTCATCGAGTCAGCTACCGGTACTGCCATCTACTTTCCTCCGCTATTTCCTGGCATTTTCGGTTATAGCCCTGCCGGCTCATACCCACGCGCCAGAGACGAAATTATCATCACAGGCGAGAGCCAAGAGAATATCATGCAAGCAAAAAGACGTCTTCAGGACCTGGTCTTGACAACAAAGACATTCGTCAAAGACGTGGCCATTACGACCAGCAAGGTCGACTATATATTGCTTGAGCGTTTGGACAAGATTCGCAAGATCGTAGAACAGAATGGCTCCTTTGTCCTTCTGCCTCCCCTCGGCAACCATAGCGGTCTCTTGCGTGTACAAGCGACTGACATTTTGAACGTCGAGCGCACTGTGCGTGACATCATGTCTTTGGCTGGTCAGTTCTATAGCGCTTCATGGTGGTTGACGCAACTAGACCCTATGCAAAGGCAGCCGACACCTTCCGACATTCGTGCCATGCTGCCCGACATTTGTATCAATTCGGGCGCCGAGATCAATTTCGAAAAGCTCAACTTCCATATCAATGGAAGCGACGACTCTGTCAAGGCCGCAATGACCATCATCAATTCGCTGCCCTTTGTCAAGAAGGCCAACTCGACTCTGCGGGTCAAGGTTGAGCTTGCTAACGAACACAAAGAGTTTGTGAGTGGAAAGAAGAATGGCAAGATCAACAAGATCATGAGCCAAAGCAACGTCCAGATCGTTTTTGATGGCTTCAACGAGTATAACTTCTACATCGACGTACGTGGTGCTCAGTACGAAGCTACCAAGAATGGACTTGATCTGGTCGAGCTAGAGATGCCTGCTTCCATCTCGTTCCATGTTCCGGACCAATACCACAAGCGCATCATCGGTATTGGCGGTCAGCATATTCAACGCATCATGAAGAAGTACTCTGTATTCGTCAAATTCTCCAATGCAATGGACAGAGGCGGTATTGGCAAAGATGATGATGATGTCAAGGTCGATAATGTCATCTGTCGCACTCCTGCGAGAAACGCCGATAACCTTGAGCTTGTCAAGCAAGAGATCATGGATATGGTTGAGAAGGTCGATGCCGAGTACGTTTCCGAGCAAGTCGTCGTCGACAGACTCTATCACCGTGAACTGGTTGCTCGCATGCCCGAGATTGAAGAGCTCGAAAAGAAATGGAACTGCAAAATTACTTTCCCAGGAACAGAACAGGCAAGCGATGTCATCACCGTGTCTGGACCTGAGTACCAAGTCCCTCAAGCCGTGGACGAGTTTCTGGGCATGGTCCCCGAGAGCCACGATATCTCGTTTCCAAGCACGGTCGAACTCCGCGATTTCCTCATGTCTACAGAGTTTCACGACGATGTCTTACAGAAACTCAAGGACCAGTATGTTGTTGAAGTCATTGTCCAACCGCCAAAGCACGAAAGGATCGGTGATGAGGATGTTGAGGTCGAGAATCTCCTTCTTACCTACACACGTAACAATGCTGGCGGCTTGAAGGACGCTATCGACTTCCTGGTTCTCGGTCTGGTTTCTCACGGGTTGAGCGCGAGCACTGTGAAGGGTGCTATCCCTCGACCAAAGTCTGACTCTTTCGAAGACTCGATGCCATACTTCGACTCCAAGCTTCTGCAACGCGCAGAGCCACCTGTTGTAGCTGAGTCGCCCACGCGTACTCACTTTGGCAGTGGAGAATCTAGTGAAGGACACCGATCAATTTTCGATAGACTCAGGAAGCCGGGTAGCATGTCATCCTTCTCGTCTTTCCTCGAGAGACGCAAGAACAGTTCCAACTCTCCCGCGTCTTCATTGTTCAAGCATGCTTCGAACAATGCTTCCAAGGCCTCGCTGCAAAGCATGGAATCGCGAGAATCGGGCTATCGCAATCCTTGGAACGACAATGGCCCTGACGCCGAACCTGATAGCACCAACAATCAGGCAAACGGCGGATGGGCAACTCTGGCTGCGGCAGGCAGCCGACCAGCCACTTCGTCGGCATCGCTTACTTCGTCGACACCTTACGAAAGCAAATTTCCTTTTGGCGCCGGGCGTAATGGCTCTACGACTTCGCTTAACACCACTTTGATACCCGGGCTAGGCGGCGATGTCGCCTCCAACAATGCCCACTACCATACCAACGCCAACCGGTCAGCCTCGATTTCTGTCGAGATTGTAAATGCCAACAGCGGCAATGCGTCCGCATCGTCATCCTCATCTACACATGGCCCGGTTGGCTCGCGTCCTTCGAGTTCTGCTGCTACTGCACCTGCTTCTGGATACCCGGCTCCCATAGGGCCTCCGCAATGATTTTGATTTGATTTTACAGACCATGTATGTCTTTTCGACCCAGGGATAAGCGATCTCATCCTTGTCCTGGAGTCTTTTGTTCTCTTCTCGCTTCCTGTTTTCACGCAATGATATCCGACCGCCAAGACGTTCCCTATTTTGCTTTTTATCTTTTTCGGCATCTTGAGAGTACATTGCTACATACATTCAGCTATGTTTCATCTCCTGTCTCTTCCTCATTTTTGCCGTTTTCCATTGCTCTGCCTTTTCTTTCACTGCACTGTCCTGCTGTTCCAGCCTCTTTTCCAAAAGAAAATACCCCTGTTCGAAGAATTAGCCTTGTTTTGATTTATCGTTTACGCCAGCTCTATATACCAACCACTCGGCTCTCTGACAAAAGTCGCTTTTTTCCAATATCTTTCTTGCTCCCACTCTACAAAATTTGACGATGTGACGATCAGTTGTGCCAATTTCTTGCAAACAGTGACGGGTTTTTGGTGTACATGACGCTAGCTGCTTGTACTACACAGTAGAGTCGCCTTGCAGTTGCTTGAAGCCATTCGATATGATTGCATTGGACCTGGAGCTGACAGAGCTTCACACTGTTTCTCGTGTTCACAAAATCAGTTGAATGTGCTCAGCGCCCTCAAGGAGGCATGTCATCTACAACCATCTTAGCAAAACGGTAGTTGAGGGTATCACCCTGCCCCTCGTCTGGCTCGCGTGAAATCTTGCGAGCAGAACTCAATCTCGCGTAAGGATACACATGCGTCGATGGTGAATATTTATGATTGATTTGTATTGTCATGATAGAGGTGCAATTGAATTGGTTGCGTGGGCATGCTGCAAGGCAGGAGTCATCATTTCTCCAGAAGCTTCATCCGATGGTCAGACACGATACGTCCATTTAACATTGCAACAAAGGGATTGTGAGACGAAATCGTTTCTGATAGAATGTAAAATTCTCATGTACTAGTTAACTATACAAAGTGATATCTTGCGTTCCTAATTCATTCCCAAACACCGTCCAATGCTCGTTTCGTCACATCATCTCAGGCAGGCGGACTGTCTACCAGTCCATACCACCGCTTCTCTCGCCACCAGCAAGGATAGCATTTGCTTTCGCTTTAGTGCCCATGCCGTTCTCCAAGTGGCTGACAAATTTGCCCTTTTGACCCTTGAGGATCTTCTTGTCAAGCTTCTCGAAAGGCTTCTCCTCATTGTCTTTCTTGACAACGAAGTTACTAGTTCCTAGCACCGAGTCGAGCTCCTCGACAGGCGGCAGCTTGACGTAGACGTTACCGTCCTCACGAGCCTCGACAGGGAAGGTAGCAATGTTGACGCTCTCGTCGTTGCCGCACTTGCCAGCGTCGTCGCCCTTGAGCTCGTAGTTGCGCTTGTGGTAAGGACAACTGATCCATAGCTTGTTTGTCTTCATGTCATCACCAATGAGGCCGTCGCTGAGCACGAATGCACGCTTGTGGGGACACATTTGCTGGGTGGCGTAGTACTGGCCCTTGACCTTGAAGATGGCCAACTGTGTATCGCCACGCTTGACGGCCAATGAACTACCTGTTGCAGTATCCTGGAATTGGTCTGAGCGTGCCAGAGGTTGCCATGACAGCTCGGTCCACTTGGTACCACGGAAGTCGGTAGTGATGGAGTCTTTGGGCCAGTACGTGGGGCGGTGTTGGTCACGCTCTTGGACCTCCTCGACAGTTTGCACTGCCTCATCAGTGTTGGCAAACTGGCTGAAGTGCTTCAGACGCTCAGGCGAGTTGAGCACCTCTGTCCATTCGCAGAAGAAAGAGCCTACGAGCTGCTCCATTTGTTGTTCGAGATCTGCACAGATACCAAGCTTGTCTTCGAGGATGACTTCCTGCAGATACTTGATACCTCCAGGCAGGTTCTCAATCCAACGAGCCGTTCTCTGCAATTTGTCCGCAGTTCGAATGTAGAACGAAAGGTAGCGGTCAAGGATGGGAATGACATCGTCCGGAGGAACGTCCTTGGCCAAAAGCTCACTGTGTCTAGGCTTTGCACCACCGTTGCCGCCAACGAAGATGTTGAAGCCCTTTTCGGTGGCGATGAGACCGAAGTCCTTGTTTTGTGCCTCTGCACATTCACGTACACAACCACTGACACCTCCCTTGATCTTATGAGGTCCACGGATGGATTTGTAGCGCTCTTCGAGGCGGACAGCCATGCCGACGGAGTCACCGATACCATAGCGACACCATGTAGTTCCGACACAAGACTTGACAGTGCGCAGCGACTTGGCATAAGCGTGTCCAGACTCCATGCCACCATCAACCAGCTCTTGCCAGATTGCAGGAAGATCCTGCTTGCGAGCACCAAACATGTCGATGCGTTGACCACCGGTAATCTTGCAGTACAAGTTGAACTTCTTGGCGACAGTGCCGATGATGATGAGTTTGTCAGCAGTGATCTCACCTCCTGACACGCGAGGAATGACAGAGAATGTGCCGTTGCGTTGGATGTTGGCCAAGAAGCGATCATTGGTGTCTTGCAGACCACGATAGTCCTTCTCGAGGATGTGCCTGTTGAAGAGAGAAGCAGTGATGGATCCGATAGTCGGCTTGCAAGCTTCGCAACCCAATGATTCGGGGTCTTTTCCACACTGCTTCATAATCTCTTCAAAGGTCTTCAGTTGCTTGACAAAGATGATGTTGAAGAGGTCGGCACGCGAGTAGTCAAAGTGTGGACAGAGGTGGTTCTTGACTTCGTTGCCCATGGCAGCCATGGTCTTGTTGAAGATGGTCTGAACCAGGGGCATACAGCCACCACAGCCAGAACCAGCCTTGGTGCATGCCTTGACATCACCAATGGACTTGCAAGTTCCATCTTTGACCGCTCTGGTGACATCTCCCTTCAGTACGTTGTGGCACGAGCAGATTTGGGTATCATCAGCAAGGTCGTCAGCATCGTCATCACCCTTGCTTGCACCAATGATGAACTCGCTGGGAGCAACCTCAAGGGGCTTTTGGTTCTTGACCATAGGGACCAACTTGACATAGTCCTTGGTATCTCCAATCATCATGCCTCCAAGAAGGTACTTGCCGTCTGTAGTAAAGAGATATTTCTTGTAGACTTGGTTGAACGGATCCTTGTAGGTGAGAGCTTTGACTGGAGGCGGTGCGGGACCATCAGTGAGTTTCTTGACTTGGTCTTTCTGATCGGTAGCGCCTTCCTTCTTTCCAGCGCCACGTCTGGCAGGGAGCATCTGTGGGCCGTCTCGGTCGGCGAAGAAATCACCGAAACTGGCAACCTCGACTCCAAGCAACTTCAGCTTGGTGCTAAGGTCCGGTCGCTTGAATTGTCGAGGAGCATGAGCTTTGGCTTGTGTGAGGTTGAAGGCAAGAACGTCGGCCATCTCAACGCCAGGCGCAATCAAACCGAACGTCTGGTTTTCCCAGCTGGCACATTCTCCGATGGCGTAGATGTCTGGCATTGAAGTCGAAAGGTCGTTCTTGATGACAATGCCGCCACCTCTGTCTGCGCATTTGATGCCAGCCGCCCGAGCAAGTTCATCGCGAGCCTTGATGCCGATGGCGAAGCAGATACATGTGCAGTCCATTTGCTCGCCGTCCTCGAAAGTCACGCCAGTGACACTGTTGTCACTATCGACATTGATCTTTCCGACCCTTTTGCTGAGGAGTACATCCAAGCCCAACGCTCGGACTTGCTCGACAACCATGCCGCCAGCATCACCATCGAGCTGCCTGCTGAGCACCCAGCGGTTTCTCTCGATGAGCTTGACTTTGCTGAACTCCTCGAGATCCATCATAGCCTTTGCGGCTTCGAGACCGAGTAGACCACCACCAACCACAGCGCCGACAGATCCCTTCTTTGTGGCCGAGTATGCAATGAGCTTTTCCAAATCTTCAATCGTGCGGTATACGAATACACCTTTTGCATCGTGTCCAGGAGTGTGGCGAGGTAACACTGCATCGGAGCCAGTCGCGAGGACCAAAATGTCGTATGGCACTGTTGTGCCTTGTGATGTTTCGACCTTCTTCTCTTCTGCGCTGATTGATGTAACTTTGGTGTTGAGGTGGTAATTCAATGAGCCCTCAGGCATTGATGAGTACCACTCTTTTGGATTGAGGTAGAGGTTCTCGACTTGTCGGTGTTGGAAGAAGCTGGTCAAGCCTACTCTGTTGTACGCAAGATGTGATTCCTCACCAATAACAATGATGTCGTACTCTCGTCGTTTTACGTCGAACTTCATGAGCTTTTCTCTGTAGGCAAGATGTCAGTATCATGCTATGAACCAGAAGAGTTTGGCACTTACATGAATGCAACACCGACCATGCCCAATCCCACTACCACAACTCGCTTTCTCTTAGTATCTTTTGGGAGCTCGCCTTTCAGCTCCATCTTCTCAATCTTCTCGGGGAGGACATTTGCCTCAGCATCGTTCCACTCGCTGTTACTCATTTTGATGTATTGGTACAGCGATGATGAACGATAAAGGAGAGAGAATTATCAGAGTAGGCACAGCAGATGCTGGCGTAAAATAGGTTGCGGTAAAAACAAAGGTATCACAAGATCGAAAAAGCTAGAGATAGAGAGGGAAGAAAGGGTGTTTATGGACTCGCCTTGCCATACCGAGCTATCTATCAGCATGATACTTTACCTACCGACCGACTGAGGCGCATGCAAGCCCAGCAAATGCCATGGCATAAACGCCTGCCGCGGCCGGAGAAGCAATACCACAGTCAGCGGTGGTGGGACGTGGCCATACACGCGACTCCAGATTACCAAACAGAATGCATCTGCACAGCGACATCAGCTTCTTTCTCCTCGGGAAGATCGTCAAGGGCGCAACCGGGTGCTTGAACTTGGAGCCGCACTAAAGTGGAGCAGCATTGATAAGGACGAGGCGCACGATAATGGATTTTGCTCGGCAACAAGCAAAGAACCCTGACAAGATTCCGTGCAGCCAATCACGGCAGGCCGATTAACCAAGTAGTCCTTAAGCGCAGAGTCTTTTTTCGACTTCACCTGCTCAACCACATACCGCTGATAAGCTGATGGCGGACCATTGGTCCTCCAAATATCCCCTCAAACCACATCTGTGTACGCGGGAGAAGCAAATGCTTGTACTGGGCGAGACTGGAGACTCTCATCTCAAAATCGGGTGCATCGAACTGGAGTAACATGTTGGCTCTCGCTTCTGACGCTATTCCAGAACGAGACGGCCTTATCTCTGTTCGTTCTCAACCACTCCACGTCCCACAAACATGCTGACAGCGGTATCTCCCTATTCCGTGTCGCAGCCATGTCCTAATTCCGCGGTGACTGGTCTATCGTAATCTATTGAGGCTCCTATTCTGCTTCTCCGCCCACGAATATGTCTAGACATGCCGATATGACGAATGTTAAGCCTCTGGCGCATTTTGGCGTTCAAATGTAGGCAGTCTTGTGTCAAGCCTTTCTCCGGGGCTCCAGAATTTGATCTGTTCTCGTAAATCGGTCCTTATTGCAACCCAAGCCAAAACAGATTCCAGTTTATACCTACAATATTTTTTGTCACTTTCTTTTCCTCGACCCCTCAGCTTTTCACAACGTGAGAACCTTGCAAGATTTATCTCAGAATGGCCACTGTTCAAGCGACAGAAGAGGATCGTGTGCATCTACGACGAGTATCTGCAGATTTTCCTCCTACACCACCAGACTCAGATCTAAGCGATACGGAGAAGTCGGCCAGCAAAACAGAATCTACAGACTTTCCTCTGCCTCCCCCATCACATCCACCAACCGAAATCAACCCACTAGATCACAAGACACCTGACGGATGGCTACCACGAGACTCGAGACTAATCAGATTGACTGGAGCACACCCGTTCAACTGTGAAGCTCCTCTTACGGATCTTTATAACGAAGGATGGCTGACAAGCCCGGAACTCTTCTACGTAAGAAACCATGGTCCTGTGCCTCAGGTCAATGACGAGGATATCCCAGACTGGGAGTTCACAGTAGAAGGGTAGGCCTGTATCTCATGATTCAAGGGGGATCACACTAAAAAGTGCCAGACTTGTCCAAAATCCGCTTACGATCAAGTTCAAAGACCTCGTCCGAGAATATGACCAGATTACATGTCCTGTGACTCTTGTCTGTGCTGGCAACAGACGAAAGGAACAGAACGTTGTCCGCAAGACCAAGGGTTTCTCGTGGGGCGCTGCTGGTGTCTCGAATGCTTTGTGGACTGGTGTCATGATGCATGAAATCCTGAAGAAGGCCGGGCTAAAGAGAGGAGCAAGATACGTTTGTATGGAAGGTGCCGACAAACTGGTAAGCTCGGACACGAACTGTTCAATAACTATCGTACTGACAAAAGCAGCCCAATGGGTACTACGGTACTTCAGTCAAGCTTAATTGGGCATTGGACCCCAACAGAGGCATGATGCTGGCCTACAAGATGAACGGCGAGATGCTGACTCCGGATCACGGCAAGCCTCTACGAGCCCTCATTCCTGGACAAATAGGAGGCCGCAGCGTCAAGTGGCTAAAGAAGCTCATCATCACCGACAAGCCAAGTGACAATTGGTACCACATCTACGACAATCGAGTCCTGCCAACAACCGTTTCGCCAGAGGAATCTGCAAACAACAAGGACTGGTGGATGGATGAGAGATATGCCATCTACGACTTGTCGACCAATTCCGCAATGGCACATCCAGTTCACGAAGAGCAGTTGTGTATCGTGGGGGCCCCACAGAGTTATCGCGTCAAGGGATACGCTTACGGTGGTGGCGGTCGCCGTGTCACTCGTGTCGAAGTCACCTTGGATAAAGGCAAGAGCTGGCGTCTTGCCAACGTCGACTATGCCGAAGATAGATACCGAGAAGCAGGCCCCGTTGACCTTTATGGTGGCAGACTAGACATGGAGTGGAGAGAAAGCTGTTTCTCCTGGGCATTCTGGAACATCGACATCCCAGTCGAAGACTTGAAAGACGCAAAAGACATCATGTGTCGAGCCATGGATGAGAGCATGAACGTTCAGCCTCGCGACATGTACTGGAGTGTTCTGGGTATGATGAACAATCCTTGGTACCGCATCGCCATCCACCGAGAGAACGATTATCTGCGTTTCGAGCACCCCACACAACCAGCGTTGATGCCTGGTGGCTGGATGGAACGCGTGAAGAAGCTAGGAGGCAATCTTGCCAATGGCTATTGGGGTGAACAACTCGGAAGCTCAGAAGCACCGGAACCTGTTACTGAAGCAGCACAAGATGTCAAGATGACCAAGGACGGAGTAGACAAGAAAATTACGATCGACGATCTTCGTAAGCACGACACGGAACAAGCACCATGGTTCGTCGTGAACGGAGAGGTCTACGATGGAACAGCATTCTTAGAAGGTCATCCCGGAGGTGCACAAAGTATTGTTTCAGCAGCTGGACTGGACAGCACTGACGAGTTCATGGCCATTCACAGCGAGACTGCCAAAGCCATGATGCCAACATATCACATTGGTACGCTAGATGAAGAGGGCAAGCGAGCATTGAGTGGAGAGGAGGTACAGCCTGACGAAAATGCGGCACCTTCGGAAATCTTCTTGAACCCACGCACATGGAAAAAGGCCATCCTGCAATCAAAAACCACGGTGTCTTGGGACAGCCGTATCTTCAGATTCAAGCTCGAAACTGAAGATCAGAAACTCGGCCTTCCTACTGGTCAGCACATCATGATGCGTTTGCGCGATCCAGTAACACGTGAGGCCATCATCCGGTCTTACACGCCCATATCAGAGACGTCCGAAAAGGGCTTCATTGACATCCTGATAAAGGTGTACTTCAAGAGTGACACACAAGAGGGAGGTAAGATGTCAACAGCTCTCGACTCTCTTCCGATAGGTCACTTTGTCGACTTCAAAGGACCGATTGGCAAGTTCCAGTACATCAGCCAAGGTCTCTGTGCTATCAATGGCGTTGAACGACGCATCTCGCAATTTGTCATGATTTGCGGTGGATCAGGCGTCACACCAATCTATCAAGTATTCCGTGCAGTGATGCAGGATGCTGGTGACAATACCAAGTGCACGTTGCTCGATGGCAACCGCCTTGTCGAAGACATTCTGTGCAAGGGCGAGCTGGACAGATATGCCAAGGACAACGAGCACAAAGCAAAGCTTCTATACACTCTCACTCAAGCACCAGAACACTGGGATGGCCTGAGAGGACGTATTGCTGCACCGCTGCTTGCTGAACACGCCAGTAAAGAAGCGCTCAAGCTCGAGCCGACTGAACAAGCCCTGGTTCTGATTTGTGGGCCTGAAGCGCTTGAGAAGAGCTGCCATGCCGCGTTGCTCAACCAAGGTTGGCGCGATGATGAGATGCTCTTCTTCTGATCGACGAAACGATATTATTATTATTATGACGCGCCCACGTTTGTAAGGAGTATTGGAAGGATTTCAATTGGGTCAGGAGTAAAAGGCACTCTATCAGGGAATATTTGATACGGCTTTAGTAGTTACATCAAGACCTCATGTCTGAACATCGATCGTTTCTCAAAGCGCATGTCAGATTCTAGAAATCAGAATGTGTCGTCGTCATCCCATTTGCGCCTGACTAGACTGGGGCTGATCTCGGGGACACTATCGCCCTCGATAGACTCGGTACGATCAGCACCAGCAGTCGCTAAGAGATCATCAACAATGATTCTGCTGGCTTCTCGAGCCGGAGTTTGCATAAGACGGGACTGGGGGATATGAAACTGCATAGTCTTGGGAGGACTGATACTAAAGTCGTCGTCGCTATCAGATTCTTGATCCCAGAGAGTTCGTGTGGTTCTGTCCTTTGTATCGGTGAACAGGGCGCGGCCAGTGCTTGTCATGAGATCACGTCCAGGGGTCTGAACGGAGATGCCAGGAGTATGTGGAGCCTGAAGTGTCTTTCGCGGGGATTTTTGAGGAGAGAACAGGTCGGAGCGGAGTTGGGGCGCAGCCATCTCAGGACTGCTCATAGGACTGCTGTCGGCGAACAAGTTACGAGTACGTGTTTGCGTGTGGTTTTGCTGAGTGGTCGCAGGAGTGTCGGTGGTCGTGGGACGCATTTGTTTACGAGCAGAGTGAGGTGTGGCCTGGATGCGGAAGTTGCGATCCATAATACGGTGCATCAGAGGATCGGGGTTCTGCTGACGCTGGGCGGTCGAGGGTTGGTAGGCTGAGGGAGGCTCGAATGGAGACGACGACTGGAGGTTTAAAGTGTCGCGCATAGGGGTGCTGATCAGGTCTGACGACGGCTTGACTGGCGAGGGAGAAATGAAGTGCTTTTGTTTGGTCTTGATCTGTGGTGTGCTGTGGACACCAGTCGTGTTGGAGGGAGAGTCGATGATGGACGTCTCGTCGTCGTGGTCGTGAGGGTAGTCGTGCGCAGTAGGTGTCATGGTCCTCTCGGCAACGTCGTCGCCGTCGTGGGCAGAGGGCTCGTCGTAGGATGTTTCTTGGGCCGTCGTATCATTGTGAGTCAGGTCGTCATCCAGAGCGCCCTCCTGGTAACCAGACAGGGAGACATTGGCGGATGCCTCGAAGAACTGCTTCCAGAAGCGGGAGCCCTCCCAGACATCGCGAGAATGTTGAGCGTATTGGTCAACAACAGGTAGAATGCTCGATGTTACAATGCGATGGGCCTTGCTGAAGTTGTGGTCGATTTCTGTTTGTGTGGTTAGTACTGCTCTGGTTTGGCGCACCGGCAGATCAACGTGCCTTGTAATGTCAGGGTAATTGATTGTTCAAGCCGTTCGAGCTCTTCTGTCAGGCTCAAGTTGCGACTGCTAGCCGGTGCTCCAATGCGTGACATTGTTTTTTGTCGTCTTGGGCACAAACATGAGTTCAGGAAGATAAACAAATGGCGAGCTGCTTGTTCGGCCCGCCCGAGCTCGCTTTACCTTCTCCTTTTCTCGAGGCTCCTGCTCCTGCTCCTGCTCCTGCTCCTGCTCCTTAGCCAACCACACAGGTGCTCCTGTACCCCGCATGGTCCCTTCTGCCTCATCTTTCTCGTCCTCCTTCGGACAATCAACACCACGAGCTGATGCACCCGGAATCTGCTGATCGTCTTCTTGCCCTAGCTCCGCATCTCCCCTCGTCTATATCGACCAAGCTGCGGGGCTTGCATTCTCAAATCCTTCAACTCACGAGTCTAGTATCCCGAAAAGGAACAATTCCGCCTCATGAGCCCTGTCAATCCTCAATTACCTCCACGAGAGGGGTTACTTATTAGCTATGTCACATCCATCCCTCCGGGAACCGTCACTCCAAAAGCTGCTCTACTCAGATTTTGATCTTTCTCTTGACTGTACTCTGGAAATACATTTTATACCATTCTGTCTGCACCGATTCATAATGGCCGCAAGAGTCAGCACAAGACTTGTCAAGCAGGCCACGACCTCAACCCGAACTACCTTCAGTCTGTCGCAAACCAGGACCTTTGCGAGTTCTTTGCATCGACAGGACAAGAGAACCGCCATTGTCACCGGTGCGAGCCGTGGAATGTAATCACTTCTTACAGCAGCTGACCTACTATCTGATGCTGATTTTTTTCTTAGCGGCAAGGCAATCGCCCTGCGTCTCGCTCAAGACGGCTACGATCTATGCATAAACGATGTCGAAGCCAACAAGCAGGGCATCGACGACGTCGTCAATCAAGTCAAAGCAGCAGGCGTGAATGCTGTGGGTGCCGTCGGCGACGTCTCGGACCTCTCACAGGTCGAGTCTGTTATACAGACCAGCGTCAAGGAACTTGGACCCTTGAACACAATGTAAGTCGAACGGCCATCCATCGCCTTTGTACTTCCTACATCCTTTCGAGCTCTCTATGGAGTGGTCATCCCCAGCTGCAGAGCATGAAAGAGGAAAGATCCGTTGAAAGCGTACACAAACCTTTGCCTGTCGCAAAACTTCGTCAGATGCATTTGTCATTGCATGGCCAGTGAGACTTCGCAGTTCTACGACTTCGCACTCCTTGGCCCAGGTCGAACTGGGCTTCTGGCAAGAGTGAGACATCCATAACAGATTCCAATGAGTTGAACGGAAGCTCTTTGAGACAAGGCTTGGGCTGTCCTCTGGACAAGTCGCTTGGAATGCAGTCTTGGTCAGGCCACTTTCATTGTAGGCTTCATATTCACCCCGGACCCGCAAATTCGCATCCCAACAGCCACAGAGAGCACAGCTCTCACATCTTCCGTGGCGCAATTGGCTAGCGCGTTCGACTGTTAAGATTTTCGCTGATCTGGCTATCGAGAGGTTGACAGTTCAAGCCTGTCCGGGAGAGCTTCACTTTTTGTTCGTTGTCTTCTGTTTTGCATGTTTCGACTGAGTGGCTGAAAACTTTGGTTTTCCGTTTGCCGAGCTTCGAGATTTTATGCAACGTCGCATGCACAAATTCATGCAAACGCTCACATCTCTCTTTTTGGCTCTTGCGGTTGCTCGCACAACTGTCTTTATCTTTAGAGATACCGTAACTGGTCACTGACATTATGATCGCAGGATTGCCAATGCTGGGATCGCACAAGTCAAGCCTTTGCTGGACTTGACGACCGAGGATTTCGAGCGCATGTTTAGAATCAATGTCTTTGGCGTTCAGAATTGCTATAGCGCTGCAGCACGACAGATCATCTCGCAGGGTAATGCTACTGCCGAAGCGCCCTGCAAGATGCTGGCTGCAGCATCGATTGTCGCCTTCAAGCCCTTCGCTCTCTTGTCACACTATTCGGCATCCAAATGGGCCGTCAGAGGACTGACACAAGCCTATGCAATGGAGATGGCCGAGCATCATATTACGGTAAACTCTTATGCACCCGGCATCGTCGGTACAGCCATGTGGGACCTGATCGACGAAGAGCTGGGCAAGAAGCGTGGACATGATCTAGGCCAGGTCATCAAGAAGGGAGAGACGATCAAGAAGTATACTGATGAGTTGATTGCTCTCCAGCGTGTGAGCGTCCCGGAAGACGTTGCAAAGCTTGTATCTTTCCTTGCTAGTCCGGACAGCGATTACATTACAGGTCAATGCCAGGTCGTGGACGGGGGAATTATCTTCACATGAGTTGCAGCGGCTGTGTTATAGGTGGATAGTTGTATAAATGTAGTTGCAAGTCTGGGTGCCATGTGTTTGAAGCAAGAGCAACAATCTGAGTAGGCCACGGCGATAAGGCCGATAAGGTCAAGAGCCGCTCGGGCACCGATCAGAAGTTGCGTCAGACTTGACATTATTTTTCGGCATGCAGTTCGTCCTGATCAAGCAGGATCTGATTGACAAATCCCAGATAGAAGGATAGGCGACAGGTAAGATTCTGTAAGGATTAAGAGGCTGGCCGAGTGGACGCAAGGCGGCTAAAGCATAGGGAGAAAGCATCAGGACAGACAAGGTTCAGCTTGTTGGCGCGCGTTGTTTATCGAAGTGGGGAGACAACAACAGCGACGCCCGAGCCCGTTCAGCGTCCATCTTTGGCAAAGACTCTCGACTTGTTTTCTCATTCCCTTTGCGACAACTGACCTCGACTCTCGAAATCCGACCCTTTCGCGACTTTGGCCTTGCTCCGCCATGGACCAGCAGGCCCAGACTCTGTTGACGACGCTCAAACGCTCATCTGCTGCCTCGGACGCAAAGCTCACGCAGCTGAACAATCTCAAGTCTGACATCAAGCACCACCGAGTGCCTGACAGCGCACAGCCTATCATCTTCGAATGTCTCCGAGTCGCCCTGACGCAGCAAGCCTCGAGCACACTCGCCACTGCTGCTTTCACAACGCTGGGTCATCTTCTTAAGCGCCTGAAGATCCAGGACCCTGATGGCTCTGCCATTGTCCAGCACGCTCCCAAACTCTTTTCCGCCCTTCAGGAAAGACTAGGCGACCTTCGCGAGAACCACCGTAATGCTGCATCGCAAGCTTTTGCCGACGCCTGGCACTTTTGCGCCCACGACGTCGAGCACATCATCCGTGACGAAGCCATCCCCGGCGCAAACGTACGCGCGAAGGATACAGCCATGCACTGGGTTGTGCGCATGAACCGCGACGAAGCCTTGCCTTTTAAGGGTTTCGTGCCTTTAATGGTTGCGAACCTGGAAGACCATGACGGCGCAGTGCGCGACTCGGCAAAAAGTGCTCTGGTTGATCTTTTTCGGTATGTTGTTTCTGGTCGCAACACGCTCATCTCACTGACACTTATTTTTTAGACATGCGCCAGACCGCGCAAAGGCCGATCTCAAGAAACAGTTGAACCTGCATGGTGTTCGCACAGGCATCGCATCTCAGATTCTCACACAGATTGATGCCGACAAAGTATCAGCGCCTGCGATAGACATGTCTCAGTCAACTCGTTCCCTCCCTGCCCTCGATCCCCATCTCGCCGAGAGCATCAATAGCGAAGCCGCCCGCCCACCCCCAGCCGAGGAGATTCCAATGGATCCCATCTTCATCCATTCGCAAAGAGAGCTCGAGGATACTTTCAGCGATATGCTTCCCCATTTCGAAGGCAGGGAGAGCGAAGAGAACTGGGGAAATCGTGACAAGAGCGTTACCAAGATGAGGCGGCTCCTGAAGGGAAACGCTCCTACCGACTACCACACTCTCTTCATGAACTCGATAAAGCACATGCAGGCCGGTATCATCAAGGTCGCCAATTCCTTGAGAACCACGACTTCTACCAACGCATGTCACCTGGTCCAAGAGTTGGCAAGAACTCTGGGTCCAGCGCTTGATCCAATGGTCGAGATTTACTTGCAGACGTTTGTGAAGATGTGTGCAGCTACCAAAAACATTGCTGCTCAAAATGGCAACCAGACGGTTGATACCATCTATCAGTACGTTTCGTACAATATCCGTACTATGCAACATGTTTGGATCGCCTGTCAGGACAAGAATGTTCAGCCGAGAACTTTTGCCGCGGGCTGGCTTCGTACCATCCTCAGCAGACAAGCTGGTGCAAAGTCTCACTTCGAGAGCACTGGAGGCCTCGAGCTTGCCGAGAAGTGTGTGAAACATGGTCTCAACGATTCACAGCCCAAGGTCAAGGAGGCCATGAGAGCTACATACTGGGCCCTAGCTAAGGTTTGGCCTAACAGAGCCGAGCTCATCATGAACACACTCGACCCAAAAGCAAAGATTGCTCTCGAGAAGCACTCGCTAAATCCAAATGCATCTACTTCCAGCGCTTCAACTCTTCGCACCTCTACCGCAAGCAGGGCAGGTGCAGCATCGAAGACCTCCGTCAGAGATGCCATTATGGCAGCACGCAAGAAGGCACAGACCGAGAGTCGTCCAAACTCTGCGATGGCCATCGTCTCACCTGCCACTGTGAGATCGAAATCATCAAACAATCTTTCTGCCCGCCAGCCATCCGCTGGACCGCCTGCTTCTGCTCGTGTTCCCTCGACCGCTTCGACTTCGTCGTCCACTTCAACCAGTGCAAGACCCAACGCTTTGATGTCCGGAGCTGCGAGGCGGCCTGTCAGACGTCCTGAGATTACTCGTCCAGCTACAGCAGATCCCTATGCAAGCCGCAGAATCGCTCGGCCAGAGACACCTTCTATCAAGAGCCCTGTCACTAGTCCGCGACAAGAAGTTGCACCTACCTCTGTCGGCACATCTGCAAGCAAGAACCGCACTGATAGGGGCAGTCCAGCACTGAGTCCCTTCCGTCAGTCTTACCTGTCCCCAAGATCGGCTGCGAACAGGACTCGACCCTCGAGCAGAGATAGCAAGGCAGAAGAACCGACAGTGTCAAAAGAAGACGAATTTGCTTCCTTTGTACCGACTTCATACAAGAGCCATCTCCCGACCTCGCCAAATTCAACTAGAATCCATCTTCCTACGTCCCCACAGTCAACGCTGCGCAGGCCAACATTGAATGGCTCAGCATCTGTGGATAGCGTAATTCCTGTGGTCGCTGACGACACCTTTACCATGGAGTTGCCAACCGTACACAGATCACACGTGCCCGTCTTCGAGCGTCGTACTTCTCATTTGTCGGCCGTCGATCCTATAACGGATGGCCGACCATCAGAGCCACAACAACACACACGACGCACCTCAGATCGAAACGATTCACCCATCACGGTCAGCCATCAACCCAGCCCTCAGCGCGAAACCAGTCCTGCGAAACCCGCCGACGCTGCAGCAACTCCTATGCCCACTCTAGCACCAGCTGCTCAGATCGAACCTGCTTCACCCCAGGCTGAAGAAGCCGCTTTCCAGATCCATGAAGATCCGTTCATGGAGGGAATAGAAGCGTCAGAGGCTCAAAAGCTGCAACAGTCACAAGATGCTCGTAATGTGTTGGGTGAGGTTCCTATCAACGAATTCAGCCAAGTTTCGATCGCCGAAGGCTCCAGCCGTGAGGATATGCCTAGAACAGAAGACTCACCGCCACAAAGCCCGCAGACCAAATCCGAGACCTTGCGCTCTAGGAAATTGCTCATGTCAGGTATCGAACGCATCCGAGGGCGCACTCTTGATGCACACGGCTTCAGAAAGGTGCTTGAGTTGATCAAATCATCCGAGTCTGGCGAAATTTTCGGTTCAGTCGGCGAGGGCAGACGCTTTGATGATCTGTGCAGTGTTCTTCTTGATTACATCGTCGAATCATCGGATGCTGAAGCGAATCCTGCTGTGCGACACTCGCAAGAGCTTCGAAGGCAGGCTACTAGTGTGATGAGAACAGTGCTTAATGCGCAGCAACCGCCTTATAGGAAGTGGATCGCCTCTGGACGGTGGTACGCTCGTGCTTTGACTGGAGCGCTCGACGCACGCAAGAATGTTGAAGGTTCAGGACTGTTGGTCAAGGATCTTGAAGCACTAGCCAGTGATGTCGTAGCCAAGATTCATCCTGATGAGGGCGAGAAGGCGATAATTGAGTGGCTCGAACTTCGTGTGTCAGAAGCAGATGACGATACTCAGGAGCAAGAGCTCGATGGCGCCATTGCAGCAGTCCAGGCAAGGCATGGCGATGAGAGCGTGGTGCGCAAGAACAAGGCAATGGCATTAGCGCTCCGTAACCTGGCTGCTCTGCTTGCATCCACTACAGTCACCGCCTCCCCCTTGTCAAAAGACTTGGGCGAACGTGCCGGTCGTCTTGCCGTCCATTCTCTACGCTCTAAGGATGCAGAAGTACGCAAGTCAGCCGTCGAGCTGGCAACACAGTTGCACATGAGCTGGCCATCAAATGGCGAGACTCAAGGTGATTCAAAGAGCGAATTCTGGAGTATGCTGGATAAGAACGGCCTGCAAGAAAGTGCGCGTAACTTGATCGTCTACTTCATTGCTCGCAGAGAGAGGAGCAGTTGATTGACGACAAGCGTCGGTATAGCAGGCCACCTTTCATTTTCTCTTTTCTTTCTTCCGATCTTATGATTCTGGGCACAAGGAACGACACAGCATGATATCACAAAAGCGGGATAGGAAAGACGTGGCGCTTGGGAATCGTTTAAGTTTTTCTAATGTTTACATGAGCGAATCGTAAAGAGCACTTTCTTCTTTCATTGTTTTCGCAACATGCCTATACCTACATTTTCCGTATCTCGATGATCTCATCCGAGGACGAAGGAGCGGGCCAGTCTCTTTAGCTGAATATGGTTAGTTCGGGTGTGCTCCTGCCTATTTGGTTTCCGGCACTTGATGTTCGACAACGGGCTTGAGGTGATTGCGAAGCACGACGTAGTGCAAATGGAGAATGGGTAGGTCAGAAAAGTCTCGATTGATGGAGTAAATCACACTGATTTTCGCGATGCAACAATTCAGGAGACAAGACACAGGAACATCTGAGACATTTCGACTGCTGGAGACACTCACTCGAAGCCCGGCAGATGAAATACGAAACTGCTGTCAAACTAATATTTTGATGTGCCATGTGCGACAAGCGTTCTCAGCTATGACAAGAACTTGTAAGGGATGCAATCTGAAGAAGGATTGACAATACACCTGTCTATCATTCAGGCATGGTACGAGACGGAGTCTTTGTTGTCAGGTCTTGACCAGAGCATTATTTCAAGAATATGTCTTCGTTGTTCTTGTGTCAGGTAACATATTTGTTTACTCGAGCTTCTGACTCAAACAAAAGGCCATGGTATTTATCTGTGTGCCTTACCACTTCCGATGAACTGGCTCGATCCCTTACACGATTCTCCTTTCAAGAAACACCTTCCGATGGCTTTTCTCTACGAGCCCAGGAACTCCAATCTAGCAAAACTCGTCATTCGTCTTCAGCGCGAAGACATCGAAGCAGTTACACCCACCAATGAGGATGTTGACCTTGCCCTCAACCTACAACTCCAAGAATTGAACATCGCTGAGACTCTCATTGCCGACCACAGATTCGCAGTTGACTGCCAACTAAAACCCGACCGAGACCGCGAGCTTGCTCTATCTCTGACCGTGACTCGTCACGAAGCAATTGCCGCACTCCTGACTTGTACGGGCTGCGAATCACTATTTACAAGGCACCAAAGCTTCAAAGCTCCTTGTGACCACCATTTCTACTGTTTTGAGTGTCTGGCCAACTTCTTCGAGTACACGATTGGTGATGAGTCGCTTTATCCGCCTAGATGCTGTGATCGCGAGATTGTCTTTGACAATGTGAAGACGTTACTCGACGATAAGCTTGTTGCAAGATATGCCGAGAAAAAGATCGAGTATGATACCGAGCCTGCGAAGAGAACATACTGCAGTGGCCCAAACTGTAACATTTTCGTGCCGGAGACTGGCATCCAGGACGAAGTTGCAACTTGTCCCAACTGCGGCAAGAGAACCTGCACGATCTGTAAGGAAGCAGCCCACCGTGGCGACTGCCCTAAGGACGAAGACACGCAAAGCTTGCTCGAGCTGGCCGATAACGAAGGCTGGCAGCGTTGCTACAATACAAAATGCCATCGTGTGGTCGCCCTCACGGTGGGCTGCAATCATATAACGTGAGTCACCCTGCTACTAGATATGAATCATGCACCTAACTCGTACTCTAGATGTGTTTGTGGGGCACAGTTCTGCTATGTCTGCGGTGCTCGCTGGAGGACCTGTGACTGCCCTCAATGGAATGAGGCATGGCTTTTGGATGGAGGAGACAGACCTCGTCATGCTGGCCATCGTCTCTTCCAACCACCTCAGGACTGAAGTTTCTCAAGAAGAGTTCAAGACTCTTCACGAATGCGAAACTAAGCTTGAAGATTGCTCAGCCGTCACTTGGGCGGACCATTCTGCCTACTGTTCCTTTGCGACAAATTCTGCTCTGACACGACTTCACGAATGGGATGCATGCTTGTGCTAACAGAGAGCATGGCGTACACTCGGCCAAGAAGCGCGATGTAGAGAAGGAAGCGGTAATTATGGCAACCCTGAACGCCTTATAGATATGTATCACTCCCTGTCATTGCGAGTGCGTTTCAAGAAATGACACGGATAGCAAGGCGTGAAGAAAGCAGCAAGATAGTCATAAAGGTGTGTTTGTGTAGTAAAGTGCGACATGTTTCATGCAGAAGTAAAAGACTTCACATATCTAACTTCCGAACGCCATAATAAGATCGTACTGTGACCTTTTATCTCCCTGAGGATACACGGATCTGTCGAGTCATCATCACTCCTTTACCATCGTATGCCGTCCATGCATTCTGATCTTCATGGTCCAAAAGTGAACTCTGAGACCTCTGACTCTCTGGCCTGCCCATCACGACATGACCATGCTTGATCGTGTCCAATTCAGTCATACTGTCGATGTCCGTCTGCGGAGATCTCGTCCCGATTGTAGTCCGCGAAAGTCCTCCTGGTGCATTGGATTCTTTTGGTTGTGCTGACCTGGCAGCATACTTGCTGTTAGAGCTTTGCCAGGAGGGCAGTGATGTTCTCTCTGCCACGACCTGGAACAAGGGTCTCAGCGTTCCGAGAGAAGCTGCCGTGATGGCCAATCCAGGTTCAACAATGGATACTAGACCCGTGTTGATAGCATTACTGAAGTAATGAGCTTGATCGGACACGCCGCTCAGAAATGCAATCCGAATGATAGAGGCAACGCAGCTTAAGCCTCCCATGCTCAACAGTATGCAGCAGGAGATCTTGGTCTTTTTCGGCATCTGACTGCGCCAGAGGATGAATGTAGGTAGACATGCGAACATCACATCCATCAAAGCGTTGGAGATGCCCGAGACATATAGCAGCGGCGAGACTATACTGGTCGGAAGGCATCTTCCTCTTGCAGTGTTTAGAAGTATTTCTCTGGGCGAGCCACACCGGAAAGTGGTGACGAACATGTAGGCAAGGCTGTATGCCGTGAAGATTGCTGTTGGAATTATGATGAGTCTGCGCTGCCACTGTACGACAACGATGCGGAGGAAGACGATGGCAAGTGATATCTTGAACAAGATCGTGGTAAGGACGTAGAGGAAATTGTAAATCAAGGTGTACTTGTGACCAGTCAGCATAGAAACAACAACAGAAATGTTTGCTTGCAAAAGTTTGACGTCTGCTTGATTGTGTTCGAGCATCATCAGCAGATTCAAGATGCTCGTATCAATGACATTTGCTCCAGTCGGAGAAGAAGCCGCATTTTTGACAACTTCTACCCTATGTCACATGTCTCGTACGTGTTCGAGAGAAGCAAAATGAAATTGTGATGGGCATGTAAAGGAGTGAAAGAAGGAGTGAAGGGTCAAGATACCTCAAGTGCCGTCGTGAGAACGTTCCAAATGCCGACGAAGTCTGATGTCGTATATGCTTCAACGACCGTCTTATTGTAACCATACTCAGCAATGACGATTAACAATGCGGCGAAAGAGGTAAAAGACATCTACGAAGAAATCAGTGTCAAGTCTGCAGAGTCGATCTGGCATCGGTAAGGGGCTTACTGCAGCCAATATCATTATTGCATCGTCCCAGCCGAAAGCTTTCACCATACAGACTCTGACATAGATACGAAGAACTATGGACACCCATACAGGTATAAGGAAAGCGATTGAGGCGCCCTGCATTTGTGACGACCTGCTCCGCAGATTCATCACATTCGGCAGACCACTGAGGTCCATCGAGGTAGCCATGGTGTCAGTACGTGTAAGCAGAAGAGTAAGAAAGGGTAGGTGGATTGAAGAGAGTACTTATCTTTGGATCTATGGCTTCGAATACTGTTTGATCCGACGAGTATAAGTGGAGTAGATCGCTGCCGTATCGTTAGCTAGGCAATTGATCGACTCTAGCGCGGGACCATCGTTGCCGTAGATGTAGAAAGAGCAGCATTATTTGCCGGTTGTTTCTATAGTGTCTCTATGGTCAGTGGTCGAGTCGTGCCATTGACGCTAGGATCACTTTCAACCATGTTGAAACCTTGAAGGTGGACCGAGATCCGTTGAAATGACTGCCGAAGCAGAGACTCATGAGGACGACGGGATGATAGTAACGATGTGCCCAAGCGCAGTAGGCAAGAGATGCTCGAAAACTTTCTTTGTCCGTACCTTGAATCCATGTCCAGAACCATAATAGCAGTCATATGTCAGTTGGAAGATGCTATACATGGGTAGTACAGTACATCTATGTGCGTAATGGCCTTATCGTATCATGAATCTATGAGTTCATCTATCGCACTTCTCCAAGGTAGATCATTCGGATATGGCAGTATGGTAGAGTACTCAGCTTGTGGGGTAATCTCACGACCACGTCCCGTGCGAGGGATCTCAAAGACGCTAATCACACCAGCGGAAGACAGCATGAATCGTTTGTGAGATGTCTGAATCATGACATGAAACTTTAAGTGATTTTTTGTCACCTCCGAGTTTCAATGATCGACTAGAGTCACAATAGCGTGCAATTGTTCAAAGGTTGGGAGCCAAAGTTTCGGCGGCGGAGAAGATTGAGCGTAACGCACGCAGGGGGGGGGTCTTAAGACAGAGGAGGAGTTTGAGACACGCTAACTGGAGCTCATATTCGACCTATCTAATTAGATGTCGCTGTGGGCTTCGCAGGCGCGGTTTTCAGCTGACTGTGGCCGTACAGACCAGTCAAGCTGTTCTTGCTGGATATTCACATGCACATCAGATCATTGCTTCCGACAAACTATTGGTTCAATGATGTCAAAGCTATTGCTTTGCTCAGAGCTCACGACCGCTGATTTAGTTGAGTGAAAGGTAGAACTAATACTCTCCAGGGACCAGTCCCATCATCATAAATAATCATCATCGTGTGTGCTTTGTCCCTTTACAGCCCAGGACTCCCGCTAATCGCAGAGAAAAAGAATCAATCAAACATCAAAGCCGGTGAGGATGGAGAAGAGAATTTGTAGGCAGAGATCCGTATGCTCTACCTTTTCCTGTAACCGTCAAGGCCAGGGTCACCGAAAATCTGTGCTGGGCTGTGGCTTTTCGTCATGCCCTCAAGCCCTGAACCAGAATCGCTTCTGAAAATTTCGGACTGAGCGTATGGGTCAGACTCCCATACCTCGAGACCCTCAAGAGGTAGCGACTCTCCATAAGCTTTGTTGACACCATACTGGTGGAGTGCACCGTTGATTCCAGTGAGTGCCCATGCAAAGACAGCCTGTTCCCGGATCGAGTTCATAAAGTCGTCCTGAGCAGGTCCACCAACCCTGATAGAATCTGTCTGGGCTTGGGCGCTGAACGGACCCAAAGAGGGTGCAAAGTTTGTAGCAAATGCTTGCTGTGGGCGCGCGTCCATTGGTGGTAGAATTGGTTCCGTTGCCCAAGGAGCAGCGAAAAGACCATTGTCGTATCTTGAACGTGTCTGAGATGGGAGCATAGGACGTGCTCGCCTCAAACATACAACAAGACCATCAGATGTGCACGAAATGACCGCTTCGAGTTCGATGGGATCTCTTTGGATCGGGGGCCTGACACTTCCATCCGGTGAAGTCATCGAAGATGCTGACGATTCCTCGGCTCTGGAGTCACCGAATATTGCTGAATGGGTGTCTTGTACGTCCGTGCTGCTGTTCCCTGATGTAGTCCTAGGATTGGAAATGTGGTTTGATGAATCTATGTCCATACTGTCGGATCCCGAGCGTGAGCCGTTTATATGGACACCTCCGCCTACATCTTGATCGACGCTGCTCTCTGCTCCCATGTCATCGTCGCTCTCTTCATCCATGGGTGTTGTGGCATCTTCATCGATGCGAGGGTCTCTGAACCAGAATCGAAGGTACGCTATAGAGTCGTTCGCCTTTGCGTTCTCGA
Organism: Aureobasidium sp. Y128-05A; assembly: GCA_037042735.1. Taxonomy (NCBI): domain Eukaryota; kingdom Fungi; phylum Ascomycota; class Dothideomycetes; order Dothideales; family Saccotheciaceae; genus Aureobasidium; species Aureobasidium sp. Y128-05A. The sequence continues at coordinate 220,588 of JAXQKC010000101.1, forward strand.
GACATTTGATGGCGTCCTGGAGGCAGTTTTCGGCAATACAGTAATAGAAACTGCGACCTCTCATGTATTCGGCTGGGATGCCAATAACTTCTTCTAAGCCCGCAGTGGCGTACATGATGGTTAAAGTCCGGGTAAATCGATTCAAAAACAGAGCGGCTCGGGGTTCGTGGCTCGCCTTTTGAACAGGTTGTCTGAACTTGTCCGAGATATGTGATAACATGTGGTAACGAGGATCACGTGGTGAGGATGAAAACAATCGTCGGATGATGGGTGCTTCTTCGGCCCGCTCTGAGAGCATGGTCAGCTAGACGGTCGCTCTGGAATAGGTTGATGTGGACTTACTCTGACTCGGCAGACCTCTTCGATAGATAGATGTGCATACGATCATAACATCGTAGACGACCGTAAAACAACACTCGACACCGGTCCATTGTCCTTCTTTATTTTTCACTCTGCAGTATGACAGAACGGCGGCCTTGTCCATCTGTACACCCTTCTTGTGAAATGCTTTGGCGAAAGGCAGCTCATCTTCGCAGAAAAATTCCCAGCAAGAGCGGTTAACAACTTCATCGGGGGTCCAGCCTAAGACGTCGACGATGGAGTCGGAAGAATAGAGGACACGGGCATCGGGAGTGAGGTCTGTCAAGAAATTAGCAAAATGAAGTGGACTGTGTCAAAGACAAGCATACCGTGGATTGAGATGAAAGTCAAATCCATGGTGGCAAAGATGTGGAGAGATGCACCAGGGTAAGATGGAGAGATGTAGTGTTTTGTGTATGAGCAGGGACGTGTATGCAAGTTGCCACTACCAGGTAGCTCTTGCAGGTTCTTAGCAGTTGAAGGCTCTGCAGAGGTAGGGCCCGTGAGACAGGGATGCGGCGAGTTGTGCTGGCCGACGAGCGAGAAGAGGCTGGCGTATCCTCTTGTTCGGGACAGAGGCTTCAAGTGCAGGGTCGGGTCTAGTGAGTGTCGAGGCGGCAGAGGTCGTCTGGACCTGTAAAAGGCATGGGTGTTTTGAAGTTATATAGTGGTTGTGGTGTCAAAGACGCAATGACTAGGCCGGCTCGGCGTTTGATTCGGGGCTGACAGGATGTGGACGTAGTTGCGCAACAATATACTGTCCTGTCCGTGCTGGCGACGATATGCAATTCACGACAAACAAGCACTTGGAATGCGACGAGTACAAAGTGCTGTAAAATTGCGGCCGACCAGAGCCAGAGCGCACGCACGCGTCTAGTCACCCTCGCCTCTGCCCGAGACAACTTCTACCGCTTGCACAAACTGTCGTCGACGTCACACGAAACTCGTACTTGGCGCTCATTCTGCAAATCTCCTGCTAATGACCCTGCTTGCATACCCCCGCCCTTGATGGATTATATTGAGGACCAGACCATTGGAATCTTCCCGGGAGAAGCCGCTTCGTTATGACTTGACCATATAACCTGTGAGCGCGAGCATGAGACACGGTCAATGTGAGTGCGGCCGTACTCGGTAGAGCAAGAGCCGCATACAAAGTGGAGGTGGTTCCTGTTGCGCAAGGTGATTAGGACCGACCCGGCAGTCGCTTTAGCTGCCCTTAGTCTCCAAAAATGCTCGGCTCCCAGCTCCGTTCTCCAATAAAGACGAGCCTATGCACTGGGTGGCTGCGGTGCGTGTCGTTGGCTGCTTGGGCTTGAATCGGGTTTCTTGTGGGGATCTTGATTTCACCAAAACAATCGCTGATTGTTGTTTTATCATGGTGCTTATTATCTGCCTGCTAGTTAGAGAGAAGTCATTGTTTGCGATTCGTCCGCGGTCTGCATAATCATATGAGCACTGGAACAAGCGAGAATTGGAATGCAACTTGGTTGACTGTGAACTCGACGATCCGCTCGTGTTCACCCTGAGGTCAGTACGGAGGGCAAGCGCAAGCAAACGCGCAAGAGTTCGGCGTCGGCGTTGTTGTTTGCGGCTGCCTCTTCAGACACGACAAACAACCGCCTTTGATTGGTATTCACTGTTCCATAATTCTCTTATTCACTCTCGCTTTCACGCTGCCCTGGTGCACAAACACTTCTGCGTCACAAGTGCATTGTCCCAATTTGGCCGTCATCATTCACTCATACATACACTCGCACACCATGCAACTCCCATCCTGATAGCAATCACTCGAGCGAGCCCGGCTTTTCGTGCATCTACCTGATCTTCGGTGTTCAGCCATGGACTTTCCCCAGCTGAAAGCATGGCTGCGATTACCTGTACGTCTCCAGTCCTTGCCCTACGTTTTTAAAATGTCACTTCTCGCTAAACAGATTGAAAGGATGAGAGACAAGATGGTACGTTGGCAGCTATCTCTGCCGCTGACAAACTTCTTCAATTGAACCTCGCCTAATGTTCTTCCAGTCTCGATATACGACATAAAGTTCTATCCGTACTCAGAGCCCGGTGAGGATCCTATCTTCGCCGCTGTGGCAGAAAGAGAGGTAAGCCTGACACAACCATTTCATCAACAAACATTCGCGTAATTAATTGTACAAGTAGATCTACATATGCAAGCCTGTGGGCAAGTCAGCCACCTCCAAGACTAACAATCTGGACGTCTTGACCGTACTAGAGGACCCTGATGTATGTCTGTATTGCTCATGCAATACCATACCAAGTATTGGCCCCATGCCCTAACTGACCTTCCGTTGCAGGAAGAATCTTCTCTCAACAGTGTTGCATGGTCAGTCGACATCGATACAGGCGAGCCCCTCGTTTGCGTTGCTGGGTCTGGGTCAAAAAACATCAAAATTTTCAATGTGGTTACAGGAGAGGTGGTTCGGGTAAGTTCGATGTAACGACTTGTTGATCACGCTTGCTGATTAGTCACAACAGATTCTGTATGGACACGGCGGCGTAAGTTCGATTTCACAAAATTCCTTCGTACCTGGGTATTGACATACTCAAAGCCCATCAACGATTTGGTCACATCACCTGTTTCGCCACAAATTTTGGCGTCATGCTCCGGTGACTATACAATCCGAATATGGAACCTGGATACTCGCTATTGCAGGCAGCCATGCGCAGCGATACTTTCGGGAGAAGGTCATAGGCAGACGATTCTTTCTATCGTGAGTTTATCTGCCTCTTTTACTGCACAGCGCTCACAAGCAGCAGGCTTTCCATGACAACGGTAGGTGGTTGTTAAGTGGTGGGCAGGATACCATGATTTGCTTGGTGAGTACCAATTTTGTTGGGGAGAATACAGAGTCATGGCTTACCCATGCAGTGGAGCCTCCCAACCGTGCCAGACGAGAATGCAGGCACGGATAAGCCGACAGTGGTGGTCTATCCCCATTTTGCCAGTATCGGCATGCACTCGGACTACGTAGACTGGTACCACTCACAGCACTCTCATGGTCCAGGAGTCGATCCAAACTGACAGACAGACAGTGTTAGATTCTGGGGGGATCTCATCCTATCTAAAGCATCTACAGGAAACAACATCAAAGTAACCAGAGGAGAGATAATGCTTTGGAAGATCGATGGCTTTTTCTCGGGTGACGACAATCCACCAGAACCACCAATGCCTGGCTACGGACGACCGACGCGTTCTGCCTTTGGCGACGGTTTCCAACGATTGTTGACTTTCGACATGACCAGTGTGGAACCATTCTACATGCGATTCGGCCTCTTCAAGGAACATGGCTACCGCCCTATCCTCGTTATGGGCAATATCAAGGCTCGCTTCTCCTTCTGGGATCTGCAGAGATTTGAGGGGCGCCGCTCTACTGGCAAAGATCCAGCTTCTGTTGCTAAGAACAAACAGCAGTTCAAAGATCTGCTCGATCGAATCAATAAAAAGAGGAACAGCAAGAAAACTACTGTCGGCCAAGTCCTGACTATCAACACCCGAGTTAGTAGTGTCACTGCCAGCGACACTAGCGACAAGGATTTTACCGCTATTGTTAAGAACAACAAGCGAAAAAGAGATCTCGTCGAACGCGTCTTGATCAACAATACAACGAGGGCGAGTAGTGCTGCCAGTGACTTGACTCGAACGAGCAACCGCATGAGCAAGCAACACGGAGGTATGTGTTTCAACCAGATAGACGCTTCCGAGCAAGCTCTAATTCGTTCAACAGTTTCGCTCATTCCTCGTTCCTCGCTTGCGATATCTGGCCCTACCTCGGCCCCTGTCATGAAGCCAGCCTTAACCCCAGACACATCGAGCACTTCCCGACCGACCCCTGAAACAGCGGACCCTAAACCAGAGATACCTCCCCGTAGCATGAGAAACTATATCAGACACGCCGCTCATAAGACGACGGTAGTCAACTGTCCCATCGACTTCGCATGCCGAGCAATCGATTGGAGTCTCGATGGCAAGTGGTGTGTTGGGGTTGGTGATCGTGGCATGATTGCGATTTTCGGACGCTGGCTCGACAAATGATGTCGCTTGAAGCCTCTTGGACTATGGCTCAGAGTCGTCGGACTGTAAGGGCATGGACATCTGGTTCTGCATCCACCAGCTTGCATGTGCTAGGTCGATATCGATATCGATGGTCCGCACCAGCAGAGCTAACAAAAGATTGCTCTATCAATGAGCCTCCATACGACTCTTGGACGTCTCGGCATACATCAGAAGCGTGCCGATATATCTCGCCGGAGGGTATCGGTGGGTTTGCTCTAATATAGTGATTGATATATCACGATTTCCATAGTGAGATGGCAGCAATAAGACGCCCCACTGGAAGAGCGAGGGGAAATATCAGATACGGTTACGGTGTTGATGAGAGCTCTAAGCTTAACATGGAACTACTTACAGTAGCACTAACTAGGTCCTTCGACGACAAATGATACATAAAGGGCCACACCCTGCTTCCGCCTGATCATGTATCCTTGCATCCACACAATCACGCAAATCCTAGCATCCACTTCACAATCGTCCAGACTATACTGACAGGCCAGAGCATTATTGCTAGCACCCTTCCTATAGCTGTCCCAATGCGAACCACAATCGCGAGACAGCACAGTATCATGACCGTCCTCGAAGCTACAAAGGCCAAAGCCTTGATCGCCTGCCAACGTTCTATAGGTTTGGTAGTTGAATCAGATAGTATGTGAATGGCTTGAACGAGACCGATACTCTGCCCTTGCGGTGAACCATCTCGCGTTGTCGATGCCGATTTGTAGAACAGTTGATTGATTGCCCATGCAAGGAAACCGACTACTTGGGTCTCGAGGGGAGAGAGTGATTCGCCCACTGAAGCGCCAGATAGAGAAGGAGTGTTCGGATGGCTTCGGTAAGGAGGAGGCGGAGTAGAAGTATACTCGCGAGGTATGGATGCAGTCTTCTCGTGCTGCGCCTTTTTGGCCGGGCTTTCAGGATGAACAACACGAACTCTAGGCAACTGCCGCAGATCCTGGAACCGAGAAGCATTTGAATTTGACCGCGCACGCTCGGCTCCGCCCAGGGTAGGACTTTGACTGGTCGAGGTCTCTTTCTCTCGCACCGAAGACGAAGTTGGCACGCTAACGGCAGAATCTCTACGTTCAACTCCAGGGGGCGGCGAGCACCTAGATCTTCGAGATGAACGCGAAGACTCGCATGAGGAGAACTCTGAGACCGCAGACATCGGCGGCGAAAATGAAGTGGTCGTTTCTGTTCTTGCGACAGCGTCCTCTTCGTCAGGCGTCGAAGACCGAGGATTGCTAAAGTCTCGCAATGCCTTAGTGGCTTGAGCGAACTTGCGAGGCCCAGCACCAATGCTGTGCATTCTACCATTCATTCCTTCTTTGTGCGATAGGCGTTGTGCTTTGTCCTTGTAGTACTGAACGGCTTTGTCTTGATCTGCCTGTCGATACGGTTGTGGATCTTTAGCGGTCGGCATAGGAATCACAAAACTGTCCTCGCTTGCGTGGAAGTCGGCTCTCGTAGCTGACGGATCGCTTGTAGAAGCCTTGGGAGATCCGGCTTCCGTGTCTGGCTCCATATTCCATCCTGTCGAGTCTTGACGCCAACGACCTCTTGGACCTGCTGGCTTCGGTCTCTCCATTGCGGCGCGTGGCTCTTCTGGCATTCGAGCTCTTGGAGAGGAGGCCCGTGGTTGTTCATAGTCGCTTCCGAATAGTGAAAGCGCTTCGGCGGGTGAGATAGGCGTTCTAGGAGTCAGGTTTGTTACAACACTCGGGCTGATCAGACCGGTCCTCGGATTGGCTGCACGTGCTGTAAGATAGTCATCGGTACCTTTAACACCCATATCCAGACTCGTGATATGTCGCTGCGTTGTTCTAGGTGTGACTTCAAAGGGTTCTCTCGGCCACTCTTTTCTTTTTAGATGATGATCTGGGTATTGATAGTTATGAGCACTTGTCAGTAAATTCTTGTTTTGGACAGGGTTAGAACCTGAGTTCTCAGTAGATAGTCGAGCAAGTAATTGATGAAGTCCCTGGGTGACGATGTCCGTATTTCTAGCATCCATGGTGGGGGCAGAGGAATGTGTGGTTGCGGTGTCAACCGCCAACGGTTTGTGGTTCCTTGAACGGAACCTGGGGGAAGCTCTTCCGATCCGTTGCCATCTCAATCGCGACTTCCCAAAAAAACCAAACGATCATTCAGTTAATGATGAAAGGCCGTTGATTATGCGTCGCAAGTTTGCAAGTCGTAATTTCGGTCCTGGCGGACGAAGTTCAGTTATCGCCAATTGCGTCGACTTCTGCATACTGCATCCATTGGTCGTTATTGGCTTTCTTCCACACCTGCACAAGTCCATCATCACCAGTAGAAACCAGTAGATCTCCTATTGACCTGGTCAGCTCATTGCATCTGCAAGATTGTTGCCTCGTGCTTACCCATCTGCGAAAATCCGACTCTCCACACCGCACCACTATGAGCAGCAAGCTCGGCCGCAAGTCTCGCTTCTTGGTTGACTCTGCCAGGACGTCCCTGTTCCTCATTTCTTCCACTACGTGGCCCTCCTGCAAGTCCAGCGCCAATTCCAGACTGATTAGGCTTGGCATATGTCGGTGATTTAAGTCCAGATGGAATTTCTGCAGCGTGTATCGATGAAGACGCTGAAGTCTCCGAAACACCGGGTGTGTGCACTTCATAGACACGAACGTACCCATCTTTGCTGGCAGTGGCGATCACGTCGAAGCCGCGCATTGAACCATTTGCCCATGCGACATCTCGAATCAATGCGTCTGTTCCTTTGAGCTCGGCGGCCGTGTAGAATTTGCGGTCCTTGTCACTGCGGAAAATTTTGACAGTATCCATGACTGAGACAGCTAGCGACAGACTTTTTCGATCGAGTCCAGCCATTATTGCAGGCCATGCGGGCAGTTTTTCGTGATGCCAGCTTAGACGGAAACCCGTCTCTTCCGTGCGTTGTGGCGTTTTGCATAGGTAGTCTTGCCACAATATCTGCCATTCTGAGAGGTTGTCATGGTCAACCGGCTCGCAGACTGTCAACTGCCCATCGCGAGAGATGACAGCCAAATACGTTTCAGTGCCAATGTTTTTGAAGTCCAGAGACATATACGGCACTCGGGTCGCTGAAGGTTGCTGGTAGATTCTCTTGAAGCGACGTCCAGATAGAGGCGCTTCGAGCACATCTTCCTGCCATATCCGTAACAGACCGTCTTCACCAATGCTTCCTATGATTTCGCCCACAAAGGGACCATTCCATTTGACCTAGTGACGATCAAAAATTTGTTCAGCGGTTCGATGCTACAGTATTGGCTTACATCTGTGACTTCGGCATCATGCGCTTTCCAGACGTCGGTCACCGTCCATCCATCATCCTTTCTATCCCAGACCTTCAATCGATGATCCGATGACGCGGTCACCATGCGCGTGCCGTAGAAATTGTAGTCGACCGCCAGGACCAAATCGTGATGTCCATGGCTAAAATGATGGAAAGAACTATTGGTAGCCATATGATGTTTCAGAGGAACACGAAGCAGTGTCACAAGCTGCTGTGGAGGATACGGAAGTGCTTGAGCAGGTAGCGTTCGTTTATTGTGAATTATCAATTCAACGTTGGCCGACTTGGTTCCTTGTACAGAGTGTGTACGATATGAGTGATTTCAAACGTGTATATATGCGTGCAAGCGTGGTGAAGGTAAGTTGATGACCACATCTGAGCCTGAGGTCCTCGCGTATATCTTAGCTTCGGAAATAAACGGAATTTAGCTCACCACATTTGGTGACCGAGTCAAATTTCACGAGATTGGCACAAGAAGTGAAAGTGAGCACGATATCGTTACAATGTTTTTATCAGCTTATCTCTGAAAGGGTATAAATATACATAAAAGATATGATAGGCAATGTTGCCACTCGTGATATCAAAACAGCAAATTGAAAATAGTATCATCCAAAGGAGACCCCTTATCGCTTTTTCCCGTTGCATCGCATAAACTCCCGTAAAAGCAAATGTTCGTTGCACTGGCATAATGCTCTACCACTCAAGAGGCTCGGTCTTTTCCTCGCCGCGGTTGGTCTTGGGGACGGGGGCGGCTTCGACCTTGACGGGACCTTTGCGGTCGCGCTTGAGGTAGCCGGAGCCGTCGAGCCAGGGAGTCTCCTCAGTACGTCTACGCTCGAACCTGACGATCTTGTCGTCCATCTGCATGGTAAGGCCAATGTCATCAAGGCCATTGACGAGACAGTGCTTGCGGAACTCCTCAACGTCGAAGGATGAGAGGACGGTGCCGTCAGCCTTTTTGATCTGCTGGTTAACAAGGTCAACCTCGACCTCTGAGCCGGTGCTGGCTTCATCGAAGATAGCCTTGAGAGCCTTCTCATCGCCAATGCGGATGGGGAGCATGCCGTTCTTGAAGCAGTTGTTGAAGAAGATGTCACCAAATGATGGTGCGATGATGCAGAGGATTCCGAAGTCGAGGAGTGCCCATGGAGCGTGCTCTCTGCTGGAACCACAACCGAAGTTGGGGCCCTGAACGACAAGAATCTTAGCATTGCGGAAAGGCTCCTGGTTGAGAACGAAGTCAGGGTTCTCGCTCTTGTCCTCGTTGTAACGCCAGTCGTTGAACAAGGCCGAACCAAGACCAGAACGCTTGATGGTCTTCAAGAACTGCTTGGGGATGATGGCGTCGGTGTCAACGTTTGAGCGGTCGAGAGGGGCGGCGAGACCCTTGAGTTGAGTGAACTTGGGCATGCCGGTCGAGGTGGTAGGAGCACCGCTGGATACAGTGTTGCCTTGAGAGGTCTCATCGAGGTCCATGATCTCCTCAAGATCAGCATCGCTGTCGGGAGCAGCTACCTCAGGGTCGGCAGAGACCTCACGAGGAGCCTTGCCGGTAACCTGCTGATAGCCATCGAGCTTGCGCACATCTGCGAGCTTACCAGCGAGAGCACAAGCGGCAGCCATGGCGGGAGACATCAAATGGGTACGACCCTGGGCACCTTGTCTGCCCTCGAAGTTACGGTTTGAAGTGGATGCACAACGCTCCTTGGGAGAAAGAATGTCAGGGTTCATACCAAGACACATGGAGCAACCAGCCTCTCTCCATTCGAAACCAGCATCAATGAAGATCTTGTCGAGACCTTCAGACTCGGCACGCTGCTTGACAAGACCGGATCCGGGAACAACCATGGCGCGCTTAATGTTGGATGCGACCTTCTTTCCCTTGACGATACCAGCAGCGGTGCGAAGATCCTCGATACGGGCATTGGTGCAAGATCCGATGAAGACCTTGTCCAAGACAACTTCCTCCATGGGGGTACCGGCAGTAAGTCCCATGTACTCAAGAGCTCTGATGCAGGCCTTCTTTCTGTTCTCATCCTGGAAATCATCGGGACCAGGAACAACACCATTGATAGGAACGACGTCCTGAGGCGAGGTACCCCAAGAGACGGTGGGGGCGATGTCCTTAGCATCGATAAAGATATCGTAGTCGAACTTAGCGCCCTCGTCGGTCTTCAAGGAAGACCAGTAAGCAACGGCCTTCTTCCACTCGGGGCTATCAACCTTGGGAGCGAGAGGCTTGCCCTTAAGGTAGTCGAAGGTTGTCTGGTCAGGAGCGATCATTCCAGCTCTGGCACCTCCCTCAATTGACATGTTGCAGATGGACATTCTGGCCTCCATGGAGAGACTGCGGATGGCGGAACCACAGAACTCGATGACACATCCAGTGCCACCTGCAGTACCAATCTGACCGATCACATAGAGGACGATATCCTTACTGCTAACGCCAGGGGCGAGCTGACCGTCGACTTGCACACGCATGTTCTTGCTGCGCTGGGTGATGAGGGTCTGGGTGGCAAGCACATGCTCGACCTCACTGGTTCCGATACCGAAGGCGAGCGAACCAAAGGCACCGTGTGTCGAGGTGTGACTGTCACCACAGACGACCGTGGTGCCAGGGAGGGTGAAGCCCTGCTCGGGACCGATGATGTGGACGATTCCCTGTCTCTTGTCTCCCATACCAAAGTAGGTGAGGTTGAACTCCTTCACGTTGTCCTCAAGAGTGGTGCATTGTAACCTCGAGTCCTCCTCCTCAATGAATGTGGCAGCGTTCTTGAAGTTCTTTCTCGATGACGTAGGGACGTTGTGGTCGGTTGTGACAAGAGTGCAGTCAGGTCTTCGGACTTGTCTGTTGGCATTTCTGAGGCCTTCGAAAGCCTGAGGCGATGTGACTTCGTGGACGAGATGTCTGTCGATATAGAGCAAGATTGTGCCGTCATCTCTCTCGTCGACAATGTGGTCTTGGAAGACCTTGTCGTACAAGGTTCTGGGTCCTTTAACGACGCCGGGCATCTTGGATGTGTTTGACTTCTGTGATCAATGGACAAAGTATAGGAAATAACAAGAAGAGTCGATACTGAATGACTGAGGCGTGGGTATGGGAAATGGAAAGGAAGAGGCAATGAGATTCAGAGAGATGTTTCCAACCGCTTGGACCTATACTTGTACTTTTGAATGCTCTCGATGACCGCAGCCTCCGATCTCGACGGCCTCTCTTACAAAATGCTGCATGTGATTGGCTTGATGATCCCCACGTCGACCGTGCCCCTCCCACCTCGCCCCCGGTTGCGGCATCGCTGCTCACTGAGCTCCGATCTCGCACATGACTCTTGACACATCTGCACTTTGTCGTGACGATGATCTGTTTACCACCAAACTGATTCAGAAGGAACGTTAGGCGATTTGGTTTGCGCCTGCCGAATCTGATACTGATCATCTTTGCATTCTCATTGTCTGAAGAGCCGGCGCATACACCAGGTCCGCAGAGCCTGTCTCACAAGCAGTTGTTTGAGCCATCTATGTCACCCAGTGTCGCTTCTTGTGATTACGTATGGTCCTAGCAGGATTTTACCTCATCGAAACAAAATCTCACATTCTCTCCATCGTCATCCCCGCCTTAGGGCGTGTTTTTAGAAGTGCCGCTCTGTATGTCTGTCCCCAGGAGACTGTCGAATATTGATTTTTGATTTTATATACATTTTCTCTCAAACAGCTCCACACTATCTATTATGTTTGACTATAGATTGTCCTGTGAGAATACAACCAAAGCAAGACGATGTCTCACTGCTAGACCGAGGAGACCTACAAAGGTCTGCATGGCTAAGATCTCAATCGCAAGGCGATCCTCCCTCTTAGGCCCTCTCCACACAAGCCACAAATTGAGAATGGTCAAATTTGTAGTGGACACGACCGTTCCTTTCTCATCTGTTTCGACACGCAGTAGTTTCAGCGTATCCAACACCTTCAAGACTTCTCCTACCAATGGGTTCAAAGGCTTCTCGGGCGTGAAAGTGGCTTTTGATGGCTCCAAGAGTCCAGTGCGAGCGTTGAATCGAGGTAGTCTGTGTCGAGGACACGGGACGATGTGGAACAGTTGCGGTGCAGAGTAGATGAAGTTGAAAACTTGAGGGATGAAAAGAAGAATCAGAGTCTTGCTGAAGTGTCCCATGATGCCAACCACAGCAAAGACCATGCCGGCAAAGTAACAGTATGTGTCACCTACAAACACTTTGGCCGGGAACCAGTTGTGCTTGAGTAGAGCAAGAGATACTCCCAGGAACGGCAGCAAAAGGTAAACCGAAAACAGATGCGAGTCAGTCGCCGGGTGAAGTGTGGGCGTCGAGGGAACCAGATAGAATGCGTCGTTCAAGAGAATCAACATGGCGATGACGATAGATTGAGCCACCTCAATTCCGTTGATACCAGCAAGAATGTTGATGCTGTTGGGGCAGAAGATGGAAATAGCTGACATGTACAAATAGTACAATGAACCCAGATCTACGAGCTCTCCTAGGTACGGCCTGAGTGGGATGGGAACCACGACATGGGTGACGCCAAAGTCGACAAAGTACAATCCTAGGATAGGGAGCGATGCGAAAGCCGGGATGAAGAACTTGTGCCTCCATCTGATGTCGAAGAAGTCATCAATGATGCCGAGAATTATGACAGTTGCGAGGGTGCCATATGCGAATCCGTATGATGCAAGCTTAAGCCGTCAGAACATCTCATAGCATTCTTCAGATGCTGCACTTACCTTCTCGAGAGGGAATCGGTGCAAAAATCTGCCTGTCTCGACTACCTGAGCTTCAATCACGATATCTTTATTGCCGCCCCCTGAGGTGGCCGCTACGATATCGTGTTTAAAAGCAAAGGGAAGGAAAGCGATGATACAGAGCAAATATACAAGAGCGCTAACCAGACCCATCATCTCTGGACTGTATATCATAGGTTAGCATAAGTATCGTCTTTACGGATCCGGGACCACTGACAGCTCAATGGGCTGCTTCTTTGACATATCCTTGCCCTTACGTCCGACTCGAATGAATGCATCTCCTGTCCATCTTATGATAGCATATGATGAAGAGAATGCCAATCCGCTCAAGGCAATCGAAGCGAATACTGGGGCGCCATCACTGCTCCAAGTGTTAGAGAGTACGCCAAGGCTTGCTGCAGAGCAAGCCAATAGTGACCACGTCTCAGTGTTGCTGAGTTGTCCAGACATTGTTGTTGGATAGACGGACTCAATCGGTCATTTCCATTGGCCTATTCTTGCTCTGGACGATTGTTGAGAGGTTTCGTTGCACAATGATCTGGTGAGCATTTGTAAAAGGTGTCAACTTGCACATGTTTATGGTGCTTGAATGTTTAAGGCCGCTTAGATCCGAAGCTAAAATCGAATTGAGCCGCGTCACTTCTACTCTGCACAGAAGTAGATTGATCTCAATTTCTACCGCCTTGGCTGTATTGTGAGAAACTGTTCTGAAGTTAAGGTACCTTTTTGGGGTGAAACTCAATGCCTTGAGGCTATGGAAACGCAATTGCATCTTTCGATGACCACTCTCACAATGCGTTTGAGTCTCTCATGTGCACTCGAGGATCAGATTGCCAGCAGATAGTCTTGGAACATCATATCATGGCCAGTCGGCAGATACGCGAACTCAAACATCTAGAAATTCTGGGTCAAGTAACCAGTATATAGCATGATAAGAACATATTGCTCTATTGAATGTTCAGTAGACTTCTTGGTGCGAGGAGCAGGGTTATCCACACAGCATATGATAGGCCTGGCTCAAGTTGAGAGACATGAATGCCATGATCATCTACCATGAGGCAACAAAGTGTTATTGGGAATGAAGAAAATTGTCTTGTTGACCTCAAGAAACAGTCCTTATTCTTACAAATGCCCGAACCGACAAACACCAAAGTCCAGTTACTATTGACATCTTCGTATCGTCCACCGTGATATGTGCCATGCGAACAGTGAATGTGCGCCATTTATACCCGGCCTCTTTTGTACAGCGGAAGGTCGATCTGGATATGCGCGCGGAAATGCTGGCCATTCACCAACCCTGCTTCCTCATCTTGTTGACCATTTTGACAGTGCCACGGAAAGCCTCCTTGAATCGTCTCCTCCAGCGTTCAGAGTGTAGACGCTTTCTCTTAAGACCAGGACGCTCGTGGAAGCGCTGCTTGTTGAAGTCCTGGCGGACTCTGTTTCTGCCGCAAAGTTGTTCGACCTCACGGAAAGCACGACCAACGTCGCCGCCATTTCTGACTTGTACGGTCTTACCGAGAGTAGGCCCAGGGGTGAAATCAAGTTCCTTGACAGGCCTGATCTCGGGCTTGTAGAGACTGCTTATGGAGTTTGAAGATCTGTTGGAGGGTCGAAGACTGGTGAGGAAATCCTCCATAGAGTCCATAGGCTTGACACGGTTCTTCTCCTGAGCAGAAGGAGTGGCGAAGCGAGAGGTGCGTTGTTCAGCGACATTTGGGACGCCCTTAGAGCCATCGAGCACGCTGTCCATCAAATCGACCATTGAGGATGTCTCGTTGCGTTCTTGAACGGGTGCTTGAGTGGGAGCCGAGGCAGCATCTTCCTGAGGAGTAGCCGAGATGTCATGGGACCGTGTCTCCTTCTCTTCTTGTTTGAGCTGGCGAATAAAGGCTTCGGGTTGGTCTTGACGCAATAGGCGGGTGGTGGTAAAAGAGCGGATGGCGAAGGGAGAGAGTTGGTTGCGGTAAAGCGGCGATGAGTATAGCGATAGTGGACGACAGCGCGTCAGCGCCCGCGCGGCAGCCTGTGACAATTCCATGGTGGAAGGTGTGTGAGAGAATGTCTAGCTATGTCGCTTGCGCTGTAGCGGTCGGTGACTTTTCCAAAAGTTCGCCAAGGATTGCGGACAGCGAAGGCAGTCGCGCAGTCTCGACTTGACCCATCTTCAATTCGCTCTTTCCCGTTTCATCCACTCTACCACCCGTGCCATGGCTTACAACAATTATCCCCGTATGGTTTCTTCATGAGTCTCACTCACTTGTTTCGTGTGCTAATCGTCTACAGCTCCGGGATCGTATGGCAGGCCGCCCTATGGCTTTCCGCCCAACATGGGTCCTCCACCAGCCATGGGTACGCGCTTGATCAACATCAATTCTACCCAACCATATGCTAATTGCAATCTCTCAGGTGCTGCACCTGGTATGTCCCCTCCGCCGGGTATGAGTCCTGCCGCAACGCCCCTTCCTGGCCGTCCTACCTCAGTTGCCGCACCCTTCGCTCCGCCACAAAACTTGCCAGACATCAACTTCAACGCTCCCGTCATCCGTCTCGGTGTTAGTCAGCCCGCCTCAAAACCTTCCTCTTATGGTTATGATTCACGCGCTCCCGACAATGCTGCTGGCAATCGCAATCGCGTTGGTCTCGGCGCCGACCAAAGAATGCCGCGCGAAACTGTTCAGCTCGTCCCTCCCACGTTAGAGGAAGTTAGCAGAACTATCTTCATTGGAGGCTTGGTCGATGGTGTTCCCGACGATGCACAACTCGAGGATATTCTGGGTGCTGGTGGCCAAGGTCCTGTCAAGCTTCGTCGCTGGACTCGTGTCACTGATGCTGATGGGAAACCCTGCCGCTTTGGTTTTGCCGAATACGAAGATGCCGGTGCTTTGCAGCTTGCCACTGAGATTCTCAAAGACATCAACGTGCCTCTACGGGAGAAGGGCAAGCTTTTGAAGGATGAGGAAGGGAGTGTCAAGAAGGCCGCACTCTTAGTAGTCGTCGACCAGAACTCTCTCGAGTACATCGAAAAATGGTCAAAACCATCTGCCGAGGAGCTCCAATTTCGTTTGGACACCGCCAAGGACGACTTGAATCGCGTTCTGGCCCATTTGTCCTCTCAGGAGTCTTTGACCAACGGCACAGACAAGAATGGGGACGTCGCTATGGAAGATGGCCACAAGCCAGACGGCGCGGAAGTCATCACCATCCCTGTCTCTGCCGAAGACGAGCTGTCTGATATTCCTGCCGAAATGCGCGAGACTGTCGCCGCCGAAATCGCCGCTTTCAGAGATCGTAGCATCCAGCGCGACCTCGAGCGCCTACGCAAAGAGGAGGAGTTGGAGGCCGCCGAACGAAACCGATCCGCCCCAAGGCCCAGTCGTCTTGCTTCTCCACCTCCTTCTGCTCCATCTGGCCCAGGAGGCGTGAATGGAGTACCTGTCGGTCCCCGTGATCGCACTGTTGCTGGCGCTCCGTCAGGGCCAAAGGGTTACAGGGGTGCGCAAATGCCTAAGGACTACGTCGATGGTGTCAACTTTGTCAACGGACAGCACGAAGATGACGATGACCCGGCTTCTGACTCGGAACTTGAACGACGTCGTGAAGAGAAAAAGAATGCAGAGTTGGAGAAGGTGTATCTGGACCAAGAAAGACGCTGGCTCAATGTTGAAAGGAGACATATCCAGGCACTCGCACGTGCTGATGCAGAGGAAGAAGCTGAGCAAAGCGCTCGCCAACAACGTCGCGAGACTCTGGCACAGAAGTATCGTGAATTTGACGATGAGGAGGAATTGCGAAGACCCACAGAGCTGTTCTACCGTGATCGTAAGGCCTGGATTCGCGCACGTAGGGACTTCAAGCATGCCGAGCGTTCGAGAGATGAAAAGGATCGCGAGGATGAGAGGAAGGAACGTGCACGCGAGCAACGTAAAATGGATGGTGCTCGTGGTATGGCTGACGACTTCCTGGCCGAGGCTGGACAAGAGCTATCAGCTCGCAGTGCCGCAAAACCACAACCGAGAGCCTTTACTCTCAATCTTGGCAGTCTTGGTGGCAATGGCGCAACTCGCGAGGAATCAGAGGAGCCAGAGGAGCAACAGAAGAGAGGTGTTTCAAAGCAGCAGACCATGGCCGAGATGGAAGGCCTGCTCGACGACGAAGACGATACCACTCAAGGCAGTGGAGATCGCAAGAAGGCATTGCTACGTGCAGTCGACTTCAAACCCCTTGCCGCCGGCGAAAAGATGAACGACGACGAACGTCAAGCCGCCACTCGCGCACTCGCCGCCTCAATTCCTACATCCCTTACCGACCTGTTCAGCTGGCCAGTCAAATGGGCACACCTACCCGACTCGGTCATCCGCGAACAGCTTCGTCCGTACGTCCAAAAGAAGATTTTCGAGTCTTTGGGTGTGCAGGAAGATATGCTTGTCGAGGTCATTGAGGGCGTGGTGCGCAGACACGGTCGTCCTGAGGAGATTGTGGAGGAGTTGAGCGATACACTTGACGAAGAAGCCGAGGGACTTGCAAGAAAGGTTTGGCGTATGGTCGTCTTCTTTTCCGAGTCCGAGGCTAGGGGCTTGGTTGTCAGAGAGTAAAAGAACCAGACTCTCTGAGTCTTGAGTCTATGTATCCGTACAAAATTTATTGGCCCTCCCGATCGCTTGTGTGCCCCTCAATCATGTTTCGGTGACTCTGCAAACAGACTGTTAGATGGAAGTAGTTTCGAGGCGACCGATGCATCAATGTGCTTGGGAAAAGATGTCATTCTTTCGTGCAATGCAATCTTATCTACAAATGATCGTTACAACATCCAAGTATACACAAAGAAAGAAGCGAGCGTTGCTACCACTCCTTCCAACACTTCCTTATGCATTTGCGACACCTTCTAAACCTCCTCAGCACCCCTCGGCAGATCAAACAACTTCCTATAATCCACCTTGACACCCCCCAAAACTCCCATTCCTAGTTCTTTACCCCCAAACATAGATCCTACACCCCCTCCCTCACCATCGAACCAGAAATCTCCACAGTTGCGCATGACACCTTTTGTAAATGGATTCTCTCTCCGTTGAGCAAGGACTTCTTGGGCACGGGAGCCGTGGAGTGCAGTAGCGATGAAAGTGTCAACGCCGAGCAGGCGTTTCCACTGCGCAAAGCAGGATTCTTTGCCGGCGGTGTTGTGGCGCGGTGTTCCTGTTGCAGGGCCGCCGCCTGAAGCTCCGATACTGCCGCCTTCTTGCGAGGTAGAACCGGTAGTGAGAGCCGTGACCAAGGGACCAGCGTGGTTGTTACGCATGGCTTCCCAGGTTGTCATGGCGCGGGCGATCTGTGTGAGTTGGACGAAGAGGAGCATAATTGTCCAAGTCATTTGAATGCTGCCCCAGCCGTTGACGAGCAATGTGAAAGGGTCTTTGGACCATTGCGCGCAAAATTCTTCCTTCAGAACCTCACAGTGAATGGCCGAGGACGGTGGCGTAGGTAAGAGCTCGAGGTAGGCTAGTGTAAGTCGGATGAGAAGCGCAATGCCAGTGAGGAGGAAGATGATGTAGAGAACAAAGGCCCGGTGGTTGTTGACACCAACGCAATTGTTTAACCCTAGAGATTGAGGTATTGTTAGCTCTTCCTTACTATTGTGCTTTGAGAGGGGGAGACTAACAAGGACAATGGTGATCATGTCTCGCCACGCAGCGATTGCACCGCCTGCAGTGCTTGCTACGTAATGGTTTCCTGATCATACACATGGTACAGAAGTGTTGTTCGTCAAATGCCTTTGCATCAATGAGCTCTTCGATGGTTGCTTTCTGTTGTCCGCGAGATGCTGAGCGAGGGATATATCCAGGATCCATGAGCATGGCTGTAAAGTAGTAGTATGTACAGAGGCCAAACGCGGCCACAAAGAACAGATTGAGGAAAAGATGACTTGAGAAAGTAGCTGCAGAACTTTAGCAAATGCAGAAAGAATCAGAGTTTTGCTAGCCTTACTGGGAAGAATGTGAGTGATGTATCTGATGCCCACCCATGCAAGAGTCGCTGCGAAAACTCCGGCCAAGAATGGCTGCCGAAGTCATGTCAGTGACATAATAACAAGGCTAAAGGTGACAAGAACGTACCGTCTTATGCATATGCTTCATATCGCTGGGCGCCCATTTCAACAGCTTCTGAGATGCCAACTGCAGAAGGTACGATGTAATCATAGAGATAGGTAAACCGAAATATACGGGCATGATGGAAAGAATGTACAAAGTGATTCCAATGACGACAAATGGCCAGCCAAAGAAGAACCTATCCAGGAACTTTCTCGTATCCTTGACAAAAGCCAGGGGGAAGCTGCGAGGATTGCCCGATGGATCGAAGCCACAATCTGAGAGAGCGCGATGCCATTGTCGTGTCGAGTTCATGTCCTTCGCCGTGACTGCTGGTGTCTTGCCATCGTTGTTTGCGACAAATCGATCGGCGCCGTATTCGAGGAGTTTCTGAATGCAGTTGTAGCTGCCCTTGACCAGAGCCCAGTGCAGTGCAGTAAAGCCCAGATCATCTCTTGCGTGCACATCGGCACCCCATTTCAGCAGCACGTCCAGACAGGCTGGGAAGCCCTTGTAAGCAGCCCACATGAGACTGGTATGGCCTTGCGAATCGGGAATGTCGACAGGTACGTCTGCTTGATGCAGGAGGAGGATGAGCTGAAAGACATTGCCGTCCAGGGTAGCCGAGTGTAGCAGATTGTACCCTTGGTCGTCGGTCAAGAGAGGGTCTGCGCCTTGTTGTAGAAGGAGGTTTACGACATCCAGATGGCAGCGTTTAGAGGCCCATAGCACGGGAGTCGCTTCTGCGTCGCCGCCTTTTGCGTTTACGTTTGCGCCGGATTCAATGAGGTAGTGGCAGAGAGCGTAATGTCCGTTAATAGCAGCCCACTGTGGTGTCTTGTCAGCGCTCCTGGTGTCTGGCGCATCTAGTCCGGGAATATTACATGCAAGGCTGTAATGCCTTGGGGATCTGCTGATGTTGCTGATGCCTTTCCACTGTCGAAGAGTTTCTGTATAGATCGTAGTTCGCCCAGTCTAGCCAGGGCCATCAAGTCCTCCTGGATGGGATGGATCGGCGACGAGGGCATATCATCGAGTTCGAGGTGTCCGTTGCCGTTGCTCGTGGGGGCACTCGGGGTGGTGATGGCTGCAGGGCGCTCGCGACTCGACGGCGCAGAGCCTTCTTTGGTCGCCATATCTCGGTTACTATGAGATTAGAAATTACAGTCGCATGCTCTCAGTGGCCTATGAATGTGCTTGTATAGGTAGCGCGTGCTTACGCAGCCTTGAATTCTTGTGGCGCAGTCCAATCTAATCTACAAACCTGTGGCTGTGTCGCTCCTTCTTCCGTCCTCCGCTCCGAGCTCGTATCCGCCCGCATCCCAGGCCTAGGCATTCAATCCAACCTCCAATCATTCCTCGCTGAATATTTCTGTCCTTTCAACGCCTGAGCTCGACTTGAGCAGTAATCTGCAAGCCTGTCATACCTCATTGATAAAGCTTCGTCATTTCACTCCAAGACTTCTGCTCGGGTAGTCTTCCACTCGCCAGCTTCTCGACATACTCCTTGTCTGTTTCGACACGCTCTAACGAGAGTGAGACTAGATGACCCGTTTCGCTGTCCCTCTTCCAGGCACCATTGAACGCAGCAGCAAGCTTGACCAAGTGGTAAGCCAGAAGTTGGCCTTTGTGAACCTGGGGATCCCGAAGCATCATCTGGTTTGCGTCATCTGTTCCGCCTATTATCACTGGGAGAAGAACATCCACCTTCTCAGCCGTCTCACGAGTGACGTGCTCTGCCATCAAGATCACTTCCCTCTCCACCTCCATGAAGGCTGGCAGCGGAAGGCGAAGGACATCCCGGCCACATGAGTAACGCTTCTTGAGGTCCTCGAGAGCTTGATTGAATTGAAGCTTGAGACATTCACCCAACATGGGAATAGCACGCTGTAACATGGTGCGGTCGTCCCTGGGATTAGAGAAAGTCTGACTGAGCAAGGTACGCGCTTGTCCACCAAGTGGAAATCTGTTGTCCGTGCCGATGCAAATCATCTCGACGCATCTCTCTCTATACTGAGACCACAGGATGACAGGCTCATAAAAGCCATACTGCGCCCCGGCGAGATCTATGGCGTACGTTTCGCCAGAGATCAGAATGGCCTTGAAGACCGTGTGCGACCAGTCCAGGTTCCACTCGCCAGTTCCGTAACGTGTTGCACGAATTGGCCTTTTGACCTTGACCAGCGCTTCGGTGATTTCCGTGCAAAGGTCTGTAATCAAGGGTCAGATCGAAGCTCGAGAAGACTCACATAACACTCACCTTTGAGTAGCCATTCAACAATCCTGGGCATGTGATTCAGGCTATCATTGCAGGATAGTAGACTGAGGCAAGATTCTGCATCCTGCTTGTTCTTGAAGAGTTCCTCTGGAAACTTGCGGTAATAGCCATTTTCTCTCAAGGTAGGTTCGACATTGTAGTCGCCATCGTACACTACGAGGTCTCCATCAATCTCTTGGACTTTGACAATGGCATTGTCAAAAGATTCTCTGCGTATGGTGTACCAGACCTCTTGCAAGAGTCGGCCAGCTCTAAACAACGCCTTCCTGGTCTGCATGTTCTTGCAGCCCCTGCGGTGATGAGGCCAGTGTGCTTTCTGACATTCTTTGGTACAATAACGCACACCTCTTTGAATGGTACCATCGACTTCAGGTGCTTCGTGACAACCAGAGCAGTGGGCTTTTGCGTCCATGGTACCACAGTTGGTACATCTCTTGTCATTATTGGTTTTCTTGGTAGAGGTTTTGACGTCTGAGTGATCGTCGGTCTTGTTGTTCGATGGCTTGATGTCAACTAAGCCGCGTGGATCGCTGGTCGAAATTTGAAACTTGAATAGATTATCAGCGATGGTGGTTGCAGTGGTCTGTGGTGCTGATGCTGCAGCAGGACTGCAACAGATGTCAGATGCTTGATGAAGGTGTGCAAAAACATAACTTACTCGTGATCAGATTGGATGAGGAAGTCATCACCAGGAGAGGGAGAGGGCTTTGCAGAGGATGGTCTTCTCGCAGCAGTCATCTTGTGTGTGCTTGTGGAGAAGAAAAAGTTGTGATGATTAAATGTGGGCAGGAAACCAGAGTAGAAGTTGAAAGTTGTGTTCGACTGCCAACTACTTATTGTTGTGATGGTGATGGCAGTAAACAACACGCGGTGTGAAAGTGAGCTCGTAAACAACACAGTCTCAGAAACAACGAACGCGCCGAGCATGGTTTCAAGACAGTAACTGAGTAAATGTGGCACAGTGATCCATTGCCTTATCTTGACTAGCAGTAACCACATCACCCTTCTTTCACTTCCATCATCTCACAAGCCACCCCTTATGTGTAAGCCAAACAGACATTCTCCCAGCAGTCGGTAGATTTGGCACAATCGGTAAGACCACTCATAAACCCGCAATAAAACCCCTGGAAGTCCTCGGTTCGATCCTTGGATGTAGCGGAACATCATGTTCTTTCTCTCTTGCAAAGGTAGAATACTTTGCAAGCAGGTGGGGGTTTTCCCAGAACTAGCTGTTACAGCTAGTGTGGTTTTTTGCTCCTTGAGATCTGAGATAAGTTTCCTGGTTGCCTCTTCAGGTCCATCGTACATTGAGCAGGGCGATCTGGTACATAGCTTTGAGCTGATCGTTCCTCCCATTGCTGATGGATCGTTGCTCATGCTTTAGCGTCTCTTCTTAGGAAGAGTCTTTTGCTCGCTAGCTCCCTCTTCCACGACGGGCTCGACATTCTCTTTCCATAGCATCCAGTATCCAAACGCTACAGCACTATGCAACAGATCATAGCTCAAAGCTTGTACAGCAGGATGACTATTGAAAGCCTCGAACAAAATCGCAGGCATCTGTTCCAATGGCCCTAAATCTGCAATTCTCTTGTGAGTGAGATACTGGACAGCCATTGAGAAGGTGAACAAGCGCAAAGTCGCCACATGCTGGAATGTGTTGGGGCTGGTCCCAGGCGTTTGATCATTCAAGCTGAGCAGAGGAAGGACTAGCGGAAGCATAAGCAAAATACGCGCGGCAAGTATGGTACAGACAAGCCACTCCCCCTCTCCTGCATATTCAGGTGCTTTGCTGAGACAGTAGTTGTACAACAGAGGCACAGAATACCAGAACGGCCAGTACGACAAGGATTGGTGATTCGAGTTCGCTGGCTGAGGCTTGGTGCAAAGCATGATATAAAACAGCGTTTGCGCAAACGAGGTAGGTAGAATCTCAAGTAGTGCAAAGAAAGCCCAGAGATTCGGTACTTTGCATCTTCGCCCTTCGATGCCCATGTACACTGCGACTGCGAGGGTAGACCATAGGCCAGAAGAAGAAAGAAGATACCGAGGTTTGGTGGCAACAATGGCTTCACCAAAATCTTGGAACAGTGACGAGGTAATTGACCATTGCCATAAATGTAAAGGCGTCCTATTTGCTCCGATCAAGGCTCCTAGAGGAATGCTATGACGTACTGTCCATTGCCGATAGGAGAGGATCAAGACATTCAACATATGGTAGGAAAGAGTAGCGAAGCTAGACAGGGCCAGAATTGCAAGGAAGAGAGGGGGTTTTGGCCTGCCATTGTTAAGGTATGACTGTCTGATGGTGTTCAAGACGATTCCAGTAGAGGCAAGGGCAGCAGCAATATACGTCCAGAAGATCAAGGCTCCCGAGAGATTGGTGGAAGCGTCAATTTCCATGTATTCTTGGATCTGTCTGCGGTGGTCGCAATGTTAGATGGATTGAAGTCAGAATTGAGATGTCCGATGATGATGTTAGAATGGGTGGCGCCGATCATTACCGTTTCGAGCATTTCGATTTATGCATCTTGAGAAAGTGGACGCAGATGCTTAGAAGGATGTATACAAAAAAAAAACAAAGGCATGATAAAAGATACATTGATATTTTTACAGGAAGGGAAAAGCTGCAAGTTTAACCTCTGGTCGTCTTTCTCTCCTCGACGCGTCTCTTGTACCTTACTTCAGCCTTTCTTCTTTCACCACCATCGATCTTGTGACCACGCTTGATCTCCCATAGACCCTCCTTTGCGACAATCTTTGCAGCGCCAGGCTTCTCCTTGATGGCCTCGACATAAGAACCACCGATGATGTTTGATCTGATAACCTTTGTGCCTTGGACAGGCTTGATCTTGTCGAGGGGTAATGAGGGCTTGTCCTGACCAGCAGGGACGTTGACGACAATCTTGCGCATGCCAGGAGAGCTGGTGAGGGTAGCAGTGCCAGATGCAGCAGGCACCTCGACAATCCTCAGCTCACCAACGCCATCCTTAACATCAGTCAAGTCACCACCAATGCCAAAAGAGCCTTGGCGGAACTTGTTGCGCCAGTGAAGTAGGTAGCGGCGACTGCGGGCGGGCTCAACGCCGAGTTCGCGCAGTTGTAGTGATGAGAGAGAAAAGAGAGCATTCCAGTCGGGAATCTTTTGTGCGTGCTGGGACATTTTGCGGCCAATGAGGGTGAGGAAGGTTTGGGCATCGGGAACGAAAGGGGTGGGTTTCGGTATGTCCTTTGCGGCGACTTTTGCGTGCAGGCATCGTAGCTGTGTCTGGACGAAGGAAGTTGTGGTAGGCAGAGCCTTGACGGAGAAAGCCCGCCTGGCGAACATGATGTCTCCGAGATGTCGTGTGCTCGGTTGTGTCGTTATGGAGCACTTTCCTAGATTCGAGAGGAGCAATTGTAGAAGGCGCGAAGGCGAGTGGTGGGCGCAAAGACTCTCTGCTTGACGAACTGGCAGGAAGGTCCAATATTCAGCGCCTGCCAAAAAGTCGCTGTCGCTGCTGCTTGCTGCGCCTGGTCCGTGTGGCACGGCCCGCAGAGCCGCTCCGCATCAATCAAGCCATCGACTCTCTCGACCCTCGGCCCTGCCTTCACTTCACCATCTGAACAATTGTCTTGGTTGCTGTGCGACATCGACAGGATGGGCAAGGGTCTCTCGCCTGCATCGCCTGCCATGTTTAGGTCTGACAATGGGGCCGGCATCAAGGCAGCAACTCAGATGCAAGCTCAAACCCTCCACCCTGCCCAGCCCGCACCACCTGCTTCTGCTACCAACCTTGCAGAGCAGCTCGATGACCAGGAGCGTCGCAAATATGTAAAGGGTATGTCTTCTTCTTTGTTCTTGTTGCAAATCCAGTTACTCATCCTCCACAGGCAAGAAACTTGGTTCTGGTCAATACGCCGATGTCTTCTCCGCACACCTCGTCTCCGATCCCACCCAGCTCGTCGCCATCAAAAAGATCAAAGTCGGCCCTGAAGTCCAGGAATGGGGCATTTCACACGATTCTCTACGCGAAATCAAGTTCCTCCAGGAGCTGTCACATCCCAACATCATTCGTCTATTTTCCGTCTTTTCTACAAAGAATCAGAATCTCAATCTCGTCCTCGAACAGTTGCCGCAGGGTGATCTCATGAAGCTGATCCAGGATACCACAATCGATTATAATCCCAGCGACATCAAAGCCTGGATGAGCATGTTATGCCGCGCCGTCTGGTTCTGCCACCAGAACTTCGTCCTACACCGCGATATCAAGCCCAACAACTTATTGATTGCCGCAAATGGCGAGGTTAAGCTTGCCGATTTCGGTCTTGCTCGCAGCTTTGCCGACCCTCACGCTCCCATGACTTACAATGTCATCACCAAATGGTACCGTCCTCCGGAGCTCTACTACCAGGCCAACTTCTACTCGGGCGCCGTTGATATCTGGTCCGTTGGCTGCGTCTTTGCTGAACTTGTTATTCGATGGCCTTTCCTCCACCAGACCCCTGACGGGGATCTTGCCATGATAGGAAAGATTTGCGAGCAGGTCGGAACTCCTACAGAAGACAACTGGCCTGGCGTAAGCAAATTGCGAGGCTACGTGCCTGTCGCAAAAGAAGACGTCAAGCCTGTCAAGAAGCGTGCAGACTGGGAGGCCAACTTTGGTACTGTTGGGCCTACAGGTGCAGATTTACTCATGCAAATGTTTGCCCTCGACCCGCGCAAACGTCCCACCGCTGCACAAGTTCTTGAGCATTCTTACTGGACTGCTGATCCTCGTCCGTCACGTCTTGAAGAATTGCCTCGCCAGGGAGGAGGTCTAGATGCCATGGGTGAAGATCTCAAGAGACGTGGCGGCGAGCTGCCCAACACTAGAGGCGACAAAGTGGCTCGAAAGATTGACTTCGCCTCTATGAAAGGTTGAGAGATACTTTCAGTCCATAACGAACAACAACTTAGCCTAGACTAGGACTCGCATCGTGACCCGACAGCGTCATGCGCAGCATATCTATCAGGCTGTGGCACAACAGGCGACAGAGTTCTCTCAAAATGACACTCCGGGTAGATCCGCAGACAGAAGCACGGCACATACAGACAGGAAGTGGTCTGGAGAGAACCACAGATAGCTTGTGGCAGATAGGACATTGTCACTTCTGAGGGCACTAGCTACGACAGCAGGGTCACAAGAAGAAAGACTCGCAGGTCTCGACTGATGGCGCGATAGAAATCGAGCTTCATAAAGACTTCAGATATTGCACCTTGAGAAATAGCAAAGCCATAGCAAGATCTGGGATAGAGGCAGTGAAAGCGAATAACCAAAACTTGAGGATATCATATATAAAAGCAACGACTAGGTATTAATTACGTAGGACGAGGGAAAACGAAGCACAAACAAAATCAAAAAGAACAAATTCATCACCACCATACCGTCTCACTCTCTTCCAACCCAAATCTTCGACCCCAGGATATCATGTTCTGTCGTCCACCTCCCCTTCTCAATCCCACAAGGCCACAACCACTCTCCAAATGATTAGTCTAGAACTCCTCTTGGAACTTGGTCTCGCGGGCGGGACTCTGTGCTTTGGGTTGTCCACCAAATGTAGGTGGGGGAGCAAGAGTTTCGTCAAAGTGATCGCGTGCCTCCTCGAACTCGTCTTCGTCGCCACTGACGGCGCTGATGCTGCTGCGGCCGCGGCGGGCAGTGGGGCGTGTTGTTGGCAATTGCTCGTCGCTGGACACAGACGAGATGCTGTGGAGATCAGTGTCGTGGCGGCGGAACGATGAGTCGGAGACTGCATCGCTGGTCACCGGAGCCTCTGCTGCAACGCCGGAGGTCGAGGGCTCGGATGTCGAGAGACTCTTCTTAGCATCTGTGGCTGGAAGGGTAACGGCAGTGGTATCAGATGACTTGACCTTTTCAGGAGTCTTCTCGGCGGGCTTAGACTTGCGGCTGAAGCGAGAGAAAAAGCCGCTCATACGGCCGGACTTGCGGCGTTGGAAGGCGACTGAGCTGGCGGTTGCGGGAGAAGTGACCCCAGTGGGCTCGGACTCGGCGGCGTTACCAGAAACAGCTTCGACAGGAGGAAGAACGACGGCGTTCTCGGAGGTCTCGGGCACAGACAATGGCACGGCTTTGCTGGCGACTGCCTCTGTGTTGCTGGTCGCGGCCTGCGTATCTCTAGCCTCGTCGATACTGGAAAGACTGAGACTGCTGCGTGCGCTTGAGGAGCTGGAGCTAACAATAGTGGAAACATGACGGTCCAATTCTGGACGAAGGCCGCTTTTAGTGCTGTGAACTGTACCGCCGGTAGCGATCCTCGTCATCATGTCTGGTGACTCGGTCTTCTCTAGAGCGCCGTCAGAGGTAGCAACGTTCTCGGTGTCAACAGCAGGGGTACGGTCTGTATCGACGTCTTTGTCCTCATCCTTGGCTCCGGAGTGTTCATCAATGGGGATCGTAGCACCGCCAGAGGTCGATGGCTTATCATGCTCGTGAGCAGCGGCAGAGGCCTTAGTGGCGTCTTCGGTCTCTCTCTTGACCTCTTTAGATCTGCGCTTATCTTCTTTGCGTGCTTGCTTCTCCTCAGCTTTGCGATTCTTCTCGGCTTCCTTTTCAGCCCTTCTTGCAGCCTTGGCCTCAGCCTTCTCCTGTTCTGCATTGTCGTCAGTGATTATAAGAACGTATTCAGATTGTGTCGCTCACCCTTCAGGCGCTTCGTCTCAGCCTTGACTTCCTTCTCACGTTCCTTCTCACTCATCTGCGCACGTCTTCTTTCTTCCTGATCAAGGCGAATCTCTTCGTCTCTGGCGCGTTTTTTCTCCGCGACATCGTTGATCTCGTCAAGCGTGGGTTTCAGCCTACTCTGAGCAATGGCATCAAGTTCGGACTGATCCATGTACTTTCCGCCACCGATGTTGACCTTGCCGAAATTACGCTGTCTGTCCTCACTAGCGGCTGTAGCACGAGCGCGGGCCTTGGCCTCCCACTCTTCCATCATGGCAGGTGTGACCTGACCGGTCTGCTGATACACTTGCTCGTCCATAGTATGCATCTGAGCTTGCACTCTCTTCTCAGCAGCAGCGAGCAGGGCAGCGCGGTCTTGATTGCGCTTCTCGTCTTGCTGTGCAACTGAGTTGTTCAGAGAGGACATCTGATTGCGTATTCTGCGTGATCTAAACTCATCATCAGATGAATCGTCCTCGTTCTGAACAGGCTTCGGGTTGCTTTCGGCGCGGTTTCTGCCGGAACGATTGCGCAATGACAAACGCGAACGAGGCGATTGTGGTTCGTATCCGTAATGAGCGCGATAGCGAGCAGTGCCATCAGGATCCATCTTTGCAAGGCGCTCGTTGGCGAGTTTCTGGGCAGCTTCTTGAAGATGGATGTATTGAACGGCCTGCTGGCGTAGATCAGGCTGGGTGGTAGAGGCAGCTGAAGGTGCGCGGTTGTGTGAGGCGGTGGCAGCGCTGGTTCCTAGGCGTTCTTGGACTTCTGCGGCCTCTTGTTCACGTCTTCTCTTCTCGGTCTGGTCGTACATCTGCTTGGCCATTGAAATTGCAGAAGCACGAAGAGCGGCTTGTTTCTTCTTCTCTTCGACCTCAATGTCCACCGGAGGAGCACCACCGAACATCTCGCGCGGCACGTTGCGTCCCATGTTCTGGACACGAGCAGCGCGCATGGCGTCAGAATCAACATTGTTCGAGTCTTGGGCAGCAGGTGACCTAGACGATGGTCTATTAGCCATGGTAGCGGCATTGAGGGCGTTGTACGCCGAATTGGCAGAATCCGGGTACTTGGGATGCTCTACTGGTGGGGTTCTGGTTGATTGAGACTTGCCCAAAGCACCAGTAGCAGCCATTAGAGCCTTCTTGTGGCCATCCTCAGTGTAGCCATAGTCGAGCTTGGGACCCAGGTTTCCTTTACCCATGGCGAGGAGGGCGGCAGAGTTTCCTTCTGCTGAAGCCTCGGGCTGCCAAAGGTTGAGCTTGGGACCATCTTTGTGTGCAAGCAAAGCAGCCTTTGAGCCAGCTGCGCTCAGCTCTGGTTTCCACAATGGAGCCATCTTATAATCCTTTGCTGCCATTGCTGCGATTCCTGCGTTCTTAGAGGCATCGGGCTTCCAGTGCTCAAATTGCTTGTGACCAGAGTTTGCCAGGTTGGCGGCGGAATGAGCGGAAGAAGTTGTATCAATGCCGACAACAGGGTAACTGGGGAGATCCTGAGGACTGGCATATTTGAGCGACGCTGCGGCACCTGCGAGTGGTCAGTATCGGCGAAGAGCGAAGGATGAAAAGAAGAGTCCTACTGCGCGATGAGAGCTTGTTGTTAGCATCAAGAACATCTTCTTTCTGTTTTGTGCTCTTGCCAGTCTTAGTGACATATAAAGCAGCATTCGAGGCTTGTTCTTGAAGTCTGGTGTCGCGATGTGTGTGAGCAGCGGGGTCTGGGCACACGGGGAGAGGCAATTCAGAGGCCGAGGTGGTTACGGGTAGCGGCGGACCAGTCTTGGAGTCGCTAATAGTGGATCTTGTCACGGGCGGAGGAAGGTCAAGGGCCTTGGAGCCAGGTCTGTAGCTGCTTCTAGCTTCTTGCTTGGTGCTGTTGGTAGAATCGGCCTTGTCATTGGCGACAAGGTCGTTGTGGTAGACATTAGTCGTCGTCTTGATGGGCGTGTCGCTGGTCGCAGAAGTCGCAGCATCGCTGGTCGCGGCGGTCGACTGACTCGGAGCGGCGTCTCCGGTTATGTGGGCTTGAGCAGCCTCGATGGGATTTGATTCTGTCATGGGCGCCTTGTGTTCTTCAATCGGAGTGGGATCAGGAGTATGTTGTTCGAGTAGAAATGTCGTGTCGCCTGTGCTTTTGACTTGGGCAGACTCCATCGGATGCTAGGAATGAATGATGTGACGACGGTTGGATGGCGGAGAGATAGCCAATATTGCGCCCAAAGAATGCATCCACATGTTCGCCAAATGCGCTACGTCACTGCAACCGCCGTTACGTCAACAGCCTTGACTTGCAATTAACGGTGCGACTCGACAACCAGACCGGCTGTCTTGTCGGAAACCGTCGACACTCGTCAGTCTTAGGCCGAGCTATCTAACCATCGTATCAGCCTCTATGTGTTACTGTTCTGCTGGCGAGTAGAAAGATCCCATCCATTTGGTTGTGATCCTCTGCTTACCCCAGTTGATCTGATCGACGTCTGGGTTTGAAGTCCAAGCTCCGTGTCCAGAACCTGATTTGGCCCATGCGTGTATCCAGCTTTCTTGTTGTCCAAGCGCTGCTGCTTCAAGGAGCCCTCTGCTGTCTCTCGCTCATACCATTGATTGATTGTCTCTTCAAGATTGAGGAAGCAATCACTTACTGATCAGTTGCGCCTTCTTTCTCAAATACATCACCACATCTTTCTGACTTGTTGTGTCGCGCATTACAACCAAAGTGCGCATCCAAATAAACTCAATCATGGCACATGTTGACAAATTCGACCGCTTGCTAAACTTCCGTGATGTTGGCGCATTCATCAACGAACTGACTGGCTCGAAGTGAGATTCCCATACGACCTGTTATGAACGCTTTGTAACACCCCCATTAGGAAGCTCAAGTCAGGTATGCTGTTTCGAAGCGCCAGGCCGGACGAAGCTTCAACCGAAGATCGCCGACGACTAAAGGACGACTACCACATCCACACTATCATTGACCTGCGCACAAAATCTGAGCATATTGTTCAAGCCCAGAAAAGGTCTATTCCTATACCGTCGGCCGAGCCTGTTGCTCCTTCCAACAATCAAGCTGCTGAACCCGTCAAAATCCCCGGTCTAAACTATGCCGAGATCAACTTCAACGGCTCCTCGTATTCGTTTGCCCTGATTCGTCAATTGCGATACTGGTCCGCTGCCAAGCTCATTGCTCTTATGGCTGCAGGATATCGCACTCAGGCCATCAGCATCTTGGGTACGGAAGTCATGTCTGAGCGCGGTCTTATCGGTCTGGCTTATGACTCGCTCGCTCACTGTACCGCTGAAGTGCTTGCTGTGTTTCGAGTTCTGGCTGACGAGAAGAGCTATCCTATTGTGGTGCACTGTACACAAGGCAAAGATCGCACTGGCTTGACTATTTTGCTTGTTCTCTTACTATTGCATGTTGATACCGCAGCCATCAACACCGACTACATGCGGACACAGCAAGAACTCGTATCTGAACGCGAGGCTCGAATCGTTGAGATGAGAAGTATCGGTATGCCCGACTCGTTTGCTGACTGTGATCCTCAATGGGTGGAGAGTGTAGCTGCTCACATCAATGAGAAATATGGCTCCATTGAGGAATACCTGCTTCACTGTGGTGTCAATAAGGACTTGCAGCATACTGTCAGACGAATTTTGCTGCATTAATACCTAGCTTGCTGCAAACTTGGTGAATAGGATTTACCCTTTCTGTGCTATACCCTTTACCAATTCAAAGGTCGACCCAGGTCCTTCAGTCGATATATTTGTGGGCACGTACGCTGCGCGGGGCACCCTGTTCATGCAGGTTCGTGTCAGTACGAGCTCGATATCTGCTACACGCTCACTTCCGCAAGCCAGTAGTGCTTGACTTCGGTGACAGCATACATGTTGACAAGTCTGTTGGTTGTTATAGCCATCGGGCGAGGTTGTTCTGTTCAGTTATCTGTATCAATAAGATTGATGTCAAGACCATTGACGTTACCCAGCCCGGCTAGTTCAAGACAATGACATGGTAGCCTCTTCCAGTACCAACCATTGGGTGGACAGTCAATACTCCCACCAGAGGTCTTCAATAATAGCCAAGTAAGCACATGCTGACTACTCTAATGTCAGAATCAGAAAAGACGAACAAGGAAAGAAAATAGAGAAAGGCAACCAAGCTTATCCATGCCAAGCATAATTTACAACGCCCGATTCCCTACGCACAAACCCTCTTGAACCCACACCCTAGTAAAAAAAAAAAGTTTTACTCTGCTCTTGCAAGCAAACAAAAGATAAAAGAAAGGTCGTACCCGGGATCGAACTGGGATTACCGGAATCAGAATCCGATGTGCTAACCATTACACTATACAACCATTGATGGAGGGCATGTTGAGGGTAAAGATATATGTAGCTTATTCTGATTAGAATCTGTCTTGTCAGCTTCACAGTCTTCGTTGTCACGTACTGTATACACAACACAGCTCGAGAGACCTTGACATTGCACATTTGTCATTGATCCTTCGTAAGACCATGGCGATATTTGCTTCTTCGAAGTCATTACTTGTAGCATATATCGTGCTTTTATTGAGGATAATCAATGCTGCAATTTCTCAATGCTCTCGCGCCATGCCGATGCCCTGAAGGTAATTGCACACCGCTACCTGTAAGCTGACCATGAAAGTTCCAAAGGCCAAGCCTGGTGTTGAGTATTTTTACCACTCGTTGTACTTCACGATGCCATCATCACCTAGAAGTAACCTCCACTGTGATCCCAGCTCTTGATTCATACGCCAACCACGATGAGCATTCCAGTACAACCGTCTCACTTCTCTTGCCTTAGCGCCATCACCTGGATACTTGGTACCCGCAGCCATATACCGGAAACCCAATTGCTGGAACTTTCTTCCTGTCCTTCCGCTGGGACGAATTTTGTGGCTGACACTCATGACTCTCAGAGCAGGCATTTTAGAGGCTGCGCAAGCGGCTGCTAGGAAGAAGGTTTCGAGCTCCGGGGCAGGTTTTGTACGGAAGTTTGAGGTAGATGGCTCTTCGCCGTTGAGACGGGCGTCGCGTTTCTCGTCCTCGTAGCCGTAAGAGTCTGGTGGTAGTTGGTCCATGGCGAAGAAGGAATCGCTTGAATCGTAGTCTGATGACGAAGCTTCACTACGACTGACATGGTGGGCGGTGTCAAGAGAATTGTCCATGTCTTCGTCTTCCTCGTCCTCTTCTTCTTCTTCTTCTTCTTCTTCTTCTTCATCGGAGGACTCTGTGTCACGGTTGGGGTCCAGTTCGGTGTACCAGCCGCCGTCAGGCCTGACGGCACTGAGCTCGACAGTGAATACTTTCAGCTCCCGCCATTGCTGCTCGGCACCTTGTTTGGTTTCTTCTAGCGGCAAGAAGAGATCTGGAGTCACGGAAATCGGACCGCTCAGCTTCAGGTTAGTTAGACAGGGCGCTGTCTGCGAGAACAGTCGCAACGACGCGGATAGATCATCAACATCGGATGAATAGAAATCACCACGGACATCCCCGTCGACGAAATTCCCATTGGCTGGCTCTCTGCTGATCAGATTCAAGTTGAACTTTTTGAGACTTTTGGGAGTAGCAAGTTGAGTCAATTGCTTAGAGAATTCTGAGCGCAGTTGTCTCCGCTCATCTGATCGTCGTCTCTCCATGTCCCAGAACGAGCAATCGGTAGTGTCGAGGTTGGGTAGTCTCGACATAAGTCCAGTGGTGATAGCCGGTGCTAGCTTGCGCGCGGTATCACCATGAATAGTCAAGGAGGTCACGTTATGCAATATAGGCAGACTCTCGGAACTGAGTAATTGGAGATACGAATCCCGGTAGCGGAGCTCGAAGAGATCGTATCGTTTCCCTATGCTTCTTGCCATCTCGTCTGCTCTCAGTTTCTCTTTGTCTCGGCGATTGATATCCATGGAAGAATAAAAGTGTAGAAGATGCAGATCAATAGGTCTGGAGCCATCTCCGGCATCTATGGTTGCCAGTGCGGAGAACAGATCGGCCATAGCTTTACTGAAGGCCTTGTCGTTGATGTGCCTGTCTGCTTGTCTCTCGAAACGTCCGCAAGCATTGTCATCGTAGTCTGGAAGATTAATGCTGAAATCCACACGTCTGACAGCTGTTCGGCGATGTGTGTACGGTGACTCGAGGACAAGTGATTTGACTTTGTCTAAGTCATCGTTCGAAAAGGACAAATGCGAGAACGTGCGCTCTTCTATCGCGCGCTGCCATGCTCGAGATATGATGGCATATTTGGTCAGTCGCTTTTCCTTGACGACAACCAGAGTGATGATCCTGGCCAAGAGTTCTGGGGGCAATGAATCCATGGACATTATTTTTCTCATGGCATATTTCGAATGGAGAGTTCGAGAGATAGTGATCTTTGAGAAGTGTGAGTGGTTCGCTTCTGGACCATCGGTTAAATCAGGGGCAAAGTTGGTCTTCCATCGACGGAGGATGCAGCTTGCGCAAGAGCCAGCTCTGGCTGATCTTCTGAGGATCGACTCAGGGATGCATGTGTCGACTCATATCTCCACCAGCGCGTCGATCATATCACAAGAATAATTAAGAGAGGTGCATGGCACAGATGCCAGCTTTGACTACAGCCTGGCTCCGTCCCGCCCAACACCATCGCCAAGACTTTCAACGACATATCCATCCGTACATCCCAGTCTCGAATCAGTTCTGACATATACCATCCGGCGACCATAGCGTTTCATCGTCTTTATACAAAAATAGGAAGAATCTCGATATCGCTCAATGACATGGAAAATCGAATGACAGAACGTGATAGCTTCACCTGCTCTCGATCTTTACCGATGTGTCTACGAAAGCAAACGACCTTAAAGGATTTCCATACAAGCGGAAGAGTCATTGCCTGAGCTGATCCCTACCATCTCGTCCGCGGAGGCCTTGAAGAACCCCACATCTCAGCAACATAAGAAGCCAATGCTCTTGAATCCGGTATAATGGCTACGTCTTGAGTACAAGACCGGCACCTTGATTCTCCCTAACGCTAAGCACTAACCCCAACGCAGTAATACTCATCGCCCCAGAAGCTGGAAGCGCAGTTTTCTCCATTCGCACCCAACACTGTGTTCCACGAGTACAATTGTCCCGTCGTGATTCCAAATCTGCTAGCAAATGCACTGCACGACCCGCCGGGGTTGGCTTTGCCGAACTTGTTACAGTTGCTTGTGATGCCAGTTTGCGTAGGTCCGGGTGCAGTCACTGTCGTCTTGCTAGAAACTCCAACGCAGTAGTACTCGTTACCCCAGAATTGGGAGGCGCAGTTCTCGCCATTAGACCCCAGGACGCTGTTCCATGCATACAGCTGTTGAAGGGAGATACCGGCGCGGCTAGCAAATGCACTGCACGATCCACCTGGATTTGCCATCAGATACTTGCTGCAGCTTGAGATAATACCAGCTTGAGTAGGGCCTGGGGCGCCCCCAGCCACTGTGCTTGTAGCTTTGATGCTTGTGCTAGGCGCAGAGGTTGTAGGATTGCTGTTGCCGGACACACCGACACAGTAGTACTCGTTGCCCCAAAACTGCGAGTCGCAGTTCTCGCCATTAGATCCGAGCACACTGTTCCAGGTGTACAGCTGTTGGAGAGAGATACCTGCGCGGCTAGCGAACGCCATACATGTACCGCCCGGGTTTGCCATGAGATACTTGTTGCAAGTCGATACGATGCCGGTCTGTGTCGGACCCGGAGCTCCAGACGTTGACGATTTTGCCGTGACTGAAGCCATCGTCGTCGAGGAGGCAGAGCTAGTGCTGGACGATACACCGACACAGTAGTATTCATCACCCCAGAACTGAGAGGCACAGTTCTCGCCATTGGATCCAAGCACACTATTCCACTCGTACAGTTGCTCGAGTGAGATACCAGCACGGCTAGCGAAGGCGGTACACGTACCTCCTGTATTCGCCTTCAAATACGAGTTACAGGTCGAGATGATGCCTGACTGAGTAGGCCCGGGTGCTCCATTGGAGGCAGTAGTT
Source organism: Aureobasidium sp. Y128-05A (assembly GCA_037042735.1). Classification (NCBI taxonomy): domain Eukaryota; kingdom Fungi; phylum Ascomycota; class Dothideomycetes; order Dothideales; family Saccotheciaceae; genus Aureobasidium; species Aureobasidium sp. Y128-05A. The sequence goes on from JAXQKC010000101.1 coordinate 256,162, forward strand.
GGACTGCCTGAAGACGTCGTTGGCACGTCACCGTCATCTGTGTCCCCGCCCTGGATGTCTGCAGTAGCTACGCAGTACGAATATCCCGTCCAAAGCCCACTGCAATCTTTACCTACGGCCAAGTTTAGAGCATAGAACTGCGCAATGGTCAAGCCGAAAGTGTCGAGCACATCCTGGCATGAACGGCCTTTCCACACGTCGGTATAGTCAGTGCAGTTTGGAGAAGCCCCATCGCGAACGGGCAACGTGCTCTTGGCAACTTCCTCAACCTGATCGCCAATGTATAGCTTGCCGCAATAGCGAACGTCCTGCTCGAAAGAGCAAGAGGCATCACTAGCATTGATACCCTGATTCCAAGAGCTGAACGCATCAAGGTCAACGTTGTAAGCTGCGGCTGCACGCGCACACTGGGACGAGTACCACGAAAGAGTGCCTTGAAATGCACTACCGTCGAAGTAGTAATTGCAATCGTCTCTAGTGCCACTAGCTAGTGGCTTACCAGTGGCTTGAGTGTGGTTGAATGTGGTTGTAGCGGATGGCAGATCGGAGTAGCGGGTGAAGGCTGACACTGGCACAGATGTGGCTGAAGCATATCCAGCCCGCCCACTGTAAGTGTTGATATCACCGACTGGCTGAACACAGTAGCTCTCGTCTGCGAACAGATTCGTACAATTCTCGTTGATGGCAGTATTGAGAAAGCGGAAGTCTGCAAGCGAGATACCAAATTTGATGGTTATCAAGTTGCAGTAATCCCCAGACACGGCCTTGTAGTACTTCGCGCACTCAGTATTGGTTCCATTGGCTACGTCACTGGGTGAAGGCACCATAGCGGTAGGCGTGATCAGCGGAAGTGTGACAGCTCCAGACGGTGGCAGGTACGGCTTTCCTGGAGAGGTAATGCAAATCTGCGATCCATTCAATCTGTTGAGGTTGTAACAGCCAGAACTGATCACTGGATTCCAGGATTGCAGTTGAGCAACGGTGATATTATGAGCATCAGCGATGCCATCACATGTTTCGTTGTGCTTCAATGTGTATACTTGGCATGTGTCTTGCAGACACAACTTACCCGAAGTGGGGAAGTCAGCGCAGTACGCTTGCAAGTTATTATTCATAAGAAGCCAAGCTGTGCCGATTCCCTGAGAGCTAGAGATCGAATAGCAATCGTCACCAGCTTGGATGGTGTACTCTTTGCCGCTACAGGCAGTTGGCGTAGGAGCTTGGGTGCTTGTAGGACTTGATTGGCTTGTCAGTCATGGTTGGAATAGTCATCATAAGTGTGATCAACTCACGTGTAGAATTCCAGAGCTGTTGTTGCTGTTAAGGGCTGGCCTGTGATGCCACAGCTTGATGTTCGAGACTGGTACAGAGATTGTGAGGCCAAGGCGGGTCCGTCATAGTATGGCGAACCTGCTTGGAATCGAAGGTTCTTAATCAAGCACAGATCGCAAGCATCAACAGGTTCTACGTTGGTTGTGTTGTCTCCAAAGACAGGATCGCCGCCTACAAAGAGATGAGCAAGGAGGGGAATTTAGAGAGTAGGATGACAAACCTTGCGGATCAGCAGCATACGCTGCCTGGGCTGCAACATTGTTACAGAACCGATTGGCATCCGTAATACAACTCAGGTTGTATTCGTAACGAATAAGATCAGGAATGATGCGCACGGGCATGGTCTCGTCGTCGTAGCCAGTCCAAGTTTCTCCTTGACAGCTTGAGGTCACAGTAGACTCATAGCTAGCTAGGGCAATGTCGCATTCTGTAGTACAGACATTTTCTAGAGTACTGTTGGGGTAAAAAGATCCTGCCTGTAGAGATGCAACGATAGGACTACATCCGATATCAGCTAGTAAGGCATTGGTACAAGCCGAAGACAGGCCTCTGGGAAGAGTAGATTGGGTAAGGAGTTGGGTTGCCTCGATGACCGAGCCGCTGATGAAGAACAAAAGGGGAAGACGAGAAGATAAAGAGCGGGACAGCATGGCGAGGCCAGCCAGTACACGGGGATGTGTAAGTACAGAAACTAGAGAGTAAACGAGTGAATAGTCCACAACCAAGAGGCCGCCAGTACAAGAAGAAAAGAAAATGGAGGAGGATCACCTCGAGGCTATGTCTTGCTGAGATCGTGGTGGCTGATCCCTCTCGAGGCCTACCTCTTAGTCGAAGCACTTTCACCTCGTCTTGCTATGTTGAAGCATAGCGCCGAGCTACATCCTCATCAATCAAACGAGCATATATCCTGCGGACAATCTCCAGTGGAGTCGGCAATAAGCTCAACCGAAACAAGGGCGGGCGCCTTCGGCATGCTTGATGTGCCGTGATATTTGATATAGTTAGTTCTCGTTGTATGCAGGGGAAGCGTTTGTGTCTCGAGAGTCAGAAGCTGTCTATCTAAATGAATTTGCCAAGAGCCGAAGGATTGATGCGACAAAGTGATCTTCGAGCCGGGCTTGTTGGGATAGCATGAAGGAATAGCCGTGCACATGTAGCCGGTCTACGATGCGTCAAGAACTACCCTCGTCTCGGGCGCAGGTAAAGTCATCAGATGATCTTTCTCGCAGACATTTTCCTTGCTTCAAGCTCGCGCAATGGTATGAGAGAATTGCGACGGCAATATGTTAATATGAGAAAGTCGTCCATGAGGCAGTCAAGCTTCAGGTTCGCTTGTCAGGGTCTAACAGCCACGTGAACAGCCACAGGCAAGAACGATCCATAGCCCGGGAAGGGCTGACTGCCAAGACCCAGTCAGATTCTTTCAACACGGACATGATCACTCATGTACCTGACTCTCTCGACGACTTTGCTGCAAAGCACTTGTAGGGCATGATTCGATGGATCCACGCCAACACCATGAAATTTTTCAGCTCACAACCCGCCCGGGAATCATGTTCCGAGTCGCCATGGCTGAGATAGGCATCTCGCTGCTGTATCCGACCTCATCTATGAAGCTCACTTCGGACACGCCAAGGACGATCGCGTTCAGTATGCAGACAAACATATAACTCCTTAATGATCTGCGGAAAGCGCTATAGCTGTATGATCCCAAGCTAAATTCTGGCGCGAGAATAATGTAGGTCCGCGCATTCTGCGCCGTGTGTTGAACAGTGCTCGCTTCGTCTCTGTAATCCTTCCAATGCAGAATGCAGGGAGGCGATGTGAGGCCATCTACTGACTCTGATCATTTGCAAGGATCAACCATGATGGGGAAATTGCAGCAGAGCTCCAGACAGGATCATCCTTAGCCGACCAAAGCACGGTCTGTTGGGCATGAGACCGCGCCAAAGTCATTATACCATACAGTAGCTTTCTTTTTTTTTTGGGAGAATATCCCGAGATGACCGTCGTGGGTCCTTCGGTTCGACCAACATAGATGGCAAGACCGCCTGCTCAGAGCAACAATATCAAGGCTCGCGCGCCGTTCTCGTTCAACGCATCAGCCTTCTCTCGTTACGCTGACGGTCTGTCCTTGCATGCCAGAAATGGCGTCCTTTCGTTTCGTTACACTCATTTGTTCTTTCTTTATACTGCATCAAGTCATCCTCGCGCATCCGCATAGAGATTTGCATCATGCTCACAAAGACTTGCACCATGCCCATGCTCTAGCACACCATCAAGACTCGCCATCATGCGTCAATCCTGCTTCGATCTTTGACTATTCTGTCAAGAAGCGTGAGGACTTCCAAGCTTCGACATGTGAAGTCGATACAAATCCTCTTCATAGCATCGTAGCCCGTCAGTCTGCAGCAACTGACGATGACTACTCTTGTTCCGAGACCAAGCCATGCTCCAATGGTGCCTGCTGCTCGAAGAAAACAGGCTATTGCAACTATGGGCCTGATGCCTGTGGCCCGGACCTTGGAAAGAACCCATCCCCAAATGAAGTCTGCTGGAGCAATTGCGATGCCGTCGCAGAGTGTGGACGTTATGCCCTTCCGGCCGGAAAAGAGTGCCCTCTCAATGTTTGCTGCAGCTCGTTCGGCTTCTGTGGTATGACTGACGAGTTTTGTAAAGCTGGAGATGGTAAGGACGACGACGACATCGGTTGCCAAAGCAATTGTAAGCAACCAGGATCCGGTTCGTCTGATGGAGACATGCAATCTCGTGTCATTGGTTACTATGAAGCCTGGGCACATGACAGAGACTGTCAAAGCATGGATTTCAAGGTTGGAACGACTTTGACCTCATATTCTAACAAAAATTATACTGACTGTCACGATCTAGCAAATCCCGGCCGGCGCATTTACACATCTATACTTTTCTTTCGGATATATTACTCCCGGCGATTTCAACATTGCTCCCATGGATGACCTTAAACTATCACTTTTTGCGGATTTTACTGAAGTCAAGAACGAAAATGCTGATCTTAAAGCTATCGTTGCCCTGGGAGGCTGGACCTTCAACGACAACGGTACTGCTACTCAGCCTGTCTTTTCTGATATGGTCTCTTCAGTTGAAAATCGAGCCATGTTTATCGCCAATCTCATGTCTTTTATGCGCGAATACGCGTTCGACGGCGTCGATTTTGATTGGGAGTTAGTATATTCGTCACGGTTGTGCTTTTTTGTCATTCTGACGAGTTTCTCATAGGTATCCTGGAGCACCAGATCGTGGAGGTCATGAGGACGATGGCAAGAACTTTGTTACCTTCCTGAAGGAGCTTAAAGAGGCCATTAGCAAAGAGCCAGTCGAGTACACAGTGTCCTTTACCTCTCCTACCAGTTATTGGTATTTGAGGTGGTTCGATCTGAGTGCAGTCGAACATGTTGATTGGATCAATGTTATGAGCTATGACCTTCACGGGATATGGGTGGGTCGCCAGTTTAGGAAATCTTCAAGAACCATATCACTGATCGTCGCTTAGGACTCAACAAACCCTATTGGCAGTCACGTCCTTGCTCACACTAATCTCACAGAAACAAAGCAAGCACTGGATCTTTTCTGGCGAAGTGAGTTTCCATCGAGATGTTATCCCTGAGAGATATCTAGCTGCTGACCATACGCTGCAGACGACGTGCCGGCCAATAAAATCAACCTTGGGTTCGGCTTCTACGGTCGTTCTTTCCAACTCTCGGATCCATCATGCTACAAACCAGGGTGTATGTTCAAGGGTGGAGCCGACCCTGGCTCATGTACTAAGAACTCTGGAACCCTGTCATTCCGCGAGATCCAGGCTATCATTGACCAATTCGACATCGAACCATACTGGGATAAGGAAGCCGCAGTGAAATATATTACATGGAATCAAGATCAGTGGGTCTCGTACGATGACGAAGACACCTTTAAGCAGAAGCTCGAGTTCGGCAATAAGCTCGGCATTGGTGGCATGCTGATCTGGTCCATCGATCAAGACACAGACGACCTGAAGGCATTGTCGGCACTTCTTGCGCCCAAAGATGTGACTGCAAAGGGCAAACAGGCGAACGATGCAGCCTATTGGCAAGATGTCACCAGTGCCGATTGTTACGTGACGGACTGTGGAGGGTCATGCAAAGCTGGTTTTCTCTCGATCACAAAACAGCCGTGTGGTGGTGCTAAGCCTGTTACCCGTCACTCCAAAGGGAAAGACAGCTCTCTATGCTGTCCGATCACAGCAGCTCCTGATCCAGACAAGTGTACTTGGCGAGGCAGCGCACCAAGTTGCAATGGCCATTGTAACGACAATGAGGTTGCCGTCGAGCTCAATCGCTGGGGAGATGGAGATTATTGTGAGGACGGCAACAAAGCATATTGCTGCGAGGTCAGCGACAAATCGAATCAATGTTACTGGACTGGAGTTGGTAAGGACTGTCGCACTGGAGATGAAACATTCACCTTTGCTGGTACCTTCCTGGAGACAGTTGTTGATGTCATTGAGCTCTTTCCTCCAACCCTGATAGGCGTAGCCCTCGACGACGCACTATCAGGACTTGACATGGATCTGCGAAGAAAATACTGCTGCCCTCCTGATGATGCTAAGAAGTGGAAGAATTGCGCTTGGCACGGTGAACCAGGTAGCTGCTTCGACAATCATTGTGACCTCGGTCACCAAGTGCAGCTTACGAGCAGCGACTATGGACTCGGTGAATCATGTTTTCCAAGATCAGAACGCACCAGGGTATACTGTTGTGATGCAGCAGATGGCGAATCTCCCTTCCTTCCAGTACCTTTGGAAGATTTGTTCCCCCACCCTCCTGAAGGAGACGATATCAATGTTGACAGCAACATTCAAGTTGACAACACCTGGGGCACAGGCGATGCCGAGACTTCAGATGATGAGCCTAATGACTCTACTTTTGGCTTTGTTGTGCTTGCATCACCCAAGGAAATCCAAATATCTCTGGACAAACGCGACGGTGCTGACTGGGAGCTGTTCAATTGTAACGACGCAACCAGTGAAGAGGCTCAGACCATTCAGATTTACTGTGGCAACGAGAATACAACAAAATGCGATGAGATTCATCTGGGTCATGGTGTTCCTGGTACCATTCTCGAAATGCCACCTGGTTGCGGACCTTCAAAGTATGCTGTTGCTAAGTCTTTGGTAAAGTCTGACTCGCAACACTTCCCAAATCACCTGGAGAAGAGATCATATGCGCATAAGCCAACCATCTACGATCTGACATTCGACTTCGAGTGGCGACGTGTACCTCGTGACATGGGCGAGACTCAGATGCGTCTCGACTACAGCAACGAGGTTGGATATTGGGACAGCATTGTCAACAAAGCTGCATCGAAGAAGCGCAAGCGTTCTCTCGAGGATGCTGGTGGCAACCACAAACGGTGGCTTGAAGAAGAATGGAGAGACGACATGCATCACGGTGCCTTGAGCGCGTCAGAACTACACAAGCGCTGGTTCGGAGAAGATGTTCTCGATTGGCTAAGAGGTCTCTTCAACTCGAACATCAAGCCTGAGTTCACGCATAACTTGAACACCGTCTTCACTGCGAAGTTGATTGAAGAAGACTGGACCTGCAACATCAAAGGTGTTGACACCGAAGCTCACCTCTTAGTACAGGCTCTGCTTGATATTGATGTTAAGACATCATTCGGTATTACTATCATCGCAACACTGGGTGATCCGATCAGCTTCCAGGACTCATACCTCTACTTTAAGAATAAGGGCGAAGTCTCGGCTATCTTTACTCTCGATGCACTGGGCAGAGCATCTTTTGGCAAAGATCTTGAGTTGCTGAACCTCGCAAACTTCCCCGGTGCGACATTCTCAATCCCCAAGCTGGTTACAATCGGTCCCAATTTCCGCTTGATCGGCAGAGTCGACGCCGAGATTCAGCTCTCTGGTCATCTCGAATCCAGAGCTCGTATCGCATCATGGGACATTCAACAAACTTATCCATCTCAAACCGACTATGAGCCTAAGGATCTTGACAAGACAAACGTTGACGGCACTGGTGACTTCAAAGGACTATCACAGCCGACTTTCGACTATCAGGTCAGCGCAAGTGGCTCGCTATCCGCACATCTCAAGCCCACTATAGAGTTTGGTATCACATTCGACGACATGTGGAAAATACCTTCGGCTCGCGTACAAGTCATTGCCGATGGATCTGTCACCTTGAACGCCGAAGCTAGCTCAGGTGCTGACTGTCCGTTCACATACTCTGTTGATGTTGGAGCCAGGCTTTACTGTCACACTGATGCAAAGATCTTCAATGGTTGGAATGTCCCAGATTTCGATCTGTACCCTCAAGTCACAAAGACTGCCATTGAAGGTGGTACTTGCCCATCATCTAAAACCCGGCGTAGTATTGAGGATTGGCCAAACTCCTCTAATTACTCCTCCAGTATACTTGCCGCACGAAACATCGATGTCCTGCAAATGACCGATGTCAATCATTTCAGCAAGAGAGCTGGCGTATATGGTCCTCCACTTCATCTACCACGCTCTAGCTGTCTATTCTGTCCTGTCGAGGACGATGCTGACGACACTGCCGCTTGTGATGTAGATGATGATTCTTCTGACGCCGCCGGTGCCAAACGCGACATTTCGCTCCTCACAACACTGTCAGACAATCCGGAACATCTCGTGGACTTGGAGAAGCGAGACAAGAAAGACCCCAAGTTTTGCGGGGGTCTTATGCAGATTGTTTCTCCGAACTTCGACCCTTCAGGCACTGCTGCGAAGAAGCTCCCCAATATCCCTGTATACGGCTTCACAAGTCCGAATTTCTGCAAAAATGACTTCAGCTTCGGACTCTTGCCGACTATGCCTGCAAAGGTCACTCCATACTCCACAGAGCATATCCTGGAGTTCCAGCTTGTCTACAGGTTCTTGGAAGAACTGTCGAAGAGAAGAGGAGAAGTTCTTCCAAACCCTGAGCCCAAAGGTGATGATGTTGATCTCTGTTCTTACATGACAAAGTATTGGTATGAGTTGCCAGACAAGATAACAGCGAAGGGCTACACAGACAAGCCCATTCAGATCCTTGCCCAAGCATACCCGAGCAACAAGGTCAACACTAATGAGTGGGTGCTGCTATGGCAAAAAGTCAACAGTAAAAAAGAAGGCATGTGGGGCGACCATGTAATCACTACCGACGACAACCTCTCCTCGCAGACCGAGAGCGACGTCGACAAACTCATCCGCAACATTGCCGAAGTGCTCGCCGCATGGCAATATCACATGACATCCGACATCGCCACTATCTTGACCCGCCAGCGCAACCGTGTGGCCGAGTACTTTGACGCCATCGAGACTGCCCTCAACGGAGTGACCTACGACTACGAGGAAGAGGACGACGATGGAGATGTCGAAGTCATCACCTCGGAGCCCTACCAGATCGTCGGTCTGCGAGCACAGTGGGAGGCGTGGTCGAGCGACATGCTCGATCAAGCAGAGTCGAAAGCCAGAACCTACATGGACGAGAATTTGAGAAACCTGCAGAACGGCTATGCCTCGGACTATCAACGTGATGCGGCTGCCAAAGCAGCGGCGAAAGGCGACAAAGGTCCTCAAAAGGTGATAGCTAAGATTGATGCTCTGGCGGGTGCTGTCAACAAACGACCGACATGGCAAAAGCTATTTTAGAACATGTTCTTATATATTGCTACCAACTATCTGTCTTCTGTTGAAAAGATTATTTGTGATTGACCTCGAAGTTGATACCTCGTCGAAACAGAGGTCAGGGCCAATGTATCCAGTCAACATTCATCTGCCAAAAATGTGAAATCGATGACAAGCAAGATGCATCATGAGATTCTGAGTGGATTAGAAAGACTGATTTTCGAATTGCCCTGCATATGTGTGATTGATGAACAAAACCATCAGATTGTGAAAGATACTCGTCTGTCTCTATCCTAGAGGGAACGTGCACGGCGAGATCTGAGCTATAGTATGATCGTGTTTTGTGGTTACTACATGTCATTCGTGTATATTATAAGTCGATCAGGAGAGAATTAGACAGACGATTCAAGCCTCGACACAAGCCTCTATGAGCTTCCATTGAGTGGCCATTGCCTCATTCGCAAAGTCTTGCAACTCATAGTCCTTACCCTTGCCATCCGGACCGGCATCAAAGACTTCATAGGAGAAGTAGCCACGGAAGCCTGTCTTCAAGACAGCTTGAGTGAAGTCGACCACAGGTAGATAGCCTTGGAAGGGAAGAGGTCTGAAGTCATGGCTCCAGCGGCCTCTAGGGCGTGTACCAGACTCATCGACGTCCTTGCTGAAGGGCTGCTTTGGCTTGTATGCATCGCTGATCTGAAGCAAGTAGATCTTGTCTGCTGGAACGGTGCGGGACAGGTCATCGAGTGATTCCTTCCAGTCCTTTTCCAGTTGATCCTTGGGCTTTTCAACCAAGCCTGACTCGGTAGTGGGATCTGCCCATTCGTATCCGGCAGATTGGAAGGTATCTAGACAGAGACCGACATTAGGGCGGTTGACCTTTTGGACAATGTCCCACACGTCTTTCCAGGTGGGAGCATGAGTTGACCAGCACCAGTTTTCGTATGCCATACGGAAGTTCTTCTTTGCGAGCATGTCGGCGAGTTCTTGCAGGTCGCTAACGAAGCGACTGCGGTCTGTGCCAATCTTCTCGGCGGGTGTGTCTGAAGAGCCGACCTTTGAGGTGGTTAGATATGGGGATCTTGGACGTGGATAGAAGACCTTCTCACCTGCAGCATATCTGTTCCAACAGCGTCCATGATTCTAATCCAGCCTTCGGCGCGAGTGAAAGCATCCTTCCTCTCGTCACTACCTTCTTGCCAGCCCTCAAAGTTGGCGAAGGGCTGCAACATGAGGATCTTCAGCTTTTTTGCGTCGCACATGGCCTTGACAACCTTTGCGGAGATAACGAGATCATCATAGTCGTATGGTCCAACCTCTTTCTTCAGGTACGTTGATGCGAAAGCCAGAAGATCTGGGAAGCCGAGCTCGATAGCGTTGAAGCCCGCGCTGGAGATTGCTTCTAGCTTCTTGGGCAGAGTGTGTTCATCTCTGCAACCAATCGAGACACTGGCGTAACAAGTGGGGACGTTTCTAAGATTGCCTGCTGTAAGTGACATGTTGTGATTTTATTGTGAAAGCTGAATGTCGAAGTGGGAGGCAAGGAGAATAGGGATCTACGAATGATATACTTGATCAATTATTCCGAGCGACCCGCTGTTATTGTTCATCATGATGAGCTCGAGGCTTCATTCATCTCAACAGCATCAGCATCAGCATCGAGCACCCCGCATCACGTCTGACGTGACGTCAGGGAACATATTTTTTCCCACAAAGTCGACAGAGCAGAAACACCAGACAGCCAACGATACGTACTCTGAGCTGCGATTGAGCAGTTTCAACACGCGGCAAGAGTCACAGCAGAATGGAAATGCACAATTTGGAAGCAGGTGATGTCTAGCAGTAGAATTGAAACAGCGATACCGGTGGTCACCAGATCTAGACTGAGCGAATCACAAGCTCAGCAAAGGTATGCGTGTGGCTTGTCGGCCCGAAGGCTGGGGTGAGCACCGAGCAAGTGACGGTTGACTCACGAAACATATTCATCTTTCTCTTCCACTTCTATCATTGTTCTACCTCCCTTTACTCATCTTGATACCCCAATTCGTTCTTGTTTTGCATATTCTCATTGATACTTTGTCCCTCACACGCCATGTCTACCGAAGTACGTGTTTGGCGCCTTCTCCAGAAAAAATTGCCCCGCGACTTGCCCCAAACGCCGCCTGAAAGTGACCCAGAGCCATGACTGACGTGATATACAGTTCTTCATGGAGAACGCCTCAGTCGGCGATCGCACTAGCAGCGAGAACTGGCGCATCCGTGGCATGACCCCCTTGACCGCTCCCGATCTTCTCCAGCACGAAATCAGACAATCGCAAAAGTCAAAAGACACTGTCCTCAAGGGTCGCAACGAAGCTTCCGATGTCGTCCAAGGCAAGGATGAGAGAAACAGACTGATGGTTGTTATTGGTCCTTGTTCGCTGCACGACCCCAAGGCTGCTCTCGAATACTGCGACAAATTGTCCGCGCTAAAGGAAAAGTACGAGAACGACCTGGTCATCATCATGCGCGCCTACCTCGAGAAGCCTCGCACCACTGTCGGATGGAAGGGTCTGATCAACGACCCCGACCTTGATGACAGCTTCAACATCAACAGAGGTCTCCGTGTTTCGAGACAGCTCTACCTCGACCTGACCGAGAGGGGCATGCCCATTGCCAGTGAGATGCTGGATACCATTACCCCTCAGTACACTGCCGATCTCTTGTCTCTCGGCGCTATTGGCGCACGTACAACAGAGTCTCAGGTCCACCGTGAACTGGCTTCGGGTTTGTCGTTCCCCGTTGGCTTCAAGAACGGTACCGATGGCACTTTGGATGTTGCCATTGATGCCATTGGCGCCGTCAAGAACCCCCACCACTTCTTGTCTGTCACCAAGCCTGGCAACGTCGCCATTGTCGGCACTGCTGGTAACGACGACTGTTTCGTCATCCTGAGAGGAGGAAAGAAGGGAACCAACTACCACCCCAAGGACATTCAAGAGTCCAAGGAGAAGCTTCAGAAGATTGGCTATGCCAAGCCCAGACTCATGGTCGACTGCAGGTACGTCTTGACCAGACCCAGTATTAAAGGCAACAGGAACACTAACATGTAACATAGCCACGGCAACTCTGAGAAGAACCACAAGAATCAGCCCAAGGTCGCCCACGAACTTGCCACCCAAATTGCCGCCGGTGAAGACGCCATCATGAGCGTCATGATCGAATCGCATATCAACGAGGGCAACCAGAAGATGCCCAAGGAAGGAAAGTCGGGTCTTAAATATGCAGTCTCCATCACCGACGCATGTATCGGTTGGGAGGATACCGAGCTTGTTCTGGCCGAGTTGGCCGATGCCGTCCAGAAGAGAAGAAAGCACGCTGCTACCAACGGCTCCGCATAGAGTGATGTTCTCTATCCGGATCTTGGTATGACCTATAACGAAAAATAATGAGTGTGGCCAGACACAGGCAAAAATTCAAAACAACCAAAAGTTGTCATTTTCTTCTTTTTCATTTTGCACCTTTAATTTCTTCTCATCTGGCGTGGAAACCACCAGTATAACATATCGTCCATGACTGCTTACGCTTCGCAATACTGAACAACGAAAGGTTTCCCATTCCATCCTTTGACCTTCTCCAAATCAGTCAAGACAGCATCTTCTCTTTCCCGGACCTGCAGCCGCAACTCCACTTCTCCAAAGTAATTCGCCTCTGCACTCGTCCTCACGAAACCAACACTCTCGAACAAAGAAATGCTCTTGACGTTGTCTTTCGAGATTTTGACTCGAAGGTAGCGGAGATGTGCGACTTGACCTTTGTTGTATTCCTGCAGGATAGAGGATGTGTTGGTGAGGATGTAGTGCATAAAGGCGAGGAGAGAAGCCCGACCATGTCCTTTGCGGTGTTGGGACTTTACTGCTATCATAAGCTCGATCTCTCCGAGGACTGATTTGGAGGCGGAAGTTTGTGATCCGTCTTCATCGTCATCGTCGTCGACGAGAAAGAGGTTTATGTCGCCGATCATGCGGGATGGTGCATCGTCTTGCTTGGGTGTAATGGTTGTATCTGAGTTTGCAGACGAAGAGGGAGGTAGACAGGCGATGAAGGTCAATTTGTCCGAGTCCTGGCGCCATGATCGTTGCATATCGTACTCTTCGGGTAGGCTCAGAGGTTCAGAAGCCGTGAGCTCCTGCAATTCCTTTTTCTCTTGTTTGTATGTGTTCTTTATTTTCAACTTCATGGTTGTGACCGAGAGGAACGAGAAAATGTAGACACAAGGTGGGCAAGACAGACAAGAGGAGAAGAAACAGGAAAAATGAATGTATAATATCAACATACCTCGTCTTTCATCCATTCGTGATATGCCGGTACATGATGCTCGCTGTAAGGACACAGCAAGATCTGAGATGTCACCAATGCTGCGAGCACATACTTTCAGATTCTACCACGTAAATCCGCAAGTAAACCATAGTCTCTCACCTATGTGCTCGTTAAGTAACATGTTAGTGTTGTGCCTGTGAATGTCTGTAGACAGAAGCAAGATGCTCGCTAGAATTCTGTCGCACTTGCCAAGACTGGCCATCCAGAGTTCATCAGCAGAAGTGTCTTTGCAACATCATACGCCGCCATACTAAGCTCGCCACAATCCAGCTAGTACATCAAGGACAATGTCTTGATCATCCAAATATGCAGCAATTAGCTGCTGCTGAGGCTAAGTACTGACTCAGCGTATCACGCGGCCCGATCAGGATCTGATCTCGTGGCGTCATCCTGTACACTTCGAAGTGCTGTCTCTTGCCATGTTTTCAGGTGCACCTGCAAGTCGGCGATTCCAATCTTGATTCCAATTTGACTTTTCATCCAAAGCCGCGCTCTGGACCAGACACAGTGAACCCATACTCAGGATGCCTCATATCCTCATAACCGGTGCTTCCGGCTTTCTAGGACAAGCAGTTGTGACGGCGATACAAAGTATACATCCGGACTGGACTTTAACAAACCTGGATCTAAGACCACCAACGCTTCCTCAAACCGGTGTCGATTACATACAAGCAGACATAACGCAAGCTTGTGAAGTGGATGTCGCTATACGCAAAGTCAATCCCGATGCGATCGTCAATGTAGCTGGTTGGGTACCCAATGGCAGCCTACGCTACAGCAACTCCAAGGCTCTGAGGGACAAAGTGTTTGCAATCAACCATCATGGAACTGTTAACGTCCTGTCCGCCGCCCAAAAGACAAAATGCAAAGCATTCGTGCATACATCAAGCTGTACAGTGGTATCAGACGATCTGGACCATGATTACCCGAACATGACTGAGGATATCTCGATTGGCCATGCAACTTTAGCCTATGGAGCAAGCAAAGCACCGGGCGAACTCGCCGTCCTGGCTGCAAATACCACAACCTTCAAGACCTGTGCGCTACGGCCAGCAACGGTCATCGGACCCGGGGATACCTACGGAGTGATCGCTACAATCCATGCGTGTATCGCTAAGGGCGAAACACCATGGATAATTGGTACTGGCGACAACATGTACGATTTCGTTTACATCACAAACATTGCAGAGGCCCATCTTCTCGCACTCGAGAATCTCCTGTCCACCAAACCTTTTCCCGAGTCTGCAGCTGGCCATGCGATGTTTGTATCCAATCAACAGCCTGTGTACTTTCGCGACTTCATGCTGGCCATCTGGAAGCATTTTGACCATGTTCCACCATTCCAATTTGTCGTGCCTACGCCTTTGGCTTGGATGGCTGGATTGATGGCCGAAATTAAGACATGGGTCTCTGGGGCGAAGGAAAGTACATTGAGTCGAGGGAGTGTCAGGGATGCTGTAGGGACTAGGTATGCTAGTAACGAGAAGGCGAGGCGGATATTGGGCTACTACCCACGAGTTGATTTTGTGGATGCTGTCAGGTTGGCGTGTGAAGTAAGTATATCCAAATATTGCTGCTTTGACCAAAAGGGCAGATCTGACTCGACTACAGGACTATAAACGCATCTTAGCGGAGAAGGAGAAGGGGGCTGGTGGTTACGGTGTCAAGGCTGAGTAGATTAGAGCACTAGGCGAGATATTTCGCAACTGCCTCGTAACAGTCAACAGCAAATTAATACTGATGATACGATCTGAGGTGGATTCACGATGTGTAAAATAATTCTCGTCTTCCAATTCGAGTAAGCGCGATCGCATTGTGAGTCGAGACGTAAAGAAAGTGCGAAGTGCTGCCTCCTTCCCTCATGCTCGACAGCAATGCAATTACATCGCCACTTCCTCGACGCCGGACCAAAGACAAACGCCATCTTCGCACATACCTTTCATCCAATTCATCATTGCCAACACATTCACCATCATCAAACAACTGCGCACATACTCTGGTAATCCAAAGCGCTCTCATGTCTACTACGCGGGCCAGCCTTTTTGGTAGAGAACGGTGCCTCTTCTAGTAGTATAGACCCGCCAAGATCAGACCAGAGAATCTTGTCTGTTGGCTATGGGACAGGTTTTGAAGTCCTCGTGGAAAAATGAAAGTGTAAAACGTTAAGGTGTACATTTCAGTCAGAGCAAACTTCAATTGCGTTCAGTGAGGGACGCATGCATCCATCAAGATAGGCATCGTCAGACGATTGGTTTCTGTTGAGGACGGGGTTGCTAAGATCAAACTCTTCTTGTAATCATTTCTCATTAGGATATATTATGCTGTTTTGTGTGCAGCTGACCTAACTTCTGAGTGGCAGTATATGCTGAGCCATGACAGCCTGTCTACACAACGGGCACTCGGGCTTCTCCCTCACCCAATCTGCGATACAGGTCCAACAAAACACATGACCGCAGGTAGTGGCGCTAGGATCACGCATAGGTTCCAGACATAGCGTGCACTTTCTTTGTTGACTGCTCTCTATCCAAGCCAGCTTTTCTTCATCTTCGAGGTTGAGAATGGCAGCTTCGGAGTCTGAAGGAGGCAGAGGGGTGTGTGTCATCCTAGAGATCTTGCTGTGTAGGCTAGAGGTGTCACGCTGAGCACTGCCATCTTCAAACAACAGGGCGTTATTTGAGCTGTAGGCATTTGGGTCTAACGAGACTTCGACACCATTGTCAAGCACGGCGCTTCCTCCACTCAGACTTGCGGCATTGCTGACGACAGGAACGGAAGAATAAGTCTCGTGGGCGTGGAGATAGGCTTGAACACCGAGCTGCAGAACCAACAGCACGCCGAGCACTTCGTAGCCGATTCGCTGCTCGCTGGGGTCAAGACGTCTAGTAAAGATGTACCGCAGGCCGCTTAGACGCTTTGCAAGATGGTAGTAAGCACCAGTGAAGTAGAAGGCTGTCAGACTGAGAGCGTGTATCGGCGAAGGAGAGGTGATAGTATCGAGATTCCGGAGAACATAAGTTTGTAGGTTGGTCAACCACGAGGATGACTGGTCGGTCTTGCTGTTTCGTCGCCGCAAAGACGCTTCCAGCTTTGCACGCAACTTCCTTCGAAATGTTGGTAGGATCCTAGTCAGACCGTATGGCAGTAGGACGCTAGCGAGTATGTATCCTCCTCTTCTATATGCGCTCGGAAGGCGCAGCGTGTCGTCTTCGACCTGGACAATGTCGCAGTACTCCTCGCCCAGAGTGCGGTTACCGGCCAGAGTGGTCAAGGACAAGTACAGCAGATCGGCGAAAGTGCGCGTTCCCGTCATATGTGTTTGGGCAAAGCGAGCGCCATATAGATTCCGGAGCACGGAGGAGAGGCGCTCGAGCAAGACGCCTTGGAAGTAGGCATCCTTTTGATGTGATCGGATGATGTCTGGCGCTGAGGCGAATGGATACTGGAAGGAGCTATCATTGGTGTTAGGAGCTCGATCATGGACAAAGTCCGACATTGTGTTCGCAGATGGACAAGGTACGCGCTGTTGAAGCTGAGCAGTACTCTAGATTGCGGGATACGCTGAATACGGTGGTCGGCCGAGGCATTGTCGGACTTTTCGGTGCCGATCACTCGTCCTGACCTTCCTCGGCCTGCCTATAATTTGCAAACGTGTTAGAGCGTCAGACAGATGCCAAAATATCTATCTCTGATATGATGCAGGGTAGATTGCTTTCGTAGATTCGTGTATTGATTCGTCCTTGTTGCAAGAACTGATAGTTGGAGTGGTTGCTCAACTCGGCCGGTTTGCTCTACGGACTGCGGAATCTCGGCTTTCGGCACAGTCGCCAAATAGGGCAGGTCAATTATGGAGACATGATTGGTGTAGGTTGCAGGAGTTGCTTCTTTTATCTTTCAGCTCATATATGCTGAATCCTCTTCGTATTCACATCTTGCAGGTATTGACACTCAATACTGTAGCCTTGTGCTTTGGCTCTGCTTTGACCGATTTGTAAGAATTGACGACAAGCGTCAGTGTCACGGCGCAACAATAAGCCGGTGATGACTGACTCCTGAGTCAAAGACAAGCGGACACAAGCCTTGTGAGGCTGAACCTTGTTGCGGAAAATCTGCAGCTCAGATCTGCCGTATTTTTGTTTATCTGCATCGGAAAATGTGGAGGAGAGCGTTTCGCCGACCTGCCGACTTTCGGGGACAGCAGATGACTCTTTCTAGAGAACGTTGAGATGCTTACCAATACAAATGTGGCCGCAGATTGGACGCCTTCAACAGCAATCTGTGACTTGTGAGCCTAACGGATTCTTCACAGTATAGCCTGAGAATCAAAAAGGAATGAATACTCGACTATACCTCTGCTGTAGTAAGGTGTCGTGCATAGTAGCAAGAAGTGATGACGTATAATTTTATGTTGTTTCACGTGTAGTGTTGCTGCATGTCAGCAGCGTGAGCGGCTTGACAGTGTTCGCTATCGAGATAGCTTATGCCCGTTAGCGCATTGCCATCGAAGATGCATCAAAGACGGGACAAACGGAGGCCGACTCGGGACGGTACAGACATGGAGGCGTCATGAACAATGGGTTGCTGCCTGTCGTTCATTATGTTATCGCTGTCGTTCGCTCCTCATCCTGATCCTGTCTTTCATCAAGTCTGAGCCTGTGATCCCTAGTACGCCTCCCGGAACATGTCAGCCCCAGTGCCAGACACAGTCTGGACATCGGGCGACGCAGACAACCCGCCTCCGGCTGCCGACACCACACAACATGGATCTGTGGCAACTGAACCCTTGGAAAGAGTCGGTACAGCGAAGGAATTGAACGACGAGAAAGTACTGGATCGCGAGTACGTGCAACAACAGGAAGCCCAAAAACATGATGCAGAGAAACATGGTCGCTCTCCACTCGACCGTCACCAGAGCGACTGGACATCTTCCTCGAGCAGCAATGAGACGCCAGACGACAAAAGTCAGAAGAGTATGGATGTAGAGAAGCAGACGTGGGGTGAGAAGATCAATCCATTCAAGAGCAAACACAAGCCGCCAATACCCACCGAGCAGGGAGAGTCGAGAGAATACAAGGCCAACTTCTTCAGTCACCTTACCTTCCAATGGATGGCACCTATAATGAGTGTTGGATATCAACGACCGCTTGAGCTTAATGACTTGTGGAAAGTCAACCCGGATCGCAGCGTAGATGTACTATCTGCGAGACTCAAGGCTGCCTTCAAGAAGAGAGTTGACAATGGAACCGAGAACCCTCTCAAGTGGGCTCTCTACGACACTTTCCGAAATGAATTCTTACTGGGTGGATTTTGTGAATTTATCGCCGCCATCGTCCAAGTTTTGGCTCCTTTCGTCCTGCGTTATCTGATCAACTTTGCTACCGATGTCTGGATTGCCGAGAGAACAGGAGCACCCAGACCTAGTGTTGGCCATGGTATTGGTTTGGTTATTGCAGTCACTGTTCTGCAAATGATCCAGAGTGTTTGCACAAATCACTTCTTGTATCGAGGTATGACGGTTGGTGGTCAAGCTCGTGCGGTCACAATCGCTGTTATCTTTGAGAAGGCGATGAAATTATCCGGACGAGCAAGAGCTGGAGGCAAATCAAACACTGAACCCGTTGGCCTTCCTCCTGGTATCACTCCTGGCAGCAAGGAAGAAAAGAAATGGTTGAAAGCAAAGCTTAAGAGGGAAAAGTCGGCTCCGAAGGACAAGAAAGGAGTCTCTGGCAGCGGAGAAGGCTGGTCGAATGGGCGAATTGTCAATCTGATGTCCACCGACACCTATCGCATTGATCAAGCTTCTGGAATGTTTCACATGATTTGGGCTTCACCAATCTCCATCGTGTTGACTCTCGTCCTGCTTCTTGTTAACATCACCTACAGTGCGCTGGCTGGGTTTGCTCTCCTCGTTGTGGCTATGCCCCTGCTCGGTCGCGCAATTAAAAGCTTGTTCGTTCGCAGAAAGGCCATCAACAAAGTGACTGATCAGAGAGTCGGACTTACCCAAGAGATTCTAGCTGGTGTCAGATTCGTCAAATACTTCGGTTGGGAGAGCAGTTTCCTTGACCGTCTGAAGGAGATTCGGCGTAGGGAAATTGGCAAGATTCAGTTCTTGTTGAACATTCGTAACGGCATCATGGCTGTTTCCATGTCTATGCCTGTATTTGCATCCATGCTGGCTTTCATCACCTACAGTCTTACGGACCACGGTCTTCAAGCAGGAAAGATCTTCTCATCTTTGGCCCTTTTCAACGGCCTCAGACTGCCGCTAAACTTGTTACCGCTTGTCATCGGTCAGACTGTCGACGCCAGTGCATCGATTCGCAGAATTGAAGAGTTCCTGCTGGCTGAAGAAGCACTGGATGAAGCCGCTTGGGACTACGAAGGCAAGCATGCTATTGTCATGAAGAACGCCGATTTCACCTGGGAAAGGACTCCGACGCAGGAGACAGAGAAGAAGACAGTTGGAGCTCCTGGATCCAAAGAGGCCAAGGCTGCCAGGAAAGCTGACAAGAAAGCCGACAAAAAGGCCGAAAAGCAAGCGAAGAAGGATGCAAAGAAGGCCACCAAGGAGGCACTGAAAAAAGCCAAGAACGGCGATGGTTTGGAGGCTTCTGACAGCAGCACTACTTTGACTGAAGAGAAAGAGCATCCATTCGAGATCAAGGGTCTTAACTTCGCGATTGGCCGCAATGAGCTTGTGGCAGTCATCGGAAGTGTTGGGTCTGGTAAGACTTCAATCCTGGCTGCACTCGGAGGAGAGATGCGCAGAACTGCAGGCGAAGTAACTTTTGGAGCTTCACGATCATATTGCCCTCAGTATGCCTGGATTCAGAACGCCACTGTCAAGGAGAACATCACTTTTGGAAAGCCCTTCGATCAAGATTGGTATGATGCCGTGGTGGATGCTTGCGCTTTGAGACCTGATCTCGAAATGCTTCCCAATGGTGATCTCACTGAGATCGGAGAGAGGGGTATTACTGTTTCTGGTGGCCAGAAACAACGTCTGAACATTGCGAGAGCCATTTACTTCAATGCCGACATCGTCCTTATGGATGACCCGCTTTCAGCTGTGGACGCTCATGTTGGACGACACATTATGGACAATGCTATTTGCGGACTCCTTAGGAACAAGGCTCGTGTCCTTGCTACCCACCAACTTCACGTGCTACACCGCTGCGACCGCATCATTTGGGTGCAAGACGGTACTGCACACAAGATTGACACATTCGATAACCTCATGGCCACCGATGCAGACTTCCAGAAGCTTATGGCTACCACTGCTAAAGAAGAAAAGAAGGAAGAGGAAGATGAAGAGGTCGATGGTGATGAGGTCGAGGAAGAGAAGAAGGATGTTCAGAAGACAAGTGGTGGCAAGAAGCCAGCCGCGGCACTCATGCAGGCCGAAGAGCGTGCCGTCAAGAGTGTCTCGTTTGGTATCTACAAGGCTTACGTCAAGGCTTCTGGTTCTCTTGCTGTCGCACCTCTGATCCTCCTAACCCTTATTTTGTCGCAGGGTGCCAACATTGCAACTAGTCTGTGGTTGTCATGGTGGACTTCGAACAAGTTCGGCTACAGCAGAGGAGAATACATCGGAATCTACGCTGCCCTCGGTGTGTCGCAGGCTCTGCTTATGTTCACGTTCTCGAGTACCCTGACCATCTGTGGTACTCGAGCCAGTGCGACCTTACTTCACGCTGCAGTCACCCGAGTTCTCCGCGCACCAATGTCATTCTTCGATACGACACCACTTGGTCGCATCACCAACCGTTTCTCTAAGGATGTCGATACCATGGACAATGCCCTGACCGATGCCTTCCGCATGTTTTTCATGACACTTGCGCAGATCATCGCCGTTTTCATCCTGATCATTGTCTATTACTACTACTTCGCTGCTGCACTGGGTCCTTTGTTCATCATGTTCTTGTTTGCTGCAAGCTATTATCGCTCTTCAGCACGTGAGATCAAGCGCCACGAAGCCGTTCTTCGTAGCAGCGTTTTCTCTCGCTTCAGCGAAGCAGTGTCTGGTGTCGCCACCATCCGTGCCTACGGATTGCAGGATCAATTCTCGAGATCTGTGCGTGATGCGATTGACAATATGAATTCCGCCTACTATCTCACCTTCTCGAACCAACGCTGGCTGTCCGTCCGCCTTGATGCCATTGGTACCCTTCTCGTCTTCGTTACTGGTATTCTGGTTGTTACTGCCAGTTTCTCGGTCAACCCCAGCAGTGGTGGTCTGGTTTTGTCGTACATCCTCTCGGTCGTGCAGATGATCCAGTTCACTGTGCGCCAGCTTGCTGAAGTTGAGAACAACATGAACTCTACTGAGCGTATCTACTACTACGGCAACAACCTTGAGGAGGAGGCTCCTCTTCACACAGTCGAGGTCCGTCCTTCGTGGCCCGAGAAAGGAGACATTGTGTTTGACAATGTTCAAATGCGCTACCGTGCAGGACTCCCCCTTGTTCTTAAGGGCCTGAACATGCACGTTCAAGCAGGTGAACGTATTGGTGTTGTTGGCCGTACTGGTGCAGGAAAGTCTACCATCATGTCCACCCTGTTCCGTCTGGTGGAGCTCAGTGGCGGAAGCATCACAGTTGACGGTCTCGACATTGCCAAGATTGGTCTCAAAGATTTGCGATCACGTCTTTCGATCATTCCACAAGATCCTACTTTGTTCAAGGGTACTATCCGCAGTAACCTCGACCCTTTCAACGAACATACAGACATGGAATTGTGGAGTGCACTTCGTCAAGCCGATCTCGTTGGCGAGGAGCAAGACATTGCTGATTCGTCTTCTCGCATTCATCTCGATGCCCCTGTCGAGGAGGAAGGTCTAAACTTCTCCCTCGGTCAACGACAACTCATGGCTCTGGCCCGCGCTCTTGTACGTGGTAGCCGTATTATTGTCTGTGATGAAGCAACCTCTTCGGTCGATTTTGACACCGACCAGAAGATTCAGCGCACCATTGTCAAGGGTTTCCAAGGCAAGACTCTTCTGTGTATCGCTCATCGTCTGAAGACCATCATCGGATACGATCGTATCTGTGTCATGGACCAAGGACAGATTGCGGAGCTCGATCGCCCTATTACCCTTTACGATCAAGGTGGTATTTTCCGCAGCATGTGTGACCGCAGCGGCATTCGCAGAGAAGACTTCTTCGCCAGCGCTGAAGCAAACTTCGCGGAGTGATTTGATCAACACCGTCTTTGTGTTTCTCTGTTTCTTTTAGAAAGTTTGCATGAATTGCATGGGTGCGTAAACGAAGATGGCGTTTCTGGCGAAAAGCATTTGTGATTTTGGATTGATGCTGGAGTATACCTATATATGAAGACATATGAACATTATTATTTTCTCAACCAGTACCCTACGACAGACTTCAGAGCATGCCAGACTTCGAGAGTACTCGAGCGTAACAAGGGTAAGTTTCAGTGGAAAGTAGTGGCAGATGTGTGAAATACTGTGACCACCAGACGATCGAATTAAATGCGAAGATCTTGTTATCGTGAACATGACTCCTGGCCATCATAGCGGGAGACATGTTAAGTGTACACCTGGGCAGCCGAGTAATCTATCTCAAGAAACCCTCAAAAAATACGAGTGAGAAGGCCAAAGTCAAGCGTGTTTACACTTTGCCCCCTTGCAGGCGGCAGAAAAGATAGCAACAGAAGATTGTGGAAGAGGTGAGATTGTGATTGGAGAGCCAACGACGCTAGACAGTGCAGGGTCTCGTCGACGCGCGCCAAGAAATGACTGAGTGGCAGCCGTGGCGGGATTCAGAGAATTCGTCTGCGAGTGCCTTCACATCTTGGACTTGTTCACTCCCTTCTACATCACAAGAAACCTCACTCGTAAAAGTTCTGTTGTTTTCTTATTTGCTTCGTCGTCTGTGCAGCTGTTTTTCTGCGCATCCGATACAAGATTTCTGGTGCATCCTCCTGCCAGACTCGTTCCATATAATCAACCACGCCCGTTCGACTTTTTCAGTCATCCCACGCCGTATCCCAACAATCGACATCTCCTAACACGACCACTTTTTCAACCCCGAAAACCAATATCGCAAATATGGCCGACCAACTCAACATGGGCAACCTCTCGCTGAGCGAGTCTCAGCACGCCCCAAGACAAAATGGCAACGGTGGTTTCGTCCGCTCTGCCTACATTCCCCCTCACGCCAGAGGCGCTGCCAGAGGGCCCGCTCCTATGGATGGTGCTCCTCCCATGAACGGTCACTACGATGGCCCTAGGTAAGTCTACATGCACATTTGTTGCAAACGTACATCTGGCTGACGAAATTTTCAGACCCGGCTACGGCGCTGGTCGTGGCGGCGGCGGCTGGGGCGGTGCCCCCTCCTTCACTCCCAGAGGCGGCAACGGCTTCGATAGAAACGCCTACGGCAACCCCGGTCACGGTGGCCAACAAGCCCGTGGCTCCGGCGACGGTCAGTGGAAAGACGGCAAGCACATCCCTGGTCCCTCCAACCCCCGTATCGAGCGCGAGCTCTTCGGCATCCCCAACGACCCCAACGTCCAGCACAGCGGTATCAACTTCGAGAAGTACGATGACATCCCCGTCGAGGCCAGCGGTCAAGGCGTTCCCGAGCCCGTTACCACTTTCGCCAACCCTCCTCTTGACGACCATCTTATCAGCAACATTGAGCTCTCTGGCTACAAGGTCCCTACCCCTGTTCAGAAGTACTCTATCCCTATCGTCATGGGTGGCCGTGACTTGATGGCTTGTGCCCAGACTGGTTCCGGAAAGACTGGTGGTTTCCTCTTCCCTATTCTCGCTCAGGCCTTCCAGAACGGCCCCAGCGCCACCCCCATGCAGACTGGCATGGCCCGCCAGCGCAAGGCCTACCCTACCTCGCTCATCCTCGCCCCTACTCGTGAGCTTGTCTCTCAGATCTACGATGAGGCTCGCAAGTTCTCTTACCGCTCATGGGTCCGTCCTTGTGTCGTCTACGGTGGTGCCGACATTGGTCACCAGCTCCGCCAGATTGAGCGTGGCTGCGATCTTCTTGTTGCTACTCCTGGTCGTCTTGTTGACCTCATAGAACGTGGTCGCATCTCGCTCCAGAACATCAAGTACCTTGTTCTCGACGAGGCTGACCGCATGTTGGACATGGGTTTCGAGCCCCAGATCCGCCGTATCGTTGAGGGTGAGGATATGCCCCCTACTGCTGCCCGCCAGACTCTCATGTTCTCGGCCACCTTCCCCCGTGATATTCAGTTGCTGGCCCGTGACTTCCTCAAGGAGTATATCTTCCTCTCTGTCGGTCGTGTCGGTTCCACCTCTGAGAACATCACCCAGAAGATCGAGTATGTTGAGGACGTTGACAAGCGCTCCGTCCTGCTCGACATCCTCCACACTCACGGCGCTGGTCTTACTCTGATCTTCGTCGAGACTAAGCGCATGGCCGACTCGCTCTCCGACTTCCTCATCAACCAGGGCTTCCCTGCCACCTCGATTCACGGTGACCGTACCCAGCGTGAGCGTGAACGTGCTCTCGAGATGTTCCGCTCTGCTCGTTGCCCCATCCTCGTTGCCACTGCTGTCGCAGCTCGTGGTCTCGATATCCCCAACGTCAAGCACGTTGTCAACTACGATCTTCCCACCGACATCGACGACTACGTTCACCGTATCGGTCGTACTGGACGTGCCGGAAACACTGGTGTCGCCACTGCTTTCTTCAACCGCGGCAATAGAGGTGTCGTTCGTGACCTTCTCGAGCTTCTCAAGGAGGCCAACCAGGAGGTCCCCGCTTTCCTCGAGACTGTTGCTCGTGAGGGCAGTGGCTTCGGCGGCGGTCGTGGTGGTCGCGGCGGTGGTCGTGGCCGTGGTGCTGCTGCTACTCGCGACGTTCGTGCCTTCGGCGGTGGCTCTCGTCCCGCTTATGCTGGCTCGCAGTGGGGCGGCAGCGGCGGTGGCTTCGGCGCCGGTGGTGCTGGTGGTTACGGCGGCGGTATGGGCGGTGGTTACGGTGGCGGCATGGGTGGCGGCTACGGCAACCCCTCTGGTCCCTCGGGCCCTGGTGCCAACTCTTGGTGGTAGACTTCCCAAGCGCGCTAATGATCGACTTTCACAGCTCGATCAATTGACCTCTGGTCATCCTTTTTCTTTCAGTCTTTGGTTCTAGCTTCCTCGTTTCGCGGTCCTTCTCTGGACGTCAGAACACCTACGGATCGATGGACGCGGTCCTTGCTCATACCCCCAGTCAGCATGATAGACAGCGTTGATTTTTCTCTTCATTCTCAGCACGGAGACGGCGCTCATCACGGTTTACGACTTTCTTCACGGCCTTGAGCGTTCTTACACGAAACGCTTGATGCATTCGACGAGCGTGGTATCCGGTCTGGGCAGATGAGGCTTCCAGAGGATTCGGACATCTTTCGATACCAGTTGTGTTTTTACAGTTTTTTTTTCTCTTTCAAATAATGATCCTGGCATTTCATGGCATCACGAGGCTCTAGGGCATCTGGAAAGGCGTTCTCATGGGACGCTGAGCCAGGCTGGGCCTTCAACGATGTTACGGCTGTCGCACATGGCATGGGCAGCTTTCTTTTTTTCGCTTTCGGATGGATACCCCAAACTTTATAGACTTTTTTCATCTGGAGGCAGGAAGAAATAGGCATGGCAAAATGGCTGCCTGCAAAGGGGATATGCTGGTCGGCAGGATCAACCCCAAAAAAAGTTACTCTTTTATCTCTCTTCCTTTGTGTTTCGAGCCTTCAATATAGATGCGCAAATCAAGGCATTTCTTTGAGCTTGCATATTCTGTGACAGTTACAATATTGCTGCGTAGTGAACAGCCATCAAACGGTATGCGATGTAGGTTGTGTTGCATGAGCTCAACAGGCAAGTTATTGTCATGTGTCGATGGTATGGCAAGATCGAAAGAGGCATGTGGTGGTTTGAAGCTTCCCCCGGATGCTCCGCGTCGTCACAGGGAAACTAGGTACGAAAGGGAATCTGTTCTTCCCATCCTCAATTTCGCAACAGACATCAAACACGAGCGCGCCATGGTGGAGCAGGACTCTCGCAGCAGTTTGCGACACATCCTGGCCGACGAGCCAGTCGGACAGCCGTCGCAACCAGCACCACCAGCGACCCCAGCATCTGCACCTGCGATACGGGCCACATCGACCGCAGCAACAGGTGACCGCGAACAATCACCCGCGCCCAAGGCCGATAAGGACGAGGAACATGAAGCAGAGACTCCGCTGTATACATCGACGACGCAGACGACGCGGCGCAATGCAAATGGCAGCGTGTCATCTGTCTATTCAGGAAACAAGATCCGCCATCTGAAAAAGGAGGACGGTGTACCGCTCTGGCGCAAGGACATCCAGTACGACTTCCTCGACATCGTCTTCAAGGATGACCATCGCGTCTTTACTCGCTATTCGGACAACGAGAAAGGTCACACATTTGCAGAGATCTACGTCGACGCCATGGCAAAGAGTAGCAAATGTAGCAAGATTCTCAAGGAGAAGCTCAAGGAAGACTTCGACTCGGCTATCACCATGGCTATGGTCTGCCTGCTCGTCAATGTCGGCCGTATGAACACAACTCTGAACTTCTTTCCTGAGATGCGCGCTCAGTTGCGTACCTACCACTCCATTCCAGCCTTACAAGCACATCAAGACCCGAATGCCTATAAGCAGCTACAAGATGCGCCACGCTTAAAGTCCATCCTCAAGGGCGCCACCGAAGACACGCCACAGCCGGGTACAATTGAAGACATCCGACAAGCTTCCATACCACGAACCAACCCTGTCAACCTGATTTTCGTCCTGTCGCAGTATGCTCCCAAGATATCAGAACTGCACTTCAACCATCCTCGCGACTTCTTTGACCTCGTGATGCGACCTAGCTTGAGTAGCAGAAGCAGGGCAACCGCATTTCTCTGGCTTATGTGGTGGTATCTCGAGAGCGATTTCTCCGATGAAGCTGCTCTGAACAATCCCTTTGGAGCAGGCTGCGAGCCAGAAGGCGGCGGTTTGCCGATCAAGGTTCCTCCGCTTGAGAGTTTGACCGAGGAGCAGGCTGCTCTAGAGAATGTTGACAGCCAAGAAGAGAAGGATTACGGAGAACAGAAGCGCAAGGAAAGAATTGCAATCGTTGCAAGTGAGCCGAGTCCTGCTATGACGGCTCTCAAGCGTGCCAGAAAAGGTATGTTGCCCTGCCATGACCAATGGCTAGACACTAACTTGGGAGAACAAAAAGAACGCAGTTTGTTTGCGGCGGGCCTCGATGCCAATTCAGATGCTGGAACCAAGACCCCGAGTCGTGACTTTGATTCTCCTGCGCCTCATGGTTCGATGCCCTCCTGACTGACCGATCCCTATATCAACGACTGACAATCAATCCAGACTCTTTGCGTAGGACATACGCCGGTAGCGACTACACACGTTCTCCTACGCCTCCCACGAGCTCTTTTCAGGCCGTCAATACTGTTTCAAAACCATCGGCAGCCAAATCATTCTTGACCGAGATGGATGAAAAGGATCATGACAACCGACACCTGGCTTCACCTTCGATGGGCACGCCACAAGCTGCAGCACTGCCCAAGAAAGGCACTGGACGAGGTAACCGGAACACCAACATACATCACCCTTTTCTGCTTCCCAATCCCGTTCACACATCCCCTTCTGCCCCCAAAACCGTGCCGGATGGCGTATACCTACAACCCCAACGAGACCACGTCCCGACACCTTCGTACCAATTCCAGACTCGGAACCGTCCGCTGACATCACACCAAAAAGCAGTCAGCGATTACCGCCGTGTGCGAATTAATCAGATCCTTGATACCGGTATGAGGCGACGTCACATAGCAGCCAAACGTCAACGTCAAGAAGAAGGTATACTATTACGGGCTTGGAAACGCATCCGCATGCTGCCTTCCGGCTGGGACAGTGAGGACGAAGGTACCGGCGAGAAAGGTAAAGAAGACGCCAAAGACAAGGACAAGGATGATGGCGGTACTGGCAAAGGAAGATCAAGAGAGGAAGAGAAGGCCGCCGCTGCGCTTCGCCGGGCTGCTGGTGGTGTTCGCATACTTGGAGGCTTTGCCTTGCCACTCACAGACAAGGAACTTGAGCAAGAGAAGCAACGCCCATTGAACAGCATTTCCAACATCGCGAGAGATGATGTCGGTGAAGAGGCATTGTACTTCTCTCGAGCCTTTTCACTTGGAATGGTCTCACTCGATCGCGAAGAAAATGCAGACCTCGAAGGCAGTCTGTTACTTCCGTCACCACCACTCAAACCTGTTGACGACATGGAAGACGAACGAGAGCTGCAAGCCATGGACGAACTAGCTGCTACAATCGTCAAACCCAGACAAGGTAGAAAGAGCCGTGGTGGAGGTGGTGGTGCAAGCAGAAAATCCAAGGGAGGCGCGAGTAAGCTGGCGGAAGAGGCAAAGGATGGAACGCCGGACGCTTCGCGACTCTCAACCGCACAAGCCGACAATGAAGCGGAAGATGAAGAAATGCATGACGAGGGCAATGTCACCGTTGGCCCAAGTGCAGAGCTAGACGATGATGAAAGGGAACTGCTTGGCGAGGCGGACACGGAAGATGAAGAGGAAGACGAGGATAACATGGATGAGGACTGATGAGTACTGCACGAAGGTGTGTATGTTAGTGTTTTGCTGTAGGGTCTAGCTGCTGGCCACCATGAGGTTTCCATCTCTGTAACACCACTACCAAATATCGTTTTTTTGGCCGGGCATTTCTCAGCCAGTTGGTCAAATCCTACCTTTTGTGAATTCTAGACTAAGCTCGATTAATGGATGCTTACTTTTAGAGAGTCTCTCCAGCATCAAGCTAGAATTCTTATCAGGGCATGAAAAGTTGCCAGATGATCGTGACTAGTGCTACTATCATGTTCATGCTGAAGGAGAGCATTGTTAGTACTCAGTGTTGACCCGCTAAGGGTCATAATGGTGAGCCACAATTCTTGTCAAGGCAGGAGCCAGTGTAGTGTGTTGCTAAGGCACGAACATCTTCAATCAGCAAATCAGTCAACCCACTTATATCTTAAGTCGATGACATAAGAATATATATCTCCAATTACATCTATTCTTGGCAGCATTGTATTTGATCTCTGATAGTGAGATGATGTCGACTACGATCTTTGTGGTCAGGGTGGCCCTGTTTGCAGATGCATGCACCAACAGCGACGCCAACATTGTCTCACCAATTCACGACGTTACAACACATCAGCACATGCAGAAGATGGCTCGATAGATCTTGTCATATTTCAAAAGATCGGTCACAATACTCGATATCGAGTATGGCGTCACCAGCAGCAGCCATCGCGAACATACAAAAGAAGGTGTGGGCAGGCAGTCTACCGCTCGAGATCCGACTGGCGAGTGCGGACTGTAGGACCTACGACGAAACCGATCCATATTTGGTATGCTTCATCTGTCATATTCGATTGGGACAAATAGGAAATCATCATCAGAAGAATCTCAGCATTGATTTTTTCTCAGATTAACCTTCCACGCCTATCCTATCTCGCCTTCCTACTGCCGCGGCTCCATGCTTTCTTCTCTCCTCAACTAATAGATCCATCCATACCATTTCAGAATGCCTGGCTGTCATTTGAAAATGTGGCCTTGAAGTACCACTACCCGATTGGCTTACTCTACGACCTATTTTCTGGAGCTGCACCATCGAACCCAGAAGATGATGGCACTGAAGACGTAGAAGAGTTACTGCCCTGGAAGTTGGTTTTGAGGTATTCGGACTTCCCAGATGAGCAACTGATGGGGCTTGATGGAGAAGAAAAGGTGTTGAGGGATTGTTTTGTTAATGCGGTCAAGGAGGTAAGTTTTCCACTTTGCTGATACCTCTTGGTGAGAATAGTTTGCTGACGCACGTATAACAGGCAGATGTGATACGCAACGGCAAAGGGAATGTGTATATGGGACTGAGCAAAGACGACTCTGATACCCTGTGGCAAGCAGTGCAGGATCGTAAGTACTATCTTATTCTTTTGACTAAAACATAGAGATCAGATTACTAAGAGGCCGAACCGCAGATGACCTTGCCAAATTCAACACGGTTCACAACAAGCTGCTCAACCCACCTGGCACACCTCTCCGCAACATCCCAATCAAGATATACCTTCCCACAACAGCACCGACGGCAAGCTCTGGTAGTGGTGAAGTAGAGCCGGCGCAAGCCAGTATAAGAACGGTACAGGGTCTTGTTGCTCCATTGTCTGCAACGCGTAAGTCGATCATGTTTTTCTCTTGCCGTCTGATAATTATATGTATTTTTGCTTCTGAAATGACACAAGCTAATTGTTGTGTATCATAGGCCAGCCGAATACACTTGGTATGGCACTGAACCAGATACTGCCCACCGTGTTCCCTAGTAGGCGAAACCAGGTGCTGGCAGCGCCTGTGTTGCATGGAGCGGTTGTGCCTATGAATGCACCTATCGAGGAGCTCATGAGAGCTGCCGCGTTCACGGATGGGTTTTTGCATGTTGTGATTGTTATGCTGTGAAAGACAGATGCCTAAAAGACAACGAAGATGATTGAAATGATACCCCTGTTAAAAGACTTCTCTCTAAATGCTTTGCTCCATACTCGTTGACATTATATATACGTTACTTGACGTTTGGTCAGGCCATTGACTATATCCTCCAATTCATCTCTCTTGCGTTTTCGTTCCAGAGCGTCTTCTCCTGCTTCGTCCTCATAATCTTCCTCTTCGTCGTCCAGCGTATCCTCCCATGTTCGTGGTTTCCAGCAGCGGATTGTACCGTCAGAGTGACCAGAATAGAGCTCGATGTTATGAGCTCGCCATGCCAGACTTGTTGTTTTGTTGACAACGTTTCGCGTGCCTGACCCTGCTGCGACTTGTATGCGTGTCGAAGCGTATGAAGGTGTTCTCAGGCGTGTGATTAGTCTGCCAGTGTGCATCTCGTACACGAGCAGCTCGCGTGGGTTCGGGTAGACAAGAATTTCTTTCGTCGGACCAGTGAGATGACTGGGACTCAGCAGGGGCAGCAGGGTGGACGTGGTGGAACTCTTGACAGCAGGACCGAAGTTGGTCAGCGTGTTTGCGCCCGTGTTCGCATTCCAGACACGAATCTTATCATCTTGTCCGCAGGAGACGAGGAAGTCTCCTGCTTCGTCCCATGTAATGCCGTTGACAGCACCGGAATGAGCCTTACCGCGTTCACGCCGTAACGTATTGCCGTTGGCACCAGCGCCCCTGCTGTCTTCCATATCGAGCACGCCCAGACTACTTGCGCTGCGACGTATGTCCCAAAGGCGGACCAGACCATCAGAGCCGCCACTTGCTAGCACGTGTTCGCGTTTCGGATGCCAGACAGTAGAGAGCACGGCACCACTGTGGCCAGCAAGTGAATGTGTACTGGCACCAGAGCGAAGATCGACAAGGCGTACGGCAGGGTGTTGTGTGGCACAGGCTACCAGCAGATGCGAAGCAATGGGCGAAAGAGCGTGCGAATAGACGACGGCTTCAAGGTCGAAGGCAGCCGAGTTCTCGAGGGTTTCGGATGAGTATAGCTTCAGCGAGTGGTCGTAACTACTAGACAGGAAGGCCAGAGAGTCAAAAGGATAGAAGGAAACGTGGGTGATGCCAAAGTTTGCCGTTTTAGAAGTCTTGGAGGCATATCCGAGTGGTTGAATAAGCCGACTCTCGTCAGCCTGGCTCGTGGGCGTCTCGAGGTCCCAGATACCAATCGACGAGTCTGCACCGCCAGACAAAAGCCACCGGCCTTCGAACTTGTCGACAGTAATGCTGTTCACGCCGGCTGGGTGTGCGACGCCATTCTGCAGGGCGTCTTCGTCATTGTGCCTGTCCGGAGGGCTGATACTCAGTGATATATGACTGGCTGGCTGTATGGAGTAGACGAGACGGGTGTTTTGGGACCGCGCAAGGGCGGCAGGACTGACGCTACCAAGAGCGCGATTGAGTAAGAACGAGTTCATCCGGCACCAGATTCATCCTTGAACATGTTTGATCTTGCTTGAGAGGAGAAGGAAGGAGCGATGGTGGAACGTGACGTAGCATTGAGAAATCACGACTCGGACTTCGCGCCAAGCCATCTACTTTCCTCGACCATTCAAATTTCACACGCGACCACAAACACGACTATCTCATAGCACTGTGAAGGCACAAGATAAACATGGAGATCCGGAAAGACCGTCTGGAGCGCTACAAGCATCCTGAAGACGTTGTTGAGCCTGAGATCGTAGCTCGCAAACGTCGTAAGATCACTGTCTATGAAGCCGTCGCTGGTAAAGCGGGCTACGAAAGTCTTCTCCCAACTGAGAAGCGAACTGCTACAAAATATCGAGACACCCAGACAAATTCCTTGCAATCTGTACCGCCAGACGAAGTCTTGTTTCGCCGTCATGGTGCCCCTGAGCGATATGAAGAATCCGACGTTTACAAGGCTCCTTACCCAACCACTCCTCTACCAGATTCTGACCTACTCAAACTTCTTCACCGTTATGCATCCGATTTCTACTCAAAGGCTACCTCGGACAAAGGGCAAAACGACTTCCAGTCACTAGATGAGACTGCTTTGCTTGCTTTGGGCATACTCCTGGAAGAGACAGCTGCCCTGCACCTCGGCGAAACTGGTCATTCTGCCTTTATAGAGGACGAGAATGAGGACATCATGACTGGCAAGCGGGAATACTGGGATGGTGCGACATGGGTCCGGAGTGTCATCGAAAAGAAGGCTGCCGGCACCTGAAGTGTCCACCTCAGCTTCAATGTGCGACGGTTTACACCCTCACATCACATGTGACAAATACTCTCACTATACCGCTCTGGCTGTCACCGCGGCTACAGCCTATCAGACAACAATTTAACCTGTATCGAGATTCTCAAAAAACAATCATCGAGATGTGTCGCCTTTGCCAATATATTGTTGGTACAAGTGGTCTCGAGACCATTCTCTCGCCAATGTACATACTGAGATCGGCAATACCGGGCCTTCGAGCCGTATGGCGTGCATCCCTCACATGCACATCCTGCGAACCGTGTCTCCAGACTCGACCCATGTCGGGCGACCCCAAGCTCCATGAATCACCCCAGAGCCCCAGGATGGGCCTGATCGCGACACTACTGCGACCCGGGAGATCTTGACCAGATCAAACGGTCTAGCCCTCGCTTGAACCGTTCTAACTGCGGTGGAAATCTCCGGTATTCTGCATTGCTAGGTACTGCTTTAGCCGCCAGAAGCGCCAACAATAGCCTATCGTCAGCGAGACGCTTGCCGTGCGTCTGGCATTGGCCAATTGACAATAGGAGAGAGGTCTGGACGACCCTACGACTGGTTCCAGCCTAGATATCGATGCAGCTGCACACGTTGTTGTGTCTGTCAAGGAGGGAGATCCCGAGAGGTGCTTTGCTGTGCACAAGCTGCAGCGCATGCTGGCGTTATGCAACCTTGATAGATTTAGACCTCTCTTCTCTTCAAGAGCAAAAGGAACGCTAAGTATCCTGACTGCTCTGATGGCAGAATCCATCATGGCTGGATGACACAACAGAAGTGCGGCATATTGCTTCTCTACTACATTTCATGGATCCGTGGGAGTGCTTTTTTCGAACAAGATCACTACTTGGCCGACGAAAGGTCTTAGAACAACAATACACGCGCACAGACAACGATTGGATAAAGTCGCCAATGGCCCATCAACTTCTCTCTGTGCGGCTCCTTCCTCGCTCCAAAATGCTTACTTCTTTCCAAGCAGTCTTCCTGTCAATCTGCCTATACAAGTTAAACTTACCACCTACGTCTACGACTGCTTGCCGTCGTCACCGTTTCAAAATCGAACTTCAATAATGGCGTCGCAAGGCGTGCCACGAAGCTTGTTCAAGTCAAGTTTGGTGTTAGATGGTTGTCCACCAGATCAATGTGGTACAGGCAAAATTCGCCGGCTAAATACAAGGGCGTGTGATCAATGTAGCCTGTATAGCTGACTATACCTCTTTGGGCTTTGTACCCTCCTTCTCCGGGCGTTCGTACATCTGTTTGTGGAGCTGTGGGGAGGACAACCGCCTCTGCGTGCCGGATCTCCAATCTCCAGATTTCCTCCACATTTCGGAGCGATGATCTTTTGACCATGCATAGGGTTGACCTCGTGCTGTCTACCGTGGTTTTCAAAATAATTGCCAAAAAGCCTTAGGCCATTATGCACCTGTACAAGCACACGGCAATGGAGACGATTTTGTCTTCCAAGACGCCACCGTCCGCTAGCCTGCTGGCAAGCTAATAACGACGGCGATCCTTCTCGTGTGGCTAACCTAGTTCTGCAGGCGAGGCATCTTGGCTACCAGGCCACAAACCACGCGATCACCCTTTCCCATTCATGCGGAGCCCCGCGTGGCTAAAAGAGACCGGCTGTGGGGTTAACGAGAATCGATAGTGGCCAAGACCACTCTGGCCTCCCCTTTTGCATGTGCCATGCCGTCGGGTCGACACAAGCGAGCTCTGCATGTCTTTGTCGCTTCAGTATGGAGGTCTGCTGGCGCTCGTGCCTGGCGGCTAAATGAGATGGCATGCTTTGTCTGCAACTCGTCTGAGATATATATCTTCATTGTCCTCACCCCAGAAGTCGATAAGCCAGGCACTCGACTCCACTGTCTCTCGGGTATCAATTGCACTCGCTGATCTATTCTCTCTTTCCATATCCAACAATCGTTCTTCATAATACCGAGTCGACATGGAGGCCGCAACCAAAGGCCACTTCCGTCTTGCGGGACAAGAGTTCCCCAAGGTCAACTGGCTTACCGACCCTGGTTTGAGAAGGACTTACATCTGCTTGATGTTCGTCGTGATCACCAGTGCCACCAACGGTTACGATGGGTCCATGATGAACGGTCTCCAGGCGCTCCATGTCTGGCAGAATGGTATGTCTATACG
Source organism: Aureobasidium sp. Y128-05A (assembly GCA_037042735.1). NCBI lineage: Eukaryota > Fungi > Ascomycota > Dothideomycetes > Dothideales > Saccotheciaceae > Aureobasidium > Aureobasidium sp. Y128-05A. The sequence continues at coordinate 291,456 of JAXQKC010000101.1, forward strand.
TGAATAGTAGTGCAAGCACGTACTTACCATTGGTAGATTTCAACCACCCTTCTGCATCAGCATTGGGTCTGCTCAACGCCATTATGTCTGTCGGCTCTCTGGTCGCTCTCCCCGTCGTTCCCTACATCGCTGATGGTCTGGGTCGTCGCGCTGGTATCCTTACTGGTTGTATCATCATGATCATCGGAGTCGTCATCCAGTCGGCTGCCATGAAGTTTGGCATGTTTGTCGGTGCTCGTTTCCTCATCGGATTTGGTGTTGCCATCGCTCACGGTGCATCTCCTCTGCTTCTGACCGAGCTCACCCACCCTCAACACCGTGCTTTGTTCACATCTATTTACAACACTACTTGGTACCTTGGTTCGATTGTCGCTGCATGGCTTACCTTCGGAACCTTCCACATCAACAACCACTGGGCCTGGAGAATTCCCTCGATTGTGCAAGCATTCCCCTCGGTGTTGCAGCTCATCTTCATCTGGTTCGTTCCTGAGTCTCCCAGATTCCTGATCTCCAAGGGTAAGGTTGAGCAAGCACACAAGGTTTTGGCCGATGTCCACGCCAACGGAAACCTCGATGACGAGGTTGTCATGCTCGAGATGGCCGAAATCAGAGACACCATCAAGCTGGAGCAGGAGTTCGAGGGCAATGGCTGGGGCGAGCTGTTCAAGACTCCTGGTAACCGCCACCGTCTGATCATTCTCTGCTCGGTCGGTTTCTTCTCCCAATGGTCAGGCAACGGTCTTGTCTCTTACTACTTGACTCTTGTCCTTGACCAGATTGGCATCACCGACACCAACACCCAGCTTGTCATCAACGGTGTTTTGCAAATCGTTAACTGCATCGTTGCTGTCGGACAATGTTTCTTCGTCGACAAGGTCGGTCGTCGCACACTCTTCTTGATCTCGACTTCAGGTATGATGGTTGCTTTCATCGTTCAGACTATCTGCTCTGCCCGCTTCAAGATCGAGGCAAGTTCGGCTTCCGCAAACGCTGTCGTTGCTTTCATCTTCATCTACTACGTCTTCTACAACATCGCCTTCTCAGGTCTTCTGGTTGGATACTCTGTTGAAATTCTGCCTTACAAGATCCGTGCTAAGGGTATGACTCTCATGTTCTTGTGCGTCGACCTTGCTCTCTTCTTCAACCAGTACGTCAACCCCGTCGCTCTCAAGGCCATCGCCTGGAAGTACTACATTGTCTACTGCGTCTGGCTTGGATTCGAGCTTCTCGTCGTCTGGAAGTTCTACATCGAGACTCGCAACACTCCTCTCGAGGAAATTGCCAAGTACTTCGATGGCGAGAACGCTGTTGTCGGTGGTGCCGCCGCTACCGAGAAGGGCAAGGTCCTGGCCGCCGAGATTGGCGGTCTTGGTACCGTCAACATGACCGAGAAGGATGGCATGGCTGTCGAGCACAGAGAGGTGTAAACAAGGATACCTTGGCTGCATGTGTGATTGGCGGGTTTTATGTGAACAATGGGCTGCTACGATGCTTGAATGTCCGAATACGCATTCGCTTTGAAATTATGACTTTTTTCCATCTTCAAACACTTTCATGTTCACTCATTTCCTGTGACTCCGCATTGATAGTTCTTGATTTCTGTTCACTCCCGATCGCGCCCGAAGACAGAGATAATACTATTCTGGATAAAATGAGAGTTTGGGGGCGTTCGGGCGGCGTTCGCTGCTCATGACCCACCTTCACGGCAGCTTGACCTCCACAGCCCGACCTTGTCTTTTAACCAGACTTCTCCACCAGATCCAAAACAACAACTTTTGAGTCTGCTACATTTTCGCACCTATCATCTTCAAGAACACCATCATCATGCCTGAAACCAAGTATTTTTCTCATACCATCAAGCTATCTCCTGGCTCATCCCATGCCGGGCAGGAGTTTGAAGGCAGATTAGCCTACTGGAGCCTCGGCGACGTTTCCAAGCCCGCAGTCTTGATGCCGACATGTTTTGCCGGCAAGCTCGAGACCACGACTCCTTTCCTTTACAATGCCGAATCCTGCGCCCTGCCATTGTCTAAATACCATGTTTTGGTGGTTGGACAGTTGGGTGGTGGTGAGAGTTCGTCGCCTTCGAACCAGCCCGCCCCGTTTTCTGGTGTCGACTTCCCGAGGGTGACGTATGAGGACAATATCCGTCTTCAGTATGCTTTGTGCCAGAGTCTTGGTATTGAGCATCTCGAGGCTTATATCGGTTTCTCGATGGGTGGGCAGCAGGCTTATCACTTTGCTGTTATGTATCCTGATTTCGTGTCTAATGTTGTCATGCTGGCAACCTCGGCACGCACCTCATGGCACAACTACAATTTCTTGGAAGGACCTAAAGCTGCTTTGGAGTCCTCCGTCGACTTCAAAGACGGTCGGTATGAGAAGAAGCCCGTCAGAGGCCTCAGAGCTTTCGGTAGAGTCTATTCTACCTGGGCGCTCAGTCAGGCATGGTATAGAAATGAATGCTGGAAAGTCCTTGGCTTCGACACACTAGAGCAGTACCTCGAGAACAACTGGGACAACCGAAACAGCGAAGCTAACGACTTGCTATCCATGGTTTGGACATGGCAAAATGGCAACATTGCTACCTGTTTCCCTGAGGACAGGGGAGATCTGCCTACCGCATTGGGAAGAATAAAGGCGAAATGTGTGGTAATGCCTTCGAGGACTGACTGTTATTTCCCACCCGAGGACAACGAGGAAGAGGTTAAGCATATCAAGAATGGAAAGTTGGCTGTCATTGAAAGCATCTGGGGCCATCTCGCAGGTGGTGGTGCTGGCACAGATGAGGACAAGAAGTTCATCAACGAGCAGGTCTCGCAGCTTCTGAAGTAGTCATATAGCCACTCATACAGCCATACTATATATCGTGAATCGAATGTCTGCTACGACGCTTATCCTCCTCACCAGTGGAGACATGATGCCCGGTGTCGTCCGCGTTGCATGTGAGCATGGTTCATTTCAGAACATAAAGCACGAGGCCGCCTATTGAATGTTCTTTCTTACAACTACAGATTCCAACCCAGCTGATGGCTGTCGGCGAATAATGTCCTTGCCCCAAAAGAAGAAACACTTTATTCTGCTGCTCGAAATCTCGAAATGCTGGTTTTGAAGACAGGGTGATGTACTCAACATTCTATCATAGATCTAGTTCATATCATGCTCAACACTGGTGTACAGACTCTGTACACGAACAGACGCACGCAGCAAGTTGTGATACAAAGTAAGCCAAATCATTTCGATTGAAATCGTGAATCAATTACTGAAGAGTCAAGCATGATAGAAGTCAATATACCACTCCACCTCAAGGTACCGCGTATGAGACGTCGGAGAGTGCTCACTCAAAATGAGTGATTAAAACCATAGTTCAGAATGTGGATGTATATAATAATCACAACGAAAAGAACTCTCACTTATTTTCTGGTACAATTCGGGCTAGTCAAGGAAGAGACGATCAGGCCGATTGCTGTTCGTCACCATCGAGTGATGCATATGGCCTGCGGCCCCAATCCCAAGGATCTCCACCAGGAACACACAAACCGAGACGCCAGAAGTAGTCGCGATGAGAAAAGAACAACTGCCATAACTTGTAGCGAGATGGTACGACCCAAGAACCAACAGCCTGCTTCTCCAGCTCACGCTCCTCCGCAAGGTCATCGACTGAGCGTTTTACCTGAGCTCTCAGGTCGTCGTGGGTGGCGACAGTCGACTCTTTGGACAGACTGCCATCTTGTCCGGCAATACATTGATGGTCTTCGTCACCGACACAGTGCTGGAGATCTTGCACATCCGGAGTCAAGGCAGACTTGGAGATGTAGATTTCGCCAGCGTGCATACGATAACCCCATTCTGTAAGTGGTAACAAAGGTACTGGGTCATCAATGTGAGTGACACGGCGATATCGCAATTGTCGCTCATCGAAAGTGTTTGCCCAGGCTTCACTAGGAGAGCCGAGTAAGTTGAATTGCTGGTCAAGGTATTGATTCAAGGCAGCATTTCCAAGTCTGGGCTCGCCAAAAGTAGTGACAGTCGGATTCCAGCCCCTCGAGTCGAGTTCTAGTCCGGCGAGTGCAGCAACAGCTCCTCCGAGGGAATGACCGACAAGTGTCAGAGCGTAGTCCGGGTACGCTGCGACGGCAGCCTCCAAATCTGGCAAGATGGCAGAAGAAGCCACTTTCCAAGATTTATAGAACCCTGTGTGCACAGTGCAGTTGTTGCAGCGTGGGGTCTCTGGTTTCTTCTGGCCAGCATCTGAAGCTCCCGAATCCGGATCACCAGGATAGGGAATGTACTCTTGAGGGACGGTCGAGAGATCAACAACAGTATTGGCGATAGAGTAGGTGCCACGAAACGCGACAAGGATACGAGGGTTTGATTGTGAATGAGACAAGGCGATGTAGCCACAAGAGTCGGACATCAACTGGCCAGTGTTCCATGTCTAGTAACATGTCGGCGTGTGATTACACATGATCAATACAAGCACACACTCTCTTACCTTGACAAGCTCAAAATCTGGAAACTCGGAGCAGCGACTGAGACATTTGAATGGCTTTGATATGCCTATACCAGTGAGACCTACACAATAAGATATATCGACGACGCGCGCAAGCTCTTCCAGGTCAGAGAATAGCTGGGGTGAGACTGTGCGATTGTCTTCAGCATGGCGAAGCAGAGGAAGTTGTTGAGCTGGAAGAGCGGTCGTAATGACTGGTAGCGCACTCAAGCAAGATAGCAGAAGGAAATGCATTTTTGTTGTTTTGATCTATGTCATGATCGGACTTGAGACGGCGGGTAAGTGATTTGCGGCGGCACGTACGTAGGTGATATATCGCAATGCTTTTTGTGATGACCGACATGGCTTGAGTGACTTGTTTACAAACCGCGCAAGCCTTATTATCCGACGCCCGATGCGGCTCCCTGATGATCGGTCTGAAACAAGCTACGAATATGCAGGATGCCTGGCTGGTTGACGAAAGAATTACACAGAGAAAATGCTAGTAGCTGTCTCAACACAATCCTACAAAGTTCGATTCATACCATGTATACTCAGAAGACTAGAGTGATGGACTCGTTCTAAGTTATATTCTTATGCTATGTAGCATTCGGCATACGTTTGATAAGGACTCGTGATCATATTGAGACGAGAACGAGACTCCTTGGCATTCAGCCTCATACTTGCTCCTATGACGAGGTATGCAATATGAGGGCGCGGCAGACGTCACGCTCCTGCCCAGGGTCTCGATCTTGACCGCGCGAAGAAGTGGATATCACACACGAACCGCCGGTCTCTAGTTTCGAGCTTACATGTATTGCAAGTGTTGAGCACCTACTTTTGCTCTATTGAATATACACAGCCTCGTCCCGATCTCACTTGAACTTCAATCCTCTCAAGACCAGTCCGCTCTTTGTTTCGGTACAATCTCTACCCGCGCTCCGGAACCAGAAAGCCATTGGGAAAACGCTTTCCAACAATCACCCTGTTTCATACTTTTATAATACGTCTGTCGCTCAGCCCCGATTGTGCGACTTGTTTTACTGACAATCCGCAGTGTAATATTGCTGCTTCGACACACGACCACATACACCACTCGCCATGCCGACGTCTCCAACAGTCGGCTTTGCGCCCTCACCGCCGCCAGCGTCCCCACCAGCCGATGGTATTCGCTCACCTCCAATGTCGCCTACCGCTGATGGCGTACGTTCACCTTCTGGTGTGCAATCGCCTGTCGATGGTAGACGCTCGTTCACGGGAGAACGTAGATCGTCAAATCCTTTTGGCCCACGCAGGTCTTTGGCTCTCCCCCGAACCAGTCTTGCAGCACCTGCTAGAGAACCTGGAGCCATCAACCCATATGCACCGCCATCGCTAGAATACGACTTGCGCCAGAGGAAGCGTAGTATCTTCATCTTCTGGTTTCTCATTCTCTTCGACTCCATCGTCATGCCGTTAGCGCTTTATTTCGGGCTGTGGTATGGAACCAATCTTTCGCCAAACACCGTCTTCTCCATCGTCACAGCCGCACTGGGAGGTATCAGTATCTTCGAGTACGTGCTACGCTTCTGGCACCTGTTCAAAAAAGGCAGTACATGTCGAGTTATCGGAGGCCGCAGATCATACGTAAGATACCAAGTCTGCATGCTCAAGAAACAATGACACTGACTCTTTGAAACTAGCTCGACTGGTTCCACTGGAACTTTAGTTTTGCTTGGGTCATCATCATCGTCGAGCTCATTATGTAAGTCATTAGATCAGGATGGGTTTGAACGTGTTACTGACCACTTCTCAGCGGCACTATCCCCGAGAACCCTCCTATTCGATTGCTAGCAATGCCTGTCAGCTCTCTCATGTTTGCCTTTGGTTCCGAATTGATCATTCAGGACGGTATGCGTCTTCTGGGCATTCCTTCACCATTCCGCATCTCTTCGATGCCTGCCGGTTCTCAACTACGTCCTGGAATCTACTGGATCATCGAAGACATTGTTGCAGTTGATGGTGGCGGTAACATCGAGTTCCGTGAGAGACTCAACACAAGATACGAAGCCAGCCACTACTTCCGTCAAATGCTTCACCGTCTGACGTTGTTCTGGGGTATTGGTGCCGAGGTGGCAGCTGCTGTAATTACTGCCCTGATCTTTACCATCCAGAGGGATGCTGCTTATGTGGTCGGCTGGGCCGTTCCTTTCATCTGGGCTGGGGTCTGGACACTGTGCACCTTCTGGTATGTCAAGCGCTGCCTGAAGCACGAGGCCGAGATGTGGGCTATCGAGCACGGGAAACCAGAGGTTTAGATGGACCACCACGACCTCTTTTCTTCTTCAACCAGCAAGAATGTACAATAACGACAGAATGATAATTTAGCGTGGTGGAACTGGGCATTGGATGGGGAGTTTTTGTTTGAGATTACAGCATAGATTTTCTTGCAAGGACTGAGTAGATACGAAATAACGAAGACTTTTGCTTGAGCTCGTCATTCCAAGGAGCCTTCTCCCAACACACATCATTCCCTACCAACGTACCAGATTAAGCATCCTTTCAGATCCTGCAACTAAAAACATAGGTCTATATTGGAATCTTATCAGCAATCTATTGTGAATGGGCGTCTGGCGCAGTGGTAGCGCGTCTGCTTTGCATGCTGAAGGTCTAGGGTTCGATCCCCTAGTCGTCCATATCTTTTGTTTTTTGTCCGAGACAATAGGCTTATGCTTTTGGCTCCATCGTAGTGGGGTCTTGTGATCAAGAGCCATCGGGTGGTAGTCGTATCCTGAAGCTCAGATGAAACGGATCGGAACCAGGATGATAGTGATTCATACGCAGGTAGAATTGAATCGTCTATGCACATACAAATAAGAGCTGCTTTTCGCAGCAAACAAAATACATCTACATGGCCAGCCATGCTACAAGAATGGTATGAATGATCAGGGCGACAGGTAAACAGTGCCTGACCTGCCTCGAACCACAGCCAGGCTTCGACAAGTAACAAGGATATCAACGGCGGTACTCTCGCTCCCTGCCACTCTCAATCACTATCTCTCTCGTGTTGTAGCTCGAACGACTAGCGCGAGGGTCATCAATCTGGCTGCTCCGGGGACCAAGGTTGCCACTGCTGCGATGGCCAGAGCCGCGAGGAGGCTGGACGTAGCGATATGTATCGTATTCATCTTTTTGCGCATGGTGATGCGGACTCCGACGTTCTCGCAGATACTCCTTCTCGCGGAGGTGGTATTCACTCTGAGGGCCAGTGGCTCTAGAGCGAGAGGTTGTTTTGGAGCGACCGCCATCGCTGGAGCTACTGCTGCTACTGCTCGAGCGCGAGGATGGCGTTACTTCGACATATTGAGGGCCAGCATGAGAGTGCCTCTCTGATGGGTGTACTGAGGGCGGAGGTGGATCGTAGTGGCTATGGTGATCGTGGTGCTCGGAGGGTGGGGCATAGGCTATGACGGGGGTGGGAGGTTGCGGAGGTTGCTGTATGATGTACGTTTGACCCTGAGGCCGTGGAGCCTCCTCATAGTATGCGCGAGAAACTCTCGTGGTGCGAGGAGGAGAGCGACGGCGCTCTCGTCGTACAACGCGGGCTGGGACGTCGTAGTCGTCGTGGTCCTCCTTTACGCTGACAAGGCACATTATTGTGTATGTGAAAAAGAATGAAATGGAACGAGAAGAGAGAAAAGTCTAAGGACCTACGATTGGAGTCATGGCAAACGGGAATACAAGCAGGGTCGCGACAAACCTGCTTGAGGGTCGAGGTGTGGCTGGTTGGCGAGATTGCGATTGGGCTTGCATGAGTCTTGCGGAGCCCCAGTCGCACTAGGACACGGTCGTGACCAGGATAGGAACAAACATCCGCGAAGACGAGGTTCTATCTGCTTCTAGCAAGCTTGTCTAGAATGCAGCATACTGTGCATTGCATTGTCAGTAGCAATTGGGAGAATGTGATTGTGTGGAAAGCAACAAGATGGGAGGAAGCGATGGAGGAGCAGGCTCCGCTGTCCGGAGCGTGCGGAGCTTCTTCTCCAGACTGACGCACCAAGGGTCATTGTTGTTGCTGGAAAGTGGTCAAGTTTGAGAGCAGACAGCACACACAAGCATGTCGTCTGCTGCCTTCAATCCTCACGTATCGCATAGAATAGCATCAGCATGAGCGGCAAGCCACTGCCTAGGGCCGCTGCTGGACCAAATGGCCTCCCCAAACAAAGGGCCGGTCTGACAAGTATTGATGCCACTCGCCGACCAAACACTCCAAGCAATGTCTTTGCTTCTCTCAAGGCCACTCAGATCCTCACTCTGAAGCCTGTCTTACCTGCTGGTCAATCTTTCGGAATGGAATATCCACCAGTGCTTTCATACTGACTATGATTAGAACTCATCGCTACCATCCTTGATTACCTCCCCGTAGCCGACCTAATAACATGCGCTCGAGTATCCAAACGCTTACAGGAGATGGTTTGCGAAGACTCAAGATGGCAAGCCAAATTAAGAGATATGGGTGTGTGGAATGAAAGCGAAGCACGACAACGATACGAAGAATCAAAGAAGAAGAGGCTCAGTGGCCGACCGCAAGCCGACCGCTCTCTGACGCTATTCGATGCCCATGACGAAGAAGAAAAAGTACGAAAGTCACTGGAACAAGCCGCGACACCTAGACGGCCGCGGCACGGCAGTGTGACTGATGGCTTTGACGATATGACTCTATCTCAAAATCCTACCTTCGACGCAAAAGCTGCCACCACCGCTCTGCGCAGAGTTCGCTCTATTCGAGGCCAAGCTAGGCAAGAGTACGGCAAGGTTCACGGTGCTCTGGGGCCCTTTTACTACGATCTAGTCCGATCAGAGAACTCGTCTGACCCAGCTGTCTTTCGTCTTGTCCAAGATCCTGAACAACAGGCTCGTATCCTTGCGGATCTAAGGGTGTTCTCACGGAGTGATGGTGCCCAAAAGTGGCGCCAACGGCAAGACAAGCTGGAATCTATGCTCGGTATCTTTGAGAATGCCATGATCAGCGAGTTTGAGCAGGCATACCAAGCTCAAGACGTCGATCGCATGAGGCGATATGCTCATGTCTTGGTTTCTCTAAATGGTGGAGCTGCAGGTGTCGATATCTTCATTTCGAATCATCCTTATATGCGCCGGAAGGATCAGGTTGGAAGTCCGCTAGAATGTTTGCAAGATGTCGCTCCGGGACATGTTGATCTGAACCCTTCGCAGAGGTTCTTCGAAAAATTGGCATCTATGTTGTCGATGCAATCGTCGCTCATTGATCAAGTCTTTCCAAGCTCCGTCAACGTCCTCCTCCCTTTCACGACCCGCGTCTGTGAAGACATCGTCTCCGACTATATCACGACTCTTTTCATCGAAGCCCATGAGAGTAATGTCGAGACATATCTCAAGGCTGTATCAGGAATATTTGAACAAGCCATGCGCTTTGCAGTCTCGATTCAACCACCAAAATCCTCCGGCACAGACTTCCATGATCAGATCAAGAGGGTCATCTCGCACATCTTCGAGCCACACGTGGATCGTTATCTTACAGAAGAGCTTGATTACTTCACGTCCAAGTGTAACGACGAAGTCGGTGCTTGGGAGAAGCAACTATCGGACCAAGAGGCAGAGACTGAATCTTTCTTCATGTCAGGTGTAAACAGACAAGCTGCGAAACGCGACTTCCTATCTTCGTTCAAGAAGGTGGTCATGATGCCTGTGAACGCCCTACCAACTTTCCCATCCGCGAACAAGGCGACATCTACGGTCGAGGCCCCGACCACAGAACAGACTTCGCGACCAGAAACACCAGATTCTCCAACCCCTTCCAGACCGGCTCCAACAACGGAGCTGGCAGCGAAAACCGCTATCATGAATTCACGACTTGAGGGCATCAAGTCATTGTTCAGCATCGAGGTGGCACTGAGCTTGATCCATCATGCAAAAGCGTCAATCGAGCGAGCCGCCATCTTCATGCGTATGGGCGATAAATATGCGACCCTAACGAAAGAACAGTGCGACAAGATTTTCATTAGCCTTTTGGAGATCCTCGGCCGTCGACATATTCAAAATGGTTTCGACAAGGCAGTAGGTCATCTGAGCAGTTACAACCCCCGCGCAGTCAAAGAGTTTCGCTCAGGACAAACAGAAAAGGAAGGTGCCACTGGAGGAGTCGAGCCACTGGTAACCTTCCTTGAACTTGTCAACGTAGGAGACCTGATTCAACAGATGGTCGATGTCTTCTACATGCAAGAGCTAGTCACGCCCGGCCTCACAGATCGCGACGACTTCCTAAATCCAGCAGTCAAGGAGAAGAAACGCTTCGAGCAAATGTTGGATGAGCGTGTAGCGGCAGGCATGGGCAAGGGTATAGACGTCCTAATGGATGAAGTCGAATACATGTGTGCGACACTCCAGCTCACCGCCGACTTCAACACCGATGCCGTGGATGCCAAAACTTTGACAGGAAACGATAAACGTGCCAGTATGATGGGCCTCGTCGATATTGGACCTACGGAAACTGCCAAACGTGTAGTGGACACCATTCAGCAGCATACAAGCATGTTAGTCGGCAGTACGGATAAGAATATGCTGGACGTGTTCAACCAAGAAGTCGGGCTGAGGTTATTTGGTGTGCTGTGCAAGCATATAAAACGTCAACGCATAAGTGTCGATGGAGCGATAAAGCTGATCAGGTATGTCCCCTTTCTCCTTCAAGCACTGTTTCCTGATCTCGTCTGACAATATATTCATCACAGCGATATCAACCTTTACAGCTCCTTCATCACTTCACTGCGCCAAAAATCCCTATTACCCTACTACTCCGCCCTCCGAGAACTCTCCCAGATCTACCTCGTCGACTGTGGCGGCGGTACTAACAACACCTCGACCTCCATCTTCTCAACATCTGCTTCTGCAACAACACGAATGGCTCACTGCAAGGAACTGGCGACCATCATTGCGGACAACGACAGATACCATGGCATCTTCCGAGCAGAAGAGGTCTACGAATTTGCGGAAAGAAGAGCGGATTGGTATGCTGTGAGGAGAGATGTCGAGAGGGCTATGTATGGTATTGGATGTTTGATCATGTAAAAGACAGAGCGAACAAATGAGTTCTCGAAAGTATAAAAGGCAATCGATTGTTCTGCTGGTCTTTATAGCTGACCAGCATTTCTGTCATTTCGAGATTCCCTGCGTTCGAAGCGATTCTGGTTTTCTAGGGTACTCTGTCAGGCAAGAGCAGATTACTTTCAGAAAGCAAAGCAATTAGGTTGGATTTTGATGGCGTATCAGAGGCCTGTTCTTCGAACGACTTTCTGGTGTTCCGATAACATCCATCAATGTGCATAGTCTTTGTCACTCCCAGGTTTCATGCTATCGCATCAGCCTGTCTCTTGTAACAAGTCATGTGTCTCTTCTTTTCGCCATGCCATTTCTTTCGTCAACATTCGTGTTTGCGGACAACCATGCGTCGCCGACTAACTCCATATCTTCGTCCACAACTTCTAGTCGTCTCCGATGCGCGGCGGCGATTTTGACTTTGGTGAGCTGAGCGAGAAAGGGCTGTGTTCTCCACGATGATGGGATCCACTGTATCTTCGATTAGCAAAAGACTCACAGCCGTTGTCAGATTGGGAGAAGAAAGAGACTTACGAGCGCCTCCTCTCTCCCTCCTTTCTGAACATCTCAATCACCCTCAACATCTCCTTCCTACCTCCAGCAGCATCCACATGTTTCCCTTTCATACTCATGCTAACCTTATCTTGCGCATGTGCCTGTAGTAATCTTCCAAGCAACAAATGTTGCATGAGCAAACACACAAAGACACCACAATCACTTCCATTCTCTTGCTGCGGCGAATCGTCCAGATTTACAAACTTGAGCGGCTTTTGTAGAAGTTGCGAGATGTGGTGTGATAGCATCTTGGCTTCTTCCATGTTGGATGGGCAGAGAGAGTCGTAGTGGAAAGCTACGCCGTCGACGACGCTGACGAGGAGTAGACTCCAATGGGATCCGCCTTCGGCTGTTTCGACGTCACGGCAGTCGTTCACGGGTAGGAAGATATGGGTTGTGTGTTCGAAACTCGGTAGTGCGGATTTCAGACTCATGGGATCGTTGGTTTGAAGAAGCATGAAGGCCATACTGGGGCGGAGGAGGACGATGCGGGCTTTGGGATAGGCGTTCAGCTTTTCGTGTTCGAGGTATTCTTCCCAGAAGGCAATGGCCTGGTCACGCATTAGTCGAGATTGGGTGCCGGTTGTAATTCAGCAGTACGTTGTCGGTGAGCCAGTCATTCTTGATGCAATCAACGTCTTCGACCGTCACTGAGTCGTTTGGTCAGTCTTTATTGCGCGGAGCAGAGGGTACTGGACAAGTATAGCGTACACCGAATGTCATGATCTATGGCCAGTCAGCTGGTGCTACTCTAGAGTAGCGGCGGATTCTACTCACAGCTGAGATAGGCATCATCCGGGTGAAGCGACTATATCAGTTCCATGTCAGCGGATTTGTTCGAGAAATCATATTTCGCCCAGTCGGCTGCGAACAAGACAAGTCCGCGACATACCTTGTCACCAAAACGTCTGCTCACTCGTCCTCCAAACGGGTGAAATCCCGATGACATGGCTGCTATAGGAAAGTGCTTCTTGAGGATGTACTCTGTCGTTGCTCAAACGAAATGGCTCGTTGTCTGTCTGGCGTTCGAAAGAAAAGCTAACAAACCAAGAGAAGAGATTGAGGAGATTAGGAAACACAGATCTTCGTTACAGGAAAAGAAAGTCAATGGATGGCGTATCAAGAAGCTTGCGCACGCCTGTCAACTGGCTGTCAAGCTATGACGACGTCCCGCGTCGCGCGCCTCGGCTCCCGACCAGTCTGGAGATCCGAGTAGTTTGCGACAAGCATAACTCTTTCATATATTTATGCAGCGGTTATCATCTAGCACACTATCAAAACTTCTACCTGTTAATAAACATGCAGCATTGTTCATATCAAACCTGTCAGAACAGCAAATTCCTCCTCATACCACTCATCATGCATGGTATATTTGCATGATTTGGTCCAGTCTTCCTACTGCATTCACTTGCTTTTGCAACGTCTTGACAAATCTCTCGTGGCTAGCCTTGACATCCTTCATGTCATTGTAGAGGCTCCCGCGCACTTGATCACATCCCAGGACAGAAGCTCCTTGTATCTTTGATTGCTTGGTACGATACTGCTCAAGCTTGGCTTCGTTGTCGCTCACCAGGCGCTGGATGAGCTTCATTCCGTCTTGGCTGTAGTCTGTATTGATATCCTTGATAGCAGTCTCATGATCCTTCAGATGGTTCGTCAATCGATGGGCTATGCGCACTAGTTGATCGTAGACATCGCCTTGATGTGACTCCAGCGCATGCCTCCACTTCGAGAGGGCGCTCTTTGCTATATCGTCACCATCTGTATCCGAAGAATTCCGTGATCCAGAGCCATCGTCGTCACTGTTATCCTCATCACCTGAGTCTTCGTTCACAAGCGTCTTGTCTGGATCTTCATCTTCCATAGGCTTCTCAGACTCTGGGCTTTCCTTGCCGTTATCTGCCTCGGTCCCTGGAGCATCTGTTTGATGAGCCACCTTTGACCACAATGCTTCAACCAAGCCTACAGTATTCTGTCTGGGTGGAGCTCCGCGTGGTGCGCTTCTAGATGGTACTGGGGACACATGCTTTGGAACATCTGCGCGCAGCCCAAACGTCTGTGGGTAATCAGCAGTGACTTGGGTATCTTCATCGAAGCCGGCTTGCGAGATGGGGCGCGAGACCTGGAGTGACGAGTCTTCGTGTGGAGCACGCAATTCTTTGAAGGGGCTCTCTACTCTACTCGCCGCGTTGCGCACAAAGACTGTAGGTCGGGTAGAAGATTCATTCACGGACTTAGACAATGCGAAAGGAGGCGGAGTCGAAGCAACCGGAATTTTCTCCTGTCTTGTCTGGAGAACGAGTGCTGTTCCTTGAGAGGTTTCTCCTCCGTGAGGCATAGGAGATCCATTATCATTGATTTGAGACAGCCTTCGAAAGACTGAGTTTTTTGCTGCAGCTGGCGTGCGAGAAACATGAGCATCTGCCTTCAAGCGTTTGGCGGCTTCCCCAGCCATTTCTATAGACGGCCGCTTTCGATCGTTTGCAGGCAGTGTCGTTCGATGAAGTTGTGACTGTATTTCTGCCCGACTTTGTTCTGCTGGAAGCCTTGATGCTTTAAAGCCACTCGTCTTGGACGATTTGTCAACATGTTGTGGCTGAACAACCTGAGGCCGCGCTCCACTCTGATTAGGCGAAGCTTGAGTGTGCTCTCTGGAAACCGGCTGCATTGGATTGACAAGATTAAGATTTGTTGATATGTCAAACCTGAGTGCGGTCTTATCCTTGATCAGTGTTGCCGGAGTTTGGGTCAGATGTGCATTTCTGAGCAGCTTGTCATGAGAGTCTCCGTGATTGTTTGACAGCTGTTGAGAGAGTTCCTGTTCCACAAACTGAGATTGGGTTCTAGGTTCGACACCACGATGCCTCTCATTAAGTAGTTTATCACCCGCGGGGCCCTCTATCAATCGGGACTTCGTTTCTTCAGGACCAATCTTGACTGATTTCGCCAATGACTCAGATTCTGTCAAGTTCGTTACTCCAGCTGCAGGGATATCAACAGCCACGGAGGTCTTACGAAGCTGGACACTAGTAGACATTAGCTTTACCGTGGCAACATCTCCAGATGTAGTTGAGATCAAGTCAGCGACGGTATCAATATGAGCTTGGACTTCAGGGACATCGAAGTCAAGCACTTCTTTGGAATCCGCGTGGGGACCAGATGTCGCGAAGAATGGCGCTGGTGGTTCTTGTATCATCAAAGGTTCGACATCTGGAGACGAAGCCTCTTCAAATGGCGGATCGAGAACTGCTAGGCTGGATGGCTTCTTTTGCTGCCGTGAACCCTGATTCCTTGGGCCATGGGCGTCAAAGCCCACGATGTTTGGCTTACGCATAGCACGCTCTTGCGGCCTTAATTCAAGGTCTGGATGGGTATTTCTCATATGGTCCAAAGACTGCTGGGTTGACGATTTGTGGTTAAGCACGAATCGAGACTGCGCTTGATCTTTGGTGGGTGGAGTTTTCTGCTTCTCCGGTAGCTCTTGACTCATTACCTCGGTGACAAGTTTGTTGTAATTGAGTTCGAGGTCTTCGTCCATGCAATCGTTGTCCTCTTCGTTCGAGTCATCGTCTTCAATGTTCACAGGATTTTGTTGTGTAGTGCCTTGTTCAGGCATGGATTGATATGCTAGACTGAGTGGTGCCTGGGAAACAGGTACTTTCTTGCTTGTCTGGGGCTTGATGGCGGCTGGAGTTGTGGCACTGCACACATCAGTAAGACAAGCGATCGAGCAATGGACGTAATGCTTACTGATCGGGACTGGAGATAGCATCATGCATAAGCTGGGCCTCTCTTTCGGTCATGCGTCGAGTCTTCGTTGGCTTGGTTGCACGGGGCTTTGCCGGCTGGGATAAAGTGGTGAGTTGCGGGCTAGCAGCACCACCAGAGTTGATGTGCGTCACGCTGTCTTCGAAGTCTTCAATTTCTTCTCCTCTGTGCGACGAAGCGGTCTTCCGTGACACAGGCATTCTATCTGGCGTGACGTTACTTGCTGTAACTGTTCGAGCAGAAATATTGATTCCGCGGTCCTTAGTGATCGTCTGCGTTTGTGCTCGTGTGCTTGCTCGTGTCGTAAACGCAGTTCTTGATTTGTACGATTTTGGTGCACTGTATTCCTCATCTTTATCGTCTCCACTACTCTCGGAAGCCTTAGCAGCCTTTCTCTTGGGTTGACTTTTGCTACTTTTCTTGCTCTGAGGCAATGATACACTTGTTGGCTTTGTGGTCTTGGTTGGTTTCGCTTTCCCCTCCTCAGGACGCCATGGAACAGCAGATCGTGTAGCAGCGACCGGATCCGGCGACAAGTCAAATTCACCACGACCCGCAGGAAGCTCGGCTCCATGCGAAGGCTCTGTGGTGGAAGGAGCTGGAGGCCGGCCCTGACGTCGCTGTGAAGACTTTGTGGCAGGAGCTTGGATTGGACGAGTTGAAGACTTTTGAGAAGTTTCGGTCCCAGCAACAACCATAGGCATGCCCTCCGAGGCCTGTCGTGTTTTATTTGCCTGACTGGTACCCCCGGCTCTCATCTTTTGAAGGACAGAGGTGGACGAGGTTTCGCCTTGGTTGACGATGTCGGGCAGAGGCGGAGCATGCTTTGATGACTTCTTTGAAGTTGCGCTCGCAGCTTTTCGGCTTTGGCTCGCGGACGTGGTACCTTTGGTAGTTGACGCTTTGGGAGGCATGCTGGGCGTAGTGAATCCAGTGGTAGCAGATACGTTAGGGTGTGAGAAACCAGTATGATTCACAGGAGTTGCACCATAGATGTCCTCGATTCTTTGAGAAGTAGATGATACATCAGCAGAGCTGTTTGTGCCCTTTCTTGTGTTGAGCCCAACAGGTGGAGTGGCAGGTCGAGAGCGAACTACGATGCAGTCTTGAATTTCCTCGTTGTCGTCGTTGCCGTCTGGCTTAATTTGTACGGGGATGTGTGTTTGCGTCAGATCTTCTGTAATGGCTTGTCTTTGGGTTGGGGTCCGGGCTTGGGTTGTGACTGCAATGTCCGCAGTGATGTCTTGGAACGGTATATGTGCTGGCGGTGGAGTTTGAACCGAGTCCTCCTCAATGGTGTGATTTTCAGAGGGTAGATGCTTAGGTGAACATCCTTCGATGGAGCCTTGGTCAATTATCTGGTCGTGGGATGGCCGACGCGAAGCGATAGGCACTTGGTCACACGACGCGTTTGCAGGTTGGGTGTTCTCGGTAGACCCGCTTTGCTTGAGAAAGTCGAGGAAAGTACTAGGCTGGCGATTTGACGCTGGAGGATGATTTTCGAGAGAGTCTTGAACAAAGTCGTCGGGATGGCTTTGCGAAGCAGCACCTGGTCGGGATCGCTGAGAGACAGAAGGAGATTCGGGCACTTGAGTGATGTATTGTGTCTTCTGTGATGGCGGCTTTACAGGTGTCGGATCAGAACTAGCATTGATGGGGCAATGGTATACAGCCGTTTTAAGCCCGACAGATGTTGCCGGGGCCATAACTGTAGAAGTGGGTGATTGCATTCATGGCTGCGCATCTGCCTGATTGTCTATGCGGACGGCAAGGGAAGTCGCGCCTGTCGAGTTAATATCACATGCTTGTTCAGACGCACCTACCTGATTTACTTAATCAACCCACCGGATGCGCTTCCCATCGACTGACATCGGACAAGATAGTACAATTCACAAAAGACAGCCAAGGCAATCTACAAGCTTCTTCTGATCTTTCTCCTCGTTTAAGAGCCTCTGTCCTCCTCTATGCCATTCAACTTGGTTGACGAGCGAGTCCGAGAAGACCAGATAGGCTGCTGATGGTCCTCTTCGAAGGAGCCTTACCGCAATTCGGCCACGACACGATACATGGTCGTTCCCACAGAGTTTCTTCGATGCTCACGAGGGAGGCAGCTTTTAGAGGAAGAAGGACGGAAGTAATTGTTGGTCCGCAGCCGGCAGAGGTGATGAAGCACAGACCACAAGCGTCATAGGATTACCAATCTCGGAACGACAAAGTGACCGAAACACCTTCGTGGTCAAGGTCAAGCTTCTACTTGAAGTCGTCAAGTCTGGACGGGCGCGACTTTTGTGTCATTTGACAACCATGACAGACTCGCCGGAAAATACTTGTCGTTTGGCCAAGGCCTTTAGAAGCCTGCACGACGCAACACAACAGACGACCCGTTCTCGAAGCCTGGCCCTATCTACCTTCCCAACATTACCAGAAACAAGCCTTGAACAAAGAGAACAATCTCTATCAGCTGCCGCAGAATCAAAGACGGAGACATTTCTATATCTTGCCTACGGCTCCAACTTGTGTAACGAAACCTTTCGAGGCAAGCGAGGCATCAAGCCTCTTTCGCAGATCAATGTCCAGGTCCCACAACTACGCCTGACTTTCGATCTACCTGGTATAGCCTACTCGGAACCATGTTTCGCAAACACCGCCCGCCGTGATCCCGATAAGGATGTGCCGAGTCTATCAGAAAAAGAGGGAGCTCCTGCATCCAATGATTACCACAAGGATAGATGGCACAAAGGCTTGATAGGCGTAGTCTATGAGGTCACAGCCAATGATTATGCCCATATTATTGCGACTGAAGGAGGTGGTGCCTCGTACCAAGACATCCTCATCGACTGTTATCCTTTTGAGAATTCCGACCCGACCCGCCCCGTACCTGTCTACCCTACCACCAAGCCTTTCAAGGCCCATACCTTGTTCGCTCCTGCTGTTCCACCAGGCTCTCAACCACCAAAAGAGGGTGGAAGACTTCAGCGCCCGGATACCTCGTACGCACAAGCTTCCTCTCGCTACCTGAAGCTCATCACCGATGGAGCCGCTGAATGCAGACTTCCATACGAGTACCAAGACTATCTCAACAACATTCGACCATACACAATTACTACCAACAAACAACAGATGGGCCAGTTCATCTTCCTCACTCTATGGCTGCCTTTCATTGTGCTTATATTCAGTCTCAACGCAAAGTTTGCCGATGAGCACGGTCACACACCGCCTTGGTTACGCATCCTGTCAGAATCCATATTTAGAGCTTGCTGGAGGACTTACGATGGGTTCTTCAAGCCCACGTTCGGCGATGGTGAGCGAACTGTTCCCGCAGAGGATCAAGATGGCTATCAACAGGGGGAGCCCACTCAAGACGTGCCTCGGCACCCCAAAGCCAGAGCGTTAATAGACGAGGAGAAATACTCTCGAGCTGTATAGGAATGGTCGGTTGCTCATGAGACTGCATATGTCGTTCGTCACTTGCGCCGACCAGACTCTAATTTGTGAATCAATAATCTTCTTGTAATATGTACGCTGAATAAGAAAATTTGATGAACACTCGAGGCTCGCCTTTGGTCCACTTTGTCTTGAACAATACAGACCACCGTGTTGGAAGGAAGGGGAAAATATTGAACAGAACGTTCGCATCATCACTAGTGTCTCTGATGCCTCTCACGCAAACATTATATACAGGATCCAAGCAACGTGCATTAAAAAGCAATTCACAAATCTCCTGACTGGTCAAGGCCTCGTCAGTAGCTTTTTCTGCCACAAGGATCTCATACACTCATGTCACTCGAACGTCAAGAGAATGTGACAAAACAACAAGAAAACATGACAGAGAGTCCAAAAATGGTCACAAATCACGATGACACCTTGGTAGATAGAAAGTCTAAATTCAACATAGAGGAGGCAGAATAATGGCCTAAAGAGGAAGAAGTATGCTTTGGAAGAAGAGATATTCATTCTTGTCAGAGTAAACTTGTGAAGAATCACTGAGAACAGGGCACCACAAACCAAGGAACAAGACACAAGACTCACCAGAACAATCGTTAAGCGACATAAGGACTAGTTCCAGCAATTCTAGCAGGTCTGACGGGAGCTGTCTTACCATCATTCCTTTCAACTCTCTGGCCGAAGTCAGGTCTACTTGCTCCACCGGTGAAGAAGTCAATGCTGTTCACAGAGCCAGTGGGAGAAGGAGGTTGAGCAATTGCCGAACGTCTGGCATCGATACCAGCTTGAACATCAAGAATAGCAGCATATGAAGCTGCTCTAGGGCTAAGGTTGGGAACATGGCTGTCGAGACGAGAGTCCATGGCTGAGCTGTGGTCATCAGCGTCAGAGGAGTAGATGGATGAAGGAGCAGGAAGATGCCAACTAGGACCACTACTGTAAGTATCAGAGTCGGGAACAGGTATACCTCCACTCATGTAGACTGAGGACGCAACTCTAGGGCTAGAAGTTTCAGCCCAAGCAAGACGAGAGACCCATTGAGGAGTATGAAGAGCAGGGGCCCCAGGTGACGATGGATTATGAACGAACATATCAATGCTTGATCTAACACAACGGGGAGGTGTGTAGGGGTCTGTACGAGGAGGTGTGCGCATTCCAGCTGGGCCAGGGGTTGGATCGAGATAAGAAGCAACAGGATTGGTGGCACCACTTCTGCTAGGAGGAGCAGAAGGGCAAGAAGACGAGTCGTCTCTCAACCACCAAGAAGTGTGTGAAGGTCTTTGGGTATTGTCAGGATTGTTAGCACGAATGACGTAAGCAGGAATGACGGGGTTGTTGACTTCAGAGTAGCGAGAGAATGCGGACATATTCTGCATTTCAATGTCTGGTTCAGTAGAAGGCTTCTTGTTGCGTACCGGAAAGCATTGGCAGAAGATCTCGGACCAGCTGGCTAATTCGTACTCACCGGGCTTTTTCGAAGACATTGTCACTAAGATGAATTCTGTGCTCTTCCTAGTTGGATTTTGGGTGTCGAAGACTTACGAGCTTTGTAAGTTCTGGAGCCTGCTAGATGACTTGGTGGATGTCTTGTGTTCCGAAGGCTCTTCCGTTTGAAGAGACAGAAGATGGGCACGGTTGATGGGCTCTTATGAATGTATCTGTCGTAGGCGAGATCGTTCGATGGATTTCTGGAATTGACAGAGCATTGTTTTCCTCCTTCTTTGTTGACTCATTGTCTGCAATAAGATTCAACAATGTAATTGTGTATTGCAAAGAAGGAGACAAAGCATAGAGTTCGAACGATTGCTAAGACAACAAAGAAGATGAGAATGGCATTGGATCAGTGCTGCGACTGAGACTGAGAAAATTCAAGTGTGATATGAGGCAATGCATCTGGACAAAACACAACGAAGGACCACAAGCAAAAAAAGGATCACAGGTCTAACGGTGTAGGGGATTCAATTAACCTTCACAAGTCTGGTGCAACCTGTAGCTATTGATGTACAATCCACTCCTCCTTTCCTCACTTCTCCCTCAGCCTCACGATAGTGACCAGACCTCTTTCCACAGAGGCGCTATATCGAGAGACATGTGATGATCCCTTGACTGGTACGAAAGTATCAGCTGCTGCAGTGGTTCGAACCTCAGCGCGGTGTCAAATTTGGTGTGAAATGGTTGGCAGTTTTGATATGTTGACTGCCGAATTGGATTAGCTACGGTCTACCATCAGACCATAGTGAGTGGTGTAGGCAATGATAGATTCGCTAGTATATAAAGCCTTACTGTTGGCGATTGCGATGGCAGTCATATGCTGACGACGATCTGCATCCGACACTACAAAGATTAGGAAACTCATGTCTGACCTCTTTCGACATACTTCTACCCAAGCATGACTACCGATGTTCTGTCAGAGTCAAGACACGGCATGTCAAGGCTGCACAGCTCGTCTTGGGGTCCATGTAGTACAAGTTGAACATGTGACGGGTCTTGCCATTGCCTCTGAGTAAAGTCAAGTCATCTGAATGTCTTGGATCAGGAATGTCAGCGAACGATTAAGCTATTAAGCTAGTCACAATCACCAGGGCAGTAAGTATTCGTGATGATCAGAAGGGGAACAAGAACAGTCGTTATCATATTCAGCAATCGCAAGGCTAAAGCTTAGGCGTCGTCTGATCTTTCTCGGCCGTGTCGACATCAGTAGGCGGTGTGTCCTCCTTAAGTACATCACTTGTCCAGGTTGACGTTGAGCTAATGCTCAAATTACTCGCACGGTTGTGCAAAGACGTTGGCGAGGTCTCGTGCTCAGATGCAGTGCCCGCCGAACTGGGTGTGCCCGGTCTGGAGTCAGAAGAAGCCAGACGACTTGAGCGCCTAGCAGTTGCTGGCTTTGGTCGGTCCTTCCTAAGGCTCTGAGTACTACTCATTCGGCGTAGCTTCTCCTCGGACCGGCGACCAAGTGATTCGGGAGTGGAACTTCTCGAGCTTGAGCGCGAGTGGCTGTTCTCTCGTAAGATTGAGCTCGGCCTGACCTTCTTTTCTCTCATATGAGATAGACTCTGCTTCTCGCGCAAAGCCTCGCGTTGCATCCTGTTCAATTGATCATGATTGGGTCTTGTCGGGTGTCGCAGACGAGTCCATCCTCTCCACCCGGTCCACCAAAGCCAGCCACCTTCTTGTTTTGCCAATTGTCTCTTTCTTGTCTTGATGATGGCTCGTAGCTGAGAGCGCCTTTCATTTTCCTTCTCCCAGTAATTGTGTCTATAAGTATCCCAGTCCTCTCGGAAGTCTGGCGAGAATGGTTTTGGTAGCAAGAGGAGCTTGATGACATCTCCTCCAGGAGCAACGTCTTCTTCAATCCAGCCATGGCGGCCTCCAGTTTCCCATAGACCGACCTTGTCCTTGTTGTCAAGTGTAGATTTCTCAATATCTTTTGGCATGAATTCGAATCGCATGCCTTTAACGTGACCCCACCATCCCCAAGGATCTAGGAAGAAGAGGTAGCCAAGGGCCTCCTTCCACCATGGGCCCCGAATGACAACAAGCTTGAGATTGAAGCCTCGTAGACCTCTGTTTGTGATGTTGACCCACCTTCTCGGCCAGCGGATGCCGCGTTCCCACATTCCAGTTCCCCAGACGAGACCAGCAGTCACAAGACCTCCGACCCAGCCTAAGCGTTCAGCAATGTCGACGACCCAGTAAGGAGAGCCACCAGTACCCTTGCCATCTTCGCGCGGACGTAGAAAGAGGAGATATGTAAAGGTTGAGATCCAGAGACCGAGAGCGGTCATCAAGACAAGGTAGAGGCGTAAGCGGGCATGGAGACACAGGTATTGGGCGCGGAGAGAAGATTCGAGGATGAGGAGATTGAGCTTGATCTGCTCAGGCGACGAGGGTAGATTGTTCAAAGGGTCAGACTGGAAGGTAGCGGGTGGGTGAGGAGCGGTGATCGAGTCTCCACGTGAGCGTGAATGCGAGTGCGAAAGAGTGGTGGTGCTCGAGCGACGGGCGGACTGTGCGACTTGATCGAGAGACACGTCGGGCGGCGGGGCACCCTTGACGATTCTATCCAGTGTGGATGTCGACATGGCTGAATGACTCTGTTCAGCTCATGATTGAGTGTAGCACTTTGCGACGTTGGGCAGTAGCAATGGTGTAATGTCGGTATGAATGATTAGATGGAAATGACTGGCGTCAGCTCATGCATGCGCCGTGATTGATTCAACGGCGGGTCCGGGACGCGGCCTGACCTAAACTCCGGCCTTGTTGCCTGCATCGTCATAAGACCGTACCTGCCTAATTGACCAGTACAATAAAGTCGTTGTCCGTCGCTCTTTTCTTTTTGCTCTTCCTCTCTTTCAAGATCTCTCTTCCAAGATTAGCCGATTACAATATTCGCGCGCCAGTCGCGCTACCCTGAGCCTTGGGAAACAGGCCTGGAATCAAGTTAGCGAATCATTCAACAACGCCCTCTGCATAAACCGCCACCCAACAACTCCTAAAGACATAACAAAGAGACCGAGGATGGCTTCCGATACAGAAGGCGGCCAGCGGCCGATGCTGGCTTCCCAACGCAAAGACACTCCCTCTGAGGCCACCAGGACTGCAGGCAAGACCGGCTACTTTCCCCTAGGTTACAAGGAAGGCTTCAGTCAATGGGTACATAGACTCTCTTGCACAGCTTGTTGCTTTCATGGCTAAATCTTCATAGTGGGCTGGTTTGTCTCCCGCCGTTACCGAACACCGCGTCCTCTCCTTCATTCCGTATCTTCAAAAGCCTCCAACCCACACCCAGACTGGTTCAGCTCCCGCCTCGGCGGCCGTCTCGACACAGGATGTTACCAAGACTGCAGCCCGTCAGGCTGATCCAGTAACTACATCGACCCTCAGCGATCCCTATGGCCCACGCAAATGGAATTCGGATCTGGTGGAACTGTCAGGGAAGGGTCGCTTCCTGAACGAATTCTCGGTCGAAAGAATCGGTGAGCAAGTCGACAACAACCTTGTCATGATCCACGGCTACGGTGCTGGTCTCGGATTTTTCTATCGCAACTTCGAGAGTTTGTCTAGATTGCCAGGGTGGAAACTATATGCTCTGGACATGCTTGGTATGGGTCGTTCGTCGCGTCCTCCGTTCAAAATTCACGCCAAAGATCGCCAGGGAAAGATCGAAGAAGCCGAGAACTGGTTCATTGACGCCATCGAGGAATGGCGCGTCAAGAAGGGCATCGATCGTTTCACTTTGCTTGGTCACAGCATGGGTGGCTACATGGCCGTTGCATATGCTCTGAAGTACCCTGGCCATCTCAACAAGCTGATTCTGGCTTCACCTGTTGGTATACCTGAAGATCCCTACGCTGTCAACGCCGATATGCCTGAACCCGAGGACTCGACCATGGTCAACGAGTTTACTCAAGATCAGGCAAATTCTGTCAATGGTACAAATCCCGATATTCCTGCAGCAGCAAAGACTGGAGATAACAACAACTTCTTGAACGCAAAGGCGAAAAGAGATGCTGCCAACAACAGTGGCAAGCCGCCCAAGAAGCCATTGCCGAAGTGGCTTACCACTCTCTGGGACGCAAACATCTCGCCCTTTTCCTTCGTTCGCTGGTCCGGCCCCTTGGGTCCTCGTCTAGTTTCTGGTTGGACGAGCCGTCGCTTTAGCCATCTCCCAGCTGAAGAGTCACAAGCTTTGCACGACTACAGTTACTCCCTTTTCCGTCAAAGGGGATCTGGCGAATACGCTTTGGCTTACATTCTTGCTCCTGGCGCTTTTGCTCGCAGCCCCCTGATTCGTCGCATTCAAGGCGTTGGTCGTCAATGGATCTCAGAATCTCACTCGGCACCAACTCCTGACAACGCTTCCTCTGCTCCCACCGGCCTATCGAAGGTCCGTGAGACAGGTATTCCGGTCGTTCTCATGTACGGAGAAAACGATTGGATGGACAAAGAGGGTGGTCGCGCTGCAGCAGAGAAGATGCAGGCTGAAAAGCAAAAGGCTCTTTCCACTGCCACAGAAGAGGAGAAGAAGAGGGAGAACGGTGATGCCAAGGTCGTGATTATCCGTAAGGCTGGTCATCACGTATACCTTGATGGCGCGGATCACTTCAACAGCGTGATGGACGAGGAAATGAGAGATGTAGAGATCAGAGAGAAGAGATTGGGGCTCATGAAATGAAAACGAGGATGACACACAAGATACCTATTTGATTGCAGATCAGGAGTTTGGGGCATGAAACAAGGGGAGAGAACAAATATACGGGACAACGAATACGAAAGACTAGATATACGCATGCATCAGCGGTTTACAACAACCAAGCAGCATTCTTAGAGGCTTCTTTTCTTCTCAAATCTATACATTTGCATGACTTTCTAGCATCATCAGTCCGTTCGTTGCCTTCTCTAACAACACAACTTTGCTCCTCACTCAGATTATGAGTAGGCAAGTCCTGCTAGCCAAGACGAAACTTACGTTGTTAACACAGGGAAGAGTTTCTGGTCGCTAACAGCCTCATTCCTGTCTGATAACGCCTAGCGGTGTTCTTGCTACGTACAAACGACTAGCGGGTATCGTGATCATCGGTCCTGCAGTGGTATGACCTTAAATCATGACATAGCGGCACAATCAGTAATTTTCAGTATCTGTTGAAGGGTTGGCTTATAAGTCGGCAGAAGGTCATAGTAAGCGATCACGAGTTACAACGGAGACTCACGACAACTCACACCATGGTCTAGTGCGGGTACATGTACCGGAGAAGCGATATGTAATGCGCGCGATAGTTGGGATAGGGTGAGCAAAGACAGTTTTGTTTACAAAGGACAAAAGGACATGGTAGAAGTTCGGCTTCAACATCAGGCTGACATGTGCTTGAAGTTTGGAACTGTATGTAATGGTCTATAAGACCTACATGCCGAAGATGAAACGCATCATCTTATCATCATCGTCCTTGGTTCCCTTATCCTTCTTAGCGGGACTGCCATGCCTATGTGAACATGATTAGTGTGATCCTTCCAAGGTTAGAAAACAAGAACTTACGCAAAGAACAAAATCTTGATGGCAAGAGCGAGACCAAAGTGCAAAGCCACAACGACAACGAGCAAGATCTTGCTTGTCTTGACATCGGTAGCGCTCAACACAGGGTACAGATTCCTGACCAGGAAGACACCTGAGGCAGTAAGTCCTATAGCGACAAAGACCCAATTCAAGATTGAGATTGGCGACCAGGAAATCAGAGCGACGGGGATCCAGATCAAATTGGCATAGCCGTACAGACAGACACACTCGAGCAAGTTGGCAGACTCTGCTCTGAACCACTTCAAAGCGCCCCACAGCGCAATAGGGATGATGAAGGTGTATCCATAAATCAGACCCGCAGCACCAGAAAGCAGAGTAAAATCGTAGATGAAGTGTTTCTTTCCCTCTTTCGCCAGATATTGCGAGATTGTGCCTGTCAGGAAGAGGATAACGACGACAGTAGTAGCGATCCAAAAGGGGCCGTAAAGATCGGGGTTTCCATCTAGCACGTCGAGGAAGTTTGAGAGAGGGAAGATGGCAGCACGGCAGCGGCGGGCGACTTCGGAAGTGTCGACATCGAAGAATTGGGCGTAGAAGGAGATGCTCCAGAGGTAGTGTTTGCTGTTTCCGCCTGAAGCGTTGCCGTTGTTGGTGGGAAGGAACGAGTTGTTGCCCGAGGGAAGCTTGCCACGAGTCGAGGGTTGAGTCTCGAAGTCTACGACCTTTGTCAGAGAAAGTGGTCAAGTCTGCGACAAGACGATGGGTCTTACTGGACGAGTGGAATTCAAGGTCCTCTTGCAGGTCGGTATGGCCAAGATCTCCCTGTTGTTCCTAAATCAGTCATTGATCTCACAATGAACAAGTGCGTGGAGAGACTGACCTCGGCATCTACATCTACTACCACATCATATCCTCGATTTGCCATTGCGGTGACTGTGTATGCCTATCTTGTATACAATCAAGTCCCCTTGAAGCTCAAGCTCTCCGGACACGTTCGCGCGCGACCACCAAAGTGTTGCTTGCGCGTCATCCCGATGATCCTCCGGCTCTCTGCTTCCTTCACTTCAGCACTCAACTTCTTTGCTTTCATCGCACAGCTTCCATGCCGTTAGAAATGATATTGCGAGCTACTGTAACATCCATCCTTTGCGATCTCGCGCAATCCCATAACTTGTAGTGCTAGCCTTAACCATTACGGACCACGAGATGCAGGTCACCTTGGTAAAGCTGATAGGAGCAGTGAATTTAGCCAACTGCACACTCAATCTCGCTGCGAGGTTCAACTAATTACTCTTTGTCAAAATCTGAATCATGCGTATACCGCAAGCGGAGATTGGGCTTTGTTCTCTGTCCCGAGGCAAAATACTCGAAAGCACGTCTTTGATGTTGGATTACAAAGGATTGATCACTTAGAATCGTTCGACACTGTCGACACGCGATAGAATTATCCTTCACACGTCTCGTCATTTGACCTGGTAGTATCTTCATCGTGCAAGATAATCTTCATACAAGTCATGACATCCCCAGGAAGCAACAAACGAAAGCGTGTCGAAGTAGATGGCGCCAAAGGTCAGGGCGGAAAGCGGCATTCCCCTCAGCGTCATACAGAATCAGAAGCAAACAAGAGGCCCTCCCCTACTCTTTCCGAGTCATCGGCCTTCTCAACAGAAGCTTTAGGATTTTTGGGCTTCTCCTCACTTAAGCTGTCAGAGTCGGATGAGGACCGACCATCATCGCCCTGGCGTCCTTGTCTTCGTAAAACAAGACCTATCCCTTATCTGAACCAAAGAGATCCACTGGTTAGAGGTGCTGGTCTTAAGCTTTTGTGTGAAAAGGGCCATATAAACCTTCTTTCCATTCCCACCCCGGATCCAGGATTTGGATATGTGAAGCACATTACGCCGGCTGTTGCCTATCGCGAGTTCAAGAAGACTGGACACAAGACTGCTGAAGACACAGTCACAGTACCAGTTGAAGAAGAATTTTACATTCATCCCATCTTCTCTCGTGAAATGTGGGAAACGCAAGAACTGGCTAGTCGCTCCCTTGCGCATTGGGATACCTTGAAACCAGTTTGGCAGCTTGCCACTCTGCTGTTGGAGGAGAAAGTCATGTCTGGATTCTTGTGCAGCATGTTGGACTCGAAAAGTCATCGTGAGATTCGAGCGCCTTTGGCCGCTAGCAAATCCTACTGGTTTGAGGCTAAACAAAATCCTACACAAGAAGAGTTGTGGAATTTGTGGGATATTATCTGGAGGTTAAAGGAAGTTGTCAAATTTAGCGCGTTGGAGAATGGAACTGACACAGACCGTGGAATATCTGGCATGTCTGTGCCAGACAAATCGAGTCCTGGACTGAAGCCGTCGTAAGTTCTTTTCCACCATTCTTCTTTCATTCTCGCATTCTCCGTTGTAGAAATCGAAAGACTAACTGATGATTCAGTGGTTGTGGTTCGAGAATCCTGATCAACGAAGATATCCTCTCCATACTTTGCCTCAAGACTAAGCCCTCTGATTACTCGATTAAGTGGGTACCAGGTACCGATGATGCCTCTGGTCTCTTGAGACTTCGCTTCCAGCTTGCCACTACCCTTGTACACGAAATTATGCATTCCCTCTGGTACGCCCACTTCGGCTGCACTCGTGAGCCTTTCTATCGCGACCATCGTTTCGCAGAGCTGGGCTGGACACACGAAGCCATGCTTTATGGTGGTGCTATTGGTCCCATCTCTGATCGTGTCACAGTGCCATACGGCTTGCAGATTCAAGACTGGCCTGGTCAAATGAGAAAGGTCACTTATCCACACTTGTTCCACTACGGTGTCCAGCCGATCAATGGTGCAGAGTTTTTTCCAGTGTCTATGGATTGGCTTCCAAAGTTGTTCACTCACGGATTCTGGGACGAGGTAGAGAGATACGGAAAACCTGCATTCAGGTGTCCAAGACCACCACGTAGTGTCCGGATAGTCTTGAAACCTCAGACCAAGTAGAAAGGTTCTTTGCCATACTATTCAGACGGCATCTTCGTCACAATCTGCTGATCTAGTGAGCCGTTCCCAGATGTTATCCAGCATCTAGAATGCCAATATATCAAACACTGCTTTCATATCATCTCAAGCTGGCCTTTTTCAAGTCATCTGATCCAGCCTCCACCAATAGCTGTCTGTGCAACTTTGCCCCAGATTCCCTTGCCTTCACTCTGGTTTTTATGATAATCCATCTCTGCTTTTAGTGCCGGATTTACTCCCTTCGCTCTGAGTTCTTTCTTTGTCTCTTCGTCGTAAAAGTTTTCCCAATCGATCGGTTTTCCTGTATTCGGATCGACAGGTTTTGAAGTGGTGGAGGAGCCGGGTGTGACACCCCATTTAGACGCTGCATTGGCGTCTGCTGCATTTTGAACTGATGGTTGTTGTTGAGACATATTGTGGTTGTAGGGATAAGCTCTTGAATGGGAAGGTCTGGTGCAGAGAGTGGTAGAGGCCGGATTCGGGTTACCCCAGGGATACTCTGCACTGTTGATGTATTTATAAGTGTCTTGACCCGATGCTCATGACGTCGATGTCTGTTGGCGAAGGATTCTGCCATGTGGAGGTGACCATCTTCCGATAGCCTCCTTCCACCTCATACAAACTCTAGCGTGACCTGATACATAAGGACGAGACTGAGATTGGCAGACTAGAGACTGGTTGTAGTGTCAGTCATACAAGTATATTTTCCAAGCTTCAAGGTATAAAGCAGTCTCTAGTCTTACGACAGTGAAGAGAGAGCTGGGGTCATAGTCTAGATAATTTACTGTCGCGCTTCTCTCTCTTTGTTCCTAGAGACATTGTTTCAGATTATATGCTTCGATTATCTCTGCTATGCCTGTACAGACAACACGCAACTTGAATCAATAACGCGGGACCTCAGTTGGTACGCAGTATCTCTATATATGAACAGATTACTGAAATCGCCACATCAGCCCCTTTAGCTCAGTTGGTAGAGCGCGGCACTAGTATCGCTAGGTCATGCCGAGGTCGCCGGTTCGACTCCGTCAGGGGGCATTCGTTTTGTTGACCACCTGCAGAAGATATTGGTTGAGGTCAAGTTTCGGTGAGGAGATTTTTTGGTGTGAAGAGGTTATGCAAGTGAAGCCTGCATAAACAAAGCTTGACATGTAACTTTGTGCAAGGAAGTCTCCACGGGACAGCATTCATCCTGCAATTATTATCGAGCCAGACTCTATTCCAATCATGGTGGTCTACTGCGCGAGTAATGTCCTCCCACTCTACGCTAAGTTTTACACAGGAGCCGCATTATTGGCATCATACCAGCTTGGCGGCCAACACTCCGCGTCATCCTTTGTCCGGCAATTGCACACGCGATCAAGACGACATCGCAACCCTAGACAACCACTACACTCGACGTTGCGTGTTTCAACTGCGCCTCTGCTAAGACATGCGTGGTAGGATCGATATTATGTTGTACGCAATCAGAAGCGACTGTCTTGATAACCCTCAATCTCAGTAAGCACAATGCCGATGTCCATATGATTGAATCGTTATCTCCACACCTCCAGGATCAAGATCGATATTTCCCTGACAGCCGCCGCGGGCCAAGCATTATGAACTTCCGGGTTTTCCTACACATGTAGTAGAAATGACGATTAGTAGGTAATATCGATGCCTTGGTCCTGGTGGCCCTGTAAATACCGTGCAGAGAGCAACAATATACGTACAGGAAAGTCTTGGCTGGTCCCTTGGGAGAGCGAGGTCTTTATGGGCCAGTTCCCGCACATGGCTGTTGGAAAGTCTTCGTTCCTATCACGCGAGATAATTTCCTCATGTTCCCTTGGTTGCTCAAATCATCCTTAGGCCTGGATAACCGGTGGCTGCTGGCGTTGGCAGCACTAGCACTCTTCCTGGTACAGGTCGAATGCAGTCACGATGTCTCCGCTAGCTCATGGAGTTCAAAAATATACGATCTGGGTCTTCTTGGACGATATCCCCAGCAATCTTTCAAGTCATCACCCTTGCGCCCGCCATACACGAACACTGTGCGATGGGATGAACAATGTGCTCAAGGATATACCCTACTAAGCCTTCGTGGAACTATGGTCTCTAGTCCTGCTGGAGTCATGCTGGATGGACGCGGGGACCTTGTATGGATGGACGAGAGTTTTGGTCCATATGTGATGAATCTAAAGGTACAGGAATACCAAGGCGAACAGTACATTACTTTCTGGTCTGGAAATATCGATTCGGGTTCTGGGCTAGGGACATATTATATGGTTGGTGATCGATCGCATGTCTACTTATAGATGGTCAATGTTTTAACTGGTCTTGATTACAGCTCAACTCTCACTACGAAGTGTTCAGGCAATTTTCTGCGTCAAGCACGCTGGAGAATGACTTTCACGAGTTTGCCATCACAGCCGACAACACAGCTCTGCTCACAAGCTACGACACAATTTCCGTCGATCTCACGTCTCTCGGGGTTCAAGGCCAAGGTTGGATCTACGATAGTCTGTTTCGAGAGATGGATATCGAGACTGGTGAAATCATCTTCGAATGGCGTGCGTCGGATCATTTCGCCATTAATCATACTTTTTACCCCATTGGCTCTGCTGGCAAAAGTCCTGAGGCACCATTCGACTTCTTCCACATTAATAGTGTCGATAAGGATAGCGATGGTAATTACATCGTCTCATCTCGTTTCATGCACAGCATCGCATGCATCTCCGCCAACACAGGAGAGATCTTGTGGACTCTGGGCGGTCGCAACAACGACTTCACAGATCTCTCAGGAGGAAGAGCGACTGATTTTGCCTGGCAACACCATGTCTCTGTGCAAGCGAACAATCAACTTAGCATCTTCGACAATGCTAATTACAAGAAATGGCATGAGAAGTTACTGGAAGGCAGCGAGATCAGCCGTGGGATGATAGTACAATTGGACATGGAAAACATGGCTATTGAGCTTGTCCAAGAATACATGAATCCTGGCTCACGAGGCACTCCTCAACAAGGATCTATGCAAGTTTTGGACTCTGGCAACGTGTTGCTGGGCTGGGGCTATCATGCAGAATATACCGAGTATTCTCCTGATGGCGAAGTACTTTGCGATACTCATATCAACCCATCTATGCTGTTCCCATTTGGCTTCGTACACGCCTATCGTGCGTTCAGAGCTAGCAGCTGGATCGGACGCCCAAACACACAGTTAGATGTGTATCTCGACCCAACAGATGGCTTTGCATTTGTAAGCTGGATGGGCGCAACAGAAGTGAGCCAATGGATCTTGCAGACAGCAACGGTTGCCACGCCTGGCAGTGAGCTGAGCTTTGTTGATGTCGTCAAAGCAAGCAAGGATGGATTTGAGACACGAATTGAGGTGCCAGACGGTGAGTATGACTACTTGCGCATCGTTGCGGTCGACAAGACCGGCTCTGTGCTGGCTAGCTCCAAGATCATTACCGCGGAAAAAGGCACTGTCTCAAACTCGGCAAGTTGGAATTTTACAATCGTCACCATAATGCTTTGGGCGTTGTGTTTTGTGGCAGGTTTGTCCTATCAGAAGAGGCTGAGGTTGCTATTGCGAAAAGGGCAGCGAAAAGTAGAGTTTACTTCTTGGTTACAACAATGGCGAGAAGGTAGAAGATCTAGCACTGCGAAACATGAAGAAGAGGAGAGATTGTATACGGGTTAAGAGATATCTGATATCTGGAGAGACTTACTTAGATCAGATTCCTGAATCATCTACCAGCGGCTCTGCAGCTCTGAAACACAGAAAAACTCTCACGACTCAATTCCCTAAATAATTTGATCATGCTTTCACCGACCTGTCATGTTGAAAGGTGAGGCTCTTCATGTTTCAGAGGAGGGCAACCCTATCGCCTCTGTCCGTGGGGCAGACTGGGCGCCGAAGCCGAAGGTCCAAAGCTTCTCGAGGCTGGACACAGGATTCCATACTTCTGTCCCTATTCTCTGCTACATCTCCATTGACGATATAGCATCATAGAGCTTACCGAAGCATGCATCTCTCGTACTCCGTCGTATACTCCGCACAGTTCCTGTCCAGAACCCGAGACATCCGAATTGAGGCTGTGAAAACGTGATGTCATCGCCACGAGGGTAGCATCATGAAATCAATAACTTTTGCACTATTGAAGAAAGAGTGCCGCTGCTCGTTTGAATTCCTAACAGATAAACTACTGACACGCGTGACATCCATCAAGAAATCGGAACTTCCACCAATTTGAGCTTTAATTGCATCACATAGCACACAACTCCAAACGCAGACATACGCGTATCAAAGCATCACTCACGCGACACTTCTCAATCGTATACCACTTCAACAAGATCGAATCGACTCGCTCGATCAAATTACCGCACGTCTCACACAATGCCGACCACAAGTCCCAATCACGACCGCCGCACCTTCATGGAACGTCTCTCCGATGCTCTCGTCTACGTCCTCGCATTCCCCTTCATCATCTTCGGCATCGCGCTCAAACGTGCATTCACACAAGGGGGTGAACACCGCTCATATCGAAACAACCTGCCTGCGCAGAAGAGGATCTAAAAGCATTGACATCCAAGGGTGAGGGGGCGTTTGCGAGATGTGAAAGATACCCTATTTGTTTGTTGGTTTGATTTTCTGGTTATTTGGGAAAACATGGTGGTCGGACAATGGAGTCATGTAAACAGAGCCTGCTGAAGCACAAATCATCACCTGGGTCTGATTGCAGGTATGGAACGCCACAGAGGCGTGGCTGCCAAAGGGAAAGCAGTGGTCGTATCTGTCGACTGCTACACAATTGAATGACCAGTCGCAGCGAGTTGATCTCGCAACGTTCGACAGATTATAAAAACTGCTTGTCCTCCACCTCATGTTCTTGAAGATAATCTACATGACAAGGTCGTACCTTTGGTAATATTTTGCAGCGTGTTCTGGTGGGACACGATCCGAGTCAAAGCAAGAGGATCTGTATGTTTCTTACATACCACAATTGAGTCCTGCATCTAGACACAGAAACACACACCACATGATGCGAATGGGTCATCGTTAGATGTGTTCCAAATCGCGTTTGTATCAAGGAAAAGAGCGTGTTTCTTTTTGACAAATTTCAGAATCATTCATTACCGTTGTGTTCATAAAAACTCGTCTTCGAGGTATCCGCAACAATCAAATCCTTGTGCCTTCTCCCTGTGAGAATTCCTCGCATCGAATTGTCCAGACATCTCTATTCTTTCGTTATTACTGCCCTTACAAACCCAGGGGGTTCTGTCCATTCTGCTCCTTTCCACCAATCTTCTCTTCTTCTTGAGGCTTATCCATCTCTTTGCTCTTGGTGTATCCTCCATTTGTAAGACCACCAATAGCTGTGCCGACGGGAGAAAGTCCTTTGTTCAGGGCATTGCCTAGAGGGTCGCCTAAAGGTGCGAGAAGACCTAGTGCTCATTAGATATGGTTTTATGAGGAGAGATATGGAAAGGAAATGGGACATGGCAGAGGACAAGGAGTAAAGAGTGCCCACCTTTTTGGCCTTCTCCCAAGCTGACATCTGTTGCGCCGGCAGGAAGGTTGCTAAGACTCTCGTCGTGGGAGGGTTCTTGGTTGTTCGACATAGTTGATCTTGTGGGGTTTATCTGTGGTCTTTCAATAGAGAATAGTATGGCTTGTTTCCAGCAGTGTAAGGGAAACATCAAAAAGCTAATGAATTGAGGGCTGAGAAGAGATAAAAAATCATTGTACCCATGCTTGCTGACGTTCGCAGATCATCGTTCTCCAAAACTCATGCAAGGTCCCTGTTTTTTGTCAAGCAAGGATGGATGTCCGATTACGTCAGTGGTTTCCCCACGACCATGGGAGCATGTGAGGGGGTCAGAGTATTCTCGCTAACACTCCATAGTCGTGCTTCTTTTACTACGACATCAACGAGATTTGCTACAAGCAAAGTGAGCGCGGCTTCCAAGAGATATATCGCGCTCAAGGGTTGATATCTTGCTCCAGAATTACAGCAGGCAACTGCCACCGCCCATAATTCGCTTCTTAGAGTCTTTTGACCGATGGTTTTGGTGCCGTAGACTCACGAAACACCCATTATGACTGATCGAGGACGATCTGCTGACAATAGAATAATGAAAGGGATGATGCCGCAATGGCCTGAGAGCCAGCTGTCGTGGTTGTCTCAGAACGTCAACATTGGCTGGGTTCTTAGTTTCTTCAAGGCCAGAAGTCATTATACCCGCGTATGAGATCAGCACCAAGCATCACTCCTCCTGCTTAGTCACTAGCAAAATTTGTCGTCACTACCTGAGACTCTCTCGTGGAGTCATCTGCTACATACAGTACCTAAAGTCCACAGCAGAGGCCAATCAAGGTCTGTTTTGAGTATGCACGATATTGATTCCCGTTCCATCTGATCTTGGCTCAGCGTGGAATGAAAAGGTGCTCTCTCCGCGAGAATGACGAGGGTTAAAGACACGAAGGAAAACGGTGTCATCCTCACTGTCATCATTCTCGTCGCTATCCTCGACCTTGTCTGAGCCATCCTTATCGCTGCCCTCGAGCTCATCCACATCACTATCATCGCTGTGCTTGGCTTCATCGTCATCATCGTCTTCATCTTCATCCTCCTCTAATTGTTCTTGACCGGTTATGCGTTTGTCGGCCATACGGGTAATGGAGGCAACCAGGCTAGCAGACAGAGAAGGGGGCAGTGACATCGAACCGAAACCTTTGGGGCGGTGTAGATTGACCTGCGTGTTCCAGATACGTGGGCGACGGTGGAGACCAGGGAAGTTGTGTTTGTTGTTGTTACAGATCTTAACTTCTCTCTAGAAATCTGAATCAGCGAATCTCTTGGTGACGATGAATGAAGCAGGAAAGATCTACCGAAACAATGCGGGCAACTCGGTCCCTGTCCTGACGAACATACTCGTCCTCAAACCCATTGGCGGCACCTTGCAACAAGATGTCATCCAAAATAAGCATGACATCAGTGTATGCACTAGGATGTTTCTGGCGACCCGATTCCCAAAGCGAGAGGAAGCAGTCGTAATGACACACGGCCGACCGGATCTCGTCGGGGAAGTCGAAATAGTCTGTGTTCAAGATCATGTTGCAGAAGTGGATGAAGAACTTGCAAGTGTTGTGCATCTTCATGTCCAAGGCCATCTTTGCCAGAGTGAGTGTGCAGTCAAGACTAAGGATTTGTACGCCATATTGCCAACAGGAAGTGTCTTGGTCGTACTGTCCGTTCTCCATGGACCAGTACGCCAAGGGCGTGCCCTCTACGTTGAAGCCGGGGGAGTCAGCCTTGAAGACGAAGGCTGTCGAGGGTGACTCGTTATTGTCAGGAAATAGCCATCCAAGGCCGGCGATATACTGGTAGGCGTTGCTCAGTCCACGTTGCTCCAGTGTTTGATGGTTGGGTATCTGATCCAAGTACTGCTTCTCGGCCTTGATGAGGTGGTAAAGGTCCCAGCCGACAGCATCGAGCGAGAGTAGGCGTGGAGTCATGGCTGTGATCGTGCTGGACACAAGGTCATGTTCGGCACCAAATATCCTAATGTTCTGTCCATGATTGACAAGCTTGGAGATGGGATCCAACAGTCTGACCTGACGCTCGCGGAGCTCGATTGGAGTAAGGCCCTGACGAGATGGCTTGTTTATCTTCCACACAAAGTCGATAAGTGTCTGGACTGGACTGGCTGACCACTCGACAGGACTGTCATCAGGCGCTGAGTGGACATAGATGGGAAGGGTTGGCCAGATGTGGTAGGTCAATTTGAGGTGTCGGATGAAGACGTCCAGATCTTCGGCCATCAACAGAGCACGGGTGACCTTCTCCGGCATTGGCTGGTGCTTGACAGAACAGTCCGAGCCAGGGTTGCACCCGCACTGTGTACTTTGATGCTTGATCGTGGCTTCCACGGTGGGATACTTGAAGCTCTTGGCTGCGTTTCTGACAGCGACATAAGGGAGGAATCTGCCTTGGTCGATCTTAAAGGCAAACCATTTGGTGTGGATGAGGACAAACTCGTTGTGGCTTCGAACATACTCGGACGCGTCTTGATTGAGTCTCTTGCTGACAAGCATGATGGAAGTGTCGAACTTGTATCTGTGGCCAGGTTCTTTGCCTTTGGTGGAATATTTGACGTTCTTGCTCAAGAGGAAATGGGAGAAGATCTCATTCTTTACCTCAGTGGGCAGAGTGTCCAGGGTTCGGCCACCATCGGCGCTTGAAGTTGTTGAAAGCATCGCGTTTCGATTTTCTGTATCACAATGAGTTGGAAGAAAAGTAAAGGTAGAAGGAAGGAGATCAAGTCTACCTGGAGGTTTGAAATGGCAGATGCAGTGCAAACAGAAGAAGTTCGGGAAGCTGCAGGTCGCGTTCATCTGTTTTCAGGCTCGGTGCGTGTGAAAGTGATCAATCACGGAATGAAGTGCAAGCATGCCATGGCTTCTTTGAGGGTCGAAGCAGGACACAACCACACAGGCCAGTTTGCTCTTCCAGATAATGAACAGACGGGGCAGAAACTATAAATATTGAGGGATGCAACATTCACATGATAGTATCACAACGTTCTGGGGAGGATTGGTGCTTTCGAGTATCTAAGTCATCGCTAGAACACGAAATTTAGAGCGAGTATTGGTAAAAGCACATAAAAGAATCAAGGCGAGCCTTGTGCGATTGCTGTCCACCGATTGTTATTCCAAATACACATGAAGCATTGCTGAAAGGGGTATACGATCAAAAGAAAGAACGGTAGAGAAACATGTGGTAAACACGCGGAAAGAAGAAAACACTGTAGCTGCAAGAGGAACACAGTGTCCACCCTTAGGGCTTGCAGACCCTAGTATGCCAAGTTCTGGAGCTCGAGATGTACTACTAGCGGTCAGTCCGTAAAAGCGGGCAGCGATCTCAGGGATCATTGTTGTGGGTTTAGTATTTCTGGTTTGGGGGATATCCATTATAGGTTCCATATCCATCAGAACCACCTGTAGGTCTCCGCTTGTCGTCGTAGACTCCGTCATAGTCGTAACCACGAGAAGGGTACCATGAAGCACGCTTGGACGACTCGTCATCACGTCGTGTATATCTTGATCGGTCTCGATCATCAGAGTGCATGTTAGAGCTGTAGTGTGTGGACGGGATATCACCGATGTTTGTGCCTTCTGAGCGGGTGTATGGATTGGGCGGATAACCGAGAGAAGGAGGAGTACCAAGAATAGGCCGCTGTCCAGTAGCAGAGAGACGATGGCGTCTCTGCCCTATTGTAGGTATGTCTGTAGGTCTGCTTTGACTGGACTGTGGTTCAGGTGCAGCAGAATTGGCGCGGGAGGTACGATTGATGTTCTCTGAGCGACCGCTATTTCGACGATCGTCTTCATACACCTTTCCGGATCCTTCTTTTGCAGTGTAAGGTTGGCGTTCACGCTCGAGTGGGCCAGGAACAGTACGTAAATCATCGTCATCGAGGGCAGATGGATTGTTGGAATAGGGCGCACGTTCTCTTTCAGCAAACGAGGCTGAGGCTGAATACGAAGTTGAAGGTTGCTGTGGCTGCGTGGAGACTGGAGGAGGAGGAGGAGGCGGCGGCATAGGGTTGCTAGAGCGCAGCTGTATATTGCGATCACTCGACATAGCAGCATGCAATCTTTGCTGTTGTGTTATGTCCTCCTCTTTGGGAATGAGTCGACGGCTGAGTTCTTTTGGAAATCGTTCCTTAGGGTTATCAGCGTTGCTGATGGGCATATCCAGAACAGCCTTCGCAAGTCGATCGTATTCCATAGACGGATGAGCCTGTATGAGAATCGTCATAAATTGATTGAAGCCCTCAGGAGTCAAAGCCGGAATATCTGGGACAGAGTGATTGCTCAACTGTACGAAATGGTGTTGACACCGCAGATCACGATAGAGCCTCGAGATGGATTCGCAGGTGATCCGACCACCAAAAATGTCTCGCCAAGGGTAGATCTCACGGGGCAGCCGGACATCCTCAAAGAACTGGACCATCTTGGCAGGAGAGATTACAAGACTGCGCTTTGGTTCGTAGTCATCAATAATATGCAGAGCAAGGCCTCTGAGAAATTGGCTCAATCTTGGAGTAGGTTGGCCTGACTGGAATAGAGGTTGCCATGCCTTCTCCAGGACCGTCTCTTCGAAAGTGGAAGACGCGCGGACCTGTCCAGGCCTTGGTTTGCGGTCTGCAGCATGGACGGGTGATGCGTCACTGTTGTTCCTTTCTGGCTGATGAAAGTCATGACTGCTGTTGTATGGATCCGCGGCAAACATGGGAGGCTCGGGAGATAGCGATCTGTGACTCGCGTTGTCCCTCATCGGAGAAGGCGGCGTGTAAGGACGATTGAGAGAGCCAGCCGAATCTGCAGGAGATCTTGAATGGGCAGATCTGGTATGGGTAGAAAGCGGCGGTTGTTGCTGTTGTTGACCAATGCCAGAAGCTTTGAGGTTGTTAATGACCTGCTCAGTGATCTGAGCGACAAGAGCTGGATCTAGCTGGGCGGCTGCATCAGAGCGCTCGCAAACGTTGTTGACGATGTTATCGACTGGAGGGCTTTGTTGATACATGCTGTTGGGTCTGACGGCATTCGAGTTGCCTCGTGCTCTGGGCCGGCGATAGTTCTCAAACTCTGGCTTCTGGTTGTGTTCATCTCGACGCAGTTCAAAGCTGTCTGCAGCTGACTGTACGGCCGGAGAGCGGTAGCCATCTCCAGATGCCATGCCGGATCTGTCACTTGCTTCCTGCTGCGTACTCAAGCCTAATACTTTGACAACGTTTTACGGGCGAGGAACTCAAGAAGTGGCAGTCAGTTTGCGTGTCGGGCTGTGATTATAAGCGGGCGGTCAGTCTTTTGTTCCGGCGCAGACACGGTTATGCGATGCGATGCGAGTGCTGCTGCGATGTTGCGGGGGTTGGCGTAGATGTACGAAGGAGTCGACCAGGAAGGAGCAAGCCCTATTCAATGCCTTTATCTGTTGCAGTCCATCGAAAGAGAAGAAAGGTGCCTCGTTTCTGTGTCCCGGCCGCTCGAGTCTTGGTTACGACTTTATTAGTGGTTTAGTTCGCGAAACATGACAAGGCGGACACCATTTCTTTGGCGAGCCACTCGTCGTCATTGACATGGAGACTTAGCAGGTTTGTAGACACGAGAGCGCCACGCCAATCATCAAGCATCATGATAACAATAATAAGGCAGACCAGCCGAAGCGCGCCAGTCAGACCAGCACGCTTCAAACGCTGATCCTACAGGTCAATCCGTTCTTCCCACTAGCTTGAGTTGCGACACCAACTGCTGGTATGAGCAGCGACTGCACACCCATACCGTTTCGACGTCAAGTAAACAAGGAAGATCTGCTTTGTTCCAGCAACAACAAAGCGACGAAGATAGGGCCAGGGTCAGAATTATTCTAGCGTCATCGTTTCATGTTGCAAGCTGATGTCTACCGAACTCATGCTCAAGATCAACAAACGGGCGCCGGGCCGGCCAAACTTACCAAACAGCGGTAACCCTCCGCCCCGCTAGAAAACGCTGTGGTTTTTCTCCCACCTCCACTCATCAGAACACGTTTGGTGGGTCAAATCGGTCGCCGGCAAAATGATCATCAGCATGATCAGAAATATCAGAAAATCCGCCAGCCGCATAATCGGTCGGCGAGCAGATCTGCATCTTACCAAGCTGATGTTCGCTGCAGACCGGGCCGACGAGCTGTTTTGACACATGCGCCCAGATGCCGAGCTTGCTGAGTCCCACATTGGCGCGGTAAGTCGGGCGCGCAAGGTGTGAGCCTGTACGTGTTGAGAGCAATATCATACTTGTTGTTCATACTATTGAAGATGGGGGTAGTACAGTGTCAAGGTTTTCAATGGCTTTGGAATCGCGAAGCCTGAGGGCGGGGTGGAGTGCTTCAAGGACGATGGTGATCGTGAGCTGAATGCAAGGCTGCAGAAGGTTGCGGATATAACGCAACAGCAGAGGCACATACGATACCTCATTAGCACAATGCATGTGGAGGACAGCCCGCCGGCCGCGTCTGAGCACCCCATCTAAAGCTGGACTCGATCAAGACTGTGCACTCGAGCATGAAGCTCCAGGGATTGCGCATGCTCTCTTAATGGAATGGTAATTGACGATGAGAGTGAAGAGGCTAGGGAGCGGTCAGTGGTCAATACTTTCTTGATCGAGGTGTACAAAAGCAGGTGGCCGTTGGGCATCGGGGATGAGAGATGCCCGTTTAGGATGCTCTTGGTCGTGGGCAGCTCTCTAGATGTGGCGGCGCGTTTCATGTTCAGTTAGTGCGACTCATCGAGGGATTCGATTTGACATGAGAGGCTTTGGCACGGGGCGCACGCGACGACGACGAGAGCTATTTTTCGACGTCGACATCCTAATTTTGCTCTGACCTGACAGAGAGTCGGTCTCATCGCTCGCTGGTGTGCTGGAAAAGACGGTCAGCTTCTTGGAGCTTCGCTGTACCGTGACACGGCGAAAACAGCAGAATCCGACATAACCGAGTGATTATCGCTCTGACGTTTCATCCTCTGCAAATCATCAAGAGCTGCGACTGCTCGGCTGGTAGTGTCTCAGCTATCTACATAAGCAGACGTGACGACCTGGACGTTGAAACACGAGCGACAACAGAGGCCATAAACCCGCACGCCCGCAACTCGCCGTCATCTGTCACGCCGTCCTCTCGCTCTATCACGACACGGCCACGGTCGGCATACGGAACGACATCATTCTCAGGAGCGCTTTGTCTACGCAGACGATGAAGCAATAGTCCCCGGACGCCTCTTGCGCACTTCTTCTTTGACCCTGACCTTTGTCATCCGAACAATGGCCATGCTGGCTTCCAAGCCCTCGTTTCCCACCGCCCTGGGAGGGGCCACTTATCAAAACACCTCACCCGCCTACCGCAATAACAACAACGGAGTCTATGGCAGTCCCACCGAATCCGAGTTCTCTGATTCTTCCAGGATGTCTGATACAGTAAAGTATGCATACCTCGACACATAACTTGCATACAAAGGCTGACATGTCCTTGCAGAAATTGGGACGAACAGCGTGTTGGCGAATGGCTAATCAGTATCAACTGTGGTCAGTATGTTGACATCTTCAAGAGTGAGCGAGCTTCTTTCCAGTCTTGTGCATGCTGTCGTTCGGGGTTAATGGGCATACAGGCAATAACATCACTGGCGAGAACCTGATGGACATGGATCCTGCTACACTGAAAGAGATGGGTGTCAACAAAATTGGCGACCGAGTCCGCATTGGCTCTCAGGCCAAGCTGTTTAGGACAACCGTCTATAGGAAGACAAGTAAGCGGAACATGAATAGGGTATGCCACCATCACACGACCACGTACTTTGCCAGTTGCTGACTGGACTGCACAGCTCTCCCTAGCTACACTCGACGGCAACGCCCAAGCAAATGCTCCGCCAGCCTCATCACCGCGCGAACGTGCAGTCCTCTCGACCACGCGAACACAACCTCCTCCCACTTCCCTTCGCGATAAACGCCTGTCTCGTCGCATCGATGGTCAAGATCTTGCGAAAGCGAATTCCCGCCCATCTTCGCCATTAATAGACCAGGAAAACCGCTCTCGCGTTCCCATGCAAAAGAGCAACAGCACACCATATCTTCCCAAGCCATCTCAGAGGCTCACTCCTGGTGAAACCCCTCCACGCTTCGCCGGTCCCGTTGCCGGTCATATACGCTCAAGCCCCAGCGTCGACAACCTTGCTACCTATAGTAGTGCCTTGCCTGCCGACAAGGCTCTGATTCGTGTCATCTTCGACAGTGGTCGCTCCTCCATGATCAACATCGAAGGTTGCGAGACTGCCGATGACATTGTTCTCAAGACCCTTAAGAAGGGTGCTCTCAATGAGAATCACGTCAAGAACTTTTGCTTCTATCTTCTTGACGGTTTCAATCCCGAGCCGAAGTACTGTCGCCGTTTGGGTGATACCGAGCTGCTTCGCATCTGCAACGACCGCGTACGTGGTGAAAGAGGTCGTCTCATGCTCCGCAAAATCCATGCCGGAGAGCCTGAAGGGGAGCAGCTGCGCATTGCTGCCAAAATCGCAGAAAAGGAAGCCCCCTCACCGCCTGCAATTGAGGTACAACAACCGATCAACAAGTCAAAATCTCACCTCAAGATCGAGCAGCTCATTGGCGAGCCTTTGGCCGCTGTCAGCTACCCAATGTCTCCCGCCTCGTTACTTGAGCGGGAGAGGAATTCATACTTCGCTGCTCAGCCCGCCATCAATACCGCCGGTGCTAGAGCACGTAAACTCAAAGAATTTTATGGCGCTCGTCCACCCACTGAGCTTATCACTCAGGACCTTACCTCGTACTTCCCGGACATTGAAAAGGAAGAGATGGACAAGACAGTGCGCATGTCGATTCGCCGCTCACGCAGGCTCAGCAGAGCTGCCAACCGTCTGAGTACTATGAGTAGCTTCAGCGTTGCCTCGAGCCTTAAAGATGCTCCTCCACTTCCGACCATTGCCGACAGCTGGTTGAACTCCGCCAATCAACCGAAACCTCTTCGTCCCCTTTCGGTCGTCCGTCTTGGTCGTCCAGTCTCCAATTACCGTGACTCAATCACATCATCTGTGCTTGAGCCTCTAGATGAAGAGTCGCCTCTGGAACCCAACCGCAAATCTTATGTCTCTTTCGGTGCTGACAGTGGATCCGACTCGACAGATCGCAATGTTGCTGTGACTGATCCGGAAGGTAACACCATCATGCAGAGCTACTTTGACGATACCGGCAGCACCAGTCCAGCAAACACCGAAAATGGCGGATCTCTCAACTCTCGTCTCAGTCAGGTCATTGCCGAAGATGGTGAAGAATCCGACGATGAGCTGATGGAACATCTTGAGAACGATAGTTGGGAGAACCTCAAGTACATGAAGGGTGCCATGATCGGACAAGGCTCTTTTGGCACTGTTTATCTTGCCCTCCATGCTATTACTGGTGAGCTCATGGCTTGCAAACAAGTCGAAATGCCCTCTTCCTCCGGCACACACCTCGACGCCAAGAAAAACAACATGGTAGAGGCTCTCAAGCGAGAGATAGGACTTTTGCGCGAGCTTAAGCATCCCAACATCGTGCAGTACCTCGGGTCCAATTCGGACGATTCTCATCTCAACATTTTCCTTGAGTACGTTGCTGGTGGCTCAGTTGCTACAATGCTCGTCAATTACGGTTCTCTTGGCGAACCCCTGATTGCAAACTTTGTCAGACAAATACTCTCTGGTCTGGCTTACCTCCACTCTAAGGACATCATCCACCGCGACATCAAGGGTGCAAACATCCTCGTC
Source organism: Aureobasidium sp. Y128-05A (assembly GCA_037042735.1). NCBI lineage: Eukaryota > Fungi > Ascomycota > Dothideomycetes > Dothideales > Saccotheciaceae > Aureobasidium > Aureobasidium sp. Y128-05A. Next base: position 336,177 of record JAXQKC010000101.1, read on the forward strand.
GACAACCACGGTAGCGTCAAGATCAGTGATTTTGGTATCAGTAAACGTGTCGAGGCCTCCAGTCTTCTCGTCCCGCCCACTGGTAAGCGCACAGGTCCTCGTGTCTCGCTCCAGGGTTCCGTCTTCTGGATGGCACCTGAGGTGGTCAAGCAAACCGCCTATACTCGCAAAGCAGATATCTGGTCCCTTGGCTGTCTCATCGTCGAAATGTTCACCGGTGTGCATCCTCACCCCAACTGCACTCAATTGCAAGCCATCTTCAAGATTGGTAGCAGTGCAGCACAGGCTCGTCCGGACATGCCGGAGCAGGCTAGTGAAAACGCCAAATTCTTCCTCGAACGCACATTTGAGATTGAGCATGAGAAGAGACCTTCGGCTGATGAGTTGCTGGGATATGCTTTCTGTGCGCCCAAAGAGCCTGGATCTGCTTAATCTTGCATTTTCGCGTTGGCTCTTGCTCTTGGTCGACCTCATTGGAGTCCTTTTATTCTCTTGTTCTGTTATTTCCATTGGATGTAAGCGTAGGTGCTCAGGGGGATTTCTTGCTTTTTGTGTTTTTCAGTACCCCTTATGTCTTTATGAATATGGATTGTATGATATCGAGATCCAGTACGTAGTGGTAACAAGAGACACCTGGATAAATTCTTGTTGCAAACATTTCGAACATTTCGTGACCAAGTATGTTCGTTGTGTGGCAAAGCAGTGCTTGGACAATCGACATAACCTGATCTACTGTCAACCTCTACGCTGCGTCCCTACATGATACGAAGCATAGAATCATCAACCTGTTTCCGGCTTGCCAACAAGAGGTCGCTGAGCTCAACCGCAGAAGCGCCGTGACACGCGATCCAATTCCCCGCACTACGTCATATCCATAATTCCACCTTCTCTCTGCATCACCAAACCAATAGCTCTGCCATTCTGCATTCAACACATTCAATCCCACTTTTTCTACCTGAAGAACATACAAGCAATCATGTCTCAAAACTTGATGGATACCCAACCTGGTGGTGACACTGAGGGCTCGTGAGTCAGACCAAAGAGTCAACCACGCTCTCGCTACTAACCACACTTGGCTTCTAGCACCTCGCAGTACACAGCCATCAACACCGTCACAGTCCCTCACAAGAAGTCAGGTGGCCAATTCGGCCGTGAGTTTCCTCCTGTTTACTTTCCCTATCTCAAAGAGTCATTCTGACACGCGCAGACCCCGAGACCTCTGTTGATTCCAACCCCGAAGCCGAGGCCGCCCAAAAAGCAGAAGACGGTGAAAAGACAGCAGAGAAGATCCGCTACGGTCAATCATTAAGCGAGAATGGTATGGGAGGTCAGACTACTGGTCTCGGAGAGGCAAACAGTAGCGGTGCAGGTTCGAAAGCACAGGATGAGACTGAGGACCCTGTGAGCGAGAGACAAAAGTCTGGGTATGGTGGTGACAAGGACATGGACAGAACCATTGGTGCATAAGAAATGATGGGACGAGAAGACACGAATGCCATGAATAACTGAAAAGCAAACAATGCTACAAGGCGTACCCGATTTCGATCAAGAGTTTGCCCTCTTTCATACATTGAAACGAAGCCAGGTTATGCTATGTTCACGACAATATACGTCTACAGATGAACCAGATGATCTTCGCTGTGCTGCTGCTCGGCAATACGAGGAACTTCCACTATCCTTTGTGTTCTGAAGATTCTGTTGCATGTGTAGGGAACAATAAGGTATGCTTGAAGCTTTAAAATAAGCTTGCATCCAAAAACATGACATGAAAGATCTACAGAAACACAATATCTGCCATGCGAGAAAAACATGATACTATGGTGTCCCTCGATCTGCCCAAGGCACACGAACTTTTGAGATGTATCCAAGATACGCAGTTTGTTGATGTGGTTTAAGAAGGCCAGGGTGATACTCTCAACTAGGTCTCCACGAAACCAAAGATGCATAACTCACGCAGGAACTGACAACGAGTTGTTCGTGAAGTCTTCGTAGAGACTGGATATATCCAAGCCTTGTAAATAAGGTAATAAGGTGAAAAGAGACAAAGCATGCGACCAAGACCGAAAGAGCTTCCCCCACACGATCTCGCGCTGCACAACGGACAACTCCCGCCTCGATTGCTTACACTTGCGTCTCAACCCTCGACTCTGGCACATGAAGAGATAAGCATGCGAGCGCCACACACGACAGTCGTTCGTAAGCCATGATCTCGGGCATCTCCAGGCTTCTAAGCCTGTCATTTCTGTTCTGTCTGGGTCTTCCATTCGCGTTGTTTGCTCTCTTTACCACTACTTTGGCGCTGGGCACTCTTCTCCTGCGGCTGCTTTTTGTGTATTTCGACCTGTTCCTCGCCATCCTGAACGGAGCAATAGTCCCGTCGTCACCTCCCACGCCCCTGACATCGCCAAGTGCCAGACCGGCACGACGCAAGAAGCACGCTACACCACCTACGCCTTCGGCAGCGCTTCGAAAGACGCCCTCCTTCGCAAGCCTGGTGGGCAGCGGGACGGACAGAGACTTTGAGGGTGTAGGGGGCTGGAGGTTCTCTGAGAGCGCAGATGAAGAGGCTATATGGATGAACATGAACCGATACCTTGAGTTGCCTGCTTCGCCAGCAGCAACGAGGAAACACAGGAGGACCGGCACAGGCAATGGAATACAAAGCCCTTTTGTCACCAGAACAATGGCGAGGACTTCGGGCAGTGCAAGTCCAGAGGGCTATTTCAACATCAGAGTGGAGAGCAGAGAAGGGCTGGGTTTGAGCTCTCGAGGAGATTGATGGAGGTCGGTGAAGGTCATGTAATGTCTTGAGACAAGGCGGAGGTCCAGAGCATGGACAGGACGGACACCGCTGAATACTAATAAGCTGACGGCTTGAGGCCGCCGTGATTGTCTGTACAGCTGTTGTATCTATGAACTTTCTCGGGCTCCTTGTCGAGAGTCCGACCAGAGCATGAACAACCAGATAATCGGCGGTTACACGTGAAGCAACTTCCAAGTTGACAAGAAAAAGTTGGTTCGAGTGACGTGAGAGTGGAAGGAACCCCACACTGACAGTTAGGTGGGTTCGAGACAGAAGGAGCGAGCGAGACAGAGCTTCTGGGCGCGTGCGCTTTGGCCCTTGAGGCTGGCAAGTCCCAACTAATTTGCATCGATTCCAGCCATCTTCCTTCTTCGACCCGGCATCCTCTTGCATACAACAACTCTGCACCCGTCAGACCCCATCTCCGAGTTCCCGCCTACTCCGCCGAAGCTCATCTGTACAATTCCGTGCTCACGCGCCTTGTCGACGACGACCTCCAATACCATAACCACCGACGCGCTTCCTCATCCTCTTCCGCAACCATGTCCGGAGAAGCCTGGCTATACCTGATAGCGGTGCTCATCAATGCCGTCAACCTCTTCCTTCAAGTCTTCTTCACCATTATGTACAGCGATCTGGAATGGTATGCCCGAGCTGCCCCTCACACCGCCTTGCCTAGCTCGATGCTGACCTGTTGTCTTCTAGCGACTACATCAACCCTATTGACCTTTGCAATCGCCTCAACACCTACATTGTCCCCGAAGCTGCTGTTCACGCTTTCCTCACTATTCTGTTCCTCATCAACGGTTACTGGATTGCTCTGATCCTCAACCTTCCTCTGCTTGCTTGGAACGCAAAGAAGTCAGTCCGCTACAACCTCTTCCATACAACACGCTTGCTGACAAGATACAGGATCTTTGAGAACCAACACCTCCTGGATGCCACTGAGATCTTCAGAAAGCTCAATGTTCACAAGAAGGTAAGCTCTTGCGCCGCACTTCTACCAGACTTGCAGGTAGCTGACACAAGCTTTCAGGAATCCTTCATCAAGCTCGGCTTCCACCTCGTCATGTTCTTCTTCTACCTCTACAGCATGATTGTCGCTCTCATCCGCGATGAATCACACTAAATTGCCGTTGTTAAACCACGCCAATAGACACCCTTCCAATCTCAAATTCGCTGCTGCTGCAACATGCTGCAACTCACTCCTGTAGTCGCATGCGCGCACGCTTGAGCTCCCTGGCTGGCTGGTATAAGATGAAGACGAGAGATGTTCATGTCACAAAACGGCGCACATATGGGTCGCTTTTCTTTTTACACTTCACGCTGACGAAGCATGAGTCTGGGAACCGAGGCGCAAGGATGACGATACTCCTTGTCCTCTTGATATCCTCTATAAGAAGCACTGGAAAGGGTAGGACTGATGCAGGGAGGGACAGTGTGCGCTTTGCTTTTCGGTGGCGCAGTAACATGCCTTGTCATGATGCAAAGATACCTCCGATACGATCATATAGACCTTCTGTTCGAAACGTTCCTTGGAAACTTCTCTTCCCATCCGATTGCAGAAACGTGTATGCGTAGGGCCAGTTCAGGTACTTTTCTAAAGGAAATGGTCGTGTGACTTGTAGGTTGATGCTGATGCCTGAACCGGACACGTCTCTCTAGCATCAAGGTCCCATGCTGACACCAGTCCAAACAAGCATAACCAATACGTATCCAGCAGATTGGTCCTAATGTGTTCAGATGCTCGTGACCGTGTGCTCGCACTCGAGAATGCTCTTAAACTCGGGCCGACACAAGCCAAGCTCCAACCCCATGCTCTAACCCGATCTTACCTCCTGCTTTGCTTCCTTTTATTCTATTCTTCATCATTGGTCTTCTCGGTTCGATGTCCTGCATTGTATACGGCGATGTAAAGATCTCGTAGTATGGTATCCTGAGTCGGCTGCTGTAGCACCTCTGTATAGCAGTACGATGACATTCATGCATGACCTGCCTCGAAGCCTGAACTCTTTCTGAGGGTGGTGCGATCCATAGCTTTGAAGATATGAAAGTCAGACAGTCTCCAGTATACTGACAAGCCGAAACATCTCTGAACTCCTCTGAGAAAGATACGAAAGCTAAACCATCCAGGCATGAGAAGAATCACCTCTGTCTACAAATGAGCTCCTGTTGCCCTTGAACCGAGCTTTTTCTCGCGAGGCATCGATATGGCTATCAAGGGGCCTGATCTTTTTCAAGGCGCTTGGAGCCGCTCAAGGAACTCATGCTTTGCTATCGCGTCTGCTGGGCATGCATGGCTCTCGTTCAAAGGACAAGACTTGCTTATCCTGGACGATACGGACTCTGTAATCCTCTCTTGTTTCCTTCTCTTTCTCTTTGTTTGCCACGATCTTCAAACCACGAAAGAGCTTGGGATTGTGGTGTGTAAATCTAGTGGGGTCGCTTGCTCCGGTTTGGCGTACATTTGCATGAGTTGCTTCGTGGGTGAAACTCGCTTCAAGGCTCTTGCTGGAGATACGTCGCTGTGCTGCTTGCTTGCGGATCGCCTGTCCATGACTCGATGATGTAGAAGAGAAGTAGAGTTGAACATGCTGGTGGTAGCTTGCGACCAGCGATTGGTGCGGCATCCCTCAGGGGAGTGATCGGTCAGAGTCAACAGAGGGTGCTGGAGCGAACGGAGCCTTCCCAAGAGTGTGTTCACCGGCTTGAGGGTTTAGTCTCGTGTGCAGGTCTGGTTTCAGGGGTCTGTCTGCCGCAGGCGGCGTGGTGGTCATGCGTGAGACTCTTGGACAATGGCAAAGATCTCGTTCTCGGTCTTGGGCACAAGTCGGACTGCTCTAATACACGTCAGTCAAGGTTGAAATTGGTACGCGTGGACTATAGTGTGCAGACTGCCGCCGTGCAAGAGTCGCTTGAAGACGGCGCAACCCTGCCAGCACAACCAGACGCATTAGTGTAGGTAGGCACGAAGAGTACCTCAGGCACAAGTAGCGAGCTTCCCGCACATACAAGCCGTCGCTGTCACTTCCTTGCCGCCGTTGCTTGCATGTCATTCGCGCAGCGGCTGCGTTGTTACTACCCACACTGCTGCCGCCAACCAGCTGCATACTCTACGCTCAGAACTCTATACCAGAACATAGAAGGGATCAAGTGTGGGACGTCAAGAAGGCATTGTAGACACAGAATTAGCACTAAAATACACTGCAACTGCTACATAGATGGCCGATGGGAGACCAATTTGGGCATTCCCCGCCAATGAGTGAGATGTCAGAGGTCAAGTTTTGTTTGAAGAAAAGAGGGATTCGCTTCACTTTTTTGGTGAGAGTCTATGAAAGCTCTCCAAATCTCGCCCATCCACCGAGTTTCCTCCTTCCTTCCTTCCACTTTTCAAGAATCATAACATCTTCTTCAGACATCTTCTTCCATCATTGGTCTTCCTTCTTCATCATCATTGATCATCACCAGTCTTCATCAATCATTGGCATTGCTTTTATCATGCACACACCATTTCACTGCGCACACCATCTTCCACTGCGCACACCATCTTCCACTGCCCACACCATCTTCCACTGCGCATACCATCTTCCACTGCAAACACCATCTTCCACTGCGCACTCCGTCTTCCACTGCGCACACCATCTTCCACTGTGCACTCCGTCTTGCACTGCCACCATGCGCACAACAACCTTTTGACGCGCCTCTTGCCTCTGCGCACCAAGTCTAATCATCATCGTCAAACATCTCTTACACATCTTGGGCATCGAGTGTCTTCTTCATCGGTCAACCATCTTCCACTTCCATCATCAGACTTCGTCACATCCCTTTCACCTCATCTTCCATCAACAGCTGCCTTCGTCACCAAGGCTCATCGGCATCAAGACACCCTCTCTCAAAGATCATCTTACATCTCATCAAGGTAAGTGTCTCCCTCTTGTTCACTGGCTTCTCACTTCATCTCACACCATGCATAGGCGCTTTTGTTCTGCTATCAATCAGCTTTGCCTCTTCACTTGCGCTGCGCATCTTTCTCTGCGTGCCACTTCACTTATCAAGACACAACCTCTGCGCTTTTCTGTCGCTTTTTCACAAGTGAGTTGCTTTTCACTTTTGCTGGCCTTCTCGCTCACCAAAGCAGCAATTCTGGACTACCACACTCGACTCTCTCACTTCAATTTGCTCATCTTACCCATTCTTCTTCTTTGTACTTTTACTTCACTCTACTTCATTGCACAAGCTGCACACGACACTTTTACTACAGACAACATCTCAAACCATCGCTGCTCGGGGAAGCTGCCATCTCTCTGCCAACAGCACTCTTAACATTGTTCCAACAGCACAAGTCTTGCGAATTACAGCCGTGAAGCGAGATCAGCTGTCCGCCATCCGACTTCTCAGCAACAAGCAAATCACCAGCGAAGGCTCTTTACTTGCACAGCACCGGCTCATCTCTCCATGCCAAGTACGCGAACCGACCGAGTACAGAAGCCACTTGATTTCTGCAAAGCACAAGAAGTAAGCCGATCTCAATGGCTCCCGTTCTTCATCAGCACTGCAACTATGATCCCTGTTCTGCTTCTTTTGCGATTGCAATCTGCACACATGGCCATCTCAGCGTCCGGCTCGGTGTGTTTGACTTGGAAAACTTGGGAAAAGCTCCAAAAACGCACTCGAGGTGGACTGCATATGAGTGTTTGCGCCTGGGTCAGTAGCTTTCCAAGAAAGTCAGTTCAAATCGGCGTGCTTTTAAAGAACAGAGTCAGCGAGTTCTTCAGAAACTTGAGCAACAGAAAACAGTGGTGGAATGTTAAGGTTGGAGGACGAAAAAGCAAACATCCCGATTTGATGTATGCCGTTGGCAGAACTCATTTCGTTGATGGTGGTTGAGAAAGCTACAAGGTGTGGAGCTTGAGGAGAGTTTTCTGCATATGGTCACTGGCTAGCTCTAAAGTCGGGTGTTTGGGACAGAAGACTATCTCTGCTGGTTCGCTTGGTCAACACTTCGTGGACAATGACTTGATGACAGGCGGCTGCAGAACTGGTCTTTCTACTGGGTGGTGGTGGTGGTGCGAGATTCGAAAGACTTGGGGAGCTTTCTCATCTTCAGGACAAGGGAAGGCATGGTTTTTCCAAAGTACTTGGGTATTGGCAAGGGAATTTCTTCACAGCTTTGAGCATTTTTTGGACTTGGACATCATGGAGCAGGAATTTGGGCAAGATAGGAAGATTTCTGAGAACCTGATAGTGCTGAAGAACAACCTCTTTCAAACATAACTTCTCTTGTCCTACTTGTGACGCTTTCACTTCCCATATTGTGGATCCCGACAGCATCCTCTTGATGTTTTGAGCGCATTTCGTTGCTTCGACGCAGACTTATCGTTTGCGAAACTCTTGCGAACCTACCTATCATGCAAACAATTACTTTTCAAACGATACAAGCACATCTCGATCACCTCGATACTAGCCTACCGGGTCATTATCATGAGTACTGGAACGCTGGCTACGGTTTTGGTCTTGACGAAGGCTCTGAAATGAGCTTACGATGAAGCAACCTCGATATGGTGGTCGACAAGATGAAGGCTTGCTTAATCCTGACGATCTAGTAAGCAACATGTGTGTTCTTCATGGTCTCAAGTAGCAGCTTTGCTCTAAAGAAACTATCGGGTTGTCAAGTGTCAAGCGGCGAGGTAGATTTCAGTTGAGGTTGAGATAGCACGAAAAGTTTTCGGGCTTGCAGATACTTGGAAGGACGGCGCTTATAAAAATAGAGCTACTGTTACGCCGCAGGCAAATACAAGGTGGTAGTTCAGAAGGGAAAATTGAGAACGACAATACTGGTGAGAAGCGAGGAAGGGATGTTCAGCCAAGTAACCAGGAGAGACCCTGTCATGGCTTGTGCTTTGCAGTTCCACAGCGGCAGTGACGCAGCACTTGGTCGCAAACATTACATTCCTCCACAGACACACCAGAGATGGCAGACCAACAACTAGAATTAGCCAAGCGGACAAGCACTAAAGGCAGGGTACCTACTGGCTACGCCGACGAGATTGTCATCAGCGAGACAGCCTTCCGCAACGCCCACCGAGCAGTCGAAGCAAACCACGAGCCGCCGACCAAAAAGCGCAAGAGAGAGGGAAAAGGTGATAGCAGTATCGTCTACGGCGCAGGCGCATACAAGGGACCATGGGCGCGTTATGAGGTCGAAAGACCTGATGACAGTTCAGGCAGTGAAGAGGAGGTCGAGGTCGAGTACGAGGAGGATGAGATTGCGCCGCAGCCCGCAGCGCCGTCCAAGGCTGGCACTGCCTACGTTGAGTCAGATGGATCAAAAGAGACGACCGAGTTCCATGGAAGCCAGCAGTACGACTACCAGGGCAGGACGTACATGCATGTACCACAGGATCTGGATATAGATTTACGAGGCGACTTGCCAGACGACTACAAGAATTATGCGCCCAAGAAGCTGCTTCATACCTGGAAGTCGCACACCAAGGCTATCACTCAATTGCGCTTCTTCCCTGATGCCGGACACTTGCTGCTCTCTGCTTCTGCCGATAGCAAGGTCAAGATTTGGGATGTCTACCACCAACGAGAGCTGCTGCGCACCTACTCTGGCCACACAAAGTCCGTCTCGGATATTTGCTTTAATTACGACGGTTCTCGCTTCATGACGGGTTCTTTCGACAGACAGATGAAGCTCTGGGATACTGAGACCGGTCAATGTATCAGCCGATTCAGCACTGGTGCCACTCCCCACGTCGTTCGCTTCCAACCCGATCAAAACTCGGCTACTGAGTTCCTTGCTGGTATGAGCGACAAGAAGATTGTCCAATTCGACACGAGGACGCCCGGAGAGTCACCCATCCAAGAGTACGACCATCACTTGGGTCCAGTCAACACCATCACCTTTTGCGACGAGAATCGTCGTTTCATCACCACTTCAGACGACAAGAGTTTGCGCGCATGGGAATACGGTATCCCTGTGCCGATCAAGTTTGTCGCCGAACCTTACATGTTCCCCATGGTACGCTCAAGTCCACACCCATCTGGCAAATACGTCGCCTTCCAAAGCTCAGACAACCAAATTGTCGTCTATGCATCTACAGAGAGGTTCAGACAAAACAGGAAGAAGAGTTACCGTGGACACAACAATGCCGGATATGCCATTGATGTGGCCATCAGTCCTGATGGGGGTATGGTCATGTCTGGAGACAGCGGCGGTTACGTATGCTTCTATGATTGGAAAACGTGCAAGATGTGGCATAAGATCAAGGCCAGTGAGTCTGCTGTTGTTGCTGCGCAGTGGCAGCCCAAGGAGACGTCCAAGGTCGTTACAGGTGCTTTGGATGGTTTGATTAAGTACTGGGACTAGAAGAACAGAAGAGGGTCATGATGATAAATCAATCCATCTCTTCCTCCAAGGCTATCGAGTTTTGCTTTGCTAACGATCAAGTCTCCCCACTTCCTAGCGCAATCGTAGCCCTCGGGCATTGATAGTTTGATATCGGTTACGTGGCAAGAAGCACAGCAATTCAGCGTGATACAGTTGACTATGTTGCTTGAGAAAATCGAGTTCAATAGATATTGTGCTGTATAATGAAGTCAGGGTTGGTTGAAGTGATGGCTCGGAGAGCTGACATGTCTCTCGGAGTTGCAGCCTGCCCCACCAAGGGTCCGAGGGCCATCTGGAGCTTCGCGCGCATGCGGCGAGCGACTTGTTTACATCAACAACCAACATGCCCCAGGAAGAATCCAAGCCTATAGACGCTCCTGTCAACCAGGAGGCAGTGAACGATGCTGTACAGAATCTCAAACTGTCGGATGAACAGTCCAAAGGAGGAGACAAGCTGAAAGAGGCCGCCGAGTCGAGCGGAGAAGACAACAACGACGATTCGACACAAGCTCCCGCCAAAAAGTCAAAGAAAAAGAAGATCAAGGATGCTGTCTCGAACCTTGCCTCGTCCTCCAAATCTCCTGCCGCTCCTGCTTCCGCCGAAGACCCTCTACCCGCCTCAACCGTCGACAAGCTGTCCGACTCGCAAATCAATGCTCTGGTACAAAGTAATCCTGCCCTGGCCCAGGCCATGCTCAAGGGTGGTACTTCCCTCGACGCCCGTAGCATGCGCGAACTTCTCAAGTCCGTTAGCGCCGCTGACCTGATGACTGGCATGAGCTCGGGAAAGAATGCAAAAGACATGGCCAACTACAAGTTCTGGTCTACTCAGCCCGTCCCTCGCTTTGACGAGAAGGCTGCTTCCGCCGAAAAGTCGGTCGTCGAGGGCCCCATCAAGGAAGTCGATCCTGCCAAGGTCTCTTCAAAGCCATCTCCGCTGGTCGCCGGTTTTGAGTGGTCCGAAATCGATCTGTTGGATGAGGCCGAGCTGAAGGAGGTTCAAGAGCTGCTCTGCAACCACTACGTCGAAGACGACGAGGCCATGTTCCGTTTCAACTACCTCAACGAGACTCTCAACTGGGCCCTCAAGGCCCCTGGCTGGCGCAAGTCATGGCACGTTGGTGTGCGTGCTACCAAGTCACGCAAGCTGGTCGCTTTCATCTCCGGTGTCCCTGTGCGCCTCAATGTTCGCGATCGTCTCGTCAACACAGCAGAGATCAACTTCCTCTGTGTTCACAAGAAGCTCCGCAGCAAGCGTCTTGCTCCTGTTCTTATCATGGAAATCACTCGTCGTTGCAACCTTGAAGGTATCTACCAGGCCATCTACACAGCTGGTGTTGTCTTGCCCAAGCCTGTGGCCAGCTGTCGCTACTTCCACCGTGCTCTTGATTGGGAGAAGCTCTACAATGTCGGCTTCAGCCCGCTTCCTCATGGCAGCACCAAGATCCGCCAGATCTCAAAGTACCGTCTGCCAGAGCGCACTGTAACTCCCGGCCTCCGTCTGATGCGTGCAGATGATGCCGATCAAGTTACAGACCTGCTGTCACGCTACATGAAGCGCGTCAAGATGGCACAAGAGTTCAACAAAGAAGAAATCCTGCACTGGTTCGTCGACAAAGAGGCCGACCCAAAGAGCAGCAAGCGTGTCGTGTGGACATATGTTGTCGAAGATGCAAACAAGAAGATCACCGACTTCTTCAGTTTCTACAGCCTTGAAAGCTCTGTGATTCATAACGCTAGTCACCAAAGCACAATCCGTGCTGCATACCTCTTCTACTACGCCACCGAAAGTGCCTTTGAAAAACAAAATGACGAGGATGATGTCCTCAAGGCCCGTCTCAACTTGCTGGTCAAGGACGCCTTGATTCTCGCCAAACAGGTAAGCTAAACCCCTTTCTTTTTTAAAACACGATTACTAACATGGTCGACAAAAAGGCCAAATTCGACGTCTTCAACGCCCTTACACTCCTCGACAACCCGCTCTTCCTTTCCGACCAGAAGTTTGGCCCCGGAGATGGCCAATTGCACTACTACCTCTTCAACTACCGTACCGCTGACTTGCCTTCTGGTGTCGACGCCAAGAACCAAGTCGATGCCAGACAGCGCGGTGGTGTGGGTGTGGTCATGCTGTAGAAGAGTATGCGCACACTTGCTTTCTCTACTACCTACCTACCTACCTACCGCCCTCATTCTACTCGGCTACTTTTCATGTCTCTTAGCTATTTATAAAGACGCAAAACATCAAAAGCCCTTTAACAATTCGAAATTATGAATTCCTCTCCACAGACGCATACCTTGCATGAAACGAAACAGCTAGAGAAAGCTCTTTTTCCTTTTCGATCTTTTTCTGCATCTCCTGTCCATCTGTCTTTTTGCTTGTCAGATGTGTCCTTTGTCTTCCCTTTTGCTTGATAGAGCTGATGTGTTTGTCAGAAGTGAATCGAGTTGGGCGAGAAGGAGCGACGCAGAATCACGCTACGACCAATGGAGCCAAGGTCTGACAGACGAGTCCTTTCCTTCCAACGCTTCGACCGACATTTCTTCCCGATGTTGCTTGTCGATATGACGACCACTTGCAAATGGCAGGCGCTTTTCTCGCCATGAATGGAGCCGAGGCCAAGACGTCTCGGTCTAACAATGGTCATCAACAATCTCATACTTGCTCATACTAAGCACTGATGACTCAAATATTGTCAGAGGAAAGAGAAAGATATTTTTTCGCTGCTCGTATACATAAGCTCTCCATAACCTCCAACTTCTTTCTTTCCCTTGCCTCCAAAAAGGTACGTTCCATCCTCATCGCCGGCCACTCATGGTGTGTAAAGGATTCTGTCTTGTGGGCGTCAGCGTTTGAATGCTGACTTATGAATGCCATTGGCTCAGTTAATAATGCTTTCATCATAAGAATATGTAAAAGTTGTAAATTAGTCATCATCGCCGCTGGCACCCACCTTGTTTGATAACAAGAGACCGATGATGAGGACAATCAAGCATCGACTGGTTTCGACATGGCTGATTGAGGTTGGCCCATGTTCGAAACCGCGGTGTGGTATTTGTGCTGAGGTCAAAGATGTCTGGGTTGTACAGTACGACTGCATATGATGGTTGATCATGACAAGAGGCTCATTGGGTGACGGCTGTGGGAAGGCGATGACGATGGAGGTGTTGCAGACTGCCGACAGGCTTCGATGGACGGGTATGTACGATGCGCGACGACCCGAGACTGATACCGAATGACAGTGGCTGATACCAGATGGACAACGAACGATGGATACGGTCGATGGCTGATGGTGTTGGTGTCGTCAAGGTCAAGGCTGGCAATCTAGATGCAAGGTACAACAATTTTGATGAATCAGGATGGAGGCAGAGGCAAATACTGATGCAGCAGAAGGGAGTGTTCGAAGGGATGGATGCATTGAGGAACAGGTTCGTTTGGCTTGAGCGAAGCCTTATAAAGGGAAGTCTGTTGTATCTGCATCGGAGGAAAGAGGTATCCAGTGGTTACTGCTGCTATTATGTGTGGTAGACTTCGACTTGATCATACCTTCCTTCAGATGTACTTGTTGACGCGTCAGCATGCAATCGAGCCATCCAACCAAGCAGAAGTTGCGAACGAAATTTTGAAAATCAAATTCTCATGTTCTTGCTGTTCAGCAAGTGTCTTGTTGGGACATCAAGTCCACCGTCAGACTCTGCATCATGCTAACTATCCATCATCATCATCTGTCTTAGTATTGCCCAATGCTCAAATGCTTTACTACCCACAACATACACAACTTTCGAACGTCTTGGTGGACTTTCTGCTGGTTCACGGACAAAGTACTGCTCTTGAGATTTTGGACTCTATCATGCTCGGAAGGAAGCAAGCTTGTATTCTCACATGATCGTTGAGCTTATACGATCAGGTAGCAGAGACAGCGATATCACGTCTTTTTTTCAACGCTGGCTTGTTCTACCCCACTGCAGAATTACTAGTAGGATCTTGTAAAGTTATACAGTTACTTTTGTGGCAAGATGTTGATACCAAGACAGCTCTCCGTTGTATGTGATATCAATGGACGCTACTCTTCTTGCCAAAAACATCGTATTACTTGACAACACACATTGTATGATCTCCAGCATTGAGTGTCGTGATTGTGAGCAAAGTAAGAAGTAGGTAGTTTACTGGAAGGTTGGGTATTTGTCATGAGAATGTAGATGTGAAGACGGTCATGATTACCGTATTGAAAGTGTACACTGTTGCGGTGACGAGATAGAAGATGGCAAGACGCTCGGGAGAACATGACCAGCAAAAAGTATGTCGAAACGCCAGACTGCCTTGTACCACGCATGTCTGCTTCATCAGTGTGTTCCACATCGTATATTCATGGCCAATCGCGAAGGCGCATTCCATTTTTAGAGGCATCCCGTACTGCCCTCGCTCTTCTTTACCATCAACTCTCTTTCATCTCGTTCCACTTTCTTTGGTATGCAAATACACATAACAAACATGCAGATCCAGCGATTCATCAGTACTGTATGATAACATGCGTTAGTCCTACACAGAGCTTGGTGTGAAGGGGAGGTTTTGATTTGATACTAACACGACGTATATTACCCTCGCGTATCTTCAGCAACCACTTTTCTGCAACCTGAGCCCCTCGATCGAGACACTGATTATTCTCCGTAGAGACAGCAAGCCTCCTCTTCGTCATTTTCGTGTTTTGAAGCATTTAGTCACCATTGTCTGGCTCAGTAGGAGTCAGTGATTCCATCGCTCTTCTTTCTTCATGTCCTCAAGACATTTCTTCAGCTGTCTGATGACTTTCCAGACCCTCCGAATCTGGCCTCTCTACTTTTGTAAGTCTCCCATCTTCCCTTTTGAGCTTCTCTTCTTGTTTGTTGAGTGCCTCCTCTCTCTTGCTGAGATTGTCCTCCCATTTACTAAGTATGTCTCTCTGCCTGTCAAGATTGCTCTCCAACTTCTTCAGAATCTCCTCCTGGATTTTCAGCCGGGCTTGCTCCTCTGGCAGGAGCTCTCTCAAGGCAGTAAATCCGGGCACTTCCCCAGCGAAAGCCTGTTTGCAAGCCTCAAGAGTCGACAAGATCTCCGTTCCAACCATGCTGCCGACAACGGATGCGTTGAAGTAAACCCAGATGGTGCTCCCAAGAGAGATCTCTTGCATGGCGAGAACCAGATGCAGAACGTGAAGCAAGCCAATGATGGGGGTTACCACCAGGGAACCTATGCAGTAATAGATGTTGCGAGTATTCGCTGTGGCCATCGCATAGAGAGAGCAGAGCATGGAAATAACCACCAGGTAGTGCAGAAAGTCCCCAAGCGCCAATCTTGCGCCCTCGAAGACTGTGGTAGCGTGTGGATCTCTCATGGTTGACTAAGTGCTTGTACGGTGTCGAGATGGGAAGTTGGGTGAAAGCGACAATCTAGTGTTGATGAGCGGCGCCAACAAGGAATAGAAGCAGCGGATATGCTGACAGGTTTGTGGTTTCTTCAATGCCTGTTGACTCTGCTTAATGAAGGAAGTGATGCTGGATGCGTGATTTTTGCGCCTGCGGATTGGAGGTGCTTTGCTGCTAGTCGTGTTTACAAGTGTGTTGTGAACAGAAGGTGCGTTGCTGATAGTTGGTTTCAGTGGTGTGAACAAGGTTTGTTTTTTCCTTCACTTGACGTTCACACAACGTAGTGTTGCTGTAGAGCGCAAATAATCAACAAATCATCTCGAAGAGAACAAAAACCCCAAGGGTGGTGCTTGGAAGACCTCTTTCCTGGAGCAGATACCCGTAATGGAGAAATGTGAAAGTTTCTTCATCATCGATAGGAATCGGATCCTCCAGCCAACTAGTTGACAGCTGACCTATTGGTGTTCAAGACTTAGGCGTTTGTAATCATGGCGTTCTACTGTAGGTGTGCGGCTAACCGCTACACCATCCAGGACACTACTGGGCAAGTTGCAAATTGAAGAAGACTATAATGGTGGAGAGCTCAATGACACAGAAGGAAATGTTGGTTGAGCTCCGCTGTAATGGATGACAGACACTACCTTTTCAGAAGGAAGGAGCCCTAGCCCTGGAAGACCTTTGTTTAACTAAACGATCTAGGTTGTTTTTGCATGGCTCCCAGCCAATAGATCAAGGTTCACTCTTGTGCTCCATTGACCGGGATAGTAGATGCCATCAGGAAAAAGAGGACGTTTTGTTAGAGCCGTGAAGTTCGAGGTCAAGGATTTCGTTATTGAGCTCCAAATTTGGCAAGGTGGTTCAGCTTATTGATGCCAGGATTCGGCCTACCAGGACAACCTTCTAACGACATTTGTTACAACGAACAAAGCCAGACGGATATTACAAGCCAAAATTCGTGATCGAGTACTAGATGCCGAGTCTGTTCCTTGTTTTGCTCGCGAGTATTGTTGCCTTGCCAATCTCCTGATCGTGGTTCGAATGCATCGACAAGAGACATGCTTTGAGACGTTATTGTCGAAACCTCGAGGCCGGCTTTTGTCAAAGATAGACTGCCAATCATGGCCGAAGTGTGGTCCTTTGTCAGCTCTTATTGATATACTGTTGCAATGCTGAAAAGCCAGCGAAATAACATAAAAGAGACTTTATCACCATTGATTTGCTAACCACTCGCCATCCGAGTATCTTTGACATTGTCTTCCTCGCAGAAATACGGTACTCGTCATGAAATTCACCACTATCGCACTCGCCGGCCTGGCCACTGTCGCCATGGCCTCCCCTGCCGCCGAGGCTAACCCTGCACCTCAACCTGAGGCTGCCGCTGAGCCTGCCTTCTCCTCGTGGGGTAAGAAGTACAACCCCCATCTCTGGAACGGCTGGGGCGATGCTCCTGGACAAGTCTATCGCCGTGAGGCCAACCCTGCATTCTCTTCCTGGGGTAAGAAGTACAACCCTCACCTTTGGAACGGCTGGGGCGATGCTCCTGGCCAGGTCTACCGTCGTGAGGCTGAGACCACTGCCGCCGCCTCTACTACTGGAACTGCCAAACCTGCCGAGACTGGCACCACTGAGGAAGAGGAGAAGGCAAACTTCAACGACTTCGAGCGCCGCGACCCTGCTTTCTCCTCTTGGGGCAAGAAGTACAACCCTCACCTCTGGAATGGCTGGGGTGATGCTCCCGGTCAAGTCTACTAGATCTTGATCCTTCAAGCTGAGATAGTAGTGATTCAAGGGTACAGCTTGGGTGGACTGGCTAGCTGTTTTGCCTAGGCGAGCTTTTCTCTTCTCTTTCTTTCTGTTGCATATTTCGCGTTGTCGGAGGGTAAATACTGTACCTCTGGCATGTCTTTTGGGAAAACAAAAATATAGAAAATGTCACTTCAATATACAGTGTGATCTTTTCAGGTTAAAAAGATTCTTGTTGATAGGTCTTGTGCTTCGTGGTGTCCAAGGGTCTCGACGTTGTGTGCAGTTGAGGAGACACTTCGTTGCTGCACTTTGTAGTGATAGAACATGGAACTCATTCACTGAGGTGCGTTTCTATGACAGAGACCGACTGGTAATTATTTTCGCGATCAAGCAGATTGAGCAGAGTCTGGAGGCGGCTGCGATAAGCATTGATAAGATTGTCCTCTCAGAAAGGGTGGTAAGAAGTTCATCCTAAAGATGTCAATCCAGTCATTGGATGTGATGACTGGATTTTGTGCAACGGGGTTGGCCGCCAGTGATACATGATGGTTGCGACACGGGTACGAGCTGCCGGAAGCGTGAGCAATCTCCGCTCAGGCCGATACACACACACTGATATGGTCAAGGAAAGAAGCAAAGAGAAGATAGTGCGCGGTACAGAATGAGCGGCTGGCAGTCCCAACACTATGGCGGTTCTGCGGCTGGCGATACAGCTCAGCAGATGGACATCACGTTATGGCATTGAAATTCGCAGAACAGACTTGGATTCATGTTGTGTGTCGTGATAAACAGGTGAAGCAAGCTCGAAGCAACAGCTGTCTCTCGGCCCGATCACGGCGGGGAGCACCCTGGAAACGTGAAGAAAGGTGAGTCGAAAGTCCGATGGCCTGTGCTCAGACTGCAGCAGCTTTGTTGGGTGCTTAGGAGGGGTTGAGGGCTCAAAAAGTCCTGCTGTCGTCCACCAACAACTCTCTCTTCCCTTTCCACATCAACAAACCACATCACAAATGTAAGAACTGCTCTCCTCCACCTCTCCGGGAACTCTAGGAGCTTGACACGGTCGTCAATTGCGGGGCATGTTCGGGGATCTTGAACCATCGAGCTTCAGCTCTCCGTTTCTGCCCGAATACAACACTCCTCCGTCCCTCACCACAACCCTGCTTGACCCTGCTATAGCCGAGGACCCTTCTATGCCTCACTATTGAGCATGGAGCATCGTTCCGGAGCTACTGTGTCGTCGTCTCTCCATAAAATCCCCGCGTCACCGCCTTGACAGCTTCCCGGACCCTCAACTAACACCTCCCCTCCCAGAACCATGCCTATCCAGAAGATCCACGCCCGCCAGGTCTACGACTCGCGCGGTAATCCAACTGTGGAAGTTGATTTGGGTAGGCAGTTTTTTTTAATTCCCGTTCTTTTTGGCGCCTATGGCTGACTTTTTGGTCAATTTAGTCACCGAGAGCGGTCTTCACCGTGCCATTGTCCCCTCCGGTGCTTCTACCGGTTCCCACGAGGCCTGCGAGCTCCGTGACGGCGACAAGACCAAGTGGGGTGGCAAGGGTGTCCTCAAGGCTGTCGCCAACGTCAACGATGTCATTGCTCCCGCCCTCATCAAGGAGAACCTCGACGTCAAGGACCAGAGCGCCGTCGACGACTTCATGAACAAGCTTGATGGTACCACCAACAAGACCAAGCTCGGTGCCAACGCCATCCTTGGTGTCTCCATGGCCGTCGCTAAGGCTGCTGCTGCCGAGAAGCGTGTCCCTCTCTACGCTCACATCTCCGACCTCGCCGGCACCAAGAAGCCTTACGTCCTTCCCGTTCCCTTCATGAACGTCCTTAACGGTGGCTCTCACGCCGGTGGCCGTCTCGCCTTCCAGGAGTTCATGATCGTTCCTTCGTAAGTTCTGCCTCCAGAATATTCTTCGTCTAAACATTGGCTGACTCTGAGTTCCAGGGACGCCCCTACCTTCACCGAGGCCATGCGCTGGGGTGCTGAGGTCTACCAGAAGCTGAAGGCTCTTGCCAAGAAGAAGTACGGCCAGTCTGCTGGCAACGTCGGTGACGAGGGTGGTGTTGCCCCCGATATTCAGACCGCCGAGGAGGCTCTCCAGCTCATCACCGAGGCTATTGAGCAGGCCGGTTACTCTGGCAAGATGAACATTGCCATGGACGTTGCCTCGTCCGAGTTCTACAAGGTTGACGCCAAGAAGTACGACCTTGACTTCAAGAACCCCGAGTCCGACCCCGAGAAGTGGGTTACCTACGAGCAGCTCGCCGACCAGTACAAGGAGCTCGCCTCCAAGTACCCCATCGTCTCCATCGAGGACCCCTTCGCTGAGGACGACTGGGAGGCCTGGACCTACTTCTCCAAGGTCTACGACCACCAGATCGTTGGTGATGACTTGACCGTCACCAACCCCGCTTTCATCAAGAAGGCCATCGAGACCAAGGCTTGCAACGCCCTTCTCCTCAAGGTCAACCAGATCGGTACCATCAACGAGGCCATCCAGGCTGCCAAGGACGCCTTCGGTGCCAACTGGGGTGTCATGGTTTCTCACCGCTCTGGTGAGACTGAGGATGTCACTATTGCTGACATCGTTGTCGGTCTCCGTGCCGGCCAGATCAAGACTGGTGCTCCCGCCAGATCTGAGCGTCTCGCCAAGCTCAACCAGATCCTCCGTATCGAGGAGGAGCTCGGTGACAACGCCGTCTACGCCGGTACCAAGTTCCGCACCTCTGTCAACATGTAAATTCGCACTTGATGACACAGGAGTAAAAAAGGACGGCGGACAGCCAGGTTTTTCTTATTGCACAAACATTATATCCCCTTTCTTAAAAATTTGACGACGACAAGAATAAAACACAGTTCAAACACACCTTTTTGTACTTGCCTGACTGATTTGTGTGTTGTTTTGTGATGATGAGTTGAAGTTGTTGGTGCGTAAAGATGTTGCATAAATAAAATTGTGAAAGGTCGCGGAGTCGGCGTTTGGCTTGGCACTTGCGGCGGACTTTTGAAAGTTGACGGGCACGAGTACGCATGCGTGATATAGGTAGTTTCCTTGTCGCAACATGTCTGGATCAATCTGTCTGCGGTGCCTGGCCAGGCCGGCCGTAGGCACACTGGAGCAAAGCTCGCTACGAATCACAGCACAAGCGACAGCAGCATTTTCGACCAGTGCCGCTCTGGAAGCCAACTCTGCCGTCAAGAAGAAGAGTGTCGCCGTCGCCAAACCCGGCCGTGGAGCCAACGCTTCGTTCAGCAAGCAAGGAAAACTCAGAAAGGGACAGGCTGGAGGAAGAACAGGCAAACCGCCGGGCGAGGGCGAGCGCAAGGCTATGCGCAAGAGAGTTGTCCTGTCCAACACCAACGCCGTCGAGGTCCAGGGTCTAGACAATCTTTCTGCCGCCAACATCTACGATGCTGCTATCCAGGGACAGGTCCTGGGTCTCAGCAACGAGGTCATTGATGCTCTCCGCGCGGCCGAGGCTTTCAAGCCTACCCAAGGATGGAGCCTTTTCCGAAGACCGGCAACTCTGGTGCGCAAGGAGACGGCCGAGCTTGCCAAGTTGATGCAGGAGATTGAGACCAAGAAGACTTCGGTGCGTCGTGTCATATACGGAGAGCGTGGTTCAGGAAAGAGTGTTCTGGCTCTGCAGGCCAAGGCCATGGCTCTGCTCAAGGGCTGGATTGTTGTACACATCCCCGAGGGTAAGGGCATTACAAACGAGCATGAAGCGAAACGAAGGATCAGATTGAACTAACTTTTTGCACAGCCAAAGAATTGATCCTCGGAAACTCATCCTACGCACCTTCCAACGAACCCGGCATCTACAACCAACCTCACTTCACGGCAGCCCTGCTGGGCCAAATCGCCAAAGCCAACCACACAGTTCTATCCAAGCTGCGCCTGTCACAAAAGCACGAGCTGTCCATCCCTGTCCAGTCAAATATCTCTCTCGACCGCTTCGCCATGATGGGCGCTCAAGACCCAGAAATCGCCTGCGAGATCTACAACGCGCTCTGGTCCGAGTTGACCGCTCCCTCAAAAGACGCCGAGGGTCTCTCTCGTCCCCCTGTCGTTTTCACCATCGACTCTATCGCCCACATTATGCGCGACTCAGCATACATGAACCCAGACGTCCAGCCCATTCACGCTCACGATTTGGCTATTGTAAACCACTTCCTCAAACTGCTGTCGGGCAAGCAGACTCTTCCTAATGGCGGTATGATCTTTGCCGCCGACTCTGGTAGCAACAGACCCTCAATCCCTGGATTTGACCACGCCGTGGCTCGCAACGCCGCCCTCGCACAGAAGAAAGAAGCTCCTCAATGGGATCCTTGGGTCAAGGTTGACCAGCGAACCATTGACGTCTTGAACGGCGTCGATGTCTGGCAAATCAAGGGATTGAGCAGAGAAGAGGCCCGTAGCATTATGGAATACTATGCCAAGAGCGGTATGTTGCGTCAAACCGTCAACGACAACTTGGTCGCAGAAAAATGGACATTGAGTGGCGGTGGCATCATTGGCGAGCTCGAGAAGGGCACTGTAAAGACTCGCATCTAAAAAAACTACAACATCTTCCTGATGTAAGATGTATTTCTGTATGTATTATTCTACTTGTATATTTTGCGCAAGGCTTCAAAAACTATCGGAAGGCGTTTTTCAAGACTTTCTCTTTCGTCCTTCTATTCTTCGACCAAGACCACGCTCGGCAGCATCAGACTTGGGGGCTTCAAGATGTGACCAGTTTCTCGTTCTCATGTTTATGATTAACAAGAGACATCGCGATGTCAGATTGAGAAATTACATTACGATAGACCACTTGATAAGACTGGGGTTGAACGATGTAGGTATTAGGTTGCTATCTCATGGACATTCGATTCACAATGTATGTTGTGTCATGCTTCATATCATCACCAGCCTTAAGACGAGACGTGCTGAGTATCCGGCTGTGCCTGAGCCTCGACAGGCTTCTCAGGTGCACTGGGCTGAGGGATCTGTTGCTTCTCGATAGGCTTATCGGACTTCTCAGGTACACTCTGCTGGACATTTTGTGCCTGAGACACGGTCGGTTCTTCATGCTTTTCGATCGGAGTTGACTGAGAAGTTTGACTCTGGCTCGCAGCAGCAGTTAGAGGCTTCTCAGGTGAAACGGGCTGAATGATCTGTGGCTGAGTAACGTCGGACTTCTCAGGTACTATGGGTTGAGGAGTTTGTTGCGTCTCGACAGGTCTCTCAACCTTTTCAGGTGTCTGTATCGGCCTGACAGCTGGCACTTTAGGTTTTTCTGGCACTGAATGCTGTAAACTCTGCGTCTGAGTATCAAGAGGTTTGGGAGACTTCTCAGGTAGGTCGTGCTGATGAGTCTGCTGAACATTGACTGGGTCCTCGAGATTTACCATAATCGCGTGCTGAGCACCTTGTGCCGGTGTCTCGACAGCGTGTCCAGGTTTCGGGACAGAACGTGCTGAGGGTTCTGTGTCTGACTCGTAGCAAACCATCCATGCTCTCCAAGCAAGTGGTGTTGAGCCGTAATCGGGTTTTTCATTGCTTCAGGTCCAGGATGATGCTCGGTTGGATGCTCGGTAGTGTGTGGGTTGGGTGAACCCTCAGCTTTGAGATGGACCCTGCTGCTCAATTCTTGCTCGTAATCCTCCCACCATGCAGTACTCCCGAGCTCGGTCTTGTCGCGACATTCATCCTCCTAGGGTTTATTACCACGATCACAGTCGTCGTCATCATCGTCTTCGTCAGAATCGCCCTCGACGCCGTAATCATCGGTGCCAATAGTCTCGCCCTTCTTCTCTCGGTCCAAACTCTGCTGGTGCCATGCCTGGTAGCGATGAGGTGTATCGACATCGCGATGATATACTCTGACTTCAAAGTGCTTCGGCCAGACAGGCAGCTTAGCCAGCTCCTCAGCAACAGCTGTGCTGCGATGACGCCCCCTAACACAGGCCACTGCAACCTTGATCTCAACCAGGTGAACGCTGTTATCTTGGGCATTTATCATCAGTGCTCGTCTGGTCTCCTCGGTCTTGAAGATTTGAGGTTGAGCTTCAGCAAGCAGTTCATGGAAGGCCGGATCTGCACGTAGATTCTTGCGAAGACCTTCGCAACGACCATCGAAGGCTTTGCGGAGTGCGGATGGTGGATTGATGAGGCGACGGGCATTGATGTGAACATCAGGCTCAAAGTCGAGAGGAGGACCTTTGAGAGCATAGCTAACAATGCTGAGAATGGTGCTCTTGGGCTGAGTGGTGTTGGTTTGAGAGAACATTGCAGGTTACGTATGAATGGAAGGATGATCGATGTAAGAAGGATTGATGTGTTCTTGATGGATGAAGGGAGGAAACGGTTCTCGACTGGATCCAAGAATTCAAGATCAGAAGGAAAAAGGTTGCAGAAGTTGGAAAGCATGATGCTCGCCCGCGAAACACTTGCACTTGCCTTCTCGATGTCATGCCGCTGTCATCGCCTTGTATGGAAGGAACACATACTCGTTGTTAGTCGAGCGTAACACGTAGATTGCTAATTTACTTCAGACCCAGCAGACTTGTGTGTCCTCACAGCTCAGTCGTACTGGCCTTCCATATCAAAATGATTCTTGAGTGGACAAGAGAGATTTTTTGCATCTCAAGGTCTTTGTAGATCTGATTGATGCCGAGGTTCTTCCTGCGACGAGGGCCATCTTCCAGCACTGCCCAGGACATTTCATTTCATGTTTCTGACAAGATCAGCGGCATCAACAACTTATCGTGCACCCGGTCAGCAAGTCACTCAGCCGTCAGGTTTGATCGCCATGGTATGCATGTGTGGGAGAACCCGAGTGAGTAAGCGATTTGAGCTGTAAGCGCTTGGAATCCCCGTGGCTGCCGACACTCGCTTGCCATTCGCTATCACCTCCACTTGTCCACACAGCTCGCATGCATGCTATCTCATCTCCAGACCATGCATATCTGTGTGACTTGTGCTGCCATGGGCGCTTACGCTCATGAATCTTCCATGGCAAATTTTCCGATGTGCGAAATCGACCAGTCTTAAGAAGTGCTTTTCGACCCCCAAAGCGGTCACAAATTGGCCTGCAATATGTTCTTCACCTAGCACATCCGTGGTCAAATCATCTTGTGCTCTATATACCGTTGGTTCGGCGTCAGCTTTCTATTTGCGAGAGTGCGGGCTGTGCGGTAGATCAGATCCTAAGCGCCCATTTTAGAAACCAGCCCCTCCGAGTCAACTCTGACCTATCAGCAGTACGAATCAGCATCTGTAAAGAGGCCACTTACCGCTCATCTTTCTTGTACTGGTGTCGCACATTTGTTGGCGCTACGAACCCACCCCCCGAATCTGACGACCTCTGTCTTCGGGCGTCTAAGGTGTCAAAAGGTTGACATCTCCTGCACTGCTCCCTTTACCTTCCTCCTCATCGTATACTGTATATCCTCTTTGTACACTTCCCTACTAGCACTATAGCCCTAGTCTTGTAAAGAAGAAAAGTGCTGAGCTGGACTCTTGAGTCGTGCTTCCTTTCAATATCCTCTGGAGTCATCTCACGTCAGCCCCATTTCATCTTGAAAGCATGAGTATCGACGACGTCCAGTCACCTAAAGACAGCAGCTCCTCAAGGCCTCGGGCTCAGTCAACAAATTCATTCGCCTCGTCCTTCAAATCTCCACGAACGGCTCGTTTCGCCGAAGCAACTACCGTCAACTCACCAATCGATCCACCACGATCATCTTTCATAGCTGTACCCACGAATCATTTCCGGCCGCAGCCACAGCCATCTGACATCGGATTCGGCTATATTGATGACAAGCACACTTCGCACGTAACAGTCGAAATGGAAGACACAGATAACAACCATTTGCCTCGAGGTAGAAGCGACGCACCTCTGAGCCCGCCCCTAAAGAGTGCTATGAAGACGCCTGGCATGGCTCCACGAAATTTCGGCAACCTCATGAGCCCAACTTTCCAAGAGGAGCAAATGCTGGAGAAGAGAGAACTTGCTACTGAAAAGGAACAAGCTAAGGATCTTGTGAGTATTTTTGGTCAAACACGAGTTCTACACATTGCTGATATGTCAATCAGAAAATCAAAACACGAGTTCGTGCCGCGAAAATGTTCTTGAGAAGCATTAATTTTGCGTGCTCCCTCATTGTCTTATCTATGCTTGGAACGACGTTTGCAATCTTTAATGCGACCAAGCAGCTCTCCCCTCGAAGCAATCTTCCTCCGTGGGCCATGGGTACGAATCCATGGCCTCAGATCCTTCTGCTCGTCATTGCGTGTGTCTCTATGGTATTTTGCATTGCCATCTTCTGGGGATACTGGCGAGGGGGACACAAGAGAGCCGAGAAAGTTCAAACTTACTACACTGTTTTCGCTGTTGGATTCTTCGCCTTCAGCGTCGTCATGTGGGGAATTGGCGCCGGAGTGCTGAATACTGCCAGGACCAACAGCAATGGACAGGACATCTGGGGCTGGTCCTGCAAAGAGAACAAGCGTAAGGAGCTATTCTCTGATGTTGTCAACTACGCCCTTGTCTGCCGCTTGCAGAACTGGTCACTGGTGTGTGCAGTGATCGAGATCGTCGTCGAGCTTTGCGCAATCGGATGCTATTCATTCGTGTTCTACCGAATCTGGTCAAAGAGAAAGCTGCGCAAGTCTATGGCTGTCCGTGACCGCGCTCGATCAGATCTTTACCTTGCCCAACTGCGTTCCCAATCCGCACCAAACACACCTGGTCTGAATGGGCCTTTTAGTCCTAGAGACGGTGGTTGGAGGCCGCCTGTCAATTATTACAAGGCCGGGCCATCAATCGAAGCTGGACCAGTAGAAGACGAAGGTGTTAGATACGTCGAGGCCTCCCAACAGCCCGCAACACCCAAGCCGTTCGTACTGCAACCACCTCCTACCAAAGGTTCGACCCCAAAAATCCAACAAACCGGTTTCATGCCTCTCAACTACACATCGCCAGCAGATTCAAGGTCACCTTCACCGATACAAGCACAGCCTACGGAGCAACAGCAAGAACACTTTGGGGCAGCTCCTGGTGAACGAATCTGCGAGACTGTGCCGATTCCTGGATCTTATCGCAGCCCTTTGAACTCGCCGACAGTTGCACCAAAGCAGATGGGCTTTCCTCAAATAGCCAGTCAGCTGTAATTTGTGTCTCTGGTTTGGCTACAGTATTTCTCATTTAGCGCTGTAGCCTCGCACGCTCGTTTGTGCTTCAGAACAGCACACGGTATTGATTGGAAATTCGAATTATGAATTGGCGAATTTGGTTCCAGATTATTACTCTCTCGTGAATAGAATACTTAGCCAAACAAGCACAAATTAGGAGTCAATCGCATCAAGTTCTGTATGACACGTCGTGAGTCTCTACTAGGCTTGGCAATCGAACAGGCAACCGGCGGAAGCTTGACTTTGCTTGTCTCTTCCTCCGGTTATTCCGGATGTCACCAATTCCAGTAAGATGAACACGGAGGACCATATGAGGTGAAAGTGAACTTCGATGCCGGCTGTGCATTAACGTGCCGGAACGCAAGTGAAGCAGTACAGTACTGTACATTGGCGAGAGTCGAAGATTGCTGATAGAATCATCGTGGTCTCGACCACGTGCTTCGAGACATGCCCTCAGCGACGAGTGGTGGTACCTGAACCATGTTCGAAGAGACTAACACCGGTTCTCTCAAATACTGTTCATCAGCCAAATAGCTAGTGCTTTAGTGCAAATGGTAGCAACATCAGCATTCTGTCCCCGTTGTATGTCCGGCCCGAGAAATGAAATCAATGTCTCTTCTCCACGAAATCTCAAACGGATTTTCAACCTTTACGTCACTGCGTTATGTTCCGCGGTAGTGACAGCGCCGGACAACTCAATTATTACGATTGTGGCAGTGTTTGTAAAGATTGTAGGATCAGATAGAGGCATATCCCTTTGGTCTTTCCTTCTCCATCCGTTCTTGCAATCTGACTCTGCAAACCTCGACCTTTATAATCCATCGCTCACGCGCTTCCCCACGTGCTCACCTAGGTGGAACTTCTGAAGTACCGGATTACGCGCCCCAAGATCGGCTCGGATGCCTCTTCCACCATGGATTTCCGGAAACAAAAGCAAAGCACCAGCTCCTACTCATGGCTTCCTGTCTGATGGAGGGAAGGTTCGGAATCCCAAGAAGCCCAAAGCGCGTCCTCCCAAGTCGTTGCGAGAGACCGTGCTCTTGCCGGTGAGATCGCTGCCCGCATATTCCGGACCGTACTCTGTAGGAACCATGGAAATTGAAGTGCCCGTCGAAGAAGCTCGAACGTTCACCAATATCACACGGAAAGGAAACCATGTACTGCAACTGAAGACTGTGCTGTTGAACATCTACTACCCGGCTTCTCCGCCGCAGAAGAAACGACCATCTCGACAACTATGGCTGGGTCGGCCTCGAGTCAGTATGGCAAAGGGATATGGCCAATTCGCAAGTGTTGGATCTTTGGGTGTGCCAATATTTCTTCCTACAATGTTTACAAAGCTTCCGGCCTTTCGAAATGCTCCAATCTCGTCTCAATATCCTCCGGAAACTGACCGCGGAGATGAGGACCAGAAGTCGGGTGAGACGACAGAGGAGGAGGAACATGACGAAAAAGATGAACCTGCGGATGCTCCGCCCAAGTTTCCTCTCATGATCTTTAGCCATGGTTTAGGCGGAACCAAGACTGCTTACTCAAGTGTTTGCGGCGAGGTAGGCAGAATTAAATCTTCGATTAAGCAAAAAATGTGCCTAATCTAGTACAGTTCGCGAGTTATGGATTCGTTGTGGTTGCACTGGAACATCGAGATGGAAGCGGCCCTCGAAGCTTCATCAATCAGCCTGGAAGTGGTGAAGTTCGTTTCGACAAAGCTGGTGAACGCCGAGATCCAGAGAAACACCACAAAACACATGGCGATACGCACTATGATGTGGTTGTAAGTATCAATCACGAAGAAGCAACAATTTTTCCTGGCTGACACATCAACAAGGACTACCTCTTCCCGAAAGGTTTGCGTTTCTTGTCCTTTGGGAGTTAATATGAGTGCTGACAGAATAAGATAACCCTATGGATACAAGTCCGAACAACGATAAAGGCGTCGACAGAGAGCTCAGAGGAGGTCAGCTGGACCTGCGCTTAGCGGAGATCGAAGAAGCTTATAGGGTCATTAACATCATCAACTCTGGAAAGGGCGAAGAGATTGCCGCACAGAACATGCGTCAGGAGGGTTTCCAGGCCTCAAGTACTCATGGTCTAGAGGGCATCGATTGGGCATCATGGAAGGACAGAGTCAACACTCAATATGTCATCGCTGCTGGGCATTCCTTCGGTGCGGCAACTGTTGTAGATATGCTGAGGCACGAGAAACGATTCCATTGGGTGGCGCAAGGTATCATCTATGATATTTGGGGGTAAGTCAGACATGACATAGATTCAAGAGAGCTTTACTGACCATCTCCTTCTATAGAAGTGGAACTCGGCCGTCCGCTGAGGAAGATCAGAAAATCCAGGCTCCGCTTCTGGCCATCAATTCAGAGGCTTTCACATACTGGCCATCCAACTTTGACCTTGTATCAAATCTGGTTGAAGAAGCCCACCCATGCCCAGCGTGGCTACTGACCGTTCGAGGAACGATACACGTCTCACAATCCGACTTCTCTCTACTATACCCTAACGTATGTTCGCTCTTTCTGAAAGCAAGCGCCAGTCCTACACGAGCTCTGGATATCAACGTCAACGCATCGCTGGAATTCTTACATATGGTGATGCCTTCGATACCACTCCGCATCAAGAAGGCGTTCCCGAATGAAGAGCTGTTACTCACAGAAACCCATCATCTCGAGGATATCCCTAAAGTAGATATGCACAAGCCGAAGGACGAGAAGTGGATGGCTGCCAGATTGCGGATTCCACACGAGTTCACGTGGCGTGTTGCTCCTGGGTTAGCAAGAAAATTGGCGCGGAAGAGGATAAGCGAGGGAGGCGGTTCGCCAGATGACGAGATTTGGTTGCATTGCAAGCCGGTCGAGGGCACAGTTGAAAAATACAACAGCACTGTGGACAGAAGGAAAGCGAAAGATCCAAAGGACGCGAAAGCAGCACCGGGATCAGTAGGTCCTAATGAAGGCACCAAGGAGAAGTCGGGAAGCAAGGAATGGAGAAATTGATGTCGATACCTAATGTATATACGATTGTGGATTAGCGCAGCCGGCTTGTTATTGTATTCGTGTTTGTACGCTAAATTCTTCAATGGGACTCTATGATGCTTGCAAGGACGTGACGTGCTGGTTATAGGGGAGTAGATGGTCAGAGATTTTGATGGATTTGAGTGCGTCGATATTATGTACGGGTATGCCTACGGGATAAATAGCTTGAATATCAGCGCAATTTTTCGACGTGATGCTCTGGTCAACGAATATGTATCAGGCAGGCACACCTTCTCTCAACTCAGGAAGGCACGGTCTGTGTCCAAATTAGGCAAGCACAATGGAACGTACTATATATTTATTCAAGCCACCAGAATTTGCATATTCAAATTCGAGTGCTCAGAAAGCTGAGTGGCGCAGCGGAAGGTTCGTAACATTCAAACACTGTTATTATTCTCTCTGAATTCATCACTAACTCATAACAGCGCGCCGGGCTCATAACCCGGAGGACCTTGGATCGAAACCAAGCTTAGCTATCATACCTTTTTGCCTGTGTGAGGGCAACATGGCTTTTGTTTTGCTCTGCGAGAACCATAGGTGTTTGTAATTTATGTCATAAATCACAGTCAGGCGCAGGGCAATGGATCGAGTCACGGCGAGCTCCAATTGCCGAAAACATTGCTCATCTTTTTGACATTTTATCTTGATGCTGAGATTTTTTCATGTGCCTGATCGGGAAAAGCGTCGATCCCGGAGGCGCTTCCGGTTGCGACTTCTCTCTATGCTTCGAGCTTTAAAGATGAACAGTCGTATTCCATCAGCGTACTTACGAACACCAGCAGAGTTGTTGCTGATTTGGAAGTCGTGGTAGTGTGCATCTTGTTTTCTCCACAAGTTTGGGTAGGTGCATACCGAATAGTTTGTGCATCTACATTCCTCTTCTGCAATCAATCCCTTTGTGCCTCGTCGTCTGGGAAGCATCGCAGGAGCCTCGTCTCGTCAACAATCAACAGATGTTCTCCTTTACAAGCATGTCCAAGAGCCAGACTTGTTCATGTCTCCATCACCATCCAATCTGCTACCACAAAACATATTTTTGTTTCTCACATAACGGATCATCATGCGACCTGCCGTGTCTCTTCTCTATACTGTAACGGCGCTTAGCACTCTTGGGCAAGCACTCGGTCTTTGGAGTCAATCAGAACCCTTGACTCTGCAGGAAAGAGCGAGTATCTGGGGTCTACCTGATTGCGCTAGCACATGTGTCACTTCCAGTTTTGGCGGTTGCAACTCTATCGATGTTGAGTGCATCTGTAAAAACAAAGAGTTTCTGGACAATCTCGGTTGCTGCATGTCCAAAGCTTGCGACAAAGCCGATCAAGACGGTATGCAACTTTGCAACTAAAACTCGTTGCTCACTCACTGATGTCGACTAGCTGCCATCGGGTTCGCGAACAACTTCTGTTCTGCATACAAAGTCACCGATCTGCCTACCGCTGCGACGTGCATGTCGACCAGTACAGCGAAACCCACTGATAAGAACACTACACCCGCTCCAACAATTGATCCCTCATCTGCAACGTCTTTGATGCCCGCCTTGAGTTCGGCAGCTTCAGCAGCTATTGCTAATGTCTCGACTGGCACGAACATCACTGGGTACATCAGCACACAGCGTATCACTGTTACAGCGACGGTCACAGCCAGCAGTACCGGACAGGCTGTTCGTGTTGCGGCTGAAGTGACAGGCTGGGCTTGGGGTATAGGTGCTGTGCTAGCAGGAGCTGCTGCAGTGGTTGTCTAAGAAGTCTTGTTTCTGTTCTCTTCGTAAGACATATACAGTTATACTAATGCTTAATCTTGCATTCTTTCTGGTCAAACATGCCAGGCGCTTGCACAGAGTGACTTACTGTCAGACGAGCAGAGGAAAGAAGAACATCCTCAGATTGAACTACTCTCCTCGACAGACGTCAAGGCTTTTTTATTCAAGAAAGTGTAGTTTCAACGAATCATGATCGTTCGATCTTGTTTAGAACGATCCGTAATGGCACTTGTCATTATGGGAACTCTTCGTTGAACGATACAATAGTGACAGTGTCGTACCTTCAACCACGATCTGAATTGAATCGCGACAGTATATCGGTGAGTTGGAATAGCAGCACCTACATAATCAGTCATGAGTCGCATGACTTACCTGTTCCGTTCCTTCCGTGGCTAGAGGATACAGTGCAGGCATATTTGGCAACATGATAGGCAAATCGAGTATTTCGAATTGCAGATGCTTCGGACTCTTCATTACGCTCACCAAGCCATCAATCACCAGATTCACGCTCTACTGATCCATTCTGATCATGTAAGCGGAGCAAGTTTTTGCAGTAAACGAAATCCTGCCATCGAGCATTGACGGACCATGCACTGACAAGTCTCCTGTGCAACCGACCTAGTAATTATCCGAGACTCAGTAGAGTAGCTAGGGCAGGTGAAGCAGCATCCAATGGTCTCGTAACAGATACTGGGTGAAAGGTTGTAAGCATAAGACCAAAGACACTGACATGTACCCGTTTAGCAGTCTTCGTTGCTTCTCGAAGCTAACGTATCTGGTATTGCTGCCTCCAGTGTCTGTATCGTCCGAATTTTCCTGATGGTTTCCTAAGACATATTGCACCGGCAGAAAGAGTCTGTCAGACCTTTGCCAGGTAAATACTTGCAATATTCCGGATGACAAGCACTAAACGAACAGCCATTTCAGAAGGCCGATAGTTTTGCACTGCAGGAGACCATCCCACTTGATGGATGATATGAAAGGAACCTGGCTAGTCGCTGCTGTTGTCTGGTCCTGCGGCCGAGAATCTGGGTCGGAATAGTACGAGATGGCCTCGTGAGCCTCTCCATTAGTCAAGGAAATAGCCAGGAAGGGTAAGTGCCGGCCGAGAGCGTCTCTTCCCCACGAAGGATCATAGCGATAGATTGAACGAACGGTCTATTCTGCAGTCCTTTCTGTTGCAGTATACACTTGAGTTTAGTGGATGAGCCAGACAGCCTTGCGAGGATTGTAAGA
This sequence comes from Aureobasidium sp. Y128-05A, assembly GCA_037042735.1. Lineage (NCBI taxonomy): Eukaryota > Fungi > Ascomycota > Dothideomycetes > Dothideales > Saccotheciaceae > Aureobasidium > Aureobasidium sp. Y128-05A. Next base: position 368,752 of record JAXQKC010000101.1, read on the forward strand.
AGGTTAGTGGCCTTGTTCGTATCTGTGTAGTGATCAAGATCCGTGATCGGAGCCTGGCGAATTGCCGACCGATTATTATTGTATTTCGTGACACACTGATTGGCTTCCCCACACGGATCTCGTTTGCTCCTGCACTTAGCGGTCACTTCCATCTTCAACTGACCCTATACACAGGTATAGCCGTAACCATTTTTCTTAGCTGGCGGACACGTTTTCACTACAAATTCCTTCATTTCCCAACCTTTCCTCTCTTCTCTTTTCCTCATCTTTCCTAGAAACCAACTTTCCTGGCATAATTCGCTGTATCTATCCTCTTTCTACATTCCTAAGACCTTATCTGCCCCGCGATAACCCCACTATCAACAATTAATTTGTTCAGACATGGCACCCATCGCCATCCACAGTTCGCCAAAGGACTCGCTGAATGCTGAGGCCGAGTCTTTCAAGCCAGTCGGCAATAAGCAAGTCGATCCTTACCACTCGGCGACTTCTGCCACTGCTATCGCTGCGGAATCCGCATACGCTGCACACAACTACCACCCTCTGCCAGTCGTCTTCTCGAGAGCACAGGGTGTAGATGTCTGGGACCCAGAAGGTATGTTCTTCAACAATTCGATGCTGTCAAGATACACGGATTCGGTCTGGTTTGGGTCGAGTCTACATAATCATGTGCTTATGCTGCATCTGCATGGACTCGAGCTACAACAGACAGATTGGTGCCGAGATAGATGCAATCAGTCGGATGAACTGCATGCGAGAGATACTTACATCGCATAGGCAAGCACTACCTCGATTTCCTCTCCGCCTACAGTGCCGTGAACCAAGGTCACTGCCACCCCGAACTCGTCAAGGCTCTTGTTGCCCAGGCCTCAAGACTCACGCTGAGCTCTCGCGCATTCTACAACGATGTCTTCCCTCGCTTCGCCGAGAAGGTCACATCCATGTTGGGTTTCGAGATGGTCCTGCCTATGAACACTGGTGCTGAGGCTGTCGAGACTGCCGTCAAGATTGCGCGCAAATGGGGATACAAGGTCAAGGGCATTCCTGAGAACAAGGCCTGGGTCTTCTCCGCTCAGGAGAACTTCCACGGCAGAACAGTAAGCACAGCATAAGATCGCGCGTCGTTTTTGGGCAAGAGCTAATCCACGATGCAGTTCGCGGCCATCACCATGTCCACTGACCCCGAGTCCAGAGACAACTACGGCCCTTACCTGCCCAACATCGGCTCCTGTAACCCTACCAACGACGAGCCAATCCGCTACAACAACGTTGAGGATCTCGAGAAGGTGCTTGAGGAGCACGGCAAGAACACCGCCGCTTTCTTGGTAGAGCCCATCCAGGGTGAAGCAGGTATCGTCGTGCCGGATGAGGACTACCTCAGAAAAGTGCGTGAGCTGTGCGACAAGCACAACGTTTTGATGATCTGTGACGAGATCCAGACTGGCATTGCTCGTACTGGTAAGATGCTTTGCCACGAGTGGAGTGGTATCAAGCCCGACCTTGTCCTTCTCGGCAAGGCTATCAGTGGTGGCATGTACCCTGTCTCTGCTGTTCTCGGCAAGAAGGAAGTTATGCTCACTGTCGAGCCTGGCACTCACGGTAGCACTTACGGTGGTAACCCTCTTGGTTCCGCCATTGCTATCAGAGCACTTGAGGTCATTGAGGAGGAGAACATGGTTCAGCAGGCTCAGGTCCTTGGTGAGATGTTCAGACAAGGTCTCCGTGACATTCAAGCCAAGAACTCGATGATTTCCTTGATTCGCGGCAAGGGTTTGCTCAACGCCATCGTCATTGACGAGAGCAAGACCAACGGCCACAGCGCATGGGATCTCTGCATGTTGATGAAGGAGAAGGGTCTCTTGGTAAGAAAAGCTTCGCTAACGTTGATGAAACTCAAGGCTAACGTCTCCGCAGGCCAAACCCACTCACCAGAACATCATCCGTCTGGCACCTCCTCTTGTCATCTCCAAAGAGCAAATCGAGACTTCGCTGAGAATCATTGGAGAGGCAGTGGACGAACTGCCTAACTTGAAGGGCCAAAAAGAGGAGAAGGTACTTCCTCCGGGTGAAAAGAACGTGCACATTGGCGTTGACAACTGAACACGGCCGGGCTTAATCCCAGTGACAGAAGAGTGCGTCGCACTTATTAACGTTCCCGCCATGATGCCATGAAGCTAAACCCCAGCATATTTTATCGATTTCTCTAGCGTTTTGAGTCAGGACTCTGCATGGATACCCCGGTTAGGAAAGACTGCATGGGTGGTTGGTCTTAGCAATACTTCCATAGTCGTTCATAGAGGAGCCCCGTAGAGTCTCATAGACTGGACCGAAAAATGGCCATTGTTACCACACTCGATAGCAAGATGCAAAAAAAGCTGAAGAAACCAGATCAACGTAGAAGCAAGCGCAAGTGAGACAGCCATCAATCAGCAGGGTTCTGAAGTCTAGGGTATCTACTACCGAGGCAAGGACTGTGGCAGTTGGCGACGGCCCAGAGCGGCGCAGAGCAGCCTATCAGCAAGCATGTGAACGTCGCTCGATTGCGCTGGTGATGGCGATAAAGCAGAGAGTGTTCGAACGGCCGCGCCTCCACAACGTGCTGAAGCAAATCTGGGCCAAAGGTTGAGATGCGCCCAGTCTGCTTTGCACGCTAGTCTCCGCGTAAGTTCGACCGAAGAATCGATGTTCTACCCCAGACTTGATTAGGCGGGCCGATTGAAGGATAAATTGATTGCAGGCTTATTGAAATGTGCTTGAAACCGAATCGTTCGATGTCTGTCACACGCGGCAGGCACATACGCAAGCATCTTCAGAACTGTTGAGGGGCCATACTCGGAGTATCGTGTCGGAAAGTATGCCGACGTGTTCGTGAGGGATGTCACTGGAGATGAGTGTAGCATGCCTGTCTGGCTCAGCTGTTTTTCTCACGAGCACAAGAACGATTGCGACAAGGTGTCCAGCCTGTTCGTTTTGCGGCGGAGCATGGGCCGTTATTGGCGCGAACAAGTGCGCGGATCAGGGGTAATTGGGGTCTGGGCTCAGCATTACAACACAAGCGCTGAAAGCAGGCGAGTCAAAAGACCACACTTTGTGGAACAGGGCTACAACAGCCAAAAGAGCTGAAGACGGGCTGGAAGGCTTGCACCATGTCGAGTGAATCAATGGCAAAATCAAACTGAAGCGCTAGGGACGATTGTTGTTAGCTTGGAAAAAGAACCTAGCGTATGTGCGTACTTTGCAAGTGCGGGCACAAGCCTTGATGGTATCTAAACGACCGTGCAGCCCTCGCTGTTCGTCCTTCCCCCGATCCAACTTCCAACTCTCTTCTCGAACGACATTGCATTGTGACGCCTTCACCGTAGCGGCTTTTCTTGTCCACCTCTTATACCTTCTCGGCCCCTCTCCCAGCTTTTTGACTGGTTGCTTTTCCGGACGCATTGCGTAAAGTGCTTTGTCGTGTGCACCATTTGTCGACCACATCTGCTATCAACGACGCAAGCCTCTGCACCTTAGCCTTCGTCGTCCATCTCCTGGTCCTTTTCTTCCACCAACACCCACTAAATCCTCCTTCGCCCATCGATATCAATATCCCTGACAGCCATTGACGAAGCACAATCATCCACAATGGGTGCCTCCAAGTACAACCACCTCGAAGACGAGGTGACCTTCGGTGCGACCGTCGACACACCCACCAAGACTCAAAACCACCTTGCACCCAATGTATTCGACACTCCCAAGTCGCTCAGTCCCGTCGTCACCGTCGACTCACCATCGACGCCTGACGAAGAGCGCTTGACCCCGTTTTACGCCGTCCCTTCTGCCGAGGTGTCTCGCCAAACACTGCCTGTCGGCCACGACGACGATCTCGAAGCTGCTCGCAAAGAGGGATACTTTATCACTTCGAACCCTGTGGGCTCAGACCTCAACCTTCCATCAGGAATGGCTCCCGTTTCGGCCGTACCCACTGGTTCAAGATTGAGCTTTGATGCCCGTACCAAGGAATGCACAATGTGGCCAACTAAGCAGACCCTTCGCAATCAGGACAAGGCCGAGAGAGCCAAGCGCAGAGCCGCCAGAGCCTGTGGTTGCAGTAGCATCAACGCTTGGTGGTCCAGCATGAGCAAGAAGCAAAGACTGTGGTTCAAGATCCTCCTCGCTGCCTTCATTGTTGCTGTCGCTTGCGGCTTGGGCATTGGTATCAGCAAGGCTGTCGGTGCTGGCGTCTTTGCTGGCAAAGGTCAAACCAAGCCTATCGCCAACACCTAGAAACATCATCCTTTCTTCGTCTTCTTTCCTCTGGGCGTTTTTGGTGGCCGGGTCTCGTCTTCAAGCGTCTTCTTTTCTTTGTGTTGCTGAGCCGGATGGCTATGTTCCTCATTTTTTCCTTTCTCTGTCGATTACATTATGTTGCACCTGTGGTAGTGATGCATTGATGTGGCGTTGGTGGGTGGAGCCTAGAGCTATGGTATCGGAGTATGGGTCATGTACAGGAAGGAGCCTTATTGAGTATCCATGAGACCTGCGGTCAGGGCAGGTGTATGCCTGACACCAAGAATATGATCTTGTATCCGCTTGATCGCGGATTGTTTCCACGTCGTCTTTAGTCCCTCGTGTGCTGATGAATGCGTGTGCCATGGCGTTGTACCTAAATGTCTACATGTCTTGTCGTCTATGATAGTGTGCTTTATACTCACGTGGGCTTGTTCTTGACGTCTTGGGCATGTACATTGACGCGGTTGTACATCCACTTCAAGCAGAGAGTACTGCAAGTCATAACGACAGCACTACCCGCGAAGAGACCAATTCTGCCAGTAGTGCCCAACACGTCAAAAATAGGGTAGGGATACCATCCGTTGTGCTTATAACACTCCTCGATCCAGAACCAGTACGAAACGGCAATGCCACTACTAATGCCCAAAGCCGGTAGAACGGAAACGGTATAAGGTGGAGAGAAGAAGAGGAGGTCCAGAATGAGTGCTATCGAAGGTGCAGCATGGAAAGAAAAGTCCGCGCCGAATGGAATCCTAGGCGCCCAGTCTGGAAGAACGAGGCTCTCATCGACCTGCTTTCGTTAGTCGGCGGCACAATTGTGATTTAGAATGTTTTGTCATACGCCTTTGAGACCCCAGTACAAGATACTGATCAAAACTTCCATGGGCGCACTAGTGACAGAGAGTATGTTCTTGAGTCTAAACAGGCGTGTAGACAATGTGATATCCGCGAGCAGACCGATCACGAAGGTCAAGGTAGCCAGACTGAGACCAAGAATGGTCAAGTGTTGGAAGTGTCGGCCATAGGAATCATTGACCGGATTTGGATGAGCCTCCAGCCACCAGAAAGAGTATGCAAAACTAGACAGACCAAGGAGCTGCGTTGTATGTCAATTATCCTCATTCCCACGCCCAAACATAAGAACAGTCATACGTGGAGAGCAGCACTCGTGCCTCGCGAGGGAGAGTCAAGCCTCTGCTGAGGGTGGCGTAGCAGTAGTTCCTGAGCAGTTTTTGTCGACATGATTACGGATGCATGTATGTCCAACAGGTGAAGTCTTTGAAAGGCATCACCAAAAGGAAGAGACAGTTCTGCCCATATGGGGCATTGGTGACGTTTATTAGTGAGCATTTCTACTTCAGTCCGCTAAAATCCGGCTTCGGATGCTACAAAACCCGAAGCATGAAGGTTCTGTCATATGATGCCCGGAGCAACTACCAACCGATCGACTATGGGCATCCAGCAAGGCATTCTCTTTAGCTATGCAGACCGCTCTATAGGTGGCTGGTACTGATCGCTGTGTCTGAGCTATTCGGGTATGTGCATGTGGTCTCCCGCGACGCCAATTGGTCGGCATGCAGGATTCTTGAAGCTTGAAAGTTATTATGCAACCTGCCACTTGCCTTTTACCAATGAAGGGACTTGGAAACCTTCAGGCGGTCTTCAGATCCTATACCCTGGACGAACTTGTCCTTGTACTTTAGGAGCTATGAATATGAGTCAAGGGAAATCATATTCATATGTGGACAACCCTAGCCGTTTTGCTTATCTCGGGTACATCGGAGGATTGATAAGAAGGGCTGGCCGAGGTGTATTTTCTTGTCACGGCCACGCGGTCGATCTCTAAGATACTGTCCAGTAATTCTTCGACAGGTAGTCTTTAGACCGTATAACTGCTCCAGGACGTTTCATTGTGGATTGCTCTGGAGTCAACTGGTTCTAGGATGTATACAAAAGTCCATTGATTGAAGCACGCCGAGCTCGCCCGACAGCTCAACATGCCTCAGAGCAAATTGCCCGTTTCTGGAAACGAGCCAAAGAAGCGCTCTCGTACAGGATGTCATGGTTGCAAGAACAGAAAAGTCAAATGTGACGAAGCAAAACCGCGATGTTCCAATTGTGTAAAACAGAATGAAGAGTGCGACTACTCCCTGAAGTTGCAGTGGGGAGGCAGGAGCAAAAGAGAGCAGAATGCCTTTTCAGCCATGGCAAACGCGACCTCCGGATTCTCTACCATTAGTTTTGCTACTCCTAGCATACCACCCAATGCGATTGCCTCACCATCAGTCCAGACACCACCCATTCCCGGGAACCAGGACCTCGGATTAGAAAATGCATCCAGAGAAAGTGGCGGCAATGCCAATCCTCAGCCAACACCTCTTGACTACAATGCTGGACTTGACTCTCAAGCCAGCTCATACGCGAGTCGATCACCAGCTCAACTTGAACCAACTGGTTCGTACTCCGCCTTGCCACAGTTCGCGCTACCAAATCCATACTCTTCCATGAATCCTCCAACCGGACCGTACTATCGAAGCCCCAGTCTCACGCGACCGCCTTCACCATATGAATTTGGGTGGTCCAACGAAGACAGAACCAAGAGAATGAGACTGGATTCTGGCGATAGCACAGCACGCAACCTCCCGCCACTATTTGCTCGACCTGGACTTCCCGAACCCAATCTTTCATCCTTCTCACCCTATGATCAAGCCTCACCAGGAGCACCTCATTATCAGACTGCGCCTTCACCTCTCACTCCTGGTTCATCTAGTGCTCGTGCATCCCCCAGCTTAAGGAGGCTATCTGTGAACTATCTGCTTTCTGGCCCAGCTGGAGACAATGCTAGCCCCAGATCATACGAGAACTTTAGTGGCTTTCATCCCAGACGCGAAGATGGGTTTACAATTTACGGCTACGATCATGGCTTACCCGATTTGGATATACCAAAGAATGATGATAACGTGGCGATCAACCCGCAAACACCTGCGGTATCTATGAGTTCGCCCAGTACATTATCCGACATTGCATGGTCACCTTCGCAACTATTAGAGTCATCCATGGAAAAGCCTGCTTTCGAACGAGGTGGTTACTATGCTCGCCCTGTACCAATACGAATATCTTTGGACCTCGAACCACTGCCTGCACAACTTCTGGAAAATCCGATGAACCTCATCTATTTCCACCATTTCCTGAATCACACAGCTCGCATATTGGTACCGCACGATTGCCCTGATAATCCCATGAAGACTACCTTACCACGCAGTACGTATATCATGAGAGATTGTGGATGAAATTGCTAATATAGGATCTAGTTGCTGTGCAAAACGCAAACTTACTAAATCTGCTACTTGCTTACTCGGCCTCTCATCGAGCACGTCTGCTCGGCCACCCAGAACCTGCTAATCGCATCGCAATATGGCTTCGAGATGTGTTTCCAGATCTACGACGGTCGCTCTCTTCAAACGAACCGGTGTCAAATGCAACACTGACGACTGCGATCATGTTGGCGTCACGAGAGTGTATCAATCCGGACAGCCTTGACGTGCCAATACCTTGGCAAACTCATCTTGAGATCGCTCGACAAATCATCATCTCTCGTGGTGGGCTCAAGGATAGGGGTAACGACGGCGATCCTTTTGTCAACTTCCTCGCAAGATGGTTCGCCTATCTAGATGTCATTGGCTCTTTATCTGGTCATCGGAACCAAGCACCGCTGGACGACGAGTACATGATGTTCGATTCGAACCACCAGTCAGATGCATATGGATTCACGATTGACTGTTTCTTCGGCTTCACAAATTGTTGCATCAGTTTGCTAGCCCGAGTCGCGAGACTAGCTCGTCGATGCGGTTCCCAGCGTATTGATAATCAAAACAACGAAGATCCTGACTGGCGACCCTCAGAAGAGATCCTCAAGGAAGCAGAAGTCTTGCAGCAGGAGCTGTCACACAGTAGACATCATGTACAACGAGGCTGCCGCCACAGCCTAGACGAAGACGAAAAATCTAGCGAGAGAACCCGACTGGAACTTCAAGAGATGGTCTCAGTGAACGAGTCTTTTCATCTTGCTGGCTTGATTCACTTGAACCGGAGGGTGCTGGGGAAACCATCATCTGATCCTGAAATACAGCAATCCGTCAAGCTTGTCTTGCAGGCTCTGAAGGACGTAAGAAGAGGCGGTACTGCAGAGTCAAGTTTGCTGTTTCCGATGTTCACAGCTGGATGCGATGCGCAAGACCCTGAAGACCGTGAGATAATACTGGAAAGGCTCAAGCTGGTTGAAGGATTGGGTATGACTTATGTGAGTAAACACAAACGATTTACGAACTCTCGGAAGGCAAGACTAATACTCATTGACGCAGGTACGAAATGCACGACACTTGATGGAGAAATCGTGGGATACGGGCAAATCATGGGAAGTTCTGGTCACTGGCGAGTTTTTGGGATAAGAAACAAAAGGTTGCAACTGTCAGTTGACGATAGCAGCCTGTATTTCTGGCTATATAATATCGAGGATGTTTCAAGACAGATCTCATTTCTTGAGAGGTGTGTTTGACATGAGGATGTACAAAGTAGAGGAGACGACAAGACTTTTTTATGTATAAAACATGCAGAAACCACTTGGCGCAAAAGATAATCCATGCCAATATCCGGAACCATAAAACGCCATCGCTGTGCAAATCCGAGGTAAAGGGAGAGATGGAGGAGGTCGCAAGAAAGGGGGAGAGAATCATGACTTGTTGGTTTGGTTTCTGCGCTCGTTTGCGCGCATCCTTCTCTCGTTGCGCTTGACGCGCTCGACTCTCTCCTCTCTCCTCTCCTTTCTAGCGTCGTGTTCGCTGCCATCCTTTCTCGTCTTCTTGTCGTCGACCTCGACCAGCCAGTCGTTCTCGCCCTCCTTGTTCTTGCCCTTGTAGCCGTACTTGGGGACCCACTCGCCAGTGGCCTCGTCGTAGACGAGCTTGCCGTCACGCTTCTTGTCCTTGATGCCCTTCTTCTTGGCGAATTCTTGCCACTTGGTCATGGGCTTCTCTTCAGGAACGGGCTTCTCACGAGGCAAGTGGGTGGTAGGAGCGGGCAGACCCAGGGTAACGCTGGTGCTGTCGTCTGATTTTGTGATGGGGCATGTGGAGAGGAGTTGGTTGATGAGAGCTTGAGCGCAGTCGCGAGCAGCATTCTTGATGTCGTTTTCGGAGATGGCGCTGACGGTGGGCAGAGGATTGGTGTCGTTGCAGAGAAGGTTGCCCAGGTCGAAGGTGTAGGGAATGGGCTTGTTGACAGTAACGGGAAGACGAGGCTTGGAGCCAGCGGCGACCTCGGTGTCGATTTGCATTTCGTCGATGCTCATTTTGATAGTCGAAAGATTGATGTTGTGGTGTTGGTATGGAATTCTCAAAAAAATGGCAAGTCTTTCTTCTGCAAGCCCAAGAAGTTTGCGGCGAAGCGCTGGTAAGCTGCGGCGATTAGATCCAATCCCACATCTTATCAGATCAATATAAGTGGGGCCTCAAAATAAACAGACCTAGACTTGAAACACCCAATCTACCTTGTTCACCACATACATACCATGTCGTTCCTGTCTGGTTTCTATAATCGCCTCTCCGGCACCTTCAGCCGGCCGACTGAGAGTGAAGGCGACCATGTTGTTGCTGAGCACGTGGCTCAGTCAGATTCGGCCAACTCCAACGATGCATCAAGCCGCACTCTCTCTCCCGAAGACGACCAGGGAGACGTCAACACTCCCGAGAAGGTCGTTGTCTCTTCGCGATTGCGGATTCCGCCCACGTCCGCATTTGCGCCGCCGGCCACACCCTTCGCAGGCCAGGCTTCACCCGTAGTCAACCAAGCAGCAGCCGAACAACTCATGTGCGAGGCCGGCGCTTCTGCTCCGACCCCTGCACTCAAGGCCACTCCCTTCTTTGGCGTCTTTGCTCCACCGCAAACCCCCGCAGCTCGCAACTTGTCGCCCGTCAGGAATCAGGCTGCCGAGGAGCAGCTCAGGCGGGAGATGCTGGGCGGCGTGCCCGAAACACCTGCTACCATGCAACCGAACCTACGAGCCACTCCCTTGACACAATACAAGACACCAGCTGTATCACACACTACACCAATGGAGCCGCTCACAGAGCTTTCTGTCGCAGAAGACGCCCTTCAGACTCCTTCGATCATGCCTTCAAAGCGCCAACAGCGAAACCAATCGCTAATTCAAGAAGAGTCGGAAATCGTTGTCAAAAAGATTGAGCAGGAGTCGCAGTCTTCTTCGGCCGCCGCGACCGAAGAACCCGAGGCAGAAGGTGAGGACTCAGAGGCTTCAGCGGCGTCGTCTCCTCATGCAGGCGCTGAGGTGGACATTTCGGAAGCGGAGGAGAATGATACGTCCACGACTTCGATCGAATCAAGCGATTCAGAGAAGCGTCGCGTGATCGCCATTCCCACAAACAAAGGTCGCAAGAACCAACGACGCTCCAATCAGCGCATCACATCCAAGAGCTACGATGACAGGCGGTCAAGAGTGCAAAAGACAACAAGACCAGGAATGGGCAGAAGTGTGAGCGGAAGAGAGGAACTGTTGAACAGAGCACGCAAACGCTTTTACGATGGCAAAGCAGGCAACAACAAACTCTTTTGATTCTTTTTACAGGAGCATGGAAGCATTTTGGGCATTTTGGCGGGTTCTGGAGCGACGCATATCTCTGGCTTATGATACCCTTTATGGCTGGGCTCTTGGGTTGATATCATCTTTCTTTATTTTCTTTTGTTCTATAGAGAGACTACACGTCCCTTTGCATCACTGACCTCTGCTGCAGAGCTCATTTCGTATATTTCGTCCAAATATTATATCTTATCATGATTGATAAAAAGCTGCTGTAAGGATATATATATAATAAGCTTTGTGAATCATACTGGACCCTGGCTGGCGGAGTCGCGCATGTCATTCCGTACGCCCTACGGAGCTGATCGATCGTACTTTTTGTTCTAACGACCCATACCTTCTTCTTCTCACGTCAATTGACTTGTCTGATATTTTCTGTCTGATAGTAAATATCACCCTTAATCATGGCTACTTCTTTCCCTCCTCCTCCCGTCAACACCATTGGTATACCCCTCCACTTCTGTCCTCATACCCCGCCATAGCTAATCCAATCCATCATTAGACTGGGACAACATTGGCTTCCAAGTTCGCGAGGGTAAGCATCCTCTACCTCTTTAATCTCTGATACCTGTCTCTGACATCTCTGCCAGTCAACGGCCACATCGAATCCACTTACTCCAAAAAGACTGGCAAATGGACCGCTCCCGAGTTTGTCACCTCTCCCTACCTCCGCATCCACGGCATGGCTCCCGGTCTCAATTACGGCCAACAATGTTATGAAGGTCTCAAGGCCTTCCGGACTCCCGACGATTCTGCCATCACCATCTTCCGTCCAGACATGAACGCCAAGCGCATGCAACACTCTGCTTCCTTTGTCTCCATGCCCGAAGTCCCCGTCGAGCACTTTGAAGAGTGTGTCAAGGCTGCCGTGGCTCTGAATGCCGAGTTTGTGCCTCCGGCTAGAACTGGCGCTGCCATGTATATCCGCCCTTTGTTGTTCGGAAGCTCGGCACAATTGGGCTTGAGTCCGCCTGAAGAGTACACTTTTGTGGTTTGGGTCTTGCCTGTGGGTGTTTACCACGGTGTGCACTCTGTCCCTGCACTTATCCTCGAGGACTTTGATCGTGCGGCTCCTCATGGTACTGGTTCTGCCAAGGTTGGTGGTAACTATGCTCCTGTCCTCAGATTCAGCGAAAGAGCTAGAAATGATGGTTATGGCATTACTTTGCACTTGGACAGCAGGACGAGATCCGAGATTGATGAGTTCAGCACCTCCGCTTTCTTGGGTGTGAAGAAGGATGGAGACAAGACTACCTTGGTGGTGCCGGATAGCAAGAATGTCATCGAAAGTGTGACGGCAGACAGTGTGTGCCATATTGCTCGCAGCTTCGGCTGGACTGTCGAAAAGAGAGCTGTAAGTTCTTGCCTCTCTTCTCACAAAACACAAAAAGCACCAACTAATAACGCATCTCGCAGATCAACTACGACGAACTCAAATCTTTTGACGAGGTCTTCGCCGCAGGTACAGCAGCAGCTCTCGTCCCCATCAAGAGCATCACCATGAAGAGCCGCAACGACACATTCAAGTACCTAGACTCTGACGAACCTGGCCCCGTTTGCCTCAAGCTTTTGGACAACCTCAAGGGTATCCAGACTGGTCGTTACGAAGACAAATTTGGTTGGAACGTCAAGGTTGAGCAGAAGAGCAGAGAGGCTTTTGCCAAGGGTGGTGATGAGACCAAGAACGGCAACATTGATGTTATGAATGCTTGAGCGTGGCTCATGGATGAGAAAATATGCATATGGTTGAGGGTTGAGACATGATGATGGCTACACTAGAGATCTGTTCAGACAGATGTAGAAGAAGTATACTTCACAGCAAAATATTTATCTTTGATAGCTTTCTCACTAGAGGTTGGACTAGTTTCTGACACAACTCAATAAGGCAAGCACTGCCCATATTGATCTTTCCAGAACAAGCACTTGAGCAAAGCTTATAAAATCTGTCTAACTAGGTCTCAACGGCTTCCAACCAGTCATAACCCCATCGTCTTCATCATCCAGCAAATTCTTCTGTGCTGTACCTCGTCTAGGAGGCAAAGGCGGACCACTCTCACTCTGGCTGGTCTGTCTCGACCAACTCTCGATTCCCTTTGCATTAACCTCCACCGTGCTCCTTCTAGGTGGTGGAAGCATAGGCATAGAAACACTCTTTGCAACCGGCAATTGCGAAGGCAATGTATTGATCCTTTGCGGCAGTTTGGGAGCAAACCCATCATCCCTTGTGCTGACAGGCGATTCAGAGCGCAGAGTCGATGGCTTTTTAGGCACTGGAGGTGCTGCTTTGCGACTGATTCTGTTGTCGGATGGGCGTGGCGGTAGTGGTGGTTCTTCGATTGGATCATCTAGGAGACTGTGTTGAGTAGAAGAGGCTCTGGAGCTAGGTGCTGCAGAAGAAGATTGCTGGTGCGGTGGCCAGACTGGTGGTAGTTTGCGGCTGACTGGTGTTGCCCTGCCGTTTGAATTTTGGCTCATTGTTGAGGGAGTGCGGTCACGAATCGAGAGAGCGCGAGGTGGAGGAGGGTTTGGACGAGGGACTTTGATCCAGTCGGGCTCAGTAATGGCGCTGAATGGGTTTGGCGCTCTCTGTGGGTTGCGGACGTGGCCATCACCTGGTGGTTTGACCTGCGAACGAGCTGGCATGCCATTGTCTAGCCACCATTTACGCTTGTCTGAGCTTGCTGGTGGTAAGCCAGGTTCGATTGATTCGTAGCCCAATAAATCTTCGTCGTCGGTATCGTCAGGCCTAGCGGTAGCTGTATTGCCACCCACTACCGCGCGTCTCTGTTTGTACAGCCCTTCACTAATTTCTTGTTTCTTCTTCTCGTCAATGACCGTGATGGTACACTGGAAGGTGGCGTAGACAGGCCGGTGGTCTGAGAACCTCAAGGGCGCAGTGTTGTAATGGATTTGACGCAGATTATGTCCTTTGGTCAAAACACGATCACACCATGCAGGGATACGAGCTTTGTCACTGCTGTCGTATTCATCTGTGCCGACATCGTATTTGTATGTCGGTAGGAAGGTGATTCTGGCTTCGTTATAGTATGGGAAGGTTTTGCCATGAACCATTTGAAGATTGAGCTGTGCTCGATTAGTACAGAGAATAGGCGATTCACAACATTGCATCTTACCTGATCGTTTTCATAGAGTTTCTCGAGGTCGCCCATCTTGACGAGCTGTCTCGTCTTCTCATTGGCCATGCCGATACGGTAGTTGAAGTCACCAAGCCAGATGATGGTATCATGGTCTTCAATGGATCGATTTCTGGCAAAACGAAGTCCATGGCTGATGGTTCGATAATCCTGGTTACGCTCCTCGTAGTTGGCGAATCCTGCAGCTAAATGTGCAGTGACCAAGCAGATGGATGTATTGGCGTACTCCATACGAATAGCCACAGCGCCCTTGTTACCCGCCATACCTGACATACCTGTCTTCTTCAAGGCACCTTCAACGTTCTTGATATATGGTAGAATGCTCGCTTTGACGAAGACAGACAGAGAGCATCCAACAAGTTGCCCACCTCTAAGCATGACGTATTCTTCCGATCCTAGAGTTTGGGCATGCTCGTTCAATGTTGTCTTGACTGCTTCTTCCCATGCTTGTCTTCTATGGGGATCAGTTGACATGATCTGTTGGGGACTAAGGTCGACAATCTCTTGAAAGCCTACAGCCACAATCTCAGGCTGTTGTTGAGAAAGATCAACAGGCGGACAGAGCCAAGGAGAAAGATCCTCGGACAGGCCTCTAGTCTTACCGTTGAGGTTGAATGTGCCGACGTAAATATTGATGTTGTCACACGCCGAGTATTCGTTTGTCCTCTTGGAGAGTTCTGCAGAAACCCAATCGTTGATTGGATCGAAAAGATGAACAGGGACCTGCTCGACCAGGCGACCTAACAGCATGTCGATTGTGTTCTGCCTGCCTTTGTCCTCGAAGTTGTTGATGTACAGTCGAGTTGCACTTTTACGGAAGTCTGCGAATGCACCTGCAAGAGACGACTTTCCATGTCTAGTGAACGAAGATTTCAGTGCTCCAGTGCCTGCATAGATTCGTGACAAGGCATCACCGTTGTCAGCCCAGAGAGTACCATGTCGAACCCAGAAATCGTTGGTCGCTGTCCTTTCACCTCTTTGGTTCAAGAACTCTTGGATAGCCATTTGGCTGATAAGCGTCTGGATAAGATTTGTTCTGTCCAGACAGTCAAGACAGTTAGTGCGGAATATACCTTCCTGCTGTAGAATGTTCATGTTTCTTCGAATGACTGATTGTGGTCTGCCGTTTGCATTCTTTGGCTCCTCATCCACTTCTTCCGAAAGGAAGTAGGCGAAGTTCTCAATCGAGTCCTGGATGTAGCGTCTGATTCCCTTTGCTGCTTCGTACCCAAGGGCACGAGTTTCGGCATGGAAATCGTAATCGGTCTCCTTGATGAGTTCGTGATCCTCAACCTCTTTCTCTCCAGGCTCGCCAGAAGGTAGATTTAGAGGGCTGTTACGGACATGATACTGATATCTGCGACTCAGCTCCAGTTCACCAGGCTTCTCATTACTGAGCAGATTGACTACGTGGATGTTGCCGTAGTTGATTTCCAAGTCGGACATGTGTTTGTCGAATGCAGGTTGAGAGGCTTCGGCAGATCGTGTGAGCTGGATTTTCTGTTGTCCGGGAGTGAAGCCTGCTGCTTGCTCCCAGAACAGAGGAATGCTGCCTCGTACTTGTACATAGGAAAAGCTCATGCCTGTTGGTGTGGAGAATATGACCTCAGTCTCGACAAAGTTGGCAACATTTCCATCGTCATCGATACCTCGAGCATTAAAACGAGTACCTGCCCTACGACAAGACAGGCGAGAAAGCAAGGTCAGCGTCGAAGGAAAGCCGGATGAAGCATGACTGATTGGTGATGAAGCAGGCGGAACTGTCAGTGTCATGGCGAATCCGCGTATAGCAGATGTCAACATGCGAGAGGCATCTAGTTCTTTTTTTTCACGCTCTGATAGTCTCGAGCGGAAGCTGACCAGTGGTTGGATCATGTACGAATTCCAGAGGAAACCCGCATCAAGACTGTCGATTGCAACCGTCGCTGCTAATGATGATCTAACACAAGTCAGCCTGGTTCTATCGTCAAGAGATTGACTAGAATACCTGTCTTGAAGACGTCTCGTCAAATCGAAGTCGGCGCTGTAGTAGAAACTGCCTCCACTGAGGAGTTTCTTCATAGCCATACAGGGATGTTCAAACGCAGGATCCCTGGCATGGTGATGATCGAAGCCATCTTCCTCAATATCATCTGTTGAGAAATTGTTGATGCGATCCAGAACGAGATAGTCATAGTCGGACTTGTTGATGCAATCTGGACTTTGTTATTATTGAACAGTAAGAGCCAAAGACTACCAGACTCACGGAATTCAACAGATGTGATTTTCAAAACATTCTCGCCATTTCTTACTGAAGCCGCTCTCTGGGCTCCATTGACGACACACAGAAAGATATCGCCATTGATGGTGATCAAGCCAAGGGTTCCGAATACCGAGAGCGAAGTCAATGATCGAAAGTCGGTAGTGTCAGTATCTGCAGTTCGAGCAAACTCGACCATACATCTTGGCTGCAGGGTTGCACTTTGAGTGGAGTTGACTGAAAGCGAAGAGGCACCAGCAGTGGAGGGACTATGGCGGAAGGTTAAGATGTGGTCATCAGTGGCTAGTGCAACAGCGCGATGAGGATGGTCCCTCAACAACACACGGATTGTCATGCCGCATGCTTTGCACTCAAGAAATTGCTGCTATTAGTCGAAGGCGATATTATTGTAAGAAGTTAAGGTAGATAGGCATATCATAACCAGGACATGAACCAACAATGGCTTTCGAACGTCGGCTGACGCCGGGGTCATTCTACAGAACGTGACTTTTACGAATCGATATTCAAGAACATATGCGTGATTGAATGGCTTTCCACGACACAGAAACCTGGGTGTCTTTGCTGGAAGATGTTCAGTCTGTGTGGCAAGCCAGTCGTTTACAGCAAATACAAATTTGAATTTGAGACTTGAGCCTACCACATTCGGACTACTCGTGCAATGTATGTCTAAAGTCGATATTTGCGAGACATGATGCTAAACGCTTGCGACACAAGGAAGTCCAAGTGTTTGCGGTCTGGTAGGTCATGGGTGAAAATCGTATTGTTACATGAAGATATTGAACGCCATTAACCATGCTTTCTCTGTTGATCGCACGTCAACCAAATGTGATCATGCCAATGCCAGAGCCTTTGTTTACAATGAACCCTCCTTTTGTGATTTGTACATGTGTCTAAGAGAGTGCAGGGGCGAGAATCAATGGCTGAGAGTGGATCTCTTTTTCAAAAGTCTTCTCTTGATCAGATTGCGACCGTTCCTCGTGCGGATACGGGCAAGGAAACCACTTCTTCGCTTTCTCACACGGTGTGAGGGGTCGTATGTATCTCTCTTGGGGCCTCTGGCCTGCAGAAGGGTGAGTGTGGTTGATGCGGCTGGCAGAGTTGGCAGCTCGAGGGTGGTGTTCAGCGACAGTGTCGAGGTCGGTGTGGTAGGAAGTGTCGGACGTCTGGCTGACAGCAATGAGAATGTGCGACTGTGATTAATGGTTAGCACATTGTAGCGTGAGGCATAGAGTGGAAAACTTGCGATTGTGCGGGTTGCGATGCGGCCAGAGGGCGAAGAGTAGACTGGAGCAGCGAGGTGGTCGAGACAAGACTGGGCGATGCGCGCACTTGGGCGATATGCCGTGTGCAGCGTAGGAGCAGCATGACGGGCGACAGGCTGTGAGATGTGCTTGAAGATGTATAGAGGAGGACCTTGTCAGTCTCTCGCGAGCACCATGGTCGCCGGGGTGCTGCTGTACGAGCAACGCTCGGACCACGGACATTTTTCTTGACTTTCGCAAATCCAATCCAATTCAATTCCGCTCCGCGACTGCTTGCATCTTGCAATTGCATACTCTCAACATGGCATCCACTACTCCTTACCCGCCGCATCGCTCACACCCTTCAGCTCGCATCTCTCCCGAGGATGCTCTCGCATCACTAAGCAAATTCATTGCTGCTTCCGAATCTACTCCTTGGCTACACCCCGATGCCCGCATCACTCCCGATGAGATCAAATACTCGACCAACGGCGGCCCTCAAGGAGGAATTATCATGCACCACCTGCGTCGTATCGAAAAGGGCTTGAATGGCGAAATCCTGGCCCCTGAACCCGACGATATCTTCGACCTCCCCGAAGGTGATGATACCAACCTTGACAGCCTCTCCGCTGGATACCAGTCCACTTTGGACGGTGGATTGAAGAAGGGCGCTCTCAAGAAGTTTGAAGACGAAGGAGAGGACCCCGAGACATATGCGCGCAACCAGGAAATCATCGAGGGCGAGGTTGGCGACAGAGACACTAGTCATGCTCACGCCAGCATCGACGCCGATGCTATGGATCTTGACGACGAAGCATACGCCGGTACTGGCCTGTCAAAGGCCGAGAGAGAAGCCAGAAAGGAAGCAAAGAAGAACAAGAAAAAGGCCGCCGCAAGAGAGAAGGCTGCCAAGAACAGAGCAGAGGGTTGATTCAAGCACTCCTTCACCTAGAACAACCGACTATGGGCTCTTCCTTTCGTCAGCAAGCACAAGTACGTGCCGCTTGATCATGCATTGCTGAAAACGAAGGTCAATCTCAAAGGGGCGCTTGTGCACCCTCGACACGATTTTATTTTACGACACAGCTGTACTACAGCTCACGACCCGTGGCCTCGCCCGTCTTTTCATCCTTCACCTCCTCCTTTTCCTGGGATACTTTCTTCTCGCTGGTCCAGCCAACGGCCTTTAGACGTTCCGTGAGGATCGGGTGTGAGTAATGGAAGCTGGAGTACATCCAGTCGGCATCCATGCTCGCCAGGTTCTGAATCTGGAGCTTGATCAGGGAGCTAGCCAGCTCTGCCGAGTAACCAAGCTTGAGCGAGAAATTGTCTAAAGTAGGCACGTCAGCATAGATCTACATAACCATGCACTCAAGTAACGTACCAGCTTCGAACTCCATCCTTCTAGTCATGATGTTCATGAGAAGTTTGATGACAGAATCCGTGGGTGCCAAAACCTCATTGAAAAGGATGAAGCCAATCATGATCGGTCTCTCGCGAGTGAAGCCAAAGGCGTTGTACAATGACTGGTTGTTGATGAAGACGGAGAACAGAGCGAACATGTAGAACAAGTGAACCTGGGAGATGAGAAGCAACTTGGTCGTGTGACCCATCTTCCAGTGGCCCAGCTCGTGGGCAAGCACGGCCTCAATCTCCTTGGTATCGGACTTCTCAATCAGTGTATCGTAGATGACAATCTTCTTCTTCCAAGGCAGACCAGTGAAGTAGGCATTGCTGTGGGCGCTACGCTTACTTCCATCAATGACTTGCAACTCAGAAAGAGGGAAGTTGAGGCGTTGAGCAAGGGCTTCGACAGCGTCTTTGAGCGGGCCTGGCTCGAGAGGAGTAAGCTTGTTGAAGAGAGGAACAATGACGATAGGGTAGATGGTAATGGCGAAGAGCTGGACACCTAGAGCGAACAACCAGAGGTAGTAGAAGAACTTGTCACCAGTCTTTTGGATAATCTTCAGGAAAGCCCAGCCGAGCGGTACACCAAAGGTCACAGAGAGTGCTTGTCCCTTGAGTAAATCAGACACCCACAGACCGACAGTCTGCTTATTGAAGCCAAACTTCTCTTCGAGGACGAAGTGGTGGTAGTATGAGAGCGGTAGACTAAGGATCGTCTCGATGAAGGATGAGGCGAAGACGAAGAGCAGCGAATGAGCGATTTCTCCTTGACAGCTGGCGGGGAGATAGCGGGTAAGAGCAAGACCAGTAAGAGCCCAGAATCTGGGATAGAAATCGTAGTGGATGACGGCGAGAGACTTGAGCTGAGAGATGACACCAGAGACGAAGCCATACTTGGCTTTTGCGCGACCGTAGGCCTAGCAAATACAAGTTAGAGAAGGCAGGAGATAGAAGATGCAGTGTATAAAGTATACCTGACTCTTGTCGAAAGTGGCCTGGTCGACTTCGTTTTGCAGCTGCTTGGGCACTTTTGTCCCTTGCAGCACACGATACTGACGGAATGCCAGCCAGTTCTCCAGGAGATACTCGCCCAAGCTGAAGGAGATGATGAGCGACTTCCAGGGGAAGCCCGGGCGATCAAGCCATCCGGCTAGACGACTCAGGAAATCCATGGTCGTAAGTTGAGTTTCCGAGATGGAATGTGTCTTGTGAGGACAGAACAGCAAAGTTACATAGGAGAGTTGACACATGCGTGTGCCAAGCAAGACGTTTGATCCCGAGGCCGCTGCCTTCTTTTTTATGAAACACTTGCAGCCCCGCAGCAAGCTCTCTTGCTCAGGAACCAGGAAGGCTTCTTTCCCAGGCAGAGCTCGAGGCCTCAGACGCAGACATGTGCTCCAATCAATTTATTGAGATTGGCAATGCTGTCGCTGTAGTACGTCGGGCGCATCGGAAACCAATCACGGGGCCAAAGACCAATGGTTGCCGCCGCCGCGAATGCACTCCCACGTCACTACTAAGTTGGCAGCGCTTACGCTCTTCCCTAGCCTGATCTTGCAAGTTATTGCGCCTGTCCACCTTCCGTAAGCACGCGCTCCACAAGGCAACGCACTCAGGTAGGCTACGAAGACACTCACCAACTGTCTACTCTCGTCTCGTCCAGTCACCATGATCGTCCAACTCTTTTGATTGTGCCCCACTATCACTACGCGAACCAGCCTCACCGCCCATACCAACCCCCTCATTGTCACGCGAAGAAGATCGAAATAATGGACGGCGCTCACAGCTCTCAAAAACCTGGCGACTTCTATTCCCAAAAATCCAGAACTCCCGAACCAGAAACTCCAACTGTAGGTCCTTTGCGCATCCACAAAGTAAACCACTCGACATCGACCGCGTCAACCACGTCGACTCCCTCGAGAACATCATCAGAAGAAGCCGAGGTCGACGGCACATCGCAGACTAGACGCCCCAGCCCTCCATATCCTGATGACCGCTTTCGTCCTTTGCATGCTGCTGCTGGCGCACGACGCCTAGAAACTCCCGACGTCAATTCATCAGGCATGCGCCGTCAACCCTCGACTCGTGCCAAGTTTGGTGCGAGCGACCCAAATCGTCCTACCGTATCTGGCTACGCTGGTACTCCCCCACCCTCTCTTACCCCGGGGGTTGCAGGAGACAGAAATAAGCTTGCTCCAGAAGTTCCAGGAAAGGAAGAGGTTAACGACGACGACGATGGCCTGTTTCAAAAGCCTCCACCCAAGTCAACTGCACCGGCAGTGCCTGTTGGCGACGAAGGAATAGCCCAGTCCACATATCAACAGTACTATCCGCCTCCAGCAGCTGCTACGCTTCAACCTCCTACGGCTGGTGTAAATCGATTGAGTTCGACTGCCTCTACGTCTACCACACGCGCACAGAGAGGTTCTCCTCCACCGCCAGAGACACCTGTATTTGGGAAGCCAACAGGAGGCTTTGAAACAGTGTATCCCTATGCTCAAAATGCTGCGGCTTCTCGCGCCAATCAATATCCCAATCCTGTTGCTCGCCCTTCGACCATATCGCCATCGCAACAACCAATAGAAATCCCTCGGCCTTGGACTCCAACTGAACAACCCGGCAGCTATCCACATGGGCCTCCAGTTGCCTTCCAGGGCGATACTGAAGTTCCCCCTACATCGAACTACCAGAGTCCTACTATTGCCGCTTATCAAAGTCCCTCCCAGACAACTCAGAACCGCGGACACCAGATTTTCCCTGCTCAGCAGTTCGTGACACCACCTGTTCCACAATTTGGAGTTCCTATTCAATCTTCTTCTCCTGCCCAGATCACTCAACCTACTCAGTATTTGCAATCGCCCCAAACCAACCAGCCTGGCTCCCGCTTGTCTTTCTCGCCTCAGACGCATCCTTTGGAGCAGGATATGCACCGGTTGCAGGTGGCAGATGAACCACCACCGGCTTACTCGAGCGTTTCTCAGCAGAGGTTGTTCTCTGGATCGACCTCTCAGGGGTATCCAAATGAGAAGCGCTTGAGTAATGCTTCAATGCCTAGCTCCACATCTTCGCAGGACCCTAATCTTCGTAGACATCCTGCTTTTGCCAACGATGTAGGCCAACCTATTGTGCAACAGACCGTGCAACAGCCTGTCGCCTCTACTCACCCTGCAGCCCTAGCTCCTGTCCAGGTCATAGCACCAAGCCCAGGACCAAGCATAACACCAGCATCTCCTCCACCTCTTCCTGAAGGATGGATAGCTCACTTAGACCAGAACTCGGGTCAATATTACTACATTCATTTACCAACCCAATCAACACAGTGGGAGTTCCCCAAGGGTCCCACTCCACTGAATCTCCAGGAACCTCTTTCGCCGACTGGCACATTCGCGAATCCGATGGCTTCCCCAGCTCTGGGTGGTTTTGCGCAGCCTTTGGCGTCCCCGGGTTTCGCTCCACAAAGCGCTTCTTATCACCGTGATAGTATGCTGAGCATGAACAATCTCGCAAGTCCTACAGTGGCTGGCTTTACTGGACCACCTCCATCTGCGGGTGTAGACATGTACAAGGTCGCACCCACAAACGGTGTCTACTTCGGCCCGTACTTGCGCTATACTAACATAGATCTCGAAAGAGGTCTCTGGCTTGGCTCCATCCTCATAATTACGGACGTGCCTCAACCTCCAACCATTCATATCCACCAGAGCACCGACCTGTCTCCTAATCGTGAGTTGTAATGGCGTCTATGTTGATATCCCACTGACTTGAAACAGCTCGTCAACTGAAGGCGAACCCAATCTATCAACATCAACGTTGGACGTTCTATCGCTACGATATCGATCTGATCATGGAAGAACAAGACACTAGATGGACGTACGCAATCACATCACACCTTGGTTGTACTAGATACGAGTTCCTTGTTGCTGGACGCTATGAGACGAGCTGGCGCTTCATTTCTCATTCCGGCAATGACTTTGCACTGAACGTCAGTGCCAACGAAAGAGCAAAGCTCGGGGGAATTGGCCTAATGTGGAAAGATGTTTTGCAAAAGCATGTCGAGTGTGGTGGTTTCCATGCTCAGCTCGGCCTTGGTGGTCAAATCTTTGGCGATCGTCTTTGGAAAGAGGTCCCCGCTCTCAGACAATGGACTGCGATGAGCGGTAAAGAGAATCGTAAGAACGAAGCTTGGACTGCGAAGCTTGAGGACGATGTGTCGCACGCCTACTTCCATTATTACTCAAGCCATTTTGACCAACCTCATGTGCGGGAAGCTTTTGCACAGATACCTCATGTTTTGACGCTTGACGACAATGACATGTAAGTGACTTGATCTGTTTCAGCAAACAACGACTGACGTTCACTAGTTTCGACGGCTATGGCTCTTATCCCGATTATATGCAACAATCCAACATGTTCAAAAACATTGGTCGCATCGGTATCGACATGTACCTTCTCTTCCAACATCACACGACGCACGAGATTCTTCGCAACGTTTCAGGTGATCTGGACCTATTTAGCATTACGGGTACTGGCTGGCATTTTGTCAAGTATCTCGGTCCAGCAGTAGTTGTCGTTGGTCCAGACACTCGCTCCGAAAGAGATTCTGGCAGGGTCATGGCTGGCCCTACCTATCAAGGACTGTTCCCGAAAGTCGCTCTTTTGCCGCCTAGTGTGCAGCACTGTATCTGGATGATACCAGTGCCTTTAGTCTACCCGAGACTTGAGACTGCAGAGCAAATAGCACACACCATGGCAACGGGCAAAAAAGCCGTCACTGGCACGTTTAACATGCTAGGTCGCGTGACGAGTTCTGTTGCTGGCGTGGTCGGCGCTAAGGGCGTCGTTGGTGATGGCTTCAGCTCAATCAAAAAGGCTGTTGGAAAGTCGGGTCTGATGAGTAGTGTGCTCAGTCCCTTCGGAGATATCGACATGCTCGATGAGCTGCGGGATATGTGGACGCATGAATCAAAGGTAGCCTTTCATTGTGATAGTTTTGGTACGATGCTAACAACATGCAATAGGATCTTGAACGGACATACATCATTCGTACCCTCCAAGGTATTGCGCACAACAAGTCGCTGCGTATGACCTTTTTGTCGGGCAGCGTTAACGCCTGTGGTGCCGGCCTTGTCCATGACCCCTCACATCCTGGAGATCACAAAACCATGTACCAACTAATTGCGTCGTCAATCGTTAATGCGCCCCCACCATCTTACGTTCTCCGACTACTCAACAGCAACCCCAAGCAACCCATATACATACCTCAGAATGGACATCGCAGTCCAGGACCACACCAACCCACACAAACCACCGACACAAAAGAAGACATGATGGAGATCTTCGTAGCGGATGTCAATGGTGCTCCTCGCGAGATGAAGCGTCTCATGGGGCGTAGGAACTACGTTGCGATGGTCGCTTACGACCCAGAAGTCGTGCGTGGATCTCACGGTTCCGTCGCACCTGGCAGCAAAGGCTCGAGTCGCCTCAGTCTTGCGGCTGATTTCATGGTGCAGAACGAGGGTGCATACGCGGCTCCTGTTAAGTACGGTCCTGTCATCATTCCCAGCTTGGAGTTTGGCCGGTAAGGAAACTTGGTCGTGGTGGAGAGTATGCAATGGTTTTTACTGTTGCTGTAAGTTAGCTTTTTACTATCGGCCCTCCTATTAGGGAGTCACGATTACGATGACAAGCATCTTTTGATTGCACATTCGTCTTTCTGGTGCTTTTTATACTAGTAACCTTTCGCAATCGAAAGGGGCGAAGCAAGTTACGCATGCAATGAGTGATGAGTTGATGAAGAGAAGGTATTCTGCCGCAACCTCTCTATCGCCAACCTTTATACTCGAGATAGACTGGTCTCCTTGCGACAAGCAAAACAGTGACGGTGAACTAGTGGTAGCACAACCGATTCTCAGTACCTCATTCGGTTGGTCATCCGTCTGCTCTTGATACGTTTGTTAGGATGTTCGAAAAGTGACATGTATCCAGAGAATCGACTATCAGAAATAACTACACGGCTCCAGGAGGGGCGGCGGCAATCGCATGTTGGACCAGATCAAACCCCCTTTGCCCTTCAAGTCATTCCTCATCCATGCTGACATCGGCCTCCTGATAGCTTACTTTGGACTTGTTTGCCCTGCCACTCGATCTTGCTCCCGCGCGGGGTGCAGCTCGCTTGGGTACATTTACGGGTGCATCATCTTCTGAAGAGTTCAACTCGAGCTCTGAGTCTTCGCTGGTCGGTGGTGTAACCTCAACTTTTTCCTCCTTTTCCTTCTTCGGTTTTGGTGCGGATGCCTTGCGCTTAGGTGCTGATTTCGCTGATGCTGTGGGAGCTGCTGCTGCGGGTGTGGGAGGAGCTGTCACGCTGTGCAAAGCGTCTGACTTTGCTCGCGCAGCAGCGGCTCTTTGCTTGAGAGCTTCCTTGGCTTTTTTGGTTGCTGGTGTGGCTGCCTCTGCTGCCTCTTCATCCGACACCTCTTGCTCCTTGACAGCAGCTTCGAGGGCTATGGCATCGGCAAGTGCCTTCTTCTTTTGTGCTGGAGTAACCTTCTTCGCTGAGCCGGTTGTCTTTGGCTTGACTTCGCGCTTCTTGGGTCGAAGCCAATCTTCCATGCCTGGTGGCCAGTACACGCGACCTTCAGGGCCTCCCATACCGACTTCCTCTTCAGGCACCAAAGCAGAGGCTTCGCCATCTACAAGAGAACCAGCATCATCTTCCATCTCCTCGTCCTCATCCTTGACCTGCTTGCCCTTCTTCTTTGGAGTTGCTTTCTTCTTGTTAGAAGCTTGCATAGCTGCCTTGTTGTCATCGTTTCTGACATGTGGGATGATATCGTTGAAAGTGTCGAAACCAGGCAGCTTGAAGGTTCGCATCAGTTCAAAGACGGCCTGCTCCTTGTCTTTGGCCTCGATCATAAGATCCATATCATCTGCGCAAGGCGGCAAAGTGGCCACACGTGGGTTATGCTTTCTTCTCTGTCTGCCAGTAATGGCAGCAGGCGTCGGCTCAGAGTAATGCATCTTCTGCTTAATTCCCTTCCTGTCCCAAGTTGCTTTGATACGAGGATAGAGGTCGCAAATATCTTTTGTTCCCTCGCGGATCTGCTCGGCATCGAAAATGATGTTATGATGGTGGTAGTCGAGAACCATAGGAATATTGAGCTCCTCGCAAATAGGCAGCAGTTCGTGAACCGACCAACTAACATCGTCGTTCTCGAGCACCAATCTGTTCTTGATTGACTGAGGCAGTGCCTTGTAATTCTCGCGGAATCTGTCAAGAGTAGCTGCCTTGTCACCAAACACGCCTCCAAGATGCAAGATCATGACTGCATCCCTGTTCATTTGCTCGGGGAGTTTCAGGAGGGAAAGCATTTCATCGTGGTATTCCAAGTCCCGGAGAGCGTTGTCAATGACCTGCTTACGCGGCGACCCCAATTGGGTGAATTGGCCAGGATGAGTTGTCACACGATGGCCCAGCTCAGCAACTACTTTGCCAACCTCTGCCAGTGTCTCAGCAGCGAAAGGCGTAAGCTTGTACCCATACTCCTCGTGAGAAGCAAAAGGGAACATCTCGCTTGACAGACGCAAGAATTTGATGTTGTACTTGTGGTTCCATCTGAGCATCTTGATGACATCTCTGGCATTGGCCAGGCCAAGTGCTTCGACATACTTCTGGCCACGCTCAATGCTGGCAGGCTGCTCGCGATCAGGGCGGTTCTTGGTGGGATGCTCGGGCTGACTAGGATCGCGCAGAGGATGTCTGTGTTCCAGGATTGAGGCAATGCGACAAGTACGAGAAGCAAAAACAGGTGGTGTGCTATAGCGAAGATAGGTGTTCAAGCAAGCCTGAAATCGTTAGCAATTTCACGCAGCTGCATCGACTCGATGACACGTACGTAACCCAGCCTTCCTTTCCAAGGAAGCGGAAGATAATCACTGTTGACAGGAGGAGGTCGGGCCAAAGCAGCGGACAACTCTTCCTCGTCAGCTTCCTCATCACCCTCGGCCTCTGGATCGGCCATGTCATCGTTGGCTGCCTTCTTGACAGGTGTCTTCTTGGCTGGTGTTGCTTCAACGGCGCCGTCATCCTTCTCCTTCTTGACCGTAGCACCTGTCTTAGCAGCATCCTTCTTGGTGTTCCTTTTCTTGGCTGGTGGCTCATTATCAGGTACATCGGACAAAGGCGACTCTGATCCTGGCTCTGACTTGATAGGCCCAGGTGCTATGCGCTTATCCACGTCGCTGTCTGGCGAAGCTCTGTATGCATTCGGCGCGTCAATGACTTCAGGATTCGCCTGCGGATTGGTAATTCCATTAGGTGGCGGAGAAGGCACGGCATCAGGCACCGCAGCAGCGTTCCTCTTACGTTTCGCAGCAGCCATGGTACTTTGGAATCTCAAGATTGGTAATAGCTTGTATGGAGTTGAGAATGTGTTGCTCTTGCACGCAAGGGATATCGCAGAGGTATGAAGTATAGTCCGAAGCATCAATTGGAAGTGGGAGAAGAACGGCGAGGTTGAACGAGCAGAGATGCAAAGAAACAGACAGACGCGTGAGCTCAACCTATCTGCTACTCAGCTATGACGATGTTCTTTTTTCCTAAATCGCTAGTTCACAAAATGCAATGGATATGTCTTGATCGTCAATGGAGATCGGTGATGACGTACGGATCTGGCGCTAGACGAGTCGGATCGAGATAGATCTACCAAGTCGTTGATAGGGCGACCCTGTTATCCTCTGGTCCAAGTATAACAAAATGCCAAAACGTCAACGAAGACATGATGAAATCCCGATGCTAGTCTGATAGTATACTTCCTGGAGGCTTCAGTAATCTATGAGAATTTCTTTGTGAGATTCTCACAAGTCTGTCCATGGTGATCAATGTTGACATTGGTGGATTGAATCCTCGAGCCTTGTTTTCACCAGAGACCATATCGGAATACGACCATTGCGGAACTTTTTGTAAACAGAAATGTCATATCGAGATCTATGTATGGGTATCATTGCATGTACTTTTTGAGACCCCTGAGCCTGTCTTTGGCCTTGTCAAGCACGTCATCGTTCTTGCAAATAGCGAATCGCAACCAATCTTCGACGATGTGAGCATTGTCATCAGTGAAGAACTCGGTAGGTGGGATGGCAGCGACACCAAGCTCTTTGATGATGAAGTATGAGAGCTTGAAATCGCGAGGACGGCTTGCGACATGTTCAGGGAAGGGGTAGTCGGCAGGAAGCTTAACCTTGGACATGTTCACGAGGACGAAGTAACCACCCTCGGGGTCAGAGTAAGGTAATTCGAGTTCATCGAAGATAGCGACGAAGCGGTCGATCTTGGCTCTCATCTCAGCCTTAGTCTCATCCCAGAAGCCATGCTTGTCAGCCTCCTCGAATCCGATAGCAGTGGCTTCTTGTAGCGGGCTGACACTGCTGTAACAGATTCGGGTGTGGGCAGCACTGACGGGCTGGATAAGGTGCTCAGGGCCGATCAACCACCCGACGCGCCATCCAGTGCAGTAGAAGTTCTTGCCTCCCGAGCCGACGGTAAGTGTGAGGTTGGCAATTTCGGGGGACAGAGTAGCCATGCGGGTGAAAGGAGTGTAATAAAGACGATCATAGACCTCATCGCTGAGAATGATGATGTTGTGCTCAACGCACAGATCACCGATGGCCTGCAGCTCATCTCGTGTAAAGACCTTGCCAATTGGGTTGTGAGGAGTGTTGAGGACAATCATGCGAGTGTTGTCGTTGATGGCAGCTTTGAGCTCGTCCATGTTGATTGACCAGTCTCCAGCCGAAGTGGTCTGGGTGGCACCCTTTTCCGGAGGGTGTAAGGGCACGTAGACGACCTTACCGCCGGGCATCTGAATGTTGTGGATATATTGATCGAAGAAGGGTTCAAAGACAATGACCTCGTCGCCGGGTTCGACAAAGCCCATGAAGGCCGAGAGCATGCCCTCATTCGCACCAGTTGTGATTGTGACTTCCTTTTCAGGATCTAGAGTGCGACCGAAGAAAGGGGAATAGGCGTCGGCAAGGGCTTTCTTCAGACGAGGTCTTCCCTTTGTAGGCGAGTACTGGTTGCATTCAACTCTGTCCAGTGCGCCCTTGGCGGCATCGATGACGAATTGAGGAGGGTTGTAGCCAAAGAAGCCTTGTCTATGATTGTGTTAGTCTTCACTCCGGGAAGCAGGAACAGATGCCCAGTCGACTCACCCCATGTTCACAACGTCAGAAACCTTGGAAGAAGCAGCTGCCTCGTTGACGATGGACCAGACATCTTGCTTCTGGCCGGCCACACGGGCTGCGGGCTTGAAGGGATCTTTGCGCATTTTCAAGCTGGATGATGAAAATTGGCCGACGAATTTCCTGGTAGCTACACGAGTAGAAGAAGGCGCGATCCTTGCGAGAGGAAGTGAACGGGACAGCAATCTCATGGCTATGGCAAGAGTCAGCTAGCGATATATTATCTTACCCCAGATATTTGTTTCCCCCCACGAGCACGACATCATGGGCCCGATACCGCAAAGCGGCGGCGGCGCGTCGCTCGTCTCGACATCGTCTCGAGAGCTTAACGCGTCTTCTCGGCTGACCGCGTCTGGCTTATCAAACCATGTAGGTACTTTCTTAACCACTTCCCATGTCATCCCATCAGCTCGTCGATTGTCCAATCTGTAGCAAGCCCGTCAAGGAGCTGAATATTAACCGACACATCGATTCTGGTTGTGAGTCTTTTGTCGACGATTCGCCTCCACCAACTCAGCAAAATGCACCTAAATCCACTCAGGTCGCCAATTTCTTTCAAACTCCAGCAGCAAAGCGCACTCAGTCAATTCCTTCTTCTACACAGGCCTTGAATGGTTCTGCACTTCCAAAGCCTTCTCAAACACCTATTTCAACCACAAAAAGGCCACTAGAGGATATTAAAGACGAAGATACCTCTCAACCTTTACCCAAAAGATCCAAGAATGCCAATCTTGAAAAGGCCGCCCCACTGGCTGAACGAATGCGACCGCAATCTCTCGATGAAGTCCAAGGCCAGGAGCTTGTAGGTCCAAAAGGTATCTTGCGCTCTTTGATCGAAACCGACCGAGTTCCTTCCATGGTGCTATGGGGCGGACCAGGAACTGGCAAGACAACCATCGCTCGATTGATAGCCAAAACCGCCGGGAATCGCTTCGTCGAGATCAACAGTACCTCTTCAGGTGTGGCTGAATGCAAGAAATTGTTTGCTGAAGCTCGCAATGAGCTTTCTCTCACTGGCCGCAGAACCATCATCTTCTGTGACGAAATCCATCGTTTCAGCAAAAGCCAGCAAGATGTGTTTCTGGCCCCTGTCGAGAGTGGAGTCATCACTTTGATTGGTGCGACAACAGAAAATCCGAGCTTCAAAGTCATAAACGCTCTTCTTTCGAGGTGTCGGACCTTTACTCTTGCCAAGCTAGACGACGAGCACATCACAGCCATCCTTAAGCGTGCTCTAACTCTAGAACCTCCTACAACAGCCCATGCAGCAGACTTGTTGGAAGGGGACGACCATGCACTGCTTCGTTATCTTGCCAGCTTTGCAGATGGGGATGCGCGTACGGCACTGAATCTTCTCTCTCTTGCTCTGGATCTATCTAATGATCCCCAGACCACTGTTGAGACGGTCAAAGAGAATTTGACTCGGACGTTGGTATATGATCGTCAGGGTGATCAACATTATGATACCATCAGCGCCTTCCACAAGAGTGTTCGAGGCAGTAACCCTGATGCGGCCCTTTACTATCTGGCTCGTATGCTGCAGTCTGGCGAAGACCCTGTGTATATTGCACGGCGGATGGTAGTCATGGCCAGCGAGGACATTGGCCTCGCAGACAACACTTTACTACCTCTAGCGACTGCAGCTTACACGGCCGCCAAAGAGATCGGTATGCCAGAATGCAGGATAAATCTGGCCCACGCAACGGTAGCGCTTGCTGAAGCACCAAAGTCTACACGCTCGTATCGGGGTCTCAATGCTGCATATGCTGCCCTATCAGAACCTGGAGTCGCAGGATTGCCTATTCCAATACATCTTCGTAACGCCCCTACCAGGTTGATGAAAGAGTTGGGTTATGGCAAAGAATACAAGTACAATCCCGACTACAAAAACGGCAGAGTAAGTCAAGAGTACTTCCCGGAAAAGCTGCACGACAAGGTCTTCCTTCCAGAAAACCATCTTGGAGATAAAGTTGATCCTGACCTTCCGCCCGACATGAGACCGGAACAGAGTCAAACCGTAAAGGATGACGACGAAGAGTCAAAGGAGTGGTCAGCTGAAGACGATGAAACTGCAGTAGACGGCGACAACCCTGATGATATTGCGGACGAAGAAGACGGCAATAATGAAGAGCGCATACTCAACCCTGATGGTGAATGACAATGAGGGCTTGGGACTCCCAATCCCAAGCATTTCTAAAATGTCATTTGTATGTGCAAAAATGGATGCAAGACAAGAAGTCCAAGTATGCCCCGAGATGTACAAAATACGAGCGTCGTGGTCCGAATATGAATCGAGTTGAGCTTCGCGTACCCAGCCTGTTCTTGACACAGTTCCTCTGTGGAATAGCATTGGAAACAATAAGAATCATCTACCCCTCTATATCGTTGCTGTTAGAGCACCTGTAGATCGAGCGAACATGGAGCTCGCCGTCGTAGTCCAAAGCATGAAGGCTTGGCTCATCAGCTTATAGGTACACATGGCGATGGCACGAAACATCGTGTAGAAAGCGTGACAAAGCGGAATTACACATGGCGTCCGTGTGCGAAGCCGTTCCATGCAGACCGCACCTGATGCGTCGTGTAAAGTGGATCAGTACACAGCTCTGGGACTTTTAGAGCCACAAGAAAAGGTCAAATGACATGCGGACACGCCAGGATGAGTGTTGAGGGAGGAGGTCTACAGATGTAGGTCGTGTTTCGTACTTCGCCTTGGTGCCAAGCGGAGTTGAATCCTGTAACGCAAGCCAATCGATGAAGCACGCTGTCATTACGCACGTCGATGTCCATCAGACCGACTGCGTACATTTCATTGATCCTATCCACACTTGTAGAAACGGATGTTCACGTGAGAAGATACCGAATTCAATAAGAACAAGGAGATTGCCACCGGCGTCCTGGAGGGTGGACGAGAAAACGATACCGACATCGAGCTCGGCCTTCTTCTTCCCGCACCCGCTGTGCCACTTCCGCCGACGACATCACCATCGCACAACGAATATTCGGCCGCGCGCCTCGAGAAGCTCGCGCGCATTCTCGATATGAAGTTTTCACACAGTATCCAGTTCAATGCCGTTCCCGAGTGGAGTAACAACTACATCTCGTACAGCAATCTCAAGAAATTGTCTGTCGCGTCTTGTTCGAGGCCCTTGGTTCCTGCATACTGACGTACTTTAGAATATATTCTCTCGAGAAAAGGCTTCACCAGGCCAATGCCGTCCACGAAGATGTTGAGTCATCGCCGCTCCTGGCTGGCGACTCCGAGGATCCCGACAAAGTCTTTGCGCGCGCTCTGGATCACGACCTCGAGAAGATTTGTTCTTTCTACCAATTGAAGGAGTTGGAGATCTACGGAGAAGTCGAGTCATTACTTCAGGATGAGCATGACTTTGAGGAAGAGACAAGAGAGCAGGATGGGGACCACGATGCAGGGCCCGCTGCAAGGAATGGTACTCTTGCGAAAGCGAGGAAGGCCAGTATGTTCAAAGGCTTCAGCATTGGACGACGCCGACGTGCTAGTACCTTGAGCGGCCACCAGGAAGAACCCGACAGCGATGATGAGCGCACCGCTCTGACCAAGTCAACCTCGAGAGATGGAAACCCATACGACATGTCGGCGAGCTCTAATGTGGACACTTCATCGCGCCGACGCCCGAGCAGTTCCCATGACTTTGACGACCAAGCTCTTGATGTGCTGTATAACGAAGGAGTGACTCTCAAGAAGCGCACAGTCAGCCTCTACGTCACCCTGTGCGAGCTGCGTTCCTTCATCCAACTCAACCAGACTGGCTTCGGAAAAGTCTTGAAGAAGTACGACAAAACTCTGGATCGCAAGCTCAAAGACACTTACATCGAGACAAAAGTCGACACTGCCTATCCTTTCCAACCAGAAACTCTCGATCGCTTAAATGTCAACATTGAAAAAATCGAGACAGCATACGCAGATCTGGTGACCAAAGGCGATGTTGACCTAGCCCGCCGTGAGCTACGCCTCCATTTGAGAGAACATGTCGTTTGGGAGCGCAACACGGTCTGGCGTGAGATGATCGGCATCGAACGCAAGGCTCAAGCTGCCAACATGGGTCTTGGTCAGACCATGCTGGGTGGTATTGAGGATCGTGGAAAGGCACGCTTGCAGGGTGACGCGGAGCTGGAAGCCACCAAGGAGGTTGTGACACCTCTTGGTAAGTACAGATGCCCACGCTTCCTCTTATCAAGCACTTTCTACACTCTGGTGGCTGTGATTGCTGTGTTCTTTGTTCTACTGTTCGCTCCAATCATGGAATCTCCAGTCGAGCAGAACTGTTTGGCACTTGTTGTCCTGGTCAGTCTGCTGTGGGCCACCGAGGCCATCCCGCTGTTCGTAACGTCCTTGCTCGTCCCCTTCCTTGTGGTCGTCTTGCGTGTCGTCAGGTCCGAAGCCGAGCCTCACCGCCGTTTAGAGTCCAAGGCAGCAGCTACATTCATCTTCAGTGCTATGTGGTCTCCTGTCATTATGCTCTTGCTTGGAGGCTTCACTATCGCTGCTGCGTTGAGTAAGCACAACATTGCTAAGATGATGGCAACATTCGTACTCAGCAAGGCTGGCACAAAGCCTCGCAACGTGTTGATCACCAGTATGTTCGTAGCCATGTTCGCAAGTATGTGGATCAGTAACGTTGCCGCTCCTGTGCTCTGCTTCTCCATTATTCAGGTACGTCTTAACCAAAGTTGAGTAGCGGACGAGAAACTGACAGTCTTGTAGCCTATTCTTCGAAATCTACCTTCTGACTCGGATATGTCTAAGGCCTTGCTCTTGGGCATTGCTCTGTCTTCCAACATGGGAGGTGCGGCCTCGCCAATTGCCTCGCCTCAGAACTTGATTGCTCTGCAAAACATGACACCAGCTCCTGGTTGGGGAGTTTGGTTCTTCATTGCGCTTCCGGTCTGCATCATCTCCATCCTCATGATCTGGGTCCTTCTTCTGGTAACTTTCCGACCTGGTCGCAACACCACAATTGTGCCCATCCGTCCTATGAAGGATAAGTTCACTCCTACTCAATGGTTCATCAGCGCCGTCACCATTATCACCATCATTCTCTGGTGCTTTAGTCATCAACTGGAGTTCATCTTTGGCGACATGGGCGTTGTTGCCATTCTTCCAATGGTCGTGTTCTTTGGTCTGGGTATCCTCAACAAGGAGGACTTCAACAACTTCCTCTGGACCATCATCATTCTGGCCGCTGGTGGACTTGCTCTTGGAAAAGCTGTCAACTCGTCTGGTCTTCTTCGCACCATCGCAGTATCCATCACCACTCGTGTCGAAGGTCTAGGTCTCTATAGTGTGTTGGTCGTGTTTGCTGCACTGATTGGTGTGGTGGCCACTTTCATCTCTCACACTGTCGCAGCCCTGATCGTGCTGCCCTTGGTCCAGCAGGTTGGCGAGGGAATGAGCGACCCCCACCCCAACCTTCTTGTTATGGGTAGCGTGCTCATGGCCTCTGCTGCCATGGGGCTCCCTACCTCAGGTTTCCCCAATATGAGTAAGTTTTAAATTTCCTTGATTGATCTTGTGTTACAGAAGCTGACATGCAATGCAGCTGCGATCATGATGGAAGAGCCAAACACTGGCAGACGTTACCTGCAGGTTAAGCATTTCATCACTCGTGGTGTGCCTGCCTCAATCATGGCTTACGTTGTTATCATCACGGTTGGATACGGCCTGATGCTGGCTGTTGGATTCTAAGCAGCCTCGGAACCAGATGCTGGTGCTTTTGCACACGGCGACTTGACCTCGTGATATTTAGATCTATGACGGTGTACATTTTGGGGAGTAATGGTCTTGTTTTTGCGTGCATAAATGGAAGACAGGAGTGAAGTGGGGTGTGTTTTATGTTTAGATGATTTATCCTACATGAGCCCTGTAGTAATTTGAGCGATGTTTGAAGAGACGATTCGCTCGTTTCGCCCAACCACAGCATCAGACAGTTTTTCAGGCTTCTGTGAAGGATTCGATGGCTGGTGCCCCTTGCAAGCCACAGCAACATCCACAGATCTGATCTTGGTCCATGCAGTATGACGCAGCGCGGGGCATTTTGGTTACTGTTCGTGGTCGATCGAAACACCACACCAAGACTTGGTGGACCGAGGAGCGCGTATTTGGAGCAGGTTTTCCAAGAGCTGCAGCGCTCCTTCCAATTTCTAGTTTGAACGTTATTGTATCACCTCCGAGGCGAGCCGGTCTTTCCTCTCCTCTGTCCTTCTTCCCCTCACGCTACCTGCTTATCTCCAACCGGATCACTGTCCGTTGAGACTTCTAGTTTGATCCTTTCGCAATTCGAATATCTGAGGTCGTGTGCGCGCAATCTAAGCACCGAACTACTTGCCCCATACTCCAGGATGGGTCTCATCGGAAAGACGTCGCATGTCGACCCGGCCGAGGAGCAGACTCGCGACTCTGAAGATGCTCAGCACAAGGGTGCTGCCGACCACATCAAGCATCCTTTCGCTGATCTGAGGCAGAAGTTGAAAGAGTCGTCTCTCTACGATATCAAAGTCAAGGCTATCCATGCGAAACACAAAATCGGCAAGTGGCAGAACTTGGTCAACCCAAATCACCGCCACGACGAAGAGCATGAGAAGGCAACCGACGAGAAGAGGACCAGAGTTGCCGAAGGTCATCGCTTCGAGAGTTTCGCTCCCGAGAGAGACGGAAACAAAATCAAGTGGTACATCGATGGGCGTGACTATTTCCATGCCGTCTCAGTCGCGCTTGAAAGAGCAAAGGAAACCATCTATATCGAGGATTGGTGGCTATCGCCCGAACTCTTCTTGCGCAGACCTCCCTTCACTACTCAGCATTGGCGCCTGGATCATGTCTTGAAGCGTGCAGCCGAACGTGGTGTTCAGATCTACATTATTGTGTACAAAGAGGTGAATCAAGCTCTTACTTGTAATTCGGCGCATTCCAAGCGTGCCCTTCGTGCTCTTTGCCCTGAAGGCACTCCTGGCCATGGCAACATCCATTTGTAAGTTCATAACCAGCGATTCTTCACCAATCGTCGTAGGTCTTCCAAAGGCTCCAAGCGCATTGCTGACATCCAAAAGTATGCGCCACCCGGATCACAACATTTTCGAAAACGCTGGAGACATGACCTTCTAGTAAGTCAGCCCAGCAGAATAGCAGACGGTTACTAACACAGGGAGCTGGGCGCATCACGAAAAGTTCATCGTTATCGACTTCGATCTTGCCTTCATCGGAGGTCTGGATCTTTGCTTCGGTCGCTGGGACCAGTGGCAGCATCCATTGGCTGATGCTCATCCCGCCGGTGTCGAAAATGAGATCTTCCCTGGACAGGACTTCAACAACAACAGAATCATGGACTTCCAGGACGTTGAAGACTGGAAGAGCAACGAGTTGAGCAAGGCTGACTATGGGCGCATGCCATGGCATGATGTTGCCATGGGTGTCATTGGGCCTTGTGTCTACGATATCGCCGAGCACTTCGTGTTGCGCTGGAACTTTGTCAAGCGTGACAAGTATAAGCGTGACGACCGTTTCGACTGGCTGACTCTCGAGGGCCGCGAAGGTGAGGATGAGGATCTGATCGCAGTCCAGAGGCCTAAGCATCCTGTTGGAGAGTATATCCACCATCCTATTTCTCCCATGGACGTCAAGACTGGTAGACCGGACCCCAGCAATATTCAAGGTAGTGTTCACGCGCAACTTGTACGAAGCAGTGCAGATTGGTCAAGCGGTATCTTGAACGAGCAAAGCATTCAGAACGCATACTGTGAAATTATCAGTAACGCTCAGCACCTTGTGTACATCGAGAATCAGTTCTTCATCACTGCGACTGGAGAAGAACAAGCGCCTATCCACAACCAGATCGGTAAGGCCATTGTCGATGCTTGTGTCAGAGCAGGCAAGGAGGGACGCAAGTTCAGAGTCATCATCGTTATTCCGGCTATTCCTGGATTCGCTGGCGATCTGAGAGACAACGCCGCTGCCGGAACCAGGTAAGTCGTGTTGGTATGCAAATCTCAAAACGAGGCCATACTGACATAC
The DNA here is from genome assembly GCA_037042735.1 of Aureobasidium sp. Y128-05A. Taxonomy (NCBI): domain Eukaryota; kingdom Fungi; phylum Ascomycota; class Dothideomycetes; order Dothideales; family Saccotheciaceae; genus Aureobasidium; species Aureobasidium sp. Y128-05A. Next base: position 406,025 of record JAXQKC010000101.1, read on the forward strand.
CTATAGAGCCATTATGGATTATCAATACAAGTCGATCAATAGAGGTGAAAACTCCATCTATGGTCAGATCAGGAAGCAAGGCGTGGATCCCGAGAAACATGTGTTCGTCTTCAATCTTCGTTCATACGATCGACTCAACAAGACACCAGCAATGAAGAAGATGGAAGATGAGTCTGGTGTCACCTACCAAGAAGTACAACGTGCTCAAGCTGAAGAAATCATGTCTTCGGGTGTTCACGGTGGTGCTGAGTCGTCCTCGTCAGACGAGGGTGAGTCTGAAGACGACGAGAAAGAACACTATTCGAGCCGCAAGAAAAAGTTTGAGGCCCGTAGAGCGGCAGCTGGACTTAGAAAAGATCAGGTTATCAGCGAAGACAGTGTGGCTAAGAGCGCTATGTTGGGCGAGAAGAAGGTTAGCGAGGAAAAGTGGGATGAGAATGACTTGGAACAGGAGAAGGCGAACTGGGTGCAAGAAGAGCTCTACGTCCATGGCAAAGTGAGTCTGGCTTTCTCTCCAAACTAAACAAGTACGCTAACCTCTAGTAAGGTATGTATTGTTGATGACAGAATTGTTATTTGCGGAAGCAGTAACATCAACGATCGCTCTCAACTGGGATACCACGATTCGGAGCTCACAATTATCATGGAGGATACCGAAGTGCTCCCCTCAGTCATGGACGGCCACGAATACCAAGCTGGCCACCATGCCGCAACCCTGCGTCGCATGCTCTGGCGCGAACACCTAGGCTTGTTGCCTGCACAGCCTCTGGATGCAGATGAAGACCCTAACGCTCAACCCCCAGATGTCTGTCCCAACACCTGGCACGAAGGAGACGAGTGGGACAAGCTCGTCGCAGATCCTTTGTGCGACGATGTCTGGAACTTGTGGACCCAACAAGCGACAACTAACACCGAGGTCTTCCGTCATCTGTTCCATGCGGATCCTGACGACAACATCCGTACATTCGAAGATTACCAAAACTTCCTCCCAAGGAATGACCAGTCAGTCGACCCAAAAGTATATCCGTCACCAGATGTCTTGCCAGGTTGGTCATGCCTCGATGCCCTATCAGAGCACTGTTCGGTGAACGTGTACTGAGGGGTGTTTCGCGGACTCATTTCCACATGGCAGACGAACTGGTGATGTATATGCTGCTCAGATGTATCGCAATCGTGCTAACGATATCTTACTCTAGGAAGCAAGGTCACTTGTACAACAAGTACATGCCAGACGAAGAAGTGAAACGTGCTCTCGACAAGATCAGAGTGAGTCGAATTTATACTTTTCGATCGATATCACGAAAACTAACTTTAATCAGGGACACCTCGTCTGGATGCCGTTACACTTCCTAGAAAACGCGGAGATGGCTGAAAAGGGACTTGCAGTCAACTACTACACTGAAAGTATCTACACCTAGACATTCTAGCGAGACGCTACAGGAATCACATGATGGTATTGGTATGCACGAAGGTGGGTGCTTCTTATGGAATATTCTTCTCGATCACGAGATCACATTACATTTTACTCGATTGTATAATTGTATTTGCATGATTACGAGTTTCTCATTCCCTTTTACAGTTTCTCGACATATCATCATTCATATCCTACACGCCGCGTGCTTGAGAAGGTCAAGAGCCATAAGCAAACTCCTTTATGTCCTTTGCGATATCCTTGACACATTCAACCGCTCGGTCACTCCAAGCAGTCATTTGCAACCATCCATGAGTCATGTCTTCATAGTGATGCCACCTGACCTCGTTCTTTGCCTTTTGCAACTTGCTGGCGTATTCGACGCCTACGTCGCGCAAAGGATCGAATCCAGACGTATAAATTGCTGCAGGAGGCTGATCACCGAGTTTGCTGATATCCTGCATGCCGGGAGAAATGTAGCGGTTTGACGGCGGCACACCTCTGGGAAGGTAGTGGTCTGCAAAACTGAAGATTCCATTGCATTCGAGGTAGTAACCGGTGTTGTTCTCCACGGCGGCTGGTGTATCGAAGGGGACACGAGCTTCAGGGTAGAGCATGATTTGAGCGGCCAAGGGCTTTTGCTTGTTGTCTTGACGGCGTAGAGTTGTTGCTGCTGTCATGTTGCCGCCTGCTGAGTCGCCGCCGCCGATTACTTTCGAGGGGTCTACGCCTCGAGCTTTACCGCCTTCGCCTTGAAGCCAGTCAATTACGGCAGAATATTCGTCTAGCTGGACTGGGAAGCGATACTCAGGTGCTAGTCGATAGTCCACCCCATAGACCTGTCAAATGTCAGAATAGTGATCGTGAAGGATGCGATTGTGCAGGGGCTGGTTACCTGGACTCCACTCTCTTCTGCAAGCAACCTCAGACCATTCTCAAACTCATCGACTGACCCAACTGTGTATCCTCCGCCGTGGAAGTAGACTAAAGCTCCTGCCTGGCCATTCTTACGCTTGTCCTCACCGCTCTTAGGGTAGAAGACTCTAATAGGGATTGTTCCGTGGGGTCCACGAACTGCAGTAAACTCGACCTCGCCGATGGAAAGAACTTTGTCCTTGGGGATTTTGTGGATACCAAAGACTTCGAGATGGTGGTTTCTCTCATTGTGGAAGTCTTCTTGACCACCAAGGTGGAGTTTTGGATGTTCTTTCAAGAAGGTTTGGATGGAAGGGTGCAGCTGGCTGCGGGAACCTGTGGTCGGAATTTCAGACATGATTAGAGATTGAGGATTATGGTGTGTGTTGAAGTAAGACTCAGAATGAATTGGAAAGAGCTATAAGAAGGACAAAACATGGTCAATACGTCACATCTGGAAGAAAGGGAAAGAGCTTCATTGACATGTGCATGATGCTATCCAATATCAGACCCCGATAGACCCGAGAAGACGCGACCCCAAAGCCAAAGTTGGCATCATGCTGCATTGTTATCATGCTTTAAGCAAACGCGGAGACGACCTCCGTGAAGTGCCTTCCAAAATAAAACCAAATGATGTTCGTCGTGTTGTCGTCAGAGGTGGAGGAACGTGAAGCAAGGAGCAAGCGTTTGAGGGCTGGAGGGGCTCCGCGGGGTACATGAACTCGATGATCGCCAGATTGATATGATACACTTGCGACTCATTGAGCATCGAAAGAAAGGGCATCAATTGGGGCAAGTCTAGGAAATGGAAGTTAGAAATTTTGCAAGGCCAGGCAAGCGTGCGAGCGAAACATACTGCGCCGCATGAGCCGCAAGACTTTCCGCCCGAGATGGCAGCACCGCACTCGGGACAAGATGAGTGAGACATTGCTGCTAGAAGCAAGATTTGTCGCTGGGATGGTTGGAGAGAGTGGTTGCTGCCGGGTTAATGAGACGAAATTGTACGAGTAGTGTTTACTGTCAGATTGAAGAAACAGAAACAAGCAAGGTGATGGTCAGCAGATAAAGAGCTTCAGCCTCAGAGCGACCACCCCGCGCAGTATTTATGCATAGTGGCTTGTAGTGAGCGCAACTACTGGAACGACATATGGATGGATGAAGTGAGGCCTGACCGCTACTTCCACCTTGACGCTTGATAGGCTCTTCAACACAAGCGCAGAGAATGGTTGCTCGAGAGTGAAAGCTGGGGGTGTGGCTGCTGTTTCCTTGCTGACCTGGAAAATTGGTCTGTACCTCCAGGCCATCTAAGCTGGGGAAATCTCACATACATTGACGTGGCATTGATTGGAACCCATTCTTGGTCTGGACCTTGATAGACGGGACAGCAGTAGATGGACGGAGCAGCAGTATACAGCCACGCAACACCAAATGTGGTTTTGGGGTCGAAAAGCTGTCTCGGCGTCTGAATCAGGATATTATCACACCATATCGTGTAGCCAGAACTGTTGGCAGACGACTCAGGCTTACGGCCTTCTCATGTTACCTTCTCGACTCGAATTTATGTTACGACCATAACTGCGTGCTACAAGACGAGGCAATGAGGTGTTTGTGCTCAGTGATTGCTTGTGCCAAGTGATGTGGCACTAGCGGCGATAACGGAGTGAGCAGCAAGCAAATAACTTCGTGGAGCAAAAAACGATCGAGCTCACTACCTCACCATGTGAATAGAGCAGTGAAGCAGAACTCGCCTCGACGCGATCAATTCAAAATCCCGAACGTCGAACCCGCGCGTCGCTCGGTCTCGTAACACACAACCACCACCTCGACCGTCGAACAGTCAAGATGCGTCGCACCTGTATTTTCGGCGGCCGCAGCCATCCTGAGCTGACCGACTTCATCTGCGAGAAGCTCGGCAGGAGACCCGACAAGGTCGAACTTAGAAAGTTCGCCAATGGAGAGACCAGTGTCGAGATCAAGACTTCGGTGCGCGACCAGGATGTCTTTATCGTCCAGAGTGGTTCCAACAAGTATCTATGCCATGGCCTGATTGCTTAGCGACACGGCTGACCTCCCCAGGACCAACGACGATGTCATGGAACTGCTCATCATGATTGCTGCTTGCAAGGGAGGCTCGTCCAAGTCTGTCACAGCCATCATGCCCTACTTCCCTTACTCGCGCCAGTCCAAGAAGAAGAGTCACCGTGGAGCCATTACTGCTCGCATGATTGCCAACTTGATGCATGTTGCTGGCGTCAACCATGTCATTACCATTGATCTCCACGCCAGCCAGATGCAGGGTTTCTTCAAGTGCCCCGTCGACAATCTAGTCGCCGAGCCTCTGCTTGCTCGCTGGATCCGCAGCACTGTCCAGAACTGGAGGGAAGGTGTCGTCGTCAGCAAGAACCCCGGTGGTACCAAGCGTGTGACTTCGTTGGCCGATGCCTTGAAGCTGAGCTTCGGCATTGTCACGACCGACAGAAGACGCCCCAACATGGGTCAGAGCATGTACAACAGTGTCGTCTTCGAATCCGCGACTGGCGAAAACATGCCCCCGATCGAAGTTCAGTCTGCCGCAACTGAAGAAGTCGAAGCCGAGCAACACATTGACCTCGACCACGCTCCCCCAATCGAGCACGACTTTGCTCCCCAGTCGGGCTCCAGCAAGCCTTCAGACTACGCCAACTCCGAAGCTCGTCCTGACAATTTCTCTCGCCGTCCTGCAAAGCAGCGTTCCGTCACCACATTTAACAGCAGGCTGTTAGGTGCCCCTGCTCTTCCCAGCCCCTTGGCTCAATTCTCACGTCCCGATTCGTCAGATGGTCTCAACAAGGAGGAGAATGATGATGATGAGGAGGAGAATCTGAATGCCTCGCCCAACAAACCTAGCCGTCCCAGCTTTGGTCTCGACGGCCCTCCTAAGATGCACCGCACAGCCACCGCTCTCGGCACTGTACAGCCTCCTACCGAACACAGCACTGACAACGAAGACGAAGAGGACGGAGACGAATACACAGATGAGCGTGCCCGCAACGTTATCACCGGACGCTTGATTCACGGTCATCTCGTCGACGATGATTTCCCCTCTCCGGTCATGTCTGCCATGACAACCTCCACTCCTGGCCTCTACCCTATGAAGAGTGCCGGTTCCGATGACGAAGAGATTCCCGACCACATGGTCAACTCCTTCATGTCCAACAACTCATCTCGCCGCCCTGACTTTGGCCTTGGTGGTACTGGTGACGCTACGGCATCCGATGACGAAGAGGAAGAAGCTCTTCAAGACCCCGAGCTCGAGACCACAATCACACTCGTTGGTAACGTGCGCAATCGTCCTGTCTTCATCGTCGACGACATCATCGACAAGGCCGGATCTTGGATTGCTGCAGCCGAGACTGTCGTCAAGAGAGGTGGTGCTACAAAGGTCTACTGCATGGCTACTCATGGTCTCTTCGGCGGTGACTGCCTCCGCGAGATGGACGAGTGTGAGGAGATTGACGCCATCGTCGTGACCAATGCCTTCCCCATCCCTGAGGAGAAGCGCAAGGGCATTCGCAAGCTGGTCATCCTGGACGTGAGCACCCTGCTTGCTGAATCCATCCGCCGCAACCACCACGGTGAGAGCATCAGCCAACTCTTCATGCATCACGATTGATTTACGGTCACGCAAAAAAAGGTCAATGGAAACATGAACATGGGAAATAAGGAAGGAGAGGAGAACAAGAGCCCGGTCGCTTTTTGGTTTTCTTTTTCTTGAGTTGCATTTGGCTCTGGCGTATAGAGGCGTATCATTGAGCAGATAGGGAAGGACCCCATCAAGAAAAGGGCATTCACAGCGTGTCTCCAGGACATTGCTTAGCATAACACATTTGAGATTGAAGCATCTTCCATCAGTCAGACCATCTTGTGTTTCTGCTCTTGTATTTCTTTATGTTCCTTCACTTGAATTGTTTGATCTCAGACAAGTCGTTACTTAGATCAAAGTCATGGCATTGATATGAAGCTGATGGACTTTTCGGGAGTCACTGACACGACTGCCGTGCTTTCGGGCCGCAACGGACTAGAGTTCGCAGCACAAAACATCATAGCCGAAAGGTCCCGTCAACCCGACCTCCTCCACTTTACCAAGCAATTTGCACAAAAAACGTCACATGCAAATTGGACAGAAGAGAAGAACGAAAGAACGGTGAAGTGACTTGGTATTTTAGGGAAGATGACAAGGGTGTATTGTACAACGATAAACAAAAGGACAAGAAAGAGCACGAACAAGAGGGAAAGGTCAGGAACCAAGAAACAGGGAAATTTATAGATATGTTTTCGTCACAGTGTCTCTCTCTCCCTCTCACCACCATTCGTGCCATTCATTTTCCTCCAGTGATGAAGTGGTATTCTAAGCGAGCTTCTGGATGACGGCGGCGGCGTACTCGTGGGTCTTGGCCGAACCACCAAGATCACCGGTGATGGTCTGGGAATTCAAATTAGTGTTGTGCTGCAATAATGAAGAGTAGAGAGAATGCATACCTTGCCCTCAGCAAGAACATCGAAGATGGCCTTCTGGATTCTGTTGGCCTCGGTGTGGAGACCCATGTGTTGCAGCATCATGATGGAGGAAAGGAGAAGAGCGGTGGGGTTGGCAAGGCCCTTGCCAGCAATGTCGGGAGCGGAACCGTGGACGGCCTCGAAGATGGAGCACTCGTCACCAATGTTACCCGAGGGGGTAAGACCAAGACCACCGATCAGACCGGCGCACATGTCGGAGAGAATGTCACCGTAAAGGTTGGGCATAACCAAGACCTTGTCGTTGTAAGGGGTGGGGTCAGTAACGACCTTGAGGCAGGTGTTGTCAAGAAGCTCGGCATCGAACTCGACGTTGGGGAATTCCTTAGACAGCTCGCGAGCGGTGTTAAGGAAGAGACCATCGGACATCTTCATGATGGTGGCCTTGTGGACGGCGCGGACCTTGTTCTTGCCAACCTCCTGGGCGTACTGGAAGGCGAAGCGCAGGACACGCTCGGAAGCCTGGCGGGTGATGAGCTTGATGGACTGAACGACGCCGTCGACAACGACGTGCTCAATGCCAGAGTATTCTCCCTCGGTGTTCTCACGGATGAGGACGGTGTCGACACCATCGTAGGGGGTCTTGTAGCCCTGGATGGACTTGCAAGGACGGACGTTGGCGAAGAGGTTGAAGGTACGACGGAGAGTCAGGTTGAGGGAGACGTGACCCTTGCCGACGGGGGTCTAGAAGGGAGAGTGTCAGTGAGGAGCGCATGCAAGAAAAGAGAGAATGGTTGGTCGAGGTTGCGGAGGTGTGGGCAGTGTCGATGGAGCGCAGCAGGGTGAGTTGGACGTACGGCGAGGGGACCCTTCAGGGCGACGTAGTTGCGCGAGATGGAGTCGATGGTCTCGTCGGGGATGACGGTCTTGCCGTCCTTCAGGCGGGGGGTGACATCGACGGGCTCCCACTTGATGGGAACGTTGGCGGCCTCGAAAATGTCCTTGACGGACTGGGAGATCTCGGGGCCGATACCGTCACCCTCGATGAGGGAGACAGTGTACTTGCCGTCGTTGCCCTTGGTACCCTTGAACTTGGCGACTCTATCGTCCGAGACGCTGGCGTAGGTGCGAGCGAAGGAAAGTCTGGTGAACTGCTGCTGTCTGGCCTGGCGCAGGCACTGGCGAGCGGGGGTGGCCAATGATCGGGAACCGAGCATCTTGAAGGTTGTGGGTAGAGGGACGAGAGACGACGACGGGAGAGGAGATGCTGCCGGTAAGGGTTGCGAAACAGAGCAGTAGCAGCAGCAGCAGTAGCGACGCGGACCCGGTAGAGCAAAGTCGAAATGCCAAGGCTGCCCGTCCAAAGTAGCTGCCCGCGTCGGTCAAATTCGGACCGCAACAGCGACAGCAAACACCAACAACCTTGCATAACCCCCACACTTGTCTGCACACCTTATGCAAGCAGGAGTCGCGCTGCATCCATCCCCACACGAGGGCCGGAGCTATGTAACATCAATTGTCGACGAGGCAGCACTCTTTGATTGACCAAGTTCCAATGTCTGCCGAGGTTGAGCGAGAGCTGTTGGACCACTACAAGCTCGACTCATTATATCCCTCGGAATGGCCTGACCGGGACGACGACGACTACGACAGTGATGCCAACCATGACGCGACAAACACGAACCATAGGGAGTCCAAGTTCGCCGCTCTGGACCGCTCCCTCTCTGCTCGAGGCAAGAGAGCCGACAACAGCGTGCAGAAAGATGAACCGGATCCGCTAGGCATCGTTCCGAGTGTCGTCCACGAGCTGCGCCGCCGTGGCCTGCCTGTCGAGGAGAACCTTCGTCTGCGCAATCGCTTCATGCTGTCCTCGACCACCTTCTCGCCCAATCTGTTCCTGTCGCAAGTCCACCACGATGCTTCAACCGATTCCCTCCTCAAAGGTCTCCATTTCTTGTCTAGTTCCATCGAGCAAAAGTCTGCCTCACTCAAGCTGCTGGTCGAGTCCAACTTCGAACGCTTCGTCAAAGCCAAGGCTACCATTGACAATGTATACACCGAGATGCGCACCCAAGGCCAGCAGACTATGCCAGTTTCTCCTGGCCACCAGCGAAGGCACTCAAGGCATACCAGCAGAGGAGGCATATCACATTTCCGTACCCCTAGCGGAGCCCTGTCACCCCCTGCTGTGAACAAGATGCCAGACAAGAGAAAGAATGCCTTGACAAAAGAGAGCGAATATGGTGTCCTTGGCATCAAGGCTCCTCTGATTGAGCTTGGTGCCAAAGCTGAGGAAGTCTGGGGTCCTGCACTGGGCGGTCGTGAAAAGGAAGAGGATCTCAAGTCTGTGCTAACCTATCTTGAAAAACATCGTGACGTGTTTGGAATTGGCCAGGCTTTACAAGATGCCATTCGCAAAAAGGACTACGACTCTCTCGTATCCGAATACAATCGTGCTAAGAAACTTGCCAACGATGCCACTCGAAAAGCCGAGTCAGGCCAAGAACTATCGGATGCAGATGTCCATCAAATCTTGATCGCTGCAAAAGTTTGGTCAGATGCTCAATCACAGATTGGCGCTTTCAAACGCGAATCCCGCAAACACTTGGCTGCTGCCAGAACCCGCCGTTCTACGCCCTCTGCTGCTGCTCAACCTGACACAACCATGGCTCTGATCGCTACCCTTCTACAGATTGACATGGACGACAATCCCATCACGTTTTGGCTGTTTAGTCGATACAACAACCTCAAAGAAAAGCTCACTCGCTCGTTTGATCGTATGCGCATAGAGATCGAGGTTTCAAGACGGCGTTTGGCATCAGCGGAGCCACCTAGTCTCCAAACATCGAAACTCCATCTTCAATCTGCTGTGGCTAATCTTGTGCAAGATCGAAAGTTGACTAACACGTCTAATGCTATGGATGCTTCTAAAATAATCGATTTCTGGGAGAAGATTCAAAGCGCGCTCAACAGCTTGTTGTCTGCACAAGGAGGCCTTCTAGGAGAGATTATCGAATTTTGGGAGACTGCAGAATCGTTCATTTCTCACAAAGCTCAGAGAAGTCTACCTACTGGAGTGTTTGCTTCAGAAGGTCGTCAACATCTCGATCTTAGAGAGGATGAGATAACGCGGCTTCGTCATTCTGCTACCGATCTGCTCAACACCATGCGCGAAAACATCTTCTCATTCTTCGTCGACTCACCCGTCGAAGACATCTCGTCCCTGTTCTCGCCAGTCCCTGCTACACCCGATACTCCTTCTTCCAGTCTGGCCAGCGATCAGCGCATGTTCTCATTTGATGTGAACAACATCCCTGAACCCTCGCCACAAAGGGGAGAATCTTGGGAAAAATATGCTTTCTGGGCGCCCTACGCAAACTCTTTGAGTGGCGTTCACTATCTCAGCAACATCTTACTTCTCGTTGGGACGTCGGCAGGCGAGGTTGCTAGTATTTCCCTCGTCAGAGACAACTACCGTATGGCAGAGCAACTCAAGACCATGGTCAGTGGAGTGCGCGAACGCTGCATCCAGGCTGTCTGCGCTGCTTGGAACGTCGACTCCGACAAGACCAGATACCTTGAAGACTGGACAAGGCATGCTGATCGCCGCGATCTCACCAACATGCCATTTCGCTTCAGTGCTTTCGAAGAGACCATCCTTAGCGATATGCAGAAAATCCTGTACATTTCCGGTGCAATGTCGCGTCCTGGTTATGAGGATGTTGTTGGCCCCCCGCCAACCAAGCTTCTGCAGATGGTCAGGCATCAATTTATCACTAGCATATATAAAACGCTCAGTGGTGCTGTGGAGAATGCAGAGAAGTATAAGAAGATTGGCGAATCGGAAATTGACGACCCAGATGGGCTCACAGTACCGGCGATGCAAGGAGGTTCGACTACGGACACGAACATTGCAACCACACGAGCGATCGACAAGGCAAGTCCTAACAACAGTTTCAACTGCCATCAAGAGCTAACATCACTATAGAACGTCCGTCTATTACTCACACTCAGCAACCTGAATCATCTGCGTCGCGAAGTGGTGCCTCAAATGATCTCGCAATTCGAATCTTCCTTTTCAATAAAGTTCACAGATGATTCCAAACAAATCCGCGACGTGCTTAAGCAGATCGATGATCGCCTATTCCAAGGCTATGTCAAGCCCACGACCACACAACTTCGCGATATCATCACGGCCGGAATTTCCTCTCCAAACTGGCTACCTAAAACCTCTTCACGACCCACAAATGCTCGTCCATACATTTATGAGGTATTGCTTGCTTTGGTATTAGTGCACACCGAAGTTTCCACAACAGCAAGCACACTGACTTCACCTCTCCTATCTCATTTCCTCGAATCGGCTAGTGAATCCCTGCTCGCAGCTTTCTCTGAACGCCGAACCTATTCCCTCACAGCTCTGATGCAAGCAACACTTGACGTTGAACTCCTCGCTCAGACTCTTTCCAATTTCACCACCGAGAAGGCCTCGGAGATCCAATCGAGGATATACTTGGTGCTTGACGAGAGGACAGATGCAGACGCAAGGACTAGGCTACAAGCCGAGTTGCCAGAAATGAGGGCAATCTTGAAAAGATTGAGGGAGGGTACCAAGGGGCAGTTTGGATGCTTCAGGCGGGAGAGGAGAGCTAGAAGTGAGAGGCCTGGTAGTTCGAGAAGTGGTGGGACTGCAGGCAACGGGTCGGTGGTTGGATAGAAGTGCAGTGTAATATGAATGCGATTATCGACATCTGCCATGATTTTGGCAAGAGATGCCTTTTTGGACATAAACGTCATTGTCGGTCGGCTTGGAATAGATGAGAATTGGGAAAGTGCGACTGCGAGATGGGTCCTTGCCAGAGTATGGATTTTAGGCAGGCATCGCTCTCTCCCTCGGCACTCTTGACTTAAAACAAAACACAAACTTCCAACTTGAACTTTTTCCATCCACAACTCTTCATCCGTAATCATCGAGCCACAGCGCATCTATCAGCGACGGTGCAGCCACGCGACATGCTTAACTCGGCTTTCCTCAAGGGGATTGTGAGACTCGAATCCACCACACAAGCATCCCTCTGCTGAAGCTTTCATGCTGATTCAAGTCTGCTTGGGTGCTGTCGAATCGAGTTGCGTGGAGAAGCGGGTTGCCCGATCAAAATATGATGACTTGCGTTCGATGATATGGTTTGAGAAAGGTGGTCAAAGTCAACTCGCTGATTGGTATGTCTGTCCCTTCATATGCGAGCTGACTTCGAAGAGTGTAGCATGAATGTCCACAACCAACGCTAATCTAGAGGATCCTAGATGCGATGCTATCTTCTACTTCAAACTCGTCGTACTCTTCCTCGGCCATCTGCTCACCAGCCATGACGAACCTGTCCGCATCTGAGCTCTCAATCCAGCGCTCGCCAGCCTTTCCAGGTTGCTTCCATGGTGGCACTTCTCCCGGGCCAACCTTTCCTACACCTCTTTCTCTCCACTTCTTCGGAGGCTTGAGACCAAGCTCGGCCATCTCTGACCACTTCTTCTCACCTCTCTTTTCCCATCTTTCTCTTCTTTCCTCTGCCTCCTCCTCGGTCGGCTGCCATTTACTTTTCAAAATGCGTCGAATAGCCTCTGGCGTGACCTTGAAATGCTCGGCCAAGACAGCTGTGCTAAACACATCTGGTGACTTAGCGTGCAGAGCTCTGATACCAGCCAACGCATCCGGAGAGATCCGCTTCCTAGGGTTCCAACTCTGCTCTCCGAATTTCTCTTCCAGGGCTGCCTTTTGTACTTGCCAGCGCTCTGCGGTACGGTTACGCTCTTTTTGGGCTTGTTTAGCTGCTGCTTGTTCCTGGACAAGTTTCTCGACTGCAGCTTTCTTTGCGGCCTTTTCTTCCGCCTTTCTGGCTTTGATCGCTAGGGCTATCTTATCGGCTTTTGCTTGAGATATGGGTTTGGGTCCTGTAGCCGATGCGATCAAGGAGGCCACATCGGCGGCTTCTTGGTCTTGGACTGCTTGTTCCAGAATGACCGCTTGGACCTCTTGAACTCGAGCTGCTCTTTTTGCTTTCCTGTCTGCTTTTGCTTTCGCTTTTGCGGCAGCCTTGGGGGATTCTGTTGATAGAGATGTATATTCTAGGACTGCGGTCGTCTGTGTTGGGAGAATGGTTTGTGTCTCGCCAGCTTGCGCTGCTCTTCTTGCCTTCTTGCGTGCATTTTTGCCAGGATACTGCTGTTTCGGTGCCAAGGCAGAGAAAATATTGAGTCTCTGATCAACGGATCGTATATTGCCAGGCTTGGACTCCGGTTGTGCTAACAAGTCTGGGAAGAATATGGCATCAATCGCTTGGTCCCGGTCTCTTAGGTCCAATTGCTGTATGCGTGCATCTCTGACGATCGGATCGGCGGTGGTCTGCGCTTGCTCCTCATGTATGATGATTTCAGGTTCGAAGTCCTCCAAACTCCCAGGCTCTTGATCCGGGTCGAAAGGCTCGGGTGTTTCATGAAGATCGTTCGAGTGTGCCGCACTCGTAGAGTTCTTGTTGGTGGCGGACTCGAAGGGAACAAATGCATCATCGACGGAGCGAGCAAGAGTATGCGCTTGAGATGGCAGACATCGGGGCAATGAGTGTCGGATCTGCAAGGTTGATCGTGTGCTCAGGTTCCTGAAGCTGATATTGGTCCGTCTCTGGCGAATATCGAGGCCAGCGACATCTTTGACGAACGCTTCAAGAGCTCGCACGGAGCAGGGGCATCTGTATGATCGCTGCATATGGCGTGAGGAAAGTGTATGCGTTTCTACAAGATCAGAGGGTTGGAGGCTAAGATAATTCGCCTGTACTTGTCCTAGACCGCCTGGCAGATTTCAAGCCCGTTAAATCCGGCACAAAAAAACACCTCGATGGTCACAGCTTTGTTGTTGACGCCAAACATCCTTCTCTGCTGTATATACATCTGCTCGCTCTCGAGTCTATTGTCAAGGAGGAACCAAACAGACCGTCAAGTCTTTCAGTAGTTGCGTCAAAGCTGCGAACAATTTGTGGGAGTGATCTGAGTTATTTACAAGAGAAAGAAAGAACTGCATAGTCCATGGGGTGGTGATCTTGGAAACTATGGTCCACTTGACCTTCGCCAGGCTATGACGAGTCTACAAGAGGTTCCAGGCACTCCTGATACCCCAGCTTACCAGACGCGTTCCGAAGAAGCCAACTCCAGCTACCACAAATCCGATCACTGACACAACACCGACCCCCATGAGCAACCATTTCAGGCTGGCCATCTCAAGCTCGGACTTGGACAACTTGACTTCCTCGACACCACCCATCTCGGTCATGATACTGTACTCAGGCACATATTTGAAGTCGAAAGTCGTCTCTTTTCCTTTCAGTCCTCCTTTAACGATAATCTTCCAGAATATGTCTCGCAGCACTACCAATTTCTTCTGGTCTGTTGACTTGTTCATGCGGTTTGTGTAACACCAGAATCCGAAGAAGATACACTGGCCAGCCATCAGAAATGTGTAGTAGATGCTTGGCTTTGGAAGTGCCAAAGCATCACACAATTCGTTGCCGTTCAACCATCGAGCTCCTGCGAGCAGGAAGTTTGCTGATGCATAGCCTGGCGGTTTATCTTGCAGACTTCGGATTACGTTGTTTGCGAGAATTTGCGATGTGCGAGTCGGCGCAATCTCGTACATCATGATGCAATCGAGGATACGTTTGCTCTGTTCCTTTGTGTCCAGCAGGCCCTCGGTTGGACATCCTATCACATATGCTATGTACCGCCATAGCGCGATATAGTCCTCTATCTCTTGTGGGCGGAGATAGATGCCTTGTCGTGGTAACGAGATCCAGATGAGTGCACTTGAAAAGCTGACAATCGTGCCAACACAGTCCATGTCGTTGATTGGAACTCCCAGCTTTTCTGTATCGAAGTACTCCGGCCGCGTTTCTGCCAGTTTCATGATGCGATTTCGTACGGTTGCATGTAACAGTCGTACTCGTATCGTAGCTGCCCACCCCTCGCCACCAGGTTGTATATCTGCCAACGATCTTGTGCATTGAAGAAGGTATTGCGTGGTTTCGAATAGACGGTTCCTTGCCACGTCTACTGCGAATCCACCAGTCCTTGACAAGACTTCCGTCACTCGAGCTGCACCAAGTCCGCCGAGAAGGGATTGGTATGCCAGTCCAGTAAGAACAGGTCCACCATATCTGTAAAAGACATCCTGCCCACGAGAAATCTGATCCCAGTCCACCCAAGCTGGCACTGTGTTTACCTGTTGCCAAAGCTGTTGCAGCACTTCGTCTTCCCCGGCGTGGTCGCGAAGCAACGCATACAGATCTCTCTTGGGTTTGACGTCCGGTGCAGGTTGCTTCTCATCATCCGGGAATGGCTCCTTGCCTTCTGACTTTTTGGGCACGCTGCGTGGCGGTGGTGGTGGCGATATCTCGTTCAGTCGATTTAATGCCTTTTCTCCAAGATAGTCCCATGTTTGTTTTGGTGGATTCATTTGTTCCAGCGTTAGATGCTCGTCTGTGAGCACGAACTTGTGACCCCATGTTCTGTATCACGCATCAGAAACTTTGTAGTTGTGATTTGCTTCGCCTCTTCATACTACCTGACTGTATTGGGGGGGTCTCGTCTGAACCACGCCATCTTGTACTAGAATTAATGATAGAGACACAAACAGAGACTCCTCTAGAGACACAAATCAGAAAAATATCGGAGGATTTCTCAGGGATTAAGATAGTAATAGAAAGAAGCGAAGAAGATCTAATGCATACGATCATTGATGTTCCACAATTTTATGCCCTGAAGCCGGCAAAACGGTATAGTAGTGTCGTCATGAGGCATGGTTAACCTTCGGATGCTTAGGGTCGTCCAGATAAACCTGTACATAAGTCAGACTACCTTCAATATCGTTATAGCAAGTACTTACCAGACATTATTCTAGCATTTTGTCGCCACAAGTATGCAGATGTGTTGCTGGAGGAGAATTCGATCGCTCATGGGGTACGACGTCAGGACAAAAACTGGAGGAAGTCGCCACCTTGAACCGATCGCATCCAAATCGATAATTTGATGAAATATTATATAGGTTGCCGCAAGGCAGATGCAAAGTCTAGATAACAGATGTATATAAAGGTATTGAAGTATAGGTAAACTCCGAGGCTCTTGCCTGATGAGCATGCTGCCAAAACACGCCATAAAAACACCTTTTCGCCGAGAGATTGGTCGTTCGTTCCTGGGATCGCTTTTCTCTTTTCAACTGCTCGACATGAAAAGTCGAGACCAAATCATTATTTCATATCCATGCCAAATATGTTCAACGCTAAGGTAAGAAAAAAGCATCATGCTAGAGAAGTACCGGAGTGTGCAGAAGTCGACTATGCGCGTCTGAAAAGCTCTCGCAGACCTCTGCGGTCTCCGTTCTCGATGGAACAGCTGCGTTCGTAGAGGGCCTGGGGCGATGTCAGTCATCGGTTCCGCATTGTATCGAAAAGCGATTCACTTACCTCGTCATCTCTGATCATGTTGCTATTCAAGATCAAAGCCCTCAACTCATCATTCCTAGGGCCGAGCATCGAATTTCTGTATGGCAGCCCCTGGGCTCTCTGAATGCCAACAATCGTCTCTCCCATGACTTCGAACTTGCGCCAATTAATTCTTCCGTTGACCTCGTCGCCAACGTACGTCTTGTTGCCTTCAGCGGCAGCGACAAGATCTCTAATTGGGAGGGGTAGGAACGGAATTCTCTCTCCGCTCGAATTTTCCCAAGCCAACCGATACGCCGCGTACGATCGAGTAGGAGACATCAAGATCTCCAGCTTCATCCAGTCCTTGCCAGTCTCTGGCGACAGCAATTCTCGGGTGGCGGCAAGTCTGTGGACAGCAGCACTGCTGATGCCAGCAAGAAATGCACCCAAAGAATTGTAATTATTCATCTCTCGCAACTTGCGAGCGACATGCATGAGTTTCTCCAACATCAAAACTCGATGCTTGGCCTTTTCTCTGAGCAAGATCAGATTTGCCACCCAGTCTCGAACGTGGTTAAAATGATCGATCATGCGACTGACGTGCACCAATGACTTGCATTGTGCCTTTTGTGCCTGAGACAGCGAGACGTGCCGCACCAAATCACGTGGACGAACTGCACTGAACATGATCCAGTCTATCCGTGTCAGTTCGCACGCGATTGAGTCTGTCGGCGTCTCCATCAATATGTGCCAGTGATTTTTGTTAATTGGAGCTTTTGGTGTTGGGACCAGTGACGGACCCTGTCTCCTCGCTGCATCGACGGTTTGGAGCATACCGAAGTCAGTGTGTAGCGAATGTACTTGACTTCTGTTCTGACCGCCGTCAAGGGACAAACTTCCCAAATTGTCGCTAAAATCAAAGTCGGGGTCATCCAAGAGTGTGCTTACTCGAGCTGACCAGCTCAGATCAGGACTTAGAAGACCGCGTTTCTCACGGTCCAAGTCACAGCACGCCCAATTGGTATCGTCATCCTCTGTCACGACGTCCAGGTCGCAACTCATCTCCCGCGCTGCGGCGGAAAAGATACGAGTGTTTGATAGTTTGGCGACAAAAGTACGCATCCGACGCCGGGTCTTGATGTGTGCAAAGTCTCCAGGATATGCACCGATCCATTGCTCAATGACGGAGAGATAGCGCAACTGTGAGACTGTTTTTGTCATGAATGGACCATCCTCTTGATCTAGAGCTTCGAAGCGGTGAACTATTGCCTCTAGTAGCTGACCAGGAGCGGCGAACGTCCGATATAGAGCAAGGAAGACGGAACCGAATCTCGTATCGGCCTTTGACTTTGGTAGCCTTAGGAGACGGTCGACAAGATTATCAAAAGAGTAGCCACGTTCGTCTGAAGGGGCTTCCGATTGACTGTCGACGTCAAGACCACCGTCTTCGGATGAAGAGGCATGTTCCGAGCGGGAAGAGTCGGTCATGTCGTCGCGTGATTCGTCCAAAGCTGTGTTGCCGTCGACGGACAGATGGACGGCATTCGGGGGACCTGTAACGGTGGTTGTAGAGTCGTGTCGCGAGTCTTTGCGCATCGTATTGGACTGTACGGAGCTTGCTCTAGCGTGGCTCTGAGGTGGTTGCGATCGATTTGTTGAGCCAAAGGCTAGGGCGGATGATATGGTTCGACGGCGAGACAGAGCAGGATCTCTCTGGGCTAGTGATGGGTCAGCAGATGCAATCGTCATGTCAGAAGGGTCGAGCGCGGTAGTAGGGTAATCTTGACAAACAAGATTCGTTTGTGTGGACGGAGCAGAGCAACGGGAAGAGAGGAGCGGGAGCGACTTGCCAGAAACAGCTCGCAAAAGGCTGGCTATTCCTCTTGTGTGCGGGTCTACATGTGATATGGAGGACTGAAGAGTATGGAGCGAGCGGAGGATGGCTTTTGCTCGCTGTTCAATATTGTTTGGGTCGAGCTGGCGATCGTCGCGGTCGCATTTGTTGGAGACAAGGAGGGAAGGAATTGAGGCTTTCTCGAGGGCATCTCGACAGGGGTTAGTTTGGTCGTCATGGTGGTTGGCAATCAGCAGATTGGGACTCACTCAGCACGACTGGAACGTCCTCAAACGAGTCTTTGTTGGAAATGTCGTACAAAGTGCATGCAGCGTCGACTGTGGGCATGCGCGGGTCTGTGGGCCAGGTGATTTGGTTGTCCCTGTCGATGATCACGTCTTCGAGTTGGCACTCCAGCATGCGGACCTGGAAAGCGGCGTTGTCGAGGTGGATGCGGCAGGAACTGACGGCAGCCTTGGGTTGCGAGATGAGGCCCAGGCACTGCTGGATAAAGGACGACTTGCCCACAGCGACGGCGCCGACGACAGCAATGTTGACTTCGTGTTCAGCGTCGTTGTTGGTCTGCAGGAAGCCGTTGGAACGGGTTTCGGTATCAATGCCCAAGCCCTGCAACGAAGGCGTCTGAGGCGCTGCGCCCGTCAGCGAGCCCTGGCTGTCTGCATATTTGGCTGTCGTAGCGGGCGATGAGTGCGTTCGCTCCAGGATGCGTGGTCGCGTCGAGAGGGGCACCCTCAAGACTGGCTGCTGCGCGTGTTGGTCTTGTTCTGGGTACTGCTGTTCCGCCATTGTCTTGTTTGCAAGAGCAGCAGCTGCGGCATGGCCAGTTCGTTCGGTGTGCAAGTAGCTACTCTATAACAACATGTCTCGAGGAGTCAAAGAGATGCGCCGCGACTTGCAGCCTTCGCCATCCAGCCCAGTGCCAACTCTCACGCCGCGAGTCCGTGACGATCATCTCTCTCCTGCCAAGCTGACCCGACTGACTTCGTCTAATCGCTCCCATTTGTCCTGTCTGCTCCGCCCACCACCCTCACCCATCTTCTGCCTGCCCCCTACTGCTGATTCTATTTGCAGACCTTCACTGATCAGCGATCATGAGATGGTCTGCCTACATCAATGTTTCTCCTATCTCCAATCACTCTTCCAAACTCGCATCTGGCCTGACTCGAGATATGGGGTCTAGGTCTTTCGGCCAGCATCCGAGTAACGGCTCCACGTGCGACTTGGTCCACTAGAGCTCATTGCACTTTCTCTTCTTAGCATTCAATCATCTAAGCCTCGCACATACAAGGCCGCCAACGTAATTCGTCTTCACTCTGATCTACTCTTGCTTACTGCTATCTCAAGAAGCGGTGAAATATATGCCAAATCCTCTTGGTCGCAGCACTCGCCATGGCCCAAAGCGTCCACTGCCCTTGTCTCAGAAGAACCTGATGTTTGCTGAGACTGCCTTTCCGCGGACGAAGCATATGACCTCAGCATCGCTTTTGAGCCTAAACATCATGAGACTCACTAGAGTAGTACTTACTGTCCTCCATATCCTTTGATTGCCACAACGACAATGTTAGCTTCATGTCGCATGTCTATGAGACGGTCAAGGTCTCCGGGGTACACGACGACGAAGACACTACTATCTCGGTGTTGTTAG
This sequence comes from Aureobasidium sp. Y128-05A, assembly GCA_037042735.1. Lineage (NCBI taxonomy): Eukaryota > Fungi > Ascomycota > Dothideomycetes > Dothideales > Saccotheciaceae > Aureobasidium > Aureobasidium sp. Y128-05A. The sequence goes on from JAXQKC010000101.1 coordinate 425,806, forward strand.
TCGTGCTGTCTTGTTGAAGGCAGCACTCCGTACATTGCTTCGTGATGCACATACACGATGATCCTGCTTGCTGGTCTCGACCCTCGATCTCACATTTATTAGACTCTCCAAAAGGTACGATGACGTCAAATGTCGTTGATGAGCTCACGATCAAAAGACATACCACATCCTTTCTCTGATTCCACCAATACAGAACAATTCCAACACATACTAACATCATGGCTCCATCTGGTTTGGCAATTCTCTTAGGTGCCGGTCCTGCTACCGTGAGTGCATCTTCCAGCGTTGGGGTCAATTGTACTGAAATCGAGAAAGGGCGCTGGCATTGCACGTGTGCTGGCTGATCCAGCTCGTGGTAACATGGCAGTCGCGTTGCTTGCTCGACGAGCTGAGGTGCTCAACGATATTGTGACCGGATTGAGATCGTCGCTCGACAACCCGGTGGTCGAGGCTTTCCCTTCGGATACCTCGCCTGACTCTTTGAAGAAGGCTTTTTCGGACATCCATCAGCATCAGTCTTTCAATGGCCTGAAACTGCGTGTAGCCATCTATAACATCAAGCACTCTTCCAAAAAGCCTTTCCTAGATGAGACATATGATCAATTCACCGACTCCTTGGAGACTTATGTGGGAGGCGCCTTCACGTTCGCACAGGAATCTCTCAAGCGCTTTTTCGCGGACCATGGAGAATCAACCCTGGCAGAAGGCTCTTCCAAGAAAGGTACACTTATCTTCACTGGAACACTTGGTGCTCTGAGATGCAACGCCGAGTTTGCAGCATACGGAGCAGGTAGATCAAGTGTAAGACAACTTGCCCAGACCCTTGCTCGCGAGTTCAGTGCAAAAGGTGTCCATGTAGCACATTGCATTGGCAACGGGTCAATCGAAGACAAGAATGGCGAGGATCAGAAGAGTGGCAAGAAAATCTCGGCTGAAGCTGTTGGCAAGACTTATCTGTGGTTGTCGGAGCAAGAGCCATGCTTGTGGACTCATGAGCTTGACATGAGACCTGCACAGGAGAAGTTCTAGGTGAATCATATGCGTTACAAGACCGTCAACATCTACGATCTTGTTATCAACAGAACAGGCTCTAGATCTGCAATACAGTATTTTGCTGCCATCTAGTTATATCATAACAATTGTTAATAATGCCAAGGTACCTGGATGGTCTCCTACTCCCCTCTTATCGACGTCCGTCTCATTTTGATTGTCACGTCCGTCTCATTTTGATTGTCACCTAGAGTCTAGATTATAGGGAACGGTAGTGATGGAAGATCTGGACGCCGTCCAACGCAGGATATTTCTCCGTCACGCCACTCGGTTGCGGGGGATTGCGGATGAGCCTGATTACTAGTCGGTATGATATGACTGGTCTGCACCAGTCCTCCTGATACAACCAAAACGCCATTTTAATACACGCATTCTTGTTGTTTCTACAATGAACCATGTGCGATGTTGAAAGCTCTGGTTTGCGTCGTTGTCGATCGCAGACAGCATTCGAAAAGACACTAAACATGCTCTTGCTGAGATGAGGTTTACAGTCTTCACACGCCTACGATACACGAGAACCTGAGCAAGGCAAGTTCATGGTCTCGAACCGGAGGATTCTTCAACATGTTGAAAGGAGTGGGAACCGTTTTCAAAGACGATCCATCACGACATTCCTAACATCACAGGTTGATATTCATCCACAACTGATTAGTGAAGTCGCCATCGACTTTCGCTTCTCACCATTCATCCAGCTGGTTGAGTCATTGATCCATGCTTATTTTCATCTTTTTACCACATGCCCGTATCAATGAGCTCTAGTTCGACTTGAAACGATTTGCTCATTATCGAGTCTGATTAGAGCACTTCTATGGCTTGGGTTAATCCTATACTAGCAATCAGTGTGGCCTCATTACCGTTCCAGTGGTTGTTCGCACAGAAGGACCACCTGGTTCTCGCGGAAACTTCCTACCTTCGGACAGACAAGTGCCGCAAGCATCGTGTGCTTGTGTCGTCCAACGACCACATATAGGAAAGTATGCGCGTGTTTGAAGAATCCTCCTTGGCCAGCGCTCATGTCGATGCAGAATGTGTTCGATGATGCTCCACGATAAGGTAATGGGAGACCTTCAGAAATGAAAGCATCCGATTGCGGTGTTGAGTGACCCTTATAACATCCTGATTTGACCAGACACTCGCTGTATTGTCAGGAAAGCTGTGCCGTTCGAGTGCATGCTGTTGGTTCTTGTGCCATCATCAAGCCTCACCATACAACAAATGCAGAGGTGAGGATGCCACGTTGTTGTTGTTGCATTATGGCGATTTTTGCTGTCGAAAGAGATGCTGTTGGTAGCCAGACTATCGGTTATGCTTGCAGCTATTGCCCTTTCAAAGAGGGGTGCATATCATTGGCGATACGCGTCTCGACAAGACCCGACAGCATTGACGTATTCAAAACAGCTGAAGACAGGACACTGGAAGGCCCGTCTCCGGTCTTACCACTCCGTGATGGATTCTCTACGGGGTCATTGCTCCGCGAAGCACAGATGTCAGTCGAGCCGGGGCTAAGCGTGCGGGTCTTGTACAAGCTCGTCATGCTCGATCGCGAGCGAGAACAAGCTTTGCTGTGTTCACATGTGAGAGGGACTTGGACCCTGACCAAAGGGTGAAGCGAATGTTGCACTCGGCGAAATAAGCAGGGCACGGAATAATGTTCATAGAGACTTTGATCCAATCAAACTCTGTACCTCGAGGGCCAACCTTGGTCGCACGCGGTGGGTAAACTCAGCAACAAATTCAGGCACATGTCTGGATGGAGACAATTCAGGCGGATGTACCTGGCTAAGAACCAAGAGATAAAGGACATCCTTGCGCCTCGTTAAAAGAAAATGATGTGCTCATGCCGCCATGCCATGCGGAGAAAGACGAGGGCGCGTGCATTCGGCCGTTGACCCTGTCCTGCGGGGTTTGGAGAAATGTTGTCCGATAAATGACTAATGGAACCGAAATCGAAGAGAATGTATCTCGATGCTGAGGTAGATGTCGTTCTGGGGCATCAGTTTAGATGTGCTTTGCAACGAGACAGGGCTGGTATAGTACAGAGAAGTTACAAAGAATGATTAGTATCATGAACATGGCCTTACAAAGATACGAGCAGACTGGATCAAACACAACTTCGATTGGGTCAAGATAACATGTGCACCGTGCGCAACCGAGGCACCAGATAGACCCACGCCAAAGAGAGGGCGAGAAAGATGGAGGCGCTGTAACGATGTGATGGGCGGGCTTTTCCCTAGCTCGAGACGTCCAAAGTCAATAATATGTCCCTAGGATGTCGCCTGACATCAAAAGTGTCCGCATGTACCCTGAACCTCAAGAACTGTTCCTTCTTGTCCAAACATACTGTTCTGCCTGTTCTTCCGACATCTGTATTCGAACGGCAGTCCCCGCCTTTGACACCTCGTAATCGCCTACCACACTCGGCTCTGCGTGGCTGTGACTAGACACGACGTTCGATGAATACGAATTGAAGCTGCGACACTGCTCATCCCCGACTCTGTCGTCATGACTACGGCTTGCATCAAAGCAGAGACCGACTTGGGTCTTGAGACCAAACCGACCATCAGGAAACGCAGAAGGAGGACCACAACGACAGGGGCGGCCGACGACTGCTTTACATGTCGGAAACGGAACGCCCCGTGTGACCGCAGAAGGCCGTACTGCGGGCAGTGCCTCGAAATAGGAAAAGACTGCTCTGGTTACAAGACGACGCTGACATGGGGCGTGGGTATCGCTAGTCGAGGAAAGCTGCGAGGCTTGACATGTCCTGTGGCGGAGAAGACCGATGGCCCGGTCGGTGTCACCAAACGAAGTAGTGTATCGCAACCTCGAAGGAAGCCGTCCACCAGCGTACCTGCCTCGGAAAGCGCTATACCCCCACGTATAAATATTAGCACCAACGCTGTGTCACCTCCCTCTCAAGAGCCTCTGCACACCCCGTCTTATGGCTTGCTATCCCCGCTCGACCCTCAACAGCCCATCTTCTGGCAGCCTTTACAGCAATATGCAAATCCCGAACTTCCGTCACCAACCTCGCCTTATGACACTTCTCATCTGGTCCATCAGAGAAATCCTTCCGAGTATCCCTTGACCCCAGTCTCGTTGGCCTTCAATGATGGCTTGCATTCTTCTGCTAGTTACAGCCTAATGGATCCATCGCCTCGGTCTTGCTCTGAGACTTATCCACCACCAACCTTCTATCCCGATCCGCCTCTAGAGCCCTCTGGTGCCACCGAAGATATGACTTTCTCCCAACATCAAGACTCCTCGTTCTTCGAGCCCTCCTACAACTCGAACGGTGCAGGTTACGATCAGAATATACAGTCAGAAGCCTGCGATTACACCAACCTCGATCTGACCTTGACCAATTCTGAGCAATCTCTGAATGCTATACCAGAGCTGGCCATGTCTATCCCGAGGGCCATGGCCACTTCACTATTCTATCATCTGTCGCCAAGGATGCAATATCTGCTGGACTACTATGATAAACATATCTGTTCCGTTCTCGTTGCCTTTGACGATACCATCAATCCATATAGAATGCACATCCTTCAGCTCGCCACACATAACGAAGGGCTTCAGAACGCTCTTGCGGCTCTTTCATTGAATAATATGCGCATGCGATTACACAAAAGAACCCCCCTCAAAGGCTTCATTGAGGATCTGGACAGTAAGCAACAGGATAACAACAACAGCATTCTAGCTCGCCCGTCACCTGAAGAGAGCTACTACAAGAGTGTGTCAATTCGCCAGTTACAGTCTCAATTGGCCGACGCAGTCAAAGCTCAAGACGATTCCGTCCTCGCTATATTGCTCATTCTGTGCTTGTTCCACGTCTGTGACAGTGGATTTTCCAAGTTCAAAACACAACTTGAGGGCGTGCAAAGATTGCTGTCAATGCGCGATCCCGGCGTTAGAACCGGCTTCATCGGTTGGGTCGAGATGTTCTTTGCCTGGTTCGATGTCATGACATCGACTGTGAATGACAGAGAGACCGAAATACAAGGCGACCGTCTAGACATGCTTCACTATTCATCTAATCTGGGTGCTCTAGAGCAGTTCTCGGGTTGTGATGGTCGCCTGTTCAAGTTGATTGCTCGTCTCGGCCGCTTGAATCTCCTGTCGCAAGATCGTCCTGTACGCCCCGATCCTCGAAATTCAAAAGCATCTTACGGTGCCACAGCGACTCCTAAACCCAAGGATCAGAACACTTTCGCCGTTCCGAGAGCTCGCCGTCCACGTTCGCAGGTCGAACCCATGGACTTTAGTCGCTTGGATGGCAATGGCTGGGGCGCCTTGCTAGCTGATCCCTCAGAAGATCTCGATACAATCTACAGGGAAGCTTCGGACACAAGGCAAGAGTTCTGGAAGGAGTGGCATGATATCCGATCTCGACTAGAAACATGGTCCATGGATAGTCCTTGTCTGTCGCCTACATCTCTCGAGTCTTCAACAGCATCGCTCGAGCCAGGACAAAGAGATCTCATACATATCAACGAGTCCTTCCGTTCATCAGCCTTGCTCTATACCGAGCGTCTTGCCCACCCGTTCCTGCCATCATCGTCACCAAAATTCCAGGCACATGTCCGCAATGCTCTTTCACACATAGCTGCCTTGGAGATCACTTCTTGCGTCAACAAGTTTTTGCTTTGGCCACTGTTCATCTCAGGGACCGAGTGTGTCGATGCAGCAGATCAGGCACTTGTACGCGACAGATGCATTGAAGTACAGATCGAGAGCGGCTTTTTCAACAACATCTCCGTTCTGGATGTCCTCGAGAAGGTGTGGGCCGAGAATGGTACTCAAGATACGCATGACGCAGATTCTGACGAAGTGCAACGCCGACGGGACAGCGCTAAAGAGAACGGAGACCGTATACAAGCTTTTAGGTGGAGAAAAGCTATGGATAGGGTCGATGGCGAGTATCTTGTCATTTAAGCCTTGTATATGACCAAAAAGTCCGATGTACATAAATACACGCGTTAGTACGAGAAATGAAACGATCTTCTTGGAATGTGCCTATTGTCCGCTGGATCTTCAAATTCGAAAGACGATTGAGTAGTTGCTCCCTCCAGCGAATAATTTTTGGCACTTGTTCGCGTCGATCGCAGCTTCTCAAATCCATTCCTTGATGCCTTCTGTTTCGCTGTACGTATGGCCAAATGCGCCTTCTCCTTTCAGGCACAATATCCGACGTGCTTTACTCGACCCTGTACAGCCTTCCAGTCTGCAAGTGGTAGTCCCACCACTCAGCCCCAGCTCTCAACACAGCATACAGAGACCCCATCGGATCGTACTTCTTCTTGATAGCAGCGAGTCTATCGTAGTTGACACCGAAGAAGTCGTGCTTCCAATTTGAGCTATAGGAGGGGTTCGCTTCGTTCATGTAAGCTCCCACGTTTGGTGCCCACTCGCGCCACACGGCTTCTCTATGGATCTCGTACCAATCAGCACCTTGTTTGATGGCTGGGCCAGGTGGCTCTGTTGGTAATGTATCGCCTCTGGGCGAGACTGCCCAATTCCGCGTTAGTATTGTGCATTCTTCTAGCTAAAAGCATTACATACTTCTGTCACAAAGGCAACAAAGAGCTCGGTCCATTACTATGTACATCCAGCTTCATTCGGATACAGTGGCTGGTGATCACAAAACACAGATTGCACTTCGTTCATGGCGTCGTTCACACATAGCAGAGCTCCTTTCTCTGCGCCCTGCTTGGTTCTCAAGTTCTTACCACTTTCCATCAGACTCCCTTCCGTGCGGAGAAAGCTCGTGCATTTTTCAAGCTTACTCAAAAATCATAATGCGGCATGTCCTCGTTGGTGACGCGGACACACTTACTGAAAGCTTTGAGCAAGGATCTGAGGCTTGCGATCGTACAGATCCAGGATCATTTGACCGAAGAGTCCATTCGCCCAAGAGAACCATGGCCGAGTGTAGTCAGTCTGATTGAAAGTGTTGATGCTCTCATGGATAAGACCAAGACCATCGGTGCTATTAAGGATCATGGCCAATTGTTCGGTGATCTCAGTGTCGTTGTCACTGGTCAGTATACGCACGATAGAAGCCATAGGCCAGGCATATCCGGGACCTTGATGAGGACCTCCGATTGCACTGATCACAGGCCCGCGCATAAAGTAAGGGTTGCGATCGCTCAGCAACAATGAACGTGTGTTCTGGTACACTTCGTCATTGGCGTCAAGGTAGCCCAGGAATGGTGCAGACAAGAGCGATGGGATGTTGGCATCATCCATGATATTCGCAGAGCCATAGCCATCAACTTCATAAGCATATACACGCTTGCCGTTGACAGTGACGATGCCGTAATCTTCAATGCCTTGTCTAATACTAGAGGCAAGCTGTGTCATCTGAACGGAAGTGACAACACTTGCTGAACTGTTGAGCGCGAGCATGATGGGAGCAGTAGCTTCGAGGTAGTGAGCTAGCATCATGTTGGCAGGGATGAGGTATTGGTAGATAGTCGCGTCATCTGAAGGTCTGAAAGCCGAGCGTAATAAGCCGGTTCCACCACTATACGGATTGCCCAGCCCATCGTTTGCCAGAGTCTCAGTTGCGCGGTCACTCACTCTAGTAAAGGTGTAGTTTGATCTCTGGACGTGACCGTCAGCCTCGTAAGTCGAAGCAGACTGCAGGCTTTCAAAGATCTGGTAAACGTGGTTGACAGCTTCAACCCAATGGTGCTTGCCGAAGAAAGCAACATCGCCTGTGGCGTTATAATAGTCCGAGCTAATTTGTAGGAAAGCGGCTAGAGAGTCCAACTCGTACTTGCACTCGAAGACTGAGGCGTTGTCGTAGGTTGGAAAAACAACATCTTGGCTGGCTGAAGGGTTCTCTGCAGGAGCGATACCACTCTCGACCGGTGGTTGAAAGGCATTACAGTAGGGCGAGGTGAGCAGGTAACGGGCCTGAAGGTTGATGACTCCACGGAACAGGGAGGCAAGCGAGTCAACAGAGGAGTTTGCGGTCAGAAGAGGAAGGTAGGACTGCATCTGGTTGCTGCTGTCTCTCAGCCACATGGCATCAATATCTCCAGTAACGACAAAGGTAAGCTCCTCGTCAGGAGTGTCGGCAGCGAAGCCCTTCCAACGGATGGCCGTATCGAGGGTGTTTGGGTAGGCTGTGGTGAGTAAGCACCAAGATTCAGCAACGACAAGTGGTACTCACCATTGAGAAACAAACGAAACAGATCTAGGTCAGGAGTGGCATGCATGACGTCGAGAATAACCTGGTCTTCAAGAATGGAAAGGTTGAAGGTTCGGCAAGCAGGGTCGGGACGCTGGTATGATATGTTGCGGATACCTCCAGAGAAAGGATAGTGCTTGACCATAGAATAGTCAAGATAATCAGGGCATTGGGCGATGACCGCGCCGAAGAGCAGAGTTGTGATCGACAGTAGATTGACAAGCATGTTGGATGACTGTCTCTGAAGAAAAGTCGAGAAGGAAGATGGGAAGAACAGAAACTAGGACAATTTTCTGGGAGAGATGAAAAGAGGGCAGGTGATGGGTATGAGCACGAGATGGTATGGGCAAGAGGAGAAGTGGAGGGGCAGCAAGGAAGCACCTGCCTCTGTTGACTGTACTAAGTAGGTTCACGCATCGATCGACACAGCGGCATCACATGGGCAACACATAGTAAAATCTTGTCGTTTGTATACGAAGATGCGGGACATCAAACAGCGTACTCTGACAAACAGCACCAGCACGAATGAGACACCATGTCGGGACTGCGGGGCAGGGATTTACAGTTGCATTCTGAGGTTGCGTCACGTTGTGGGTAAATAGAGCGAGCAGCGAGCTTGGCGGTCGGGAATGGAGGCTCAAGAGAGTCGAAGCCGTAAGCATCTCGAGTAGTCCGTATGGTTGTTTTGAGGGATGTAAGGCAGGAGTGAAACTGAAGAAGTGAAGGAAGGCATGAATGACGGTGGGGTGCGTTGGAGATTGACGTCGTTGCACCTCTACTCGTACTTTCTCGAGTCGAATATTCACATCGCATCCACACCGACAAAACACAGATACAACACAACATAAAGATCATAACAATCTTATCCGTTCGATTTGGGCGCACAATCCATACAAGTCTGAGCGCCATGGCCTCTCAGGCAGCCACTCTTCGAGGCGACGAGTACTCGTCCCGCCTGCCCACTCCACCGCGTATCGTCGTACCGCCGCCCACAGCAAACATCAATCTGGCTCCTGAGTTCAATCTGCATCCCATCGCTCAGTCGGGTCCACTTTCGGCCGTCAACTACGACAAGATGGTGACAGGCAGCCTTCTGGACTGGAGCTACGAGCGTCGCCGTCAAGCACAACAGATCCTCCCATTTCTCTACCTGGGCCCCATGAGTGCCGTCAAAGATCGCGATTTCCTGCGGACCGAGGGTATCAATCTACTCATGGCTGTCCGCCAACGCCACTCGTTCGAAAGCAAGATCATGCAGGCCGCCCTCAACGTTGCCGACGAGCTCAACATTCAGAAAAAGGCTCTCGACATGTCAAGTTCTTACGAACTCGTCTCGTCCTTCACTCGCGCTGCTATTGTCATCAACGACCACATGAATTCTACCCCCAATGCCAAGGTTCTTGTCTTCTGTGAAAGTGGAAACGAACGCTCTGCTGCTGTCGTTGCTGCGTACCTCATGGAGATCCTGGCCGACGTCGATCACATCAAGGCCATGCAGATCGTCCAGGCACAGCGTTTTTGCGTCAACTTCGATGATAACGTCAAGCGATTGCTACAAGGCTACTGGGACATCTTACAAGCCAGACGTACTACGGCCAGCATCAATACCAGCGGAAGGCCCAAGCGAGTCCTCGAAAGGGACATGGATAATGATGGTATGGACATTGACGAGTCTGGTGACGATGGTGAGAGATTTGAAAGCAGAACTTTCGCTCCCTTTGTGGACACTGCTTGATGAAGCCGCTCCGCCATCCTTGTGTTTATGCATAGCGTTTTGCTTTTACATCGAGATACCCCCTGGTTTTTGTTTGCTCGGCGTCATCGGAGGCTCACTCATGGTCATGATTGGGAGCACCAAAGTCATTGTTCCGCTCCTATAGGCTGCATATTGACGGCGTTCCATATGCTACTTTCCGTTTTCCAATTTCAGAACTTGGTTCCACAATCAAGACGTTCCTGCCATTACACATTGACTGATACAAGGCAAAGCAGCATGGCTGCCATCACATGGGTATATACAATCATCTCGCTGCCTTTTCATCATCAATCTGCTTTCTCAAATCACTGAGCACTTCCTCTCTCTTCCGTAAATGTGCTTCCAGACCATCGACTTGCTCCTTGACCATTGAGATCTCGTCGCTAAGACCTTTCAAGCCTTGGCCGACCTTTGCTCTTCCCTCGCCTGTTTCGAGATCGCGCAGCTCACGGCGCTTCCAGTCAAGCAACTGCTCGAGCTCGCGCTTCACCAAGGCAGGCTTGCTCTCGTCCCGCCTGCCGCCACGTTCCCGCCGCCTCTTTGCTTGCTCTTCGACCTTCTCCATCTTTTCCTCAAGCTCTTTGAGTTGCTTCTTCAGGCGGACCTCCTCCCACTCAGCATCGGTACGGGTAGCCGTGAAATCGGTGCCTTTGGGTCTGTAGGCACCACGATCACCCACTCCCAGACGGCTAAGATATGCGTCGCCAAACTTCTGCTTCTTGCCGCTCATGGTGTTGTCATCGCGCTTGGTGCCCCAGCGATCGGCGGCGGTTTGTACCTTGTCGACTTGATACTCGATACGGCCTTGTTCGAAAGTGGCGCGGAGACTCGGAGGGACTGAACGGGGAAGACGATAGCCTTCATGGCGATTGGCAAGCATGTGAAGGAAGACAAGGCATTGATCTTTACCAATAGCAGGATCGCTACGTGGGTTGACGAGATTCCAAGCACTGCGCATGTCTGTGTCGGGCACATCTAGTGATTCGTAGAGAGGGTTGAGAGAGTCAAAGGTAATGCTTCCATCGCGTGGATCGCGGTTTGCGCTGTAAATTTCCTCGTATTTTGTGCGGTCAGACGGGGGCATGTACCAATCGAAGCCATCCTTGAGGCCCGGCGTGTCGTCTTCTAGATCGTCGACTTGCTCAAATTGGGGTTGGCGGCCCGAAATGGCGTGCGAGGCTTGAATTAAATGTGCTTTGCTTTCGGGAACAAGCCAGTCTGGCAATGAGGCCGGGACATCCATGTATTCCTGGACAAGCAATCAGTCAGAGTGCAGAAAGGAACGATGCATATCGGCATATGCTTACACCATTGACCAGATCGAAGATCAAGCGCATGGCTACGCAGAACTCCTCGAAGTCGAGGCTGCCATCACCGTCAACATCTGCCAGGTCCCACACTCGTTCCAGCTGGTCGTCTCGCAGTTGACTGTTCTTTAGAACCGAGGCTGCCTGGGCACCATTGAGGTGCGTACCGCCATTCGAGAGCGAGGCAAAAATCTCCCAGTAGCGTTCAACCTCCCACTGCTCGATGCGCTTGGCCGCCATAGTGTGTATCGCTGCGAGGCTAGGGGATAAGGCTGTAGGATGCGGCTTGATCGACTTGTCGGGTTCAGGTGGCTTGGATAACGACCGCTCTCAGCACCTGTATCTGCTCCTTGGTGTGCTGTGTCACTATGTATTGAATATAGGTAGTTATGGAGCACTGCCGAGCATCCGCAAGGTATCTGGTCGCGTTCCTGGACCTGAGCATCCGTCGGCATGTGACGTCTTGGCTCCGACCGCCCATGCACCCGTTCCTACTCCACCTCCACCTTTCTTCGACAGTTTCCAACCGCACCGTGTCATTGTGTACAACCAACAGATGCTTACCGGATGACACGGCTGTCAAACTCCACTCTACCACATCTGTATACGTATCAAAAAATTATTTATCGATTCTCGGACTTCGAAATGGTTCCCGCAGAGCCTTGCGCGTCCTGCTATCGCTGACTTGCCATCTTGTTTGATATGGTCGAATTTGGCACAACTCAGCTAAGTCAATTGATCCTTTGGATGAGCTTCCGTCCGAAAGTATCATAGAAGTATTCACTCAACGTTGTTGCGTTTCCAACCAGTCACATCCACGAAGGCTCTCTTCATGAGGGCCAGTACAATACAGACTCAGCCAGGGCATGTAAAGCTTACATGAACATCTCGCCAACAACGACCCTGATCTTCTGAGTCCTCTTGTCCCTGTGGGCTTAATATGACAGGGAGCCATCTCGATACCACCATTGTACCGATATGGCTATGGAGTGAACCTTCTCACCTTATTCCCGCATACGCTGCTTGTAGTCATCCTTCCGGATAAAACATGCCTTTTGAGCTTCTCATTTTACCACACGTATGTCTGTGTACTCAGCTCGTCACAAGAGAACCCATGTCTGCCTACTAGCACGGTTCTCAGTTCACTATCGGCACTTCGCTTGCCAACTCGGCTCTGCCGTCCCCTACCTTTATCCCTGTCCCCTACCCTCCTCCAAGCTCCACCTTCAACTTGCTCTACAATCGAATCAGCCACCTGCTTAACCTATACTTTATACATACCGAGAAGCGACGGCAAGCCGTCGAGACAAGCATTTTGTCGACGCTGTGGCTTTCTTGGCCTTGTGCGCAGGGCTGATACTGCATACTATTCTTGTCAAGGTCCAAGGGAAGGCATTTCTTACCACAACTCTCCGATCCTTCTTCAGCTCTGCATTTACGGTAATCCTTAGCCTTGACTCGGAACATCTCGAAAACTCCGTAGCACTGGCAAACTCAATTCTTTTTTGGGAAAATATCCATGTCGATCGGCCCGAGATCTACGACTAAGTCGGTACGTCACTGCTATTACTCCGACAGACTTCGCTGATCAACTTCTAGAGATGTAACATGCATGAATCTCCGGATGCGAGATCTCGTCTGTATGGCGGCCCACATGTCACGGTCCACATAGCATCACAAATCTGATTGCTTGGATGTATGCCGCTTTAACCCTCATGATCTCAAGATCCAACTGTAAGAATTTGCATTTCGATGGGGCTTTACACGGGAGCTTGTTTGCAATGGCTCTTGCTCAGTCCTGCATCCTCTGTTCACGGCAGCTGGGCCTGATATTTGCCTGACAGTGTGGGTCTGTATATACGCGATCCACATTACTCTGGAGCCGCTCTTCCGTTCGTCGAAATCCAAACATTATGGTCCAACGTATATAAGGTCGAGTCAGACGTGCGTATCTTCTTGTTCACCTCTTTCATCACTGCTGGCAGCCTTTGCCTCTTACATATCTGGGAGTCTTTTTCTCCTCGGCCATTCTGAATCTAGCCAGTTCTCTATATCTGTTCTTCAAACTATCAGGAGATCACGATGCATTTTGCGAGCTTTACCGCCAGCTGCCTTCTGGCATTGGCGTCTGTAACTTCCGCTTCCACTCCAGCAAGAAAGTACTTGTGGGGCAGAGATCAGATGGGCAAAATGGTCCGTCGCCAGGCTTCTTCGACCTCTTCAGCTGCCGGCGGAGCCTCAACTTTGGTCGCAGATAGCGCTTGCTCCAATGGCCCATACACCCGCTCTTGCTGGAAGGATGGCTATTCCATTGCCACTGAGTATGTGTTCCTTGATGATTTCACCGCCGATCTTTTGCTGACAATTTCTGAAGTTTCGATCAGAAATTCCCTTCTACCGGAAAAACTGTCAGCTACAACCTTGAAATTACCAACACGACATGCAACCCCGACGGAGGCCATGAGCAACAGTGCCTTCTGTTCAATGGACAATTACCTGGGCCTGTCATCCGAGCAAGTTGGGGTGATACTCTATCGATCACCGTCACCAACTCCATGCAGAACAATGGCACTAGTATCCATTGGCACGGGATTAGGCAGTACAACTCGCCCGGAATGGATGGAGTGAACGGTATCTCTGAGTGTGCACTTGCACCAGGTGAAACCAAGACTTACGTCTTCCATTGCACGCAATATGGTTCTTCGTGGTATCACAGCCACTACTCCAGCCAATATGGCATGGGCGTGGTGGGAACTATCTTGATTGATGGACCCGCTACGGACAACTACGACATCGACCTTGGTACCTTCCCGATGATGGACTGGTACTACGAGAACGCCGACGTGGTCAATGCTTTGGCCCTTATCAATGCTCAGTCTGGAGGAGGTGCGCCGCCTTCAAACACTCTCTTGCTCAACGGCACAAACAACAATGGCCCTGGCGGTAAATATCAATCGGTCGCGCTGACCAAGGGTAAGAAGCACCGTCTGCGACTCATCAACACTTCGGTCGATAGCCACATGATGGTCAAGCTTGATGGTCACCCATTCACAATTATTGCTGCCGACTTCATTCCCGTAGAGCCAGAGGCTGCTCCCGAGTGGCTGTTGGTCGCCATTGGTCAGAGGTATGATGTGATCATTGAAGCCAATCAGACATCAGGCAACTATTGGTTCCGATCAGAAGTCGCCACTGAATGTGGTAGCGTGAGTGACGGCAATGGTCGTGCCATTTTCAGATACGACGCATCTGACACTTCCACGCCTGAGGACTCGAACGAGACCGCTCCCGAATCTGAGTGCATCGATGTGCCCACGGTTCCTTACTGGAAGCAATCTGTCGACCAAGATACTTTTGCTGCACAGGCTAAGACTCTGAGTACCGGTTTTGGCGACGGCGTCACGGTCAACGGCGAGAACCTGCTCTTGTGGCATTTGAACACTACCGGTAAGCATCCTGATGACGGTACATCACGTGCCTATGCTAATGATAATCAGCCATGTCTATCCACTGGGATAAGCCAACTCTTGGTTATGTATTCAATAACAGCGAAGCTTGGCCTCAAGAGTACGATATCATCGAGATCCCCAACGAGGGTGTTTGGACCTACTGGGTCATTCAGCAAGTATCTGGATCGCCGCCAATCACTCGTACGTTATACCTTGACCAGCCAATAATGATGATATACTAAAAGAACAAGATCCTATACACCTTCATGGCCACGACTTCTTCGTGCTTGGACACCAAGCATCATCGAACTTTGACGCATCGACCATGATGAGCCAGCTCAATTTCCAGAATCCCCCTCGTAGGGACACAGCTACACTGCCTGCTTCTGGCTGGCTTGTTCTGGCCTTCCAGGCCAACAACCCTGGTGCTTGGTTAGTAACAACTACATCATATTTTGAGCAGAAATGATACTGACTTCATCCTTTTTAGGCTTATGCATTGTCACATTGCCTGGCATATCTCTGAGGGCCTGGGAGTCCAGTTCCTCGAGGCAAAGAATCAGATTGTACTGCCTGACCAGACACAGTTCACGCAACAGTGTTCGAACTGGAAGCAGTACTCTGCTCACATGGCCTGGCCTCAAATTGACAGTGGTCTCTAATTGTGTCTGTCAACGGTGTTTGGATCGCCTGAATGGGGTTTCTGTAACAGATAATGTTAATGATCAAAAATGATATTTTGCAATTGTTCATCAGAGTTCGGACTCGTTCAGGCAAAGTGACCTGTAATTCACCAAGCAATCTGCCCTTTGATATTTACAAACGTGCCGGTCTCGCCATCTTCATCCAAAGTTGCTAGCTTGACCGCAATCAATGCTGCTCCATCTGCAGAATCAGCTTGCTCGTCGTAGTTGCTGAAGTTCGTCTTCTGTTGCGAGCAGCAGTCAGCAGCACGTTCCTAGGTATACGGTTGGCAACTTACTGTAAAGCCAGGACAACAAGCGTTGATCTTCCATCCCTTGTTTCCATACTGTACATTATACTGCAGCATCAACATGTTTAATGCAGCTTTACTGCATGCATATGCTGGAGTAAAGAATTTGGACGTGATTTGTGAGGGCGTGAAGTTAGCGAAGCGATGCAGACTCGCGTAACCGCTTGAGACAAAGACCATTCGTGGCAGCCGGCTGCGTTTGAGGAGAGGGATGACTTCCTCGACCAGGTCTGCTGCTCCGGAAGTGTTGGTAGCAAAAGTGTCTTGCATTACTTGACCCAAAGAATATTCGGGGCTGACTTTAGGGTCAAGGAGGATAGCTGCGTTCTGACAGAATGAATGTTAATATGCTTTCGTGATGCCTGGAAGTTGTGTCGGTCATACACTAACGAGGACATCAAGCCGTCCGAATTTGGTCTCGATATGCCTTCGTGCGGCTGACAATGATTTACGATCAGTGACATCGAGCTGAATTGCTTCGATGCTTCCTCCAGCTTCCTGAATTCGAGAAGCAGCTGATTTGCCCTTTTCCATGTCCCTTGATCCGAGGAAGACATGATAATCTTGCATCTGGCCCACTTGTTTCGCGATCTCATAGCCAATTCCCTGGTTGGCTCCACTGACAAGAACTATGTTAGACATATTGGTGAGTCGAGATATGATCGAAGACACTGTCGGCTTAACAAGTATACCACAGATAGAGATCATGATTCCGGTGTCTGGACGATGTATTTATAACCTTTCTATCCATCCGTGATAGTAGGTAAAGATGATGGAGATAGTAGCCAGGGTTGCCCCTACGACTGGTTTAAAGCCGGTAGTTTAGAGGAGATAACGGGGTTTGTGGACTTAGGATGAGCAGTAGAATAGTAAATACATTAAGTGCTCGAGTATCAGATTGGCGGCTTCAGCTTGTGGTCACTTGACTGTCATGACGACAAGTCATTGTCTGAGAGGATCATTGACCGGCAAGAGTTGTATGGAATGTCAGACGATTCATCCTGCCAATGGATGGCTCAAGCGACTTGACAACACAGGACGCAAAAGTTGCCATGGGTCAAAACGATCTTGCAAGACTTCAGCAATACGCACAATCTATTTGATATGGAGCCTGGAGACGACAGAGAGGACACGAAGAAATGGAGGTAGATGATGATTGCGTTCTATTGGCCGATCTGAGATCTGTGATCGGCAATTTACATCGTGACACCAGATCGCGACGCGCACTAACGCGTGGACGTCACCGGGAACACGTTCCATCCAGATTCGAATATTCGACGACATAGGGAAACTGCAACAGCCATTTCTTACATCCCATCATCAATTCCTTTTGGCTTGCATTGGATTGGATAGTCCTTGATTCATCAGATATTTTGAGCACAACATTGAACAATCATGGCACGTCGTTCACAAGGAGCTGCCAAAGCTGAAGATGCAGCAAAGCCGACCATCCCTTCGTTGAAAACGGAGAAGAGTGAAATTTCTTCCAACATGGAAGCAGAAGAGGCAAAAATGGCAGAGGCTCGAAGAGTCAAAGAAGAGAAACGAGATCAGGAGCTTGAAGCCGAGAGACAGAAGGACTTGCAGGGTGGCAAGAAGGTTGTCGATACCAAGTTCAAAGCCCTGGAATACTTATTGAACCAGAGTAAGCTGTACTCGACCATCATGCTCGCTCAGATGCAAAGGCAGGAAGAAGAAGCACAAGCTACCGACGAGAAGGGAAAGAAACGAGCTTTGAAACGGGAGGAGACAGCAGAGAAAGCAGCTGAGGTCAGCCAAAAACGAGCAACCCGATCAGCAAACGCAGTTCAGGAGACAGCAGCACAAGCAACCGAAGAACAAGCCACTGGAGGCAGAAGAAAATCAGCCAGAGGAGCAGCAAGAACAACAACAGCAAAACCCAAGTCTGGCAACGGCAAGATTTCCGACTATCTGAACAAAGACGACTTGAAAGCTAAAGCTGGCGATAAATCAGTAAATGAAGCTCTTGCCGAAGAGGCCGACTCTGGTGTCAAAGCTGGTGACATTGGTGTACAAAACTTGCGATCTGCCAAGCAGCCGGCTCTTGTAACTGGTGGTCTGATGCGTTCGTATCAGCTCGAAGGTCTTGAATGGCTCACATCACTTTATGAGAACGGACTGAATGGTATCTTGGCCGATGAGATGGGTCTGGGAAAGACTATCCAGACGATTTCGTTCCTTGCCTTCTTGCGTGAGAAGGGTACGTATGGGCCGTTCTTGATTGCATCACCTCTGAGCACAACGAGCAATTGGGTCAATGAGTTTCACAAGTGGACTCCCGACATTCCAGTTGTGCTCTATCATGGTTCCAAGCAAGAAAGAGAGGAGATCCGCCGGAAAAGGTTCAAAAATCCTGGCAGCAAAGACTTTCCAGTCATCTGTACCTCTTACGAGATCTGTATGAATGACCGCAAGTTCCTTGCCAACTATGGCTGGAAGTTCATCATCATTGATGAAGGTCACCGCATCAAGAACCTGAACTGCCGCTTGATCAGGGAATTGCAATCCTATCAATCAGCCAACCGACTGCTGATAACTGGCACACCGTTACAGAACAATTTGACCGAGTTGTGGTCTTTGCTACACTTCCTCATGCCCACGATTTTTGACAAGCTCGAGTCTTTCGAGTCGTGGTTCGATTTCTCTGCTTTGAATCAACGCAACGGCTACGAGGACATCTTGTCTGAGGAGCGCAAGACCAACCTTGTGACGTCGCTCCACGCCATTCTGAAGCCTTTCCTGTTGCGCCGAGTCAAGACAGATGTCGAGACCTCTCTCCCCAAGAAGCGCGAGTATGTGCTATATGCACCGCTCACCGCCACCCAACGAGAGCTATACCAGGAGATTTTGGAAGGCAATAGTCGTGCCTACCTCGAGAACAAAGCTGTCGAAAGTTTGAGCGGGACCAACACACCCCGTAGCACTCGCGGTTCCAGCCTCAAACGTAGCAGACCTGAGGAAGGAAGCGCTACGCCCATTAAAAGCGTCAAGTCTAGTCGGGCATCAACTCCAGCAACAACAGCCAGTGCACGTGGTAGCAGACGAGCCAAGAAAGCTCAAAATTATGAAGAACTGTCTGACAGTGCCTATTTCAAGCAAGTGCAAGACGAACAGTCAGAGGAAGAAGAACAGCCGCTCAACTCGAGCGAGGAGGAAGCTCAAGAACAAGCACAAACACTGGCCCTGGCAAAGAAGTTGATCGGAGCCAAGAAGTTGCAGAACCCCGTGTTGCAGTTGCGTCTTTGCTGCAATTCACCTCACAACTTTTTCTATCCTTTTATGGAGGAAGACAACAGCGACGTGGACGAGACACTGGTCACTGAGAGCGGTAAAATGCTCTTGCTGGACTCTCTGATGCCCACCTTGCTAAAACGGGGTCACAAGGTGTTGATATTCAGTCAGTTCAAGACCCAGCTCGACCTGATCGAGACATACTGCGAAGTCCTGCGCGGCTGGAAATGCAGCCGCATCGATGGCGCTGTTTCGCAGCCAGACCGACAGGAGCAAATCGCCCAATTCAATTCTCCTGAATCCGAGACCAACATTTTCCTATTGAGCACTCGTGCAGGTGGCCAGGGAATCAACCTCACAGCTGCAGATACAGTGCTTCTGTTTGACAGCGATTGGAATCCACAACAGGATCTGCAGGCACAGGACCGTGCTCATCGTATCGGTCAGACAAGACCGGTCATCGTGTATAGATTTGCAACCAAAGGCACGGTCGAAACACTGCTACTGGAAAAGGCAGAGTCAAAGCGAAGACTGGAAAAGCTAGTCATTCAAAAAGGCAAATTCAGATCGATGCGTGCAGGTGAAGTGTCAGGTGCCGAGTTCGCAGAACTGCAACAGCTACTGGCACAGCAAGATGGCGAAAGAGTGGAGCTCGAAGAGGGCACCAAGGGTTTGTTGTCGGAAGAGGAATTGAATACTCTGACGGACAGAAGCGAGGCAGCGTATGAGCGGGCAGAGAAGGGACTGGACGGTGGTGACAAGTTCAAGGCTGTTGAGACAAAATCAGGTGGTGAGGGATTCTTGGAGGCCATGAGCAAATGAGGCACTGGACGTAGATAGAAACATTTTCTATATCATGCGATTGACAACTTGAGAATCGACTATGCAGTCAGGGGCTAGTTTCTCTAGCTAGAACCTCGGCGCCTTCTGTGAGCGAGCTACCAAGTATATGAATGTGTAAGGCGAAGCCACCACGGAATCTCTATGAGAAACGGTTTAGAAATGTGTTTTGGTTAACTAACCAAAGCTATCATGCGGCCATGCGATAGCTCGTCTATCATGAATACTCTTTCTGTGTATCGTAAAGCTATTGAAAAGTGGGGGTATCTGACAAGAATGACAAGAACTTTTTCTGTTTCTCTTTTGATGCTTTCGTAGGCAAAAGCTCGATCAGTCTGCGACCTCGAGCGCATCTTGCGTCTGAGCAGTTTTCGAGGGCATGAGCAAACGTATAGCGGCCATCTAGGTGACATTAGCGTCTTGGTCATTGCGAATAATACGAGAAAGTACTTACTTTACGGCCCACTGCGAAAACTAATCTTTTACCTTCGGCATCCCAGTTCAAACTCGGTTCGTCACCTGTTTCATCGCCATTGGGCAAGTTGTTCTCGTCGCCTCGATACCAATGTGTCGCAGCGGCTCGCCATGTGAGGAGAGGTACGGATCCGGAGCTGAGGTCCCATATTTTCACAGCCTCTTCACTTGCCACGGCAAGACAGGAGCCTGTAGGCGACCATGACAAGGCCAAGGCAGCTTCGTGAGGACCCATAGTAAACTCATGCAGGGTCTCGCACAAGTCAGATGCGACTCTGTAGACTCTTACGAGCCCAGAGTCGTGAGTCACGGCAAGACGCCTTGGCGATGTCGAATCGCTTGCTTTTGCAGTGTCAATTGGTTGAAATGCCATGGCGGTAGCACGTTTACTAGCAGGGCCTTCGGTGGGAAAGCCAGGCAGGAGAGTCCAGCGAGGGCTAGTCTTGGCGAGCAGTATGGTGCAGTCATCTGAAGATGAAGTTGCAGCAACAACACCGTTAACAGAGTCATAGCGTACCTTGTCCCACTGCTTATCTGTAGGATACGAATATTGTAGAGCAAAGTTTCTGGTGCCGGTAGAAGCAAAAGAGTCGCCATTTGCATCAGCGCCATTGGGTAGCGAAGCGTCATGAATCTGGTAGAAATCAAGACGATTCTCACCACAGACAACGATCGAGTCATCAGAAGCCCAGACGGCATCAATGACGGGCTGATTGAATAGCTTGACGGCCACAGGATCTAATGATGTGGCAGGTTGACTAGCATCCCAGATCTCGACGAGACCACGTTTCATATTTGTCGAAACACTTAACAAACGGGTACCAGAATTGTTGTAACGCAAAGCGACAATGATGGCAGAATGCTGGAGCAGATAACCATGAAGATCATAGAATCTTTTATCGCCCTGGACAGTGGCGTCAAACATAGACCTCACGGTTTCTTGACGACCGCCAGGTAAGCGGCGGGTAGAGTCAAGGGCACAGGTAGCATATCGGCCAGATGGATGCCAGCAGGCAGCAGTGATGACGGAACCTTTGGGCATGGTCTCAGCGTCGGTGTGGTGAGCGCGCTGAAGGCCGTTCTTTGTCTGGTGCGGCAGGTCGTAGAAGCGACACAAAGACTCGCCCACAGTGAGCAAGCGGGTGGATTGGGAGAGTTGAGGATTCCACAGAGCATGCATGATGGAAGCGTCGGGTTGGTCCAAGGCCCAGTACATAGTCTCCGACTTGGACTTGAGTTTTTTGTCGGTTTGGGTGGCGGATGAAGTGGTGGGGATGTGTTCCGGCTCAGGAACATCTGGTGTAGGGTCGCGATCTGCGTCTTGGTCATCGTCTTGTGGTGGAGGATCGATCTGCATGCTATCTTGGTTGAGTGAATCGTTGCTTTTGCGCGAGCGTTTCGCAGGGGGCAGCGGAAAGTCATGTTGGTTCGTGGAAGGTCGTCTATCGGACGAGGAGCGGTGGGCGAATTGTCTAGTGGTCAAGTTGAAGCGTCGCGACTGGTTGGTGACCTGAGCGAGCAGTTGGTCGTGGAAGATGGCATCCTGGATGATGTGGACCAGCTCGTGCTGCTGGACCAGAGGAGCAAAGGGCAGCTTCTCGGGATCACCATATTCTTGCGGACGATGCCAGTCCTGGTGCAGTGCTCTGGCCGCGTTCTCGTGTCCTGCTTCTTGTAGGTAGCGGAGGATCAAGTAATTGATGTGGTCCGAGCCCAGAGCCCCGTCACTCATGGCGTCTGGAGGAAGCCTGTTGCCAGATGTTTGCGGAAGCCAACGGCAAGGACTCTTTTAGCAATTGACTCAAGCGATAGAAACAGGGCGAGATGTTACGCGATGCGACGACATGCGACCAACTCGACCGGCAAGGACCAGCCAGTTCGAGCGGCAGGCCAAGGTGCGCTAGTCTCCGCTCCGCGCCTTCCGCTCCGCTGTCCCTGCTCCCTGCTCCCTGCTCCCCGCCAGAGCTCAAAACATGTGGGGCTGACGCGCGACAGGGAAGCTGCGGTCGTCTTGATTGATCGCTCCTGGAGCTCGACCAAACCTTGTCCGTCTTTGTCGCCATGCCCATTCGCATCAATCTGCCGCCGCTGACCCGCGCACTGCTCCTCCTCCTCTTGATCTGCTCCTTGCTCAATGCCTCGTTCAGTGTACGCAGTCTCATCCGCGTTCAGGCCGTTCCTGCCCTGGCCATCATCCCTGCGAAGTCGATAAAATATCCATGGACCACACTTACTGCTGCCTTGGTTGAGACCAACCTCGTCAGCTTTGCCATATCCGCCATCACCATCTTCTACGGAGGTCGATATCTAGAACGCGCCTGGTCCACTCAAGAATTCGCCAAGTTTGTCCTGTTTGTGACCATGATTCCAAATTTATTGACCTTCGCTGTTTACTTCCTGTGGTTTTCGGTGACGGGAAGTCAGATTCGAGCGTGGGTTCACCTCTTTGGCCATGAGACACAGCTCCTTGCTGACATGATCAGGAATACCATCATCAATGGCAATGTTGCCCTCGAAGCCGCCTTCCTCGTCGCCTTCAAGCAGCTCGTGCCTGAACATACCGTTTCCCTCTTCCGTGCCTCGATCCGTATCCGCGTCAAACACTTTCCTGCCGTCTTTGTCTTGCTGAACAGCTTGTCTGGCCCCCTGTTAGGCACTGACACTGCCTTCTTCTTGTCATGGCTGGGTTTCTTAACCTCTTGGATTTACTTGCGCTTCTACAGAGTAGCTCCTTTGCTGGCTACAACTGCCACAGGCGAAGAAGCTGTCATCAAGGGCGACGCTAGCGATACATTTTCCTTCAGTCACTTCTTTCCTGACTCGATCCAGGTTGTGCTCGATCCTTTGACCGACTCCATCTACAAGACTATGGTCGCTCTGAGATTGTGTGTACCATTTTCTGAAGAAGCTATTGACCAAAGCAACGAGCAGGCCTCCGCACGAGCAGAAGGTGGGCTACCCAGCTTGATGACTGGTGGAAGAGGAGGTCGTGCTGGAGGTAGGCGAGAAGAAGCAGAGCGCAGGAGAGCGCTTGCCTTGAAGGCCCTCGATCAAAGGTTGAACGCAGCTGCGGCAGCTCGTGCTCCTGCTGAAGCACAATCGGCACCTGCGGTCGAGACAACAAGTACGACGGAACCTACAACTGCTTAAAATCTTTATTTTTGCTTCTTGCATAGCCCCGATGAACGTGTACTAGGTTTGTTGCAGTCAAAGTGCCGTAGCGATTCTTGATTCATGCTGTTCCTTGCGCTCCCAAACGATTTATGTAGCAAATTCCCTCGCAAAAAAATCCGTGTCTTCTCTCCTTGTACGCCGAAAGCAGGATGGGATATCGTATGTTGGCCTCAGCAGGGCTTATTGGGTCCCGTGGCTTCTCGGCTTAGTATGGACAGGCGTACAAACATGACGCAAGTAGTATCTGTCAGTGGTTCGACTGGTGTAGGACTGGATTGATTCAATCCATGCGCTGATCCTGGGCACGGCTTTCGACGTAGAAGCCAGAGTCGGGCCTCCTGAGTTCCCTGAGTTCTTCAGGGGAGAACTTCTGGTCGACCTCTTGAACGTCGACGAGTTCCTTGACGGCAAAGATTTGACCGGCGACTTGTTGCGAAACGGGGTGATAGACAGTCTTCATGCGCTTGCGCAGACCGAGGGCTTTGAGGACGCCCGACGCCTGCTTGGGCAAACCGATCGATGAGCGGAGCAGAGTGATGCGAAAGTATGACATGGCTGTCTGTCGGACATTAGTAGAAGATCTTGCAACACAAGTCTTGTTTGCTACTCACGAGGAGGGTCGCGCGACGAACAGTCCGGCTGTAAATGAGAAAAGGCTGATGGTTGTCGCAAGCAATTGATGATTGCATGTCGGCCCGCTGATTTGTTTTCGCCGATCCCCGCAACTCACTCCCACCTCCGTGCTCCCACGCGTGTCACTTGCATGTAGATGCCTCATGTGTTGCTGATTCCTGACATATTTTCTCGCCATGAATGACACGGATGATGTCGCCAACAGGTTGGCCGAGCTCCTGCGGCATCCTGACGACCTGGACAAGATCTCGTCATTGAAGGCTGAATTTACACGCAAGAAGGCCGCTGTCGATGGTCAGCTACGTATAGGTCTCAAGGAGCAGCTCGAAATTACGCAACAAGGAATGTCAAGCATTAACGATGGTCAACATACTGTCAACTTGATCAAAGACGAGATGATCAAGATTGATCGCCTCTGCGTTGAGGCTCAGAACATGATTCAGGACTTTCCCTTTGTCGATAAAGTTGCACAAACACATCGCAACTTTGCCCAAGTTGAAGATATGAAGGCCCAGATCGAGTCGTTTGGTCGCAACCTGGACGAGCTCGAGAACCTGCTCCGTGAGGACGATGAGAACACTGAGAACCAAGACAATCTACTTGCTATACATTATGGTCTCACCAAATTGCGCGACATTCGGGATATTGCTTTGGATTCAATCAAGTCTTCAACCGAAGACGCTGGTACCGAGCTCATAAACAATCTCCAGCTTGGCGAGACAGGTGCCACTTTGCAAGACCACTTCACCAGGTTGGATGATGTGATCGATTGGTTTGATGAGCACGTAGGTACCGCATGTCTGAATCTGATTCCTCTCGTCCAATCAGGCAATAATGGCATCATCGTACGATTGGCCTTAATTGTCGAGAAAGAAGAGGAGAAAGACCGCCAGGTCGAGGCGCTTCAGCATGCCCACCGTGAGTTCAAAGACCTGGCCTCCCGCTTCAAATCCATGAATGCTGGTCAAAAGGAATTACGCGGTTACAAAGACAAGTTTCTCAAAGCGATCGAATACAATTGTCAGGCTCAATTCGATCAAGCCGGAGAAACTTTCTTCGAGGATCCGGACAAGCTCGAGAAAAGCGTGCGCTGGTACTTCAATGATCTCAACACCGTCAAGCTGGGCATGCAGACTCTCATGCCTAAAAAGTGGCGTATCTTCAAAACCTACGTCGGCATATATCACAGGCTTATGCACGACTTCCTCATGTCAAAGGTTCAGGACGACCAGTTGAATCCTCCCCACATGCTGGCAATCGTCCATTGGGTCTCTAAATACTATGCCAAGATGGATAAGCTTGGAATATCTGCCGACCAACTTCATCCTCATGTCATAGACGATCGAGAGGCAGATATTATCCGTGAATACAGGACTCTCATCACTAATGCTGTGGAGCAATGGATGGATCGCATGTCGACCACAGATCGGCAGACTTTTCTCGAGCGCAAAGAGAACACGCTCGACACAGACGCAGAGGGCCACCTACGGACCAAGACTTTGGGCGATTTGTGGCGTATGCTTCGTGAACAGCTTACTGTAGCGTCTTCTTCTGACAGACCTGATGTTGTTGAAGGTGTTGTCGAGTCCATGATGCGTGCGCTGCAGTCAAGACAATCCATGTGGCAGCAACTCATCGATGCCGAAACCCAAAAGTACACTTCGCCCACAACGCTACAAACTGAGCAAGAAGGGCTGCAATCTCTACAAGATTGGCTGGTCGCAATCGCCAATGACCAGATTGCGTGCATCGATGACCAGGAAGATCAGGGGCAAATATCATACCTCACAACCTTCAGACGCGAGTACGAAACGATAGTCACGCCAGCATACGCATTGTCGTCAAACACTGAGCTGGACACTCTGCGCGACGGTTATGTCGACCTCGGTACACATTGCATAACTCTATTCACAGCTCTTATATTCTCCGTTGACTTCCGCGGCATTCTTGCCGAGTTCTTCACTCCTGCTTGGTATAACAAGAAAGCAATGGCTCAGATAATTTCGACCTTTGAAGACTACTTGGCCGACTACTCTGATGTCTTGCACCCTTCTTTGAGAGACATTCTCGTCGAAGAGCTTGCCGATGAACTACTGGTCCGTTATCTGTCAGCTATTCGCAACCGAGGAGTCAAGTTCCGACGTGGTGATCCCTTCAACGAGAAGATCAAAGACGACGTGTTGACCGTGTTTAACTTCTTCTCAACTCAAGAGGCTTCTTTCCCTGCCATCAAAGACAAGTGGAGAGCCGTTAATGCGTTCGTCGAGCTTCTGAACGCCGAGAAAGGACCCGCAGTTGCAGATGCATATGAACAGTTCAAGCGAGAGAATTGGGACCTGCAGATTGGTTGGGTCGAAGCTGTTCTAAGAACTCGTGATGATTGTGATAGGTCTTTGATAGGACTTGTCAAAGCCCGGGCTGCAGAAGTTGAAGTTGAGCGAGGAATGGAGACCGTCATGAGTAAAGTGAGATGATAATGACAAGACTGCCTGGTTGTTCTGCATTACACTATGGGCAGGCCTGCGCTCGGCGTGGAGGCTTGCATTGAGTTTTGGTTCCTGCATGGGTTTCTGCACATCTGTTTATTGGCGGTGCGTGGCGTTCTTTCAGGCGAGGTCTAAAAAAGATACCCGGTTTGATTAGAGACTCTCGATATAGCAAGAGGACCGTACTTTAATGTGCTGTCGGACATTGCCTCTCTTTAACCCAAGCACAGTACATTAATCACGCTCAGGTGCAATCACATTTTGTAGCCCCTTTTGACTTTCCAATATTCATGCAACAGAAAAATAGCTACAAGCTTCGGGCAGGCCGCCACCTTGCGGGCTCAACCGAGTGCTTGCCGCAACTTTGTCTTCTACCGCGTTCAACCATCTACGTCTTCGGTGAGAGGCTTGCAGCTGCTCACCAGTCCAGAGGACGCGCCACTCATTGACATCCGCCACATACAGCTCTGGCTGAGCTCACTCGCACAGCAACGGTTCGTGGCGGGCGGGCAGCCGCGCACGCACGCCCAGTCCTGTCGATCGCCCTCGAACCTCGAGTTTCAAGTTACGATTGAGGTTTGGTAGAGAAGCTTATGCAAGCATTTATTTGTTCTGGAGATCCTCATCGTTGGGAAAAGCTGTGCTCCCGTCTCAAGCTTCCACTCGGCTGCTTTTGCAACAATGTTGCTCGGTCTCGCCACAATGGAAGGCATACTGGGTTACAGTTCAGCCCTTCCAGAAGCCGGCAAGGAATTTGTCCTCAAATAGCAGCGCTGAGCGCTTTGACATCCCCATGTTCCACTTTAATCTCGGTCGGATCAGTTCGTGAACTTCCTGAGGCTACCAAGGTGGAGCTCTGCCTACTTAACACGGCAGCAGTGTTTATTTGCGGTGGTGCAAGTGCTGTAATCGCATTCGCCGTGTAGAACGTTAGAATCGAACGGCCATTGGGTCTCGAAGGAAGCAGCGATGAACAAATACATACAGCCGTTGCAATTATGTCGATGCAGAAGTTACGTCAAGGAACAGTGTCTCGAACAAATGGGTGCCGAAGTGCTTTTTCGTCATCCAATAGTAGGTCCCCCAACCCCTTGTCGTAGCTCGAGTTGTTGAAGCTCGACTCTCAACGTGCTGCGGCGGGGAAAAGTAGACTTGGCGTTAGTGTGAGCTCTGTAACCCGATTCTGACAAGGCTGTGATTGATTCCGCTAATAATTTATTGTTGTGTCGTTGCCCCGAACCAAAGGCGGAGCTGGCAGGTTATAAAGTCGACGATCCTGGCGCACTCGTTTCAGCCGTCCTCCTTCTTCCTCTTCCTTTCTTCTAACCACCTTTTGCTGAGTTGACCTTCTTCTTGTGAGTTTGTCAATTGCCCACGATCCTTCGGATTCCACAACCGAGCAGCTTCTAACCTCTGAGCTTCATAGTTCAATTCAGTTTCCACACCATTCACAAATGTCCGCAGAGATGGCCACCCACTTGAAGCCCAATGGCGGTGCCGAGTTCGAGAAGAGACACCACGGCAAGACTCAATCCCACGTTGTACGTTGATTATCCCTCTTCCATGAGCTGGTAGCGAGTCTTTTTTTCATGACACGGTGTCATTGCTTCGAGGCAGAGAAGCCGAAGACTGCTGCTACTCGGTGGGGAGCTCGATTGTTCGCTGCTCAGCAGAGCTGAGCTGACGCGATCGTTTTGGTTCCCCCCACTTTGTTACTTGCATTTTCAGTCTCACGCTTGCAAGCTTATGCACACACCCACCCAGTCTTTAGGTCTGCACCACATACCGTGGCGCAGTCGAGACAGTCAGCACTAGACAGCTCCATAGCTCTATAACTCTATTTTGCAAGTTGCTAACAATGTACAACTTAGGCCTTCGAGAACACCTCGACCTCGGTCGCTGCCTCGCAGATGCGCAATGCCCTGAACAACCTGTGTGACTCGGTCACCGACCCCGCTGAGAAGCAGGTGAGTTTTCTGCATCCGAAACAGCTCTTCGTATCAGCATCTAATTCAGGTGAATAGCGCTTCGAGACTGAGATGGACAACTTCTTCGCTCTCTTCCGCAGATACCTCAACGACAAGGCCAAGGGCAACGAGATCGAGTGGTCCCGCATTGCTCCTCCCAAGCCCGAGCAGGTCGTTGCTTACCAGGACCTGCCTCAGCAGGAGTCCGTCGAGTTCTTG
This sequence comes from Aureobasidium sp. Y128-05A, assembly GCA_037042735.1. Taxonomy (NCBI): domain Eukaryota; kingdom Fungi; phylum Ascomycota; class Dothideomycetes; order Dothideales; family Saccotheciaceae; genus Aureobasidium; species Aureobasidium sp. Y128-05A. The sequence continues at coordinate 454,605 of JAXQKC010000101.1, forward strand.
AACAAGCTCGCCGTCCTCAAGCTTAACGGTGGTCTCGGTACCTCCATGGGCTGCGTTGGTCCCAAGTCCGTTATCGAGGTCCGCGACGGCATGTCTTTCCTCGACCTTTCGGTCAGACAGATTGAGTACCTCAACCGCACATACGGCGTCAACGTCCCCTTCGTCTTGATGAACTCGTTCAACACCGACGCAGACACCGCCAACATCATCAAGAAGTACGAGGGTCACAACATCGACATCATGACCTTCAACCAGTCTAGATACCCCCGTGTCCTCAAGGACTCGCTCCTCCCCGCCCCCAAGTCGGCCAACTCCCAGATCTCTGACTGGTACCCTCCCGGTCACGGTGACGTTTTCGAGTCGCTCTACAACTCCGGCATCCTCGACAAGCTGCTCGAACGCGGTGTCGAGATTGTCTTCCTTTCCAACGCCGACAACCTCGGTGCTGTCGTCGACCTCAAGATTCTCCAGCACATGGTTGACACCAAGGCTGAGTACATCATGGAGTTGACCGACAAGACCAAGGCCGACGTCAAGGGTGGTACCATCATTGACTACGAGGGCCAGGCCCGTCTTCTTGAGATCGCTCAGGTCCCCAAGGAGCACGTCAACGAGTTCAAGTCGATCAAGAAATTCAAGTATTTCAACACCAACAACATCTGGATGAACCTCCGCGCCGTCAAGCGCATTGTCGAGAACAACGAGCTCGCCATGGAGATTATCCCCAACGGCAAGTCGATTCCCGCCGACAAGAAGGGCGAGGCCGATGTCAGCATCGTCCAGCTCGAGACCGCCGTCGGTGCCGCCATCCGTCACTTCAACAACGCACACGGTGTCAACGTCCCCCGCCGTCGTTTCCTGCCCGTCAAGACCTGCTCCGACTTGATGCTCGTCAAGTCTGACCTTTACACCCTCAAGCACGGTCAGCTCATCATGGACCCCAACCGCTTCGGTCCCGCTCCCCTGATCAAGCTCGGCAGCGACTTCAAGAAGGTCTCGAGCTTCCAGAGCCGCATTCCCAGCATCCCCAAGATTCTTGAGCTCGACCACTTGACCATTACTGGTCCCGTCAACCTCGGCCGTGGCGTCACCTTCAAGGGTACTGTCATCATTGTTGCCAGCGAGGGTCAGACCATCGACATTCCTCCAGGTTCCATCCTTGAGAACGTCGTTGTCCAGGGTAGCTTGAGACTTCTCGAGCACTAGAAAAATTCGTTTACAAATCGCGTGTCGTTACGGGAAAGGTTCAAGAGACGCAGTAGATACCACGGAACATTCAGTAATTATTTTATAGTCATGGCGAATTCATGCATCTTTTTCACAACTTCCGATCTGTCCCAAACTGATGCCAATTTGTGATGGTTCCGAGGGTCAAATCAGATCGTGTCGGAGATTGCGGAGCGCATTGGCTGACCTCATAGCGTTTCATCGAACAAATGACTAGACATTGATGAACGCCTTGCAACAAGAGCATACTAAACTTCTATGTTACAAAAAAAAGATACTTCAAAGAGATACCACGAGTACCAACATCTATGGGTATTATCATGGGCATGAATCTGCCGCGGCAGAAGGACAAGAATGACATAGGGCTTTGACAAGGTTGGAGCAGCTTGGCGCACGCGGCACGTTACGTTTTACCTTTCCGTAGGCTGGTCAATGATGAGTGTTTGGGAGTTTGTTGGCGGGCCTTCCGGAGACGATCTTTGTAAACTTGCTGCACTTTCCGACAAGCTTGTATCAAGTCTTTCACCCTCAGGACTGCTTGATGTCTGGGTGTATCTAAGTGCGGCCATGTCGCGTCGTGTCACTATCGCAACAACGACCCCCGTCTAGTTCCCATCGCCGCCGTCGCCATAGCGCGGCGATGCAGCCATCCCAGGGCCCTCCTGCTTCCGCATCCAACCAAGCACCCGATTCACAATCTTCGACCCTAAACGCTTCAAACCACATCTTCCGCGATTCTTCGTCGGTCGACAACCGCATTGTCCGTTCCATCCCACCATGGGTTCATACCGAAGACGACAGCGATGACGAGTCGACCGATCAGACACAGCGATTACTCCCCCTCGCCAATGCTGTCCCCGCCTCTCATCACTACCTCCCCGCTCCACCGACCCAGCACAAAGCCCCTGGCCGCAAATGGGATCATATACGTTCTGCCGAACCTCCTTTGCTGGACCAACCCATAGACACCAACCAGCAACGATGGCTTCCCTACATGCTGTCAGGTCCTCAGCCAAGAGGTGTACCTGGAGCCAGACTTGTCTCTGACGCCTGGATGGACGAAAACATGCCCCATCTTACCTCTACTTGGACTGCTGCCGAACCCGAGAAACCCTTGGAGAAAACAAAGGGCCTATGGTTGTTCACTCCGGAGAGACGGTCAAAAACGTTTGCGCGTATCAAGGTATTTGTGACTTCCACTCTGTGTCTCTGCTTTTTTTCTGACTTGTCTTACAGCGCATTATCCTTAAAAATCCTTTTGTTCCCCTTGTGTTCCGTCTCATCGTTCTTACCTTTACTGTGGCCGCACTCGGACTAGGTGCCAGAGTGTTCCACGAGGCCGACGCAGTCAATCGCCAGGGCGAAGGTCCTTGCAGCAAGCGTGCCTCAACGTACATGGCCATCGTCTTGGACAGCGTTGCCGTGCCTTACATCGGCTACATTACATGGGACGAATATCTGAGCAAACCGTGAGTAGCAGTGTTGGTGACCAATTTTGGATTTGACTGGTATTAACCTATCTCGTTACAGGCTCGGACTTCGCAGTGCGACAGCCAAGGTTTCTCTTCTCCTGGTTGATCTGTTTTTCATTGTTTTCTACTCGTCGAATCTTTCACTGGCTCTGGATGCATTGGACGATCCTCGCTGGGCTTGCTTCGATCACAACGAATCTCTCTTATCAAATTGTCCCGCTTCTCCTCGCATATGTCGGTCACAACAGGGACTATCTGGCGTTTTGGTTGTTGCTTTGATGGCGTGGCTTTTTACTTTTGTCATCAGTGTACTCAGAGTGGTAGAACGTCTTCGTTAGCTAGGAAAGGCGAAGCACCATGTTCCTTTGTAATCAATCATGCTACTGTCATATTCATGTATCTATTTATACACATCTAGATTTTTTTCTTCTTAGCTATTTGACTCGACGTGGTGACAATAGATGCCTCCAGATCTGCCTAGAGGTCACAGCGCCTGGAAAGAAATGGATCTGCGTGGAGCATCGAGGCAATCATTCCAATCAATCGTGTGAGATGAGACAAGATTTGTCGAGAGCGCCACAGAGAGATCTGTTCTGTATGTGGCTGTGTTGTGTTGTTTTGTCGCTAAGCCACACCAGCTGCCGCCATTAGCCACAACTCTTGATGTCAGAGGGTCTAGTCAGTAGTACAAACGCATTTCGCAACATCTTTCTTTCTCTCCTTATCGCCAGCAGTAGAGCCACCGACAAGACGCTCCTTTTTTAGTCACAGTACTGCCCGATCGACACAAGATGCGCTTGTTCCTCCTTCCCATCTCAACGCGGCGTACGCTTCTCTACTGCGATCGCGTCGCAACTCAAGTCAACGCTAGCGGAAAGCTGTCCTACCACGATCGCATCGTCAACAAAGCAAACGAGACGTGGGCATCCTGGGAGAACTCTCCCAACAAGTACAAGAAGAAGCTCACCGACTATGGCAACATTGTTTTCAACCGCATCTCCTACGAGGAATGGGGGCTCAAGACACTGCCATCGTCCACTGCAGACCTTACGCCCACTGAAATCGTCTTCCCGGGCCGCTTCTTGGACCAGAAAAGAGTACCAGAGATCTTGAAAAGACTTGCTACTGAGAGGCAAGGCCTGCATAAACAGAGGTTTTGGGGTAGTTTGATCGGATTGCCTTTCACCATCCCAGTTGGGTTACTTCCAATCATACCAAACATTCCTGGATTTTATCTTGCTTTCCGCGCTTGGTCACATTTCAAAGGTAAGTCTATCTCTACCACTTCCGCTTAAGCAATATCCGTTGCTCGCTGCGTTGATCGAGTGAACAAGCACTCGAGTTCTATGTTTGATCTCTACATCATGGCTCGCATTATTGGATCACTCTGCCGCAACATGACACGGCCGGAAGAAATTCATTCGCTGACTGTCTCTCAGCATTTTACGGCTCGAAGTATCTGGAAGCGTTGATCAACAGCAAAGAGCCCATGATTAGGATGTCTCCATCGAAAGCTTTGGACAATCTCTACGCCGCAGGCTTAATACATCCTTCCAGAGAACACTCAAGGCAAGCCGCTCTACCTTCAGAAAACGAGTCTCAGGAGGTTGCCGATCTTGTCGCTCGACAGACAAACAACGATGCCTCGGATGTCATGCTGCTCAAGCGATGGAACGGCAAGCTACTCGCCGAACAATTCAAGCTCCCGGGCATGGAGCTCGAAATCGAGAGAGCAGTTGAGCAGGTCCAGAAGAACATTGAAGCCGACTCCGCAGCATCGAACGTGAAGGAAGAGAACGTCACGACCACAGCGAAAGACTCGCTCTCAGAGGAGAAAAAGTAACATGCTTCTGCTTCCAATCCCAACTCTATTTGTGTCCGCTCTCCCTGGATCCGACTCTTCATCTTCCAGCACCAATTGTATGTTTGTTGGTTCTATGTCCAGGGTTCTCTCTAATTCGGTGTAATGATTCTTCGCTCGGGATCGTAAGGGCACGTTCTTCGTGGCTTCATCGAGCTGTATATCCTCCGTCGACCGGCAATGCGACCTGCGACAATGTTAGCATGTGTTCTGAACTTCGCCAATTGCTGCATACTCCTGTTATCCATGAAGAGTCTTCCGAAGCCAGAAACACGGCAGCCCTCGCGATGTCATCCGGGATGCCTAAGCCCCGGAATGGGTGCAGGCTGATAATGTGTTCTTGTGTCTCTCCGTCACTCAACACCTCGCTTGTCATCTGGGATGTAATCCCTGTGCCCGAGGTCAGTATCGACGAATATACGGAAGACATCTTCACACTCACATCCAGGACATATACAATTGACATGTATCCTATGAGGCGCGCAATCCAACGCGACAGCCTTCGTCATATTGACAATGCCACCTTTGGAAGCGCAGTAGCTGGCGAAGTTGCTTGTGCCAACCATCCCGAAGATACTCGCAACATTGACAATCCAGCCGCGGTCTCCATTCGGGTGCGGATCTTGGCTGAGCATCTGCCTTGATGCATACTTACATCCAAGAAACACGCCTTTCGAACACACTTGCTGTATATCATCCCACAGGTCCTCGTCAGCGCTCCAGATCGGCTGTAGTGTCTCGAGATCGAATGTGATGCTGGCGTTGTTCACGAAGCTGTGTTCAAGACATGTCAGAGTCGAACGCCTTGTATGTGGAAATTGAACATACATGTCAAGCCGGCCATAATGGGATACCGTCGTCTGCACAAGGTTCTCAACCTCCTGACTGCATTTCACGTTTGTTTTGACAAAGAGAGCATTGCCGCCACTCTTGAGGATGACGTTTTGTGTTGCGTCGTCAGCAGAATCGCTGTCGCTGTCTGTTGTCGAATCCGTATCCGCGCACACCACATGAGCACCCTCACTAGAAAATCGGAGTGCGATCGCTCGACCAATTCCCGAAGATGAACCTGTTACGCTGAGTGTGTGTCAGCTAATGCGAATGAATAACACTGGTCGAAGGTCTGGACAGAATAAGTCGTCAATCACTTACACTGCTACTTTGTTGTGCAGGCGTCCACAATAACCATTATCCATCGTCGGTAAAACGAATTGCTCCTACCGCCGTGTCGGTTGTAGAAATCCGTCAAGGAGGTACTCGGGAATTGCAGCTTGTGCACCTGTGATCACCTCTTGGGACTGAGACCCTTCACCTTAGGTGGCAGTGGATAAGTAACAGCAAGTGGATCTCAGACCAAACAGGGGTGCTTCCCAGGGCTGATGATTTTCGTTCAGGGTTTGAGGTCGTCCCAGAGGACTCTCGTATGGACGGCTTGCTTATGATCTAGTCCAATCACCCTTGCTCACTGTCACAAAAACAGACAGTGCTAGGGCTGAGAGCCACCGTTCGGAGATGATGCAAAGCGTCTGTTGAGGCTGGTAGATAGATCAACAATGGCTTTTTGGCTGATGTGCCACCAAAGGGTCTGCAGGGTGTAGACCGAGACCGGACCAACGGTCGGGTGCTTGTGGGAAAGTTATGAAGTAAGATATTATAGAGGACCAAGTTGCGGCTCGGGATCCACACCGACGGAGGTTGCGATGGACCGTTCTTAATGATACCGATCTGCCATAAATCATGCTCACAGATCATCCTTTACTCAGCCGAACGAGCTAGCTAACAGGACTGACCCGAGTCCGCGTCTAGCGGCGCCAGCATGTGGGGATTATTGCAGTACTCGGCACATACTCGTGCGCTGCCGATAAACCCTTCCAAATCCATGGCGATCGACCGGCAGTTATGGTTTTAAGGTCTTTATTCGGAACGTGTAGCGACCCTTGGTTATTTGATCGTACGGGGTCCATGCAGCCAGAAGGGTCAAGCTGACATGGGAACACCTTAGCTCCGCTTATTCACGGTTTCCACACTTATTCGGTTTGTGATGGAGTAGAGCCAGAACCATGTGGCTCTATAACAATGCATGACGTTGGTTCTGAGTCGTAGACTTCCAATTTGCATGCCTTCTCCAACGCCGAAAGCTACTCGGAGTAGACCCAACTGCAAGTCCTTTGTTGGCTAGAGTGTTCCAAACCCGCCAGGATCTGCAGACCGCTGCTCAAACAGTGAGACAACCAATCATTGTCAGCTTCCAAGTTTGACTAGTCGTTCATTGCACCCAAGGAAAGAGTGCGTTAAGTTAGATAGCGGTGGAGGTTAAGGGCACACACGTGATCCTCACCTACAGAGGTTGGTTGATCTAAGAAACTTACAGTAGAGCCGCCGTAAATACGTGTACAGACCGTGGTCAAGTACTTGTACATGCAGCAGGCTGTAGGGTTTCAGCAGTCAAAAGTATGCCGACCCGTTTCGGTGCGTTTGTCCAACAAGACGAACTGGTTGCCAGCCCTGAACTCTGCTTTCGATCAAGATTCGGAAATAGGCGCTTACCGACCGGCGGCTCCGTCTGAGACTCTCGTGACATGGTTTGGAGAAGAGAAAAGCTCAGCCATGAATTTATTAGATGGCATAGATTATTCGACTCAGACTTTCTTGCTTGAAATGAAAGTCACCCAAGATCAATAGCTACACGTTCCTCCTGCCCTGACTTTCCACCCACACGCACCAGTCTCGTTGTTTGATTGATCTTCGTGTCGATACGCTCGGCAGCAAGAAAAACAAGATTTGACCATGCAACTCCTCAGAGACGTTTGACGAATCGATGTTGTCGAATTCTGACAGGTGGACAGGCTCAGCCACGTCTTGTGGTCTGGTTCAGTGTCTCGACTCTGTCTTAGAGATGACGAGCTAGGGCTTGGTAGCACATTCGTAGATCGTGACAGGGAAGTTTGAAGATTCTTGAGGCGCTCACCCGTCTTCCAGACACGAACTCAAGCTCGCGTCTTTCGAAACACGCGGACGAATCTGCGATGTCGCTCTTCGAACTGTCATTGGGTCAGCCATCAGCCTGACAAAAGAGCCGCAACGCCAAGGATCGCAACTATACTCGCAGTCCAGCCATCAACAAGAACAACACATGGCAGCGAATGTTTCCCTCGTGCGCCTCTTGGGATGAACAACCGAGGTCATCGTAGCGCCAACAACAGTCAACGGCCAAACCAGATACATCTCGAACTTTGCCCTTGATCGAGTCGCATGCAACTAAAGAGACTTCTTGTACCGGGGAGTCGAACGCACCTGCCCTGCCTGTGATCGTGAGCACGGGAACGCATGTTTGTTGGCCGTTCCAAATCTCGGTCCGCCCCTAATTCACGCCGTCAAACCTATCAATCTACGAAGATTGTGAAGGAAGAAGGATTCTCATGACGTCTGCAAGTACTTCTGACCTGCTGAAGGTTTGACTCCTGCAGGCGTCTGAGCACGCACGCGGTAGTCTTGACGCGGACTCTTGAGAGATTCATATCAACCTTCAACCTTACTGGACGACCATCAAAGCTTCAGCACATCGGTCTCGATGAAAACTGTACATATTGTTGTCGGCGATTGCTAACCACAATTGGGCTGCCGCCTCATCGCCCATATGTCAAGCCCTGATATGCTTCGTGAAGCTTTTGATCGGCGGCTATCCTGTGAAGGATCGTTGAAACTGGCGTCTCGAGTCGAATTTCTGTGACTGTCGTGGCATCTTGACGGACCGCACTCCGGGCTCGGACCTATCATTCAGCTTCAAATTTCGCCGACAAAGTGCTGAGAATCTTAGACCTCAGCCCCGTTCATGCCAACGACACCGTATATCGATTTTGGTTCTCAGCTCCTCTTCCCCGTGCAGGACCGCCAAGGTTCCGGGTCCCCTTGTCCGACTGTAGACCTGAAAAAGGCGCGAATCGCGCTAGACACGATAGGATAGGTTGCTAAGCGGCTAGTCTTATTAGGCTACCTATCCCTTGTCAACTGTCCATAATTGTTTACGCGCTGCACTATTCCTTATACAGAGCCTGATTACTCAACTCTGGTCTAACCAAAATCGATAGTGGACCGCCAACATGCCATCTGACATTGATATAGTCTTTACGTGGTAAAACTCCTGCTGTTGCTGATATCAACAACCATGAAACAGTGTTCTGTTTTGCCTCTTGGACCTAGAAAGCTCGATTGATGGCGATGCTGACCTGATTCCCAGAACGGAAGAGCAACTACTGTAGTCTGGCACAACGATCAGCACCCAAGGCCTCATTGAGGCGGACGACGGTCCACTTGTCTCTAATTGGCTTTTCAATCTACCATATACGGAAATTGCACCCCATGCTGCAGTAACGACGACCGATGGATCGACTCGTCTCACACTGTAATCAGTGACAGTGTCCAGATAGCTGCGATTCAGTATGCGTGGATGAGGTTCCGACCATCGATCGAGTGGGGCGAGTGTGTGGTTTACAATTGTATGTTCTCGAGGTCGCGCTCTAGTCGCGTGTCAGTTGTTCCCACATACGACTTCCGCCACTCAGACCCTACTATCCCTCCTGGATTGTCCTTGGGTCTGTCTCTTGAGCTGGTGTATCGTAATTTCTACCTGACGCACTCTTCAGACTGCGTTGACCCTTGCAACGAAGGTCAGAGCAAGCCACGCTTCAGATCAAACCTCTTGGTGCATACAAATATACATACGATAAGGACCTCATACACATGCAGCGTATACATGTCGCTTCTGTGCTCTTCCAAATACTCAAACAAGCAGTCAAGCGCAGAGCCTCGGTCCGTTATGCGAAGCAACAAGGGTGGTTATCGCTAGGCTCTTTTGGAATGATCATGGTCTGAGTGCAGGGGAAACTTGCACGCGTTATAACAACAAAGAAGCCTTTTGTCGACGCAACGGTGAGGAAGGCAGGGTGACAACCAAAATTCCGTTCTTCGGATTTGCCCGATCGAGGCTCACAGTGTTTTCTAAAAACCCTTGGTACCTACCAACGTTCGTCGCTCGGCTTACGAGTCATCAGTCCCAAACGAATGGGCAGCACTCACGTAAAACTGTACTCATTTCACTCCTCGGAAGCTATTCCGAATAGCACAGCTGCACGCACACCACCCTGTTGACCCCACGAATCGCAACTGCCACCTCAACGCGTTGGGTCCTGCAGCTCTACCAAACCCATCGGTTCATATGTGGAACCATGCGGACTCGTCGCCGCTATCTGTTCTTGGCTGGAACGTCATCCGGACTCCTTTGCTGTTACTGGGCTACCTTCGTTCAATGATTCGTTGATGACCTTCGCGCGCTCGTCCTCGGCGGGATGCGGCTCAACACCAATGTATTGCTTACGCAGAGTTACGTTCGTAAGCGCATGTGCTTTCTTGACTGGGGCATCGGATTGTGACCTTGACAGATCTAAATATTCGTCAAGCAGCGGATAGATCGCAACGAGGAAGACACGGTGAAAGCTGCTTCACGAACACACAGCTATCAAAGACAGATCGCGCTTGATGTTAATTCGGCACAGAGGACCAGTGATTTTTGCATCGATGACTGAGGAGGATTATGACTGCTGCCTTAATACCACTGAGTGTCGTTGTGGCTATCGACCATATGGATTCCATCGAGACGGTGTCAAAAACATGTACTATGTACGCTATGACACTAAAGGTCGAGTACGGGTGAGCCTATCTTTATTAGCTTGTCTGAATTGGTAATGTTTGGTAAGCCGCAAGCCTTCTTCCGGACTGTGCCATCTTCGTGTACCCCTCATACTGCTCCTGTCGCATTCGCTCGGAGTCACAGCACAGAGAAAGCCTTCAAACATATGAGAGAGAAGACGTTGATGTTGTGAGCACAGATGTAATAATAGTGTGACACGTACAAGTCACGGCGATCTTGAGAAAGTGAAGCATTTCTCACGAGAGCAGGATTACATGATCTTGCACCCTCGTCTCGAGTTCAGGTCGTTTGCATCTGCACCACGTGCTCGCCCTGTTCAAAAAAGAGTCAGAAAGCCAATTAAGGCCGTCGAGGTAAGACTCAGGGGCTGCATGATTCATACATGATTAATTGAATTCGAGCGGCTGTGCTGACCAATTAATGTCACATACGCTGCAGAATCACTGTCTCGACTCAGCTGGATGTCTGACATATATCCACGTTCTCGTCTCCCTTGATACAGTGACTCACAAGCAAGTTCCGCCGACCCGAGTTGATCGGCTGTCAGTATCGTTGATGAAGGACGAGTTTAGTGCCTCTTACACTGGGCTGTTGTTGGCGGATGACGAATGTCATCCCTATCTTGTGGCGAATCGTGGGCCTTTCCCTTGAGCAGAGGTACACCGATGCTTGCAAATCTCGATAAGCAACGCATATCTGCTCACGATCATGGGTTGCATATGAAAAAGCAACGCACGATCCACATGTCCTGGACTCGTGGTCCGCTAATAGGCATCAACGGGAAAGCGGATTCTCGATCGATATTGTTGAATGCGGTGTTTCCAAGTCTGTGTATTAGTGCGCACATCCATGCGCCTTCATATACAGGGATTGTGGCAAATCGCAGGCTTCACCAAGTTGGAAATGAGCAGCTCGTAAGCCACGCACTGTCCACAAAAAGACCTCGTGTAGTACTGCTGCTCCACCAGATTCGACCGGCAGGATTGAATTGACGATCAATACCTTCTGGTGAGCACTCGTGGCTGGCTGTCAGCACTTAGCTGTGTGCTAGTCATGTGCATGTTCGGATCTTGGCCCTTGTAGCCGCTCACAGGCGTCCTGCAGTCGACTCACGTACTCAGATACATGTCAGTCAAGCCAAGGATGTGGAACGCAAGTGGGTACCCAAAATTCTGTCCATTTACTCCCTTGGCTCGTTCATTATCCTTGTCTCTTGCGGTAGGATGTTCTACACTCATGGTCGTTTCTTCGCTCCGACGTCCCTGAGTTCGTTCTGTTCGTTTTCGGGTCACCATCACGTTTGTGGAATCCTCTCCCTTATTCGTACGTTACCTTGTTTGCTCGCCGTCCACCAGCCGGTTCTCTCCGGATACTCCTTCATCAGCTGCTCGGGGCTTCTTCTTGATGTGGACTGTTCGATCCTTCCCAGCATCTGTGTCCGTTGTGCACTGCTCCTGCTTCCAAAGCCTCACTCTTTCCTCGTGTATTCCGCAGGCATCGAGCTTCACATAGAGGGTGCTGTCACGTCCATTGGATAGCTAATACATCTATGCGACTGCATACTCACGACTTAAAGCGAGTCGCAGGTGTCGCAGGTTTCCCCAAGGTCAAAACAGGCAATCTGCGAGCTGCACATTATTCAAACGGCGCAGACACACCATGTAAGACCAGAGCGTTAACATCTCATGATTGACTGCAGAGTAGTTACTCCCGGGTGGGCCTTGCCGCCATTGTTTGTACACGATCATGCCACTCTTCACCTTTCCAGTCACGTCCACGGTTCTTCTGGCTCCAGTATTTCGATCGTCCTTCAGTGACAGAGCTATGGGCAACTAGACACACAAGGACTTGCGTCTATGAGGCCGAACACCGCTCGCTACGCCCCCAATCAAGCATTGTTGCATATCGCTTCGATGAAGTAGTTGATTCAAGAACGAAAGAGGTTATCGCGTGCCATCGTCAACTTCTCGGCCTTAGCTATTTGCTCTTTCGATCGAGCTCTGCAACTGCGACTCCCGCCTATTATCTAGACGCCGCTCGGTACAGATGTGCCTCCATGATGAAGCAACATCCCTGCTGATCGAATGATCGTCCACCTCAGTTGGGAAAACTGTTCTTCCTAGTCAAAGGATCGTCCCTTCTAATTAGAGGACTGTTACTTGAAGTTGCAAGATTATCCCTTCTAGCTCAGAGCTATTACGATAGAGAAATAAGTGGCACATTGGGCATATACAAGAAGAGTGGTCATCCAGACACGAGAAGGTCGCTCGAGAACACCCCAAGGGGATAGGATTTACACACCTCCTGTCGAGATACACACGATGAACACATCTATTACAGACTGAAGGGCAATAAGACATTCATTTGAGTGTCTGTCCACCCAGATTTGGTAGATTCTCTGCGATCGTGGACTATATCATCGCCCTTTTTTGGTTAGCGCTGTACGCAAAAGCAAGATGCTAAAGTGTGATTGAACGTCATGAGTTTTGACCATCAAAAAGACATGTACGATTGGTTTAGAACTCTCCAAGTAACCCACTAGAACCTAGTCGATGCGCAACAAACATGTGATAAGTTCTCGACTGTACAAGTGCTGTTGAGGGTTGTTTTGAGAGCCGCCCTGTCACCAACAAAGTCAAAGTCCAATGGCTGAGAGCACACTCAAATGCAAGATAGTCATCGTCAAGTACCCTTGTTAGCATAAAACAAACGTTGATACTCGATCCATAGTGACACGCATGATGAAATTCGCTCAAATGGTCGCTTTGCTATCAAACCTGCCAAAGGGGCAGTGCCATCTATTCTACAACATGATCATGATCTTCTGGCAACTCTTGAGAATGAAGCACGATTAAATCTAACCAGCATGCTCAACGATCTCGCTGACGAGCTTGCCATCCTTGATGTAGGTACGGAATTGCTCAGGTAGGGGACATTCCTTGTAGTCGTCTTGTTCGGTCTGGGGAGGAAGGTTGACGTTGATGCTAGCGCACTTTGAAGTGTAGATTTCAGTGTTCAAACTCTCCTTTGAGAGATAGATAGAGGCACCGTCGACCTGGTCAAGCATGACAGTCGGGAGTGTGCCGAGAACCTGCAAAGCGAAGTTCGGACACTTGATGACGTCGACGGACGAGATGAGGTCGTCAATAACGAGATTTGTTCGCGGACTGTTGTCAATGCTGATAGCATTGGCCTTGCCAATCAGACGAATAGTAGCATTCTTGCACTTTGTGATAAGGATGGACTGTGTGGAGGAGACCTCGATTTCGATAGGCGCATCAGCATCTTCAAAATTCTCGATGATCCATTTGTTGCCATCGAGCTCCTTCTTGGGCTCTTTCTTGGGAGTAGGTTGGGAGATGCCCTTTCCACGAATGCTATCAGGCTTGGGCTTGAGCTCGGGTCCTCTGCTACGGCTACGGTTGATGCTGTCTTGGCTTCCCTTGCGGTCAGTGACGGTAGAGCCAGCACGTAGCGAAGGGTTCTTGTGTGTCATCTCGCTCTTGTCGACCTTTCTCAAGCCAGCCGTAACAGACTCGCCCCTGTTGAGTTGATCGAAAACAGCACCCATATCACCACCGCTCGGCTTGGCAGCCGGAGGCGGACCTGGAGGAGGGGGAGGGTTGTCGAAAGTAGGAAGTGGTGGTGGTGGGGGAGGTGGTGGAGGGCCACCTGCAGCTCCAGCAGGAGCAGGAGCAGATTGTGAAGAAGGAGCGGAGTTTGATTTTGCGTCTTTGAGTGCCTTTGCGAGATCCATTCCCTGAGAGTTCCATGTGACGCCAGCGGCATAGTGGCTGCGAATGTAGGATTGGAGGTTCTTCCAGATGGCATAGTATGCCTGGACGTAGGCGACGTGCTTGGGGTCCCTGTCGCATGGTCAGTTGATTGGAGCACACAGATTGAAATGACAGGTCACGGACTTCTCCTTGTATTCCTTGAGCACTCTGTTTCCGAACAGTTGGACACCACCCAGGATCTCGGCAACATAGTCGGCGGGCTTGCCCTCAAAGACAACCCACTGTAGACCGCCCATACCCTCAGCGACCATGTTTAAGTGATCCTTGAAGGGCGAGGCGCGATTTGAATCCTTGATCTCAGTAACGGTGCCCATCTCTTGTTGCAGGTCCTTGATGAGCTCGGAGAAGGCAGGCGAAGTCATGTCGGGCTTCTTGGCCTTGTTGGCGATAACGAGGTATTGGCGCTGGGCAGCAAATGCGCGCTCGACGGCGTGTGCCTGACAGGGATTAGAGTGGATTGGGGTTGATGGTTGTTGGAAAGGATTGGTTGTACCTGGGTCTCAATGTTCTTGTCTAAACCCGAGGCAGATGTGACAAACTTAGCGACGTGGTCGTTGATCAGGTCATCCATGTCCTGGATAGGCTTAGGGAGAGTTTCGGCCTGGGGAGTAGGAGCGGCAGGAGTGGAGGCTTGGACAGCATTTTTGGCGACAGCGGGGAGTTCAGGAGCGCTGGAAGAGGCAGGCAGGTTGGTAGCTCCTACATCAGCAGCAGTGTTCCTGGTCTGCTCGAAAGAAGGTGCTGCAGTAGCAATGTCCTCGAGGCGGGATGTAGCAGCTTCGAGTCTGAAGGCGCGTGTCAGCAAGAGGCGTAGTTGACATGCGAAGCTTAACAGCAGACGAACCGCTTGATCAGAGTGGTGAGGTTGTGCATGCCGAGATTACTCGTTGTCGTCGCCATGATGGGTGATATGATGTGGTAAAATTGACCAGATGCTGAGTTGGAACCTGAGGTCGACGACTCGAATGGCCGCTGTTGGCCCTGGACCCCGGCCTGACACTCCGCCAAATGCACGAGCCAGACAATGAAACAAGCCACTCCCGTCTTCCGAACTCGACAACATCATCGCCAACATCAACCTGCACGACAAACACGTCCCGTCTTGACTGACTCCGTAATCTTGCAGACAGTATGGGGCCCATACATTTCTGTACTACTGGCATGTTCATCATTGGTCAGTCAGTCACTTGCCTTGCACATATCTGTCTTATCTTCAAAAAATGCTAAGTTGTCTCTCCACAGATGACATCTACCCTGCCCCATCTGCTAAAGACCAGACTCCCTTTTTGAATGTACCTGGTGGCGCTGGTACTTATAGTGCTCTGGGAGCGAGAGTCCTCTCTCCATCACCGGAATCCAATCGAGTCGGGTGGGTAGTGGATGCTGGTCATGATTTCCCCTCATCTCTGCGTGACATGATAGCTGCTTGGGATACTGCTGTGCTATTGAGACCTCGCGACGGTCCGACAACAAAGGGTTGGAACGGCTATGGCGCCAACGAACATCGCGGTATGCAAATTTCCACCGAAGTCTGCCTCTGCTGAACTGACTCTTTGCAAGCTTTCAAGTATTTGACACCAAAACTTCGCATCACCGCGGAAGACTTGTCACCACAGCTGTTGACTGCAAAATCGTTCCACCTAATATGCGCTCCAGCTCGTTGTGTTGATCTCGTCCAGGGTATCAAGTCTCGTCGGGCAGCGCTCGGCCAGCCCCTCGACGAACCTCTCTTTATCTGGGAGCCCGTGCCAGACCTCTGCGTTCCTGCTGAGATGGACAACACCATCAAGGCGCTCGAGCACGTCCATATCATCAGCCCCAATCACGCAGAGCTGTCGGAACTGTTTTCGGTCGTCGGATCCACTGAATCTGGTGATGTAGATCGTCAAGTCATTGAAGCTTGTAGCTCCAAGCTGCTTGCAAGCGTGTCTAGCGAGAGAGCATCCAAGATAGCGGTAGTGGTTCGGTCAGGCAAGGACGGATGCTATGTTAGTTCATCGTCCAACCAAGCGTGGCTTCCCGCGTTTCACGCATCAACTCCGGCCAAGGTGGTTGATCCCACAGGTGGTGGTAATGGCTTCCTTGGGGGATTGGCAATTGGCCTCGTGAGGACTGGTGATGTGGTAGAGGCGTCTAAGTGGGGCAACGTAGCAGCAAGCTTCATGATTGAACAAGTAGGGGTGCCGGTGCTGGAAACAGAAGAGGGAGTAGAAAGATGGAACGGAGTGATAGTGCAAGAAAGAATGGACGAGTACTCGTGGCGATGCAAGAATGAAACAGCAGTTGGACAGTAGTGGTATTGTGTTGCTGGTCTGAAAAAGAAGAAAAAGTACAAGTATGCAGGCCCCCAAACTCCGATTTATTTCATTTCGACAGCAGTTTTAGTTGTCGGTGGGTGTAAGAGAGCGCTCGTGTTCGCGGATTTGACGGCTCCAGCTGTGGAATTGTTGTCAGTATAGCGTCGACTGGATCGGGGTGTGGCGGGAGAGTATGTACTATCTGCTGGGGAAGAAACGGCCTTGCTCGGGCATCTTGTAGCGGTGTTCACGTTCGGCGCTCAAGCTGAAGAAGACGCCAGCGACGAGGACGACCGAGAGGCCCATGACGGCAGTGTTGGCTTTCCAATTCTTGGGTTGTGAGTACCAGCCACCGGCGGGGGACCAGACGTGCTTGGGGTAGCTGAGAGAGAGTGGTCAGCGACAATTGATTGCGAGTGGCTGTCTGCGGTTGGAAAGTTGGATGGGTATGTGCCGAGGAGGAGTGCTGTTGGCGAATCGCAGGCACGATAGGCACTGCTGCAGAGGGTTGAAACGTACGGAATCTTGTCGCCGGCCATTGTTAGTGAGCGATTGAAGTTGTGTCGGTCGGGGATGGACTACTGGGCAGCTCTCTCTTTGGTGGTCGCGTTGGTTCCGCTGACCACGGGCAGTCAGCCAAGACCGGCGGAGCGCACAGACGCTTGCTGCATGTTGGTTGGTGATGTCTGGCAAAAATCTTGCCCGCGTCGACGACGAGGACGAGGTGCACTTGCTACAACATGAAGCGCATTGCAACCCAACACATGCGCCGCTCTTTGCTGTCACCGCGGGCGATCCGCCTATTGTCGCCCGCCTCGCCTATAGCACCTTCTCGCCGCTGTTTCGCTTTGTCGACCCGCCTTGGACAAGATGCCCCCGTGACACGACTACCTGAAGCTGTCGTCGACTCTCTCCCTGCCGACCTCTCTTCCGCCTTGGACAGTGCCCGTGTTACGCACAAGGCTAATCGCAGAGACTCGCCCAAGCTCAGCGCCCTCCACGCCCGTCTCTCGCTCCCTCCACGCTTCCCCAAAGAGTCCTTAGGACGCTGTCTAGTACATCCTTCGGCTGACCGCAATCCTCTACACAACAATGCTTCTCTCGCCGTCATTGGTCAAGATCTGCTCGCCTACTACACTGCCGAGTGGCTATTGTGCAACTATCCTCGCCTGCCCATGGACGTCCTGTTCGCCGCCCAGTATGCCTACTCAGGTTCCCGTACCCTGTCAGCCATGCGTGAGGAATGGGGTGTAGAATCTGTCGCCGCTCCCGGTGTCGAGGTTGATCCTGGTCTCTTGCAATACGTCCGTCAGAAGCCTGGCAACGCCATGGCCGAAGGTGCCATGCTTCGTCTCAAGGACATGCCATCTGCCGACTCAAAGTCTGCCTCAACCCGTCCTAACTCACAGTGGAACTACCGTCGCGGCCTCTCATCTCGCATTGTTTACGACAATCAGTTCGGCGACTTGCAAGACAACGCATCATCCTCTGCTGCGGCCTCATCTCAAAGCCCCGAGGGTGCCGTTACCACCGAGGAAGCTTCGGCCAGCTTCATCAACGCCGTCTTCGGTGCGCTGTACCTACACGCTGGCGCTCAAGCCACACAAGCCTTCCACAAGGCTCACATTCTCTCGCGTCACATTCCGCTCCACACCCTCTTCTCCTTCACCCACCCGACTCGCGATCTTTCTCGCTTGTGCGCACGCGAGGGCTTCGAGCCGCCGGTTGCCCGTCTGCTTTCCGAGACCGGTCGTCACTCTCGCAGTCCTGTCTTCGTCGTTGGCGTCTACAGCGGCAGCGACAAGCTAGGAGAAGCCGCTGGCTCGAGTCTCGATGAAGCTCGTGTTCGTGCCACTGCTGCCGCTCTTCGTTCGTGGTACCTCTACTCGCCTCCCCGCGAGAACATCGTTCTGCCCAGCCAGTCCGCTACCACTCAATGGAAACCTCAAATGATCGACATTGGCGAGATTGTCACTTGAGATCCTTTAACGACTTGTAAATTCTTGTACTATCAGTTATACCTGCGTCCACAGGCCAAGAGGCTGCTGGACTATACCGCTTCGATTCGGACAGCCCTTTTATCAGCCTCTATGCATCCAAGCATTGTACCCGTGGCGTCCCAAAAGAGTTGGGGACAGTTTTGACTCCCCTTGTTGTATTCTCTGCATACGGATAGGCGTCAAGGGACGGTGGGCTGTCGATTTATCAGGAGTATCTATGAACCCTCCTCCAAGATCCGAGGGGGGTCAGTGTGTAAATATACATTTTCTTTTGCAGACCAGTTCATCTAACGCCCCCTTTGTGATAACCCCACCTTCGATGAGTGATTGAACCAGAATCCAAGCAAGTCGGTGTCGCCGAGATCGGCTGAAAGTCGTGTGGATGAGCTGCGCAGCCATTCGTCATGCTAGCATTGTGAGGACTACTGAATCCCAAACAAGTCTTTAGCGAAACTTAGAGACCGAGTGCCAAAGAACGCCATCTCGCGTTCGTGAGTCAACGTCCTAAAACATGTTGAAAGTCGGCGATGTTGCCCTACTGGACGACGCCGAAGCCTGCTCTATAAAACTGTGGTGCTCGAAAGAGCATTGATGGCTTGCTCGATCAAGAGACTCGTCCAGCAATATTGCCATGGATTTGTCTTAAGTCAATTGCTACAGGTCTGGCAGTATGTCGTTGCTTCTATCTAGCTCTATATTAGCCTGGGCTTGCTTACAATAGCAGCAATAGTTCGTGTAGGTGACTCAGCAGAATCACTTTCTGTGGGGTAGTTCCCAGCGGTGACCCTTTTGATTCTCTTAACCATCCCCGAAACGGCCAGCGAAGGTCGGATGTCAGCCTGTAGGGCTGATGGTCGCGTTTTTTCTAGGCACGAGGAGATTGGAAAATGTCAATTCAAAGGCGTGTAGGATGTATGGCTTGTTCGAAACATCGCCGACAGGGCGTGGTAGTTAATGGTGTGAGTATGTGAGAGTCATCGCAGTTTCTGCTGCGATGCTGCCGGGCAACATAAATAGATCGAGGTATGTTCGTGTTGTTGCCTGTGACATATTCAAGTTAACCCAGTCTTGTACCATCTGGGTGTACCTTCAAGAACACTGTTGCCTATTGAAGCTTCAGACTATACATACATCTTCTCGATTCCTCCTTGCTCTACAAGACCTTACAATACTCCTCAAGCCCAAATCGAACAAAATCTGAATCACTTCATTACTTCGAATCGACCACCTACAAGAGGACCAGAGAATCATATCTTCACATCCATAAAGATGCCGTCCAACCCCTTCTCCCGCCTTACGAGCAACACAAGCTCTTCAGACACAGCCTCAGTCAACACAACCTCATCCACATCATCCTGGACCAAGCTACTACAAAAGAGCAAACCCGTCTCGTCATACTCCACCATCAGCAGCACATCGAGTACAGAGCCAACAAGCACACCAAAGTCCAAAGATACTTTATCGCCAGGGGAAAAGCAAAAGATCAAGCAACAAGACCGCATGAGTATGCAAGTATTGGCTACACATGCTGCATTGAGGTAGCTGATGCCTCTTTGCTGCCATCGCTCGCTCTAAGCTTTGCGTATGCGCGAGACATATCTCTGCGACACCGCTAGACGTACCAGGATGGAAGCATGATCATGATTTATACGATGAAAGTGCTGAGGCACACCCTTTCAGGATGTAAGGAGCATGGAGTTTGGGATCGACCAAAGTTGAAGAAAAAGTATGACTGCGTAATAATGATAGTGCTTTTTGTAGTTTGAAAAATCATCGCCAAGTTGAGTTCAGAAGTTCTGCCTTAACAGATAAAGTGTGCCCAGATGAAGTGTCCCTGAAGAGGTGTTCCCTGCTGCTAAAGACTGTCACAGTCTCACCGTCTCTGTCATTTGTTATACAGAGTCTCATAAGCAACTGTGATGGACAGTAGCTTTCTAAACATGGGTCTATGCATGTAGATAGCCTAAAGTAAGGTTCTTTCTGTGGCGACCGCGTTCCCCATCGAAGTATTGTGCACTGCCCAACTTACACTCTAACAGTCTTTAGCACAGAGAACATGTATCTTGAAGGTCATGGTGGTAAGCCGGAAGTTGTGAATATAATATGTCTCGGCATGCTAGGTTTCGGACAGGAGGAAGCTCTCCATCGTTCTTCCTGGGTAGTCAATGGTCGCAAGAAGAATCAATGTCAAAAGCACCAATATACCACCGTCGAATATATACTGCCGTTGCGCCCTGCGCGCCCTTCAAGCTCCGATGAATCGCAATCACGTATGAGTCGAGGCGCAGCAAAAGTCGAAAGTGTTGATCACATCACGCTCTGAACTCGAAGTATTTACCGGAGATCGTTCCCTAGCAAATCTTGATGACGATGAGTGCGACCCCGCTATCGCTGTTGCTAGGTAAGGTAATTACCCCACTATTGCACCAAACCACCGAGCCTCGGGATCGTGACTACAAAAGCTGAAGCTACTTCCTTGTAAGCAAGAGAGAGATTGCTTTTGCAAGGAAGCAAGAGAGAACATCATCAAACATGTCGCAAACAATGAAGGCAGTCGTGTTCAAAGGACCCCACAAGGTCGAGATTGAAGACCGTATGTATTTCACCTACCAAAAGATATATGTACCATTGCTTACGAAAAGTCAAAAGGCCCTGTTCCTAAGATCCAAGAAGATGGAGATATCATTGTCAAGGTTGAGTACACAGCACTCTGTGGCAGGTATGTGGGAGAAACTCAGGATACTCTATATTTACCTAACCATATTCAAGTGAACTGCACGTCTTCCGTGGCCACCAGCCTTCAGACACTGGCTTCATCATGGGCCACGAATTCACAGGCAGAGTCACCGAAGTTGGCAAGGGCGTAACCACCTTCAAAAAAGGCGATCTCGTCGTTTCTCCTTTCACAACTTCCTGCGGTGAATGTTTCTACTGCAAGCACGGATTCTCGTCTCGTTGCGAAAAGTCTTTGCTGTTTGGATGCCCTAAGCTTGATGGTGGCCAGGCTGAGTACGTCCGTGTTCCCACAGCCGAAGGTACAGTCATGAAAGCACCTGAAGGACTCGAGGAGCAAGCTCTGGTTCTCATGGCAGACATTTTCCCTACCGGCATGTTTGCAGCCAAAAACGCGTTCAAGGAATTGAGCAAGGAAGAAGCTCAAGAGAGCACAGTCGTGCTGCTCGGTCTCGGACCTGTGGGATTGTGTGCTTTGGTCAATGCTCTGGACTACAAGCCCAAGCACTTGCTTGCGGTTGACAGTGTCGACAGCAGATTGCAGCAAGCCAAGGGTCTCGGAGCCGAGACATGGAACTTCCAGACCGACAGAGAAGGCTTGGACAAGAGAGTCAAGGAGCTTACCAACGGCAGAGGTGCAGATGTTGTCATCGAGGTTGTTGGTCTGTCACCTGCACTCAAGCTCGGTTTCGATCTCCTCAGACCCTGGGGCATCATCTCGAGTGTTGGCGTACACAATGCTGAGGTAAGGATACGATAAGACACACACTGAAGCTTCGAGTTTGGCTAATTCATGCGCCCAGATCCCTTGGACAGGTAATCAAGCATACAACAAGAACTTGCGTATTCAGATGGGCCGCTGTCCCGTCCGTTCAATCTTTGCGGAAGCGCTGGAGAAGCTCAGGCAGAAGCAACACCTACTCGGCTTCATGTTCGAGAAGATCATGCCGCTCTCGCAGGCTTTGGAAGGCTACGACCTCTTTGACAAAATGAAGGTGCAGAAGGTCGTTTTCCAGCCTGGTCAGTAGGCTGGAGAATTTGCTCTATCTGGAGGAATTTTAAGCTTGGATATGAATATTTGACAACTTGGATAGTTGGTAGCCCACTTGTATAACAGAGTCTGGTATATTTATTATGGAAGACTGATGATGGTGCCGCTTGTTGATAATTGAGCTGAGCAATAGCAAATACAAACATAGAAACTCCTGTCATTTTGAGCAGTGCACTCCGGGCAACCATATGATAGCGTATAGCAAAAGAGAACAATGATCCATACCAGTTCCTAACCTTGACACCATAAACTCCTTGCATTATTCTCGTAAGCTCAATTCATAGCAAGACTTCTTGTCGACATTCGTAAAGCGACGAGCAACATGCTTAATTCACGCTGCAGAGTAATTCTGCTTCGAGAATGTATTTGCCTTCCTTGTACTTCTCGGCGGGTTCGTAGGCCTTGTCGTACTTCCAGCCGACCGTCTCTTTGCATTGTCTGCAGGTGATATCTCGCACGACGTGTCTTCCAGTGGTCATGTTGCGCTCGCCAGCCTCGCCAGCAACAATATTGACGACGCTGTTGAACAGGAAAGCCTTGCCATGCTGTCCCCGAAAGTTCTGCAAACGTAAGCTTGGTGGAGCCCAGAACGAGTTGCAATGGCTAGGACGTACTCTGCTCACTATGTCATCATGGTCGGCCAGGTGGGTCTTGCAAGTCTTGCAGCCATAGATTCGCTTGCAGTTGAGATAAACATTGTATGCCAAGCCCATGTCGCTGTCAGCTGGGCGGCTGCGTGATCTGAACCGTATGTTGGGCGAACGACAAAGGCTACTTGGTAGGGGTCTAAATTCCAGGCAGGCCGCCAGACAGAAGGCGCAATACGAGTTGTGTATGAAGCAGAAGTTTTCAGGAGCGGAAAGAGATGGTCCAAGATAAGCCCAAGCTCTTTAATAGAGTCACAGGTTGCGGTCACTTGAGGCGATTTTACAGCGAGTAGTAGGGCGCTACAGTGGTCGAAGAGCTGAGGCCAGACCCTGAATGGCGGAAGCCGGCGGTGAGCGGAGTTTAGAGCGTGGCAATAGGAAGACGAGGTAGCAGTGCCGGTTGGGGTATGGCAGTGTTCGAATGGTCGACGATGGCGCTGGACAAGATGCGAAGATGCGGTGAGAGAGACGACGTGAGATGCAAGCGAGAAGGTTATCAAGAGAGGTCGTTTGAGACGCGGGGCAACAAGAGACGAGGCAGGAACGATCACCTAGCCGTGACCTAATCACGTGGAGCTCAAGATCCACGACAGAGACACCCTGGTGGACGCAGAAGAGGGCTACGAGCAAGCAGGTGCACCTTGACAGCAGGTTGCAAGTGCGACCTGGCGCAAAGTCCCTAACAAAGCAGTAGCGGACAAGTGTTGAACGAAGAGTTGGTTGCCCTGCATGGCGATTTGGATCGGAGACACTCCCGACGGCTTGAGTGGCCCCAGCCCAGCCCTGGCCGAGACGCAGCCGTATCTCTCCCGCCCGACGCTGATGACGCTGCCTCTTTGATGCACATCAGCGCTGTCTTGTTGTCGCAACACTCAACTCTCGGAGGTTCTACTGATTCCTCACACCTATAAACCTCTGGAAATCCGTTCCTGAAATACCATCGAAGCCGTCTATCTATCCGTGTCACTTCCGGCGCATCTAACGTGACCGCCTGCCGTTCCAACATGGCCTCCGAGACGATAAATTTTGGCCAAATATTCGCTGTCGCTGTCGTTGGCTTTCTCTTATACCGCTGGTTCTCTGGTCCCAGTCTACCCTCATCACAATCTTCTGGTCGCAATGGAGGCCGTCAAGTCAACCCTGAACACGTCGAAGCAGTAGCTCAGATGTATCCCCAGTTGGACCGACGAGCAATCATCTGGGACTTGCATCGAAACGGAGGTAGCGTACAAGCGACTGTCGAGAGATTGCTCGGTGGCAGAAGTTTGGAGACTGTTTGTTCAAGTCGTTCGCTTACGAGAAGCAATTACTGACAGCAAACGTAGCCTCCACCATCTTTCCAGCCCCCGATACCGCGTGCTGCAGCCCCACCTACTGCCAGCAGGCCTGTTACTGAGGCCAAAGTCAACCCCGACCTGATTACCCGCTACAACCTTGCGTCTCGTCTCAACACTGCAGAAAGCAAGCAGGAGCCTGAAACAACAAGCACCAAAGGCTGGTCCCAGAACAAGACAGAAAGATCAGAGATTCTGAGACGAAGAAGGGAGGAAATGGTGCTTGCTGCGAGAAGAAAGATGCAGGAGAAGGACCAGACCCAGGTCGCATAGTGCATGTTCCCCTAGAACTACAGCCTGTCATGTACATATATCGAATCTTTTGCCGGCAAGCCAGAAGTTTTGAATAGCCAAGTCTACCTACTTGTACTACGTCTAGTGTTTTTGGTGATATTTGTGACATGTAGCAAGCGTCTTAAGTTATGAGTAAGGTCCTTCGACTGCGACAAACCGACAGTTTGATGTTTTTCTGTGATCGCGTGAGTGATATAGAAGTTGACGGCGCAGGCACGTATCGATCGGCACGTCTATGGTCTGGGCTGGCAGGGTTGGGGTCATGTCGGTCCGTCGGCAGAAGTTGCTCAAGATGAGAGCAAGACCGACGCCGACTGCGACGCCGACATTCGTAGACCTGCACAGAGCTGGTCTAACAATTCTCAAGTAGCAGTCATCTTGTAAGAGGTCGAAAGGCAAATTAGTACAGCAACGGAATGAATCGAACAGGTACGATGGCTCCTTTGAAACACTCTTGCGCTCAGCGAATTTCTGGCGATATCGAGCATGCGCGTGCTTGTCGGACAATGCGCGTCAGTCTCAACATGGTCTGAGGGCTCGTAAACACATATTCAAAGCAGACGCACCCTACAAGACGCCATCAGGGGCTGATCAGATCCTACAGGAAGCGGACAACAAGCACTGCGCCCAATGGCCGGCAACGTATTCCAGACACAAGCAAGCGCAAACCGCAACACGCCGCTCACCTCGCAAAGAGGAGGACAGACGGCGAAGCTGGGAGGAGGTTCAAGCTGGGCTTTCGGTATGCCCATGGCGGCAGGAGCTCCCGGGCTCAGTGCCTCTTCACGCACACCACTTGCCGGTTTTGCACAAGCTATTGGCGCATCTGCCTCACAAGCACCGCTCGATCTCTCGTACGTCTCCCAACTGAACATCACATCTATCATATCCCAACCGTCCATCATCCACACCCATTATTACATTGTATTCCCATGTCTACAGAAAGAGGTCGCCGATACAGACCAAGAAGAGCGAGGCGCAGATATATGAGTCTCGACTTGCAGCATGATGCTGGCTACAATGCTCGCATGCTGGGCATTCCCATCAATCGTCGCACTGTCTCGGGGCACTATATCGTTGATCAGAGCACTTTGACTGACCATGAACCTGACAGCGAGTTTCCATCGCTCGGCCCGCAACCCCAGCAAGCCAATGTATCCCAAGCTTGGAATAGTACCGCTCTACGCACGCCTCAGCAAGCTCCTGCTCAACGTGTAACTTCGGCGCAACAGCAACCAGTCCAATCGTCTCAGCAGCAGCAGCAGCAACAACAACAGCAGCGCTCTGTATCTGCTCAAACCCACGAGTCCCAGCAGCACGAACCTTCGAACCTGGACACCCAATACGATGGTCAATCGCCGATTTCTGCCCGCGCCGGTAGCGAACAGCCACAAGATGAATTTCCGCCTCTTAGCAACCAGGCCCAGCTGAACGGACGTGTGAATGGATACTCACACGAAGATGGCGCATTCGGCTCGGAAGCATCACGACCCAGGCCTGCCAACCCACCAGGCATCGACCATCAATTAGGCTTGATGCAGCAACAGCCACCAATTGGTCAAGCCAGCACACAACAACAACCCTCACAACATTCGTCCAACTTTGCGCCCCAGATGGTCGACGCTCCCATTACCAATCAAGCGACCCCACAACAATTGAAGCCCTTTGAAGACATGACTGAGGCTGAGAAATGGGGCCTACCTGGTTTACTGGCCAAAATCCGGAGTAATGATGCATCTTCTGCCTTTACAATGGGCGTCGACATCAACTCATTAGGTCTTGATTTGGACAGCCCGGAATCGCTATTTGCTACTTTCTCAACCCCCTTCGCCGACAACCGATCACGCCCTGTCATTCCAGAGTACACGCTACCTGCTGGCTACACCGTCACCAACGTTCCGGCCCTGGCTTCGCGCATGAACGCCTTCTCTGACGAGACACTCTTCTTCGTCTTCTACCAGAACCCTAGAGATGTTGTGCAGGAGCTTGCTGCTGGTGAGCTATACAGCCGCGACTGGCGTTGGCACAAGGAGTTGCAACAGTGGATGATGAAGGATAGCCAGATGGCTGCCCCCATCCGCGTCAGTGAACGTAGTGAGCGTGGAGTGTACATTTTCTTCGACGCCAACAACTGGAGACGGGAGCGCAGAGAGTTTGTACTCAACTATGATCATCTGGATCAGAGACACGGCGCCGCTCAGCCTCAGGCTGCACTTTAGGGAAGTGTTCTGCAGGCTGCTTCAACTCCCAACGTTCGCTCAGTTGATCTGGCTACGCGCTTTGCCGTAAACACCCCGGATCACCCTTCTAGTGGTACCCGAGCTTCACCTTATCTCAACCCCACCGCGCGACTTATATCCGGTTCGTCTGGCATTCCTACCAATGACT
The DNA here is from genome assembly GCA_037042735.1 of Aureobasidium sp. Y128-05A. NCBI lineage: Eukaryota > Fungi > Ascomycota > Dothideomycetes > Dothideales > Saccotheciaceae > Aureobasidium > Aureobasidium sp. Y128-05A. Next base: position 481,413 of record JAXQKC010000101.1, read on the forward strand.
TTCAGTCTAGTCCTTCATCATTTGGACCTGATACATACGCCTCTTCACGGTCGACCCCTATGCACTCGGCTGATCCTTCCACACTTCGTCCTCCGCCTGGCTTCAGCATTCCCACAAATCCACCTCCTGGCTTGCATACCTCCACAAACCTCAACACATCAGCTCAACCACATCGTCGTGGCTACCGGCCTTACATCTTTGGTCATCTCGCCTATAACTACATTGGGGGAGAGATGCAGAGAGAAAAGGACGCTTCTAAAGGCAACAACGACTAAACCCAAGAAGAGATTCAAGCTAGCTATCCTACACCCTTGCTGAGCGGTCTCTTTTCTCGAACGTATGACTTTTATGTCCGCTTTGGTGCCATAGCTGGTTATAACAGATACAGCTCGGCTTCGATGTTAGACTAGTACACATGGGGAGCGAGTGCACCAATGGACAGACGATCGCTTCCCGAAAGTATGTAGAGCTTGGAAAGGGAGATGAGCGGGTTGCTGGAGGCGCAAGTCCTTAGCAAATTTTATCGCTAATGAAAAATCACTTGCGTTGGACCCACCATATTTTACTCTTTCAATCTCGTCGTCTAGTTCATGATCTTTAATTGAATGTGTAAGTGGGAAGGTCAGAATATGAATAAGGCTAAGCAGTTCCTTCTTCAGGCATTGTTGATATCATGATCAAACATTATAATCTGACGTATTGAGTGTTATGACTGTTGACTATTATTGCTGTCATTATTATTGTAAGATCTAAGTAATCAAAAAGCTGACCCAATTCAAGCATAGTACACTACTCTTTCTTGAAAGCACTCTCCTTGACAATCCAATCGCCCAGAGTCTGCAGACCAGGGTGTTCCTTCCTGAGAGCTGCAATATCGACATTGTAACCATCAGTCTCGAACCACTTGAACATGGAGCCCAATTCTTTGCTTGCCCACAGTAAGCCAGCACCCATAAAGGAGTAGGTCTTTGGCACTCCCTGGCCGATGGCGTCCTTCCACACTTTGTCAGCTTCGTTTAGGGTGAGCTCATCTCCTGCAAGACTGATGGCGCGGTTGTGGTAGCGGGCAGGGTTGCGGAAGGCTTCAGCGGCGAAATGACCAATGTCTTTTACGCTGATTAATTGAAGCTTGCGGTCTGGAGAGAGTGCCGAACTCCACATGGCTCCAAACATCTTGCCCATCATACCAGGAACCCAGTTGTCCATGAAACCGACAGGGCGGAGGATGGTATATGACATGTTCGAGCCCTTTGTTCTGTCGACCAAGTGACGTTCGATGTTATGCTTAGAGATGAAGTGTGGCACGTTTGTTGGGTTCTCCAGGGACTTGTCACCGCCACGGTCAAGAGATGTGTAGACAAAGTGGCTGACACCACGCTTGAGAGCTTCATCTACCAGTGCCTTGCCTTGTTGCTCTTCGGTCTCGACGCTTTGGCCCTGACCCATAAAGGTTTGCACACTGAAGACTCCATGGATGGGTTTGTGGACCGCTTCGGCTGCGTCAAAGACACCGGGCACGTCTTTGAGGTCGCCGGTTACTAGCTTGATGGCTGGAGACTTCTTTTGCAATGCTTGTGCTGAGGCTGATGAAGGGTTGCGAGTTACGGCGAGAATGGTGAACTCGGAGCTGTGCGATGGAGAGCTGATCAGGGCGTCGATTGTGGCACCGCCTTGCTTGCCAGTTGCGCCTGTGATGAGAAGAGCTTTGGACATGGTTATTTGTTTGATGGTTCAAGATCTGGTTTGAATGTTTCTGAATTGATTCGAGATGAAGGATCTTTGGGTTTGTGTTGGATGGTGTTGGTTTGTAATGGATGGTTTTGTGTACTGAAGCTTGTTGTTGTTTGGTGATGTTGAAAATGTTTTACGATGAGATCTCACAGTCTTTTATAGCCATTGCAGCTTTGTACTGCTGTACTTACTATACATTGTATCTATACGTCGTACCTACCTGAAGCTTACGCGAGGAGGGATGTTGCTCCGAGCCTCAGGCTTCAGGCGGGTTGTGAAAGACCCCGACTCGCCGGATGAACAATCCAACAACGAAGTCCTCCCGAAGTTCATCCAGCAACTTCCTTTGTCATCATCTACGAACAGCAATCCAGACAAGTGCTTGATAATCATGCGGAAAGCAATTGACCTATTCAGTGATATCATATATCTGGCCGACTCCGACTAAAGGTTGCGACCAGGTTTGCATCTCAACCATGACGATCTCATGTCGGTCGGTAGTCAGATGACTGCCTCACGTGTCCTGGTCCAAGCCTTCGAGACTCAACAGATTTGAACAAGAATCAGGACCTACAAATGGCAATGTTGCTCCGATATTGAAGCCTGGACATACTTTCTGTTGCTAGATCAAGCATATCGAGTACCTCTCCAGCCACGCAGCCCATATTCTATCACACCAGTCCGCGATCGCAATCATGATCAGCATAAAAGATACCATCGATTCCTCAGATCAAGCACGCTACGATGCTTTCACGAAACAGCAGCAAGTTGGCAATACCATGACTTCATTCAACTTGGTCAATGGTACCATCCAGATCCGCATCGTCAGATCCAAGACTCTGGACGTACTTGCAGAAGACTACTTTGCCGACAATGGTCTTGCCACGCAATTCATCGCTGAATATAATGATGCTGCGAAGGAGATTCAGAGAAGCAGAGCGAACGTCACCGCGAGGGGCATCCATGGGACACCAGAACCGGAAGCAGAAGTTGTTGCTTAACCTGAGGCTTTCTTCAGAGGGGTTTCGACTCTAGGACACTCAAGCCCTGATATATTAAGTCTATCGTCCACCAATCAGTGCAATTGTGAAAATCTAATCTCGAACCTACCGTTACGTGGTGCACCTCGAGAGTCGATTGTCGTCTGCACAAACACGAGCAGTATGCCAGACGTCAAGTCGAACGAGCCATGCATTATTCAAGCTCCATCTTTATCATCTTGCGATATGCTCTGAATCTCAAGTCTCAGCTGAAGCCCAGTGTCTACGAGTCTCTTCCTCAGTGCTTTTCAGCTGACATGAAGGCTCGAGCCTGTCGACTACGTGCTGAAACTAGAGACGATAGCCAAATGGCTGGAACATCGTGGACTCTAGGTCGAGTGTTCTTCGAACGAAGTTCTGACCATTGTCCCAGCAAGTACTGTCCGACATCGTCGACTTTGAGAACGGAGTCTCTACGTCTTGTTGAATAGGGCCCAATGTCTTTCGAACGATATGATTCTCAACATGCTCTCTGCGGAAGGTACTCGACGTTTTTAGCATCAAGAGTCGAGACTCGACATGTCGATGGATGGGGTTGAATGTCTCTCAAACTATGCTGAACTATGATTCTCACAATCATATCCGCCAGCTACTGCTTCTCGTAGTCAACAGTATCAAGTGTCGAATCTCCTTGTGTCAATGGGCTAGGTCTCGATCTATCAAAGGACCGGGTCCTGTCGAATCAACGAACGGGGTCTTGCCGAATCAATGAACGGGGTCTCGACGTATAATTAGACCGGGTCTCGTCGTGATATCGGACCGGGTCTCGTCGTGACACTGGACCGCGTCTCAATGTATCAACGGCTAGGGTTTCTGGACATATCGGTGGTCGGGCCTTGACGTATCAAAGGTCGGGCCTCGACGTAATCATGGTCGAGGTTTGAGTATATGAAGGGTCAAGGTCAGACTCCCACGCATAACATGATAGCTCACACTACCGTGTCTACGAATGGTGCTCGACGGTTTTTACGTCGAGAGTCAGGTCTCGGCATGTCGATGCATGGGCCGGGTACCTACGCATTATAAAGGAAATTGTTCACTCCTCTCTCGACTTTCTTTCTTCCTATACTATACAAAGTCAAGTCTCGGCATTTCGACAAGCTCGGCACCCACGCATCACAATTGAACCTGATTACTACTCTGTCTATCATCATCTTCTTCTTTCTTTCTTTCATCCATCAAACAAGCGACACAGCACGTCATCTACCTACCACCACAAAAAATATGGCCAATAACGCAACCTCAGCCGCTGGTACTCCCGCACCATCGTGAGTCTTCATACACGGTTCTGCTTTTTTGCAGAGCTGACCTTTGTGTACAGAAACATCCCTGGTCTGAGTCAAGAGATTCGCAACCTCAGACGCCCCCTGAACACTGGTGTCTACTACTCGTGTACCCAGCAAGAATGGGACAACCTGTGTCGCCAGACTTTGATGCCTGCTACCAAAGCAAAGGCTACCACCGCTCTCATGGACAAGAGCAGAGCTGGCAAGATCCATGAGACTGCTGATGGCGAAGCGGCTCTGGCAAGATGTTCTGCCTGTGCCAAGGGCAATAACGGCAATGGTTATGATTGCTATCTCCTCGCCAATGGCACAGCCAAAACCTGTGCCCATTGTGCATTCAGTCACAAATCAAAGTGTAGTATGTATTCAACGCTCGCGATACACGTATCAAGGAACACAACTAATCGTGATTGCAATCAGACGCTCAGCGTGCTCCCGCTGGCGCCAACAACCCTGTCGCCCCTCTCCCTCCCGCCCCTCTCCCTGCCGTCATGTACCCGGCTGTCGTCGCTGCGCCCGCCCCTCCCCCGCCCTTCTTCGTGCCTCCCGTCGCCGCCCCTCGCCCGGCCGTTGGCTGGCCTCCTGTCGCAGCCTACCAGCCTCTCCCACCTCGTGAGTGGACTGAGGAGGATCTGGAGACCCTCACAGAGGTGGAAATGGACAGATTGTTCCACATCTTGAGAAGGGATCACGAGAACCAGCGTCATTGACCTGGGCTCTGAAATCATGTAAAATTAGTTAGTGTATTCTAATAAGAGATGAGGTCATGAATATTCTCCTTGAATTATGTTGAGTTGTGATATAATTACTGATGTACCTCAATGTCTTTCTCTATAAGAAATGTCCCTTCTCCAGGGTTGCATGTTCTAGTATGCTATAAAAATGCACAATGTTGTCACGAGAAAAAATTTGTCCAACGAGATCTCCTGAGTAGCGTTCTCTCTGTGGACAACACTTTTTTCTGCAAAGGATTGTGCATTTCTACAGTCATATTTCCATGATCGTTGGGCTATGGAGATACTAAAACAGATTGCCCTGATCATCTATCTCACGGCTTCTCCACGACTGCATGCGGTATCTGAGTATGCTATGGAAATGCACGGTGATATCCTAAACAGAATTATGGCCAGAGAAAGCCCCTGAGATAGTACCTCTACGTACACACTGCTTCTTCTTGGAATATTCTGCGCATTTCCATAGCTATATCACAATGGTTGTTAGTCTTTGGGGATACCAAAACATATCGCGACGTTTGTATGCCCATACAAGAATCTCTAGTGCCATTGCGTCTCCCTCAATATACTATCAAAATGTAAAGTAGTATTGAGATACGCTGGGTTGTCCAGTGAAAGCCTCTGTTCTGATACTTCTCTGTGGACAAGTGCAGAAATTCATGTTATATTGTGACTTTCGATGGCATACTTTCATGGAGAGAACATATGGGAGAGAGCAAGATTTTCCTTGCTTGAGCAGAGACGGAGACTTCGTTTGCTTCCCAGTGTCATTGCGTGACATTCAATGCGCTATCAAAATGCATGATAGTTTTGAGTTTTGCTGGATTGTCCACTGAGAGCCATTGCTGATGCGAGCTCTCTGTGGATAGTCATTAAGAGTCAAATCATACTATACTTTTCAGTGGATTCTTCTCACAAGAGTGGCTCAGGTGGAGTATCATTGCTGTATGCAGATCTCATCATGAATAATGCATATCTTTTTATCAAGCTTCTGGCTGGGCAGCATAGATCCTTACAGGATACAAGTCCTTGGGGAAACCTCTCTGCAACTCGGTAGCCACAATCTTCAAGCCCGCTTCCTTGAACAAGGCTCTGAACTTGTCATCCGTCCGCGTGACACTTGAATCCGTCTCATCATAGACATCCTCGCCCAACACATGGTTTGACAAGTTCTCCTTTAGCACGATCCAACCACCAGGTGACAGGTGTTTCTGTACGCGAGTGAAGAGAGCATTGACTTGTGTATCCGTACATTGTCCTAGACACCACTGAATCCAGATGATATCGTAGGTGTGTTCCGGCTCCCAGGCCTCAAGCCCCACATTGTATATCGTGCCAATCTTGCCTTGTTCTCTCAATTGCTTAAAGTCATCACCCTCCGAGATCTCTCTTGTGAACTTTTCGACGGGCTCGACAACATCTGTGACGGTTGCAACTTTGGACAAAAGTCCTAGGGTGATGCGACCGATGCCGGCTCCGCAGTCGACGATGCGTGTGAGTGGAGTTGTGGTGGGGTGGGATTTTGATGCGCGGCGAAGTTTGGCGAGGAAGGTTGTGGATTGTTGGAGATCAATGCGAGAGACTTGAGGAAAGCCGCCTAGCATGCCTGTTACTGAGGGGTCACATGAATTCCAGTATGTGAGAGCGGCGGAGGTGTCGATCTTTGAGTCTGGTGCGGGTGCGGCGTCCGGATCGGTAGACATGATGTGTGTGCGTGTTTGTATGGATAGTGTATCAGATGCCAGATGGGTCTACTCGGGTGCAGCAGACAGCAATGCTTGGAGTCAGGTCGAGTATCGGGATGTTCGTTCTCAGAAAGCCGGCAGGCGCGAAGAAGCTGCGGAAGACGCGTCGATCAACACATCAACGTCACACTTGTCGACTCGAACACGACGGGAAAGTGTACACACCGAGACAGCAACAAGAGCACCGTATACATGCTAAACAGGCTTATACTTGCTCGACATAAGACCATCTACAAGCAGTTTGTCAGGAGCGGACTAATCCTTCTCTCTTGGTTCAATATATCACTACTAAGGTAGTGCAGAGCTCACAGATCCTCAAGCACCACCCTCGATTCTTCTTCAATCACTAGCCAACAGCCAGAGCATCAATGAAAAAAAGAGTAACAAGAAATGTTGTTTTGTGTTCCAAAAATTCCTTGACGATCGTGAGACCATCAAGAGCAGTCAGTTGATAGTTTTCAACTAGCAAAAACACGATCTCGGACGAATCCTCACTGATACTATACGCATGTCAGTAGTTATCCTGATGAGGAGAGCGTTTGTCAGTACTGACCGCGTAATGCCCGTGCACTATGAAGAGTTAGTATTGGTAAAAAGCATGCGTCAGATTTGGTTATACGAACCTTGGATGGTTGGTGAAGAGGGAGTGGGAGAGCAGCAGTACTTATACACGCCGGCGAGTATGTGCTTACGTAAGCAAGGCTGCCGTCAGCCAGGGTCATGCTATCGACATACACTTCGCTCGATGGAATCATCTCTTGTCGACCATCTTGAGCTTCACTTAGTTTTCATGTATATCAGACGGTCAACGAGCTCACTCTAAGCGTCTTGGAGCAAGTCATGGTTAAATTTCAGCATCATGTGAGGATAAAAATAGATTCTATGAACCAAGCACCCAGCTGGCGAGACTACCCAACTTCCGTCGTAACGAAACCAACACCTTTTGTTCCAGTTCGACATCCGAGGCACTGGCCAAGACAAAGCAGATCATTATGCATATCTCGTAATCATTCCTTTAAATGATAATCGACAACCTAGATCGTTGACAGGCTGTTCGGACAGCAAATATATCTGGAGCTTGAGATGTCATGATGGGCTTGGCATGTCATCCACAATCACCTTGATCTCGCAGCCCGAGACAAAGTTTCCAAGATGAAGTTGCACATTCTTGGGCCAGCTTTCGGGCTGCCTTCAATAGACGCAGAATGCATTGCTGCTGTAGCATTGGTCGAGCGGTACACCCAAGGCAGCAGTCAGGCATGGGCTCTGGTTGCCTGCCATGAAGCCGCGCCAGGCACTCGACTCCCCTTTCTCCAGGTTGGCGACGAAACATATTCTGGCTTTGATCGGATAGCTCAATACCTTATCGATATATCTGGTAGTACTGTCCCTGGTCTAGCCACAAATTTGACAGCACAGCAACAAGCAGATGCAACAGCGTAAGGCTCGGCGCAGTCCCTGACAACCATGCAGACACTGATTCTCACACAGACTTTCGACCTTTATCAAATCCGAGGGCCAACTACTGCTCGATATCTCGCTATATGTGTCATTCGAAAACTACCGTAATCGTACCCGCTCGGCTTTCACAAAGATCCTCCCATGGTACGCCAACTTTGTCATCCCTCCCCAGCGCCGCCATGAAGCACGACAACGCACTCAGCACCTTGGAGTATCTAGTCTCGATGTCGACGATATACACGAGGATGTCATCGACAAGCCATCTAGCATGCAGTCCGAGCAGCAGAAAAAGCCTTTCGAGCATGAGACGGAGAAGCACGCCAGGAGACTGTTGGGTCGCAGAGACACGGTCCGCACCTTATTACAGAAACCAGAGCACGCTGCTGCTTTCAAGCTGAACGCGCTAGCCGACAACTTCTTTGAGCCGCTACAAGAACTTTTGAAGAACCACTCCAATCTCCTGGGTACTGAACAACCTGCAATCGTCGACTGTCTGGCCTTTGGATACCTGAGCTTGATGTTCTATCCCAAGATGCCCCAAAACTGGCTTGCCTCCACTATGCGTCTAAAGTATCAGAAACTTGTTGTCTACCTGGGTTCCTTGAGAGATACTTTCCGAATCGATGCCCATCCTGACGAGGCCTTGGACGCTGTTTCGCAATCCGAGAAAGGTGCTGCTGAGCTTCCTTGGGTTTCACCACAAACTTTTGGTCCCCTTGCCGTAGTTAGCTACATCGGACAGAGCCTCTTCAGTCAGCTACCGCTACCAAAGACTGACTCGGGTCTGGGACATTTGCCCATTAGACGTCAACCAAGCTTCCTCAAGAGATATCTCCCTGCAGTGCTTGGTCTTACTTCTACATCGCTCGCTTTGCTGGCATTCTGGGCCTACAACAACCTAACATGGCCGCACGGAGAAGCGGTTCACTTTTTCGGTCGAAGGAGGTTAGTAGACTATGGTGCCGCCGGCGCAACCCTCTCTGCTTTGGGTAGCCTCGGTCTGCAGATGCAACAGCAGCAACAACAAAGTCAAGCTCCTGTGCAGGTTGACGTTACTGTCGACGAGCAGGTCTCGCCATAAGAAGCTTGTGTGACAGGCTTGGCGCACTCCAACACAAATCATCTCATCAAACAAGATGCACATATTCAACTCACGATACTTACATATTGCTCTGATTTGGACTTGATCGTGTTTCTCGCTTTTAACTCTCGACCAGTTGCTTCTTGCCGAACCATCTGATAAAGTGGCTGCCTACATAACCAGGCAAGCGCGCATTGTTGGGTGCTTGTGCCTGGATCGCGTCCTAAAAAAGCCACAACCGCCAAAAGATTAACGCTCATATCTGCAAGCGAAAAGTGCCTTCCTGATACGTACGTAGATCGACTCACATACAAAGGTAGCTCTGATTCGTATCGTAACTCTCTCCATCCTTCTCAGCGTGTGTTTCTATATTGTGATTCTCTCCCACTTTGCTTCAGTCGAAAAGCACTTTATCGCTTGCATAACATTCAACCTCTTTTTCAACATCATGTCTTCAGAAGTCGACAATCCCTCTGTATCATCCTCGTTGTCAGCGACAAGCACCATGGTCGTGACAGAAATGGTCACAGCGCAAGCATCCACAACAACTGCTCTGGTCACCTCAGTGGTAACAGCAACCGATTCGGCAACAGAATCAACACCAGCAGTCGTGGTCTACACGACCGTGATAGCGACACCGACATCACAACCCGCGTCACCGAAGAACCCTGATATGCCCCATGAACATGGGTTCCCAGTAGGCGCTTCAATTGGGTTTATCATCGGGCTAATCGCATTTATTGCTCTTCTACTTGGGGTGCCTTTCTATTACTGGAGGCGGGCCAGGCTGAGAAGGAGAGAGGCGAATCGTGCACAAGAGGCCAGCGCTGCGCAAGGAGAAGATAGTGCGCCGCAGATGTCGACGGTATATGGTTGATCAAGATGGCGAATCATTCTTTGACCCTTTCTGAGCTCTGGAGCAGCCTCAATTGGAATGGGTTCCTGAGCCATACCCGCTTACTTCCTGCTACGTGGTAGCAACTGTGCCTTCGTGTTCATGGTCAGATCGTCTATTCTGGTTTGCGCAGAATATCCCTGGCCCCACAGATGATGAGCGGACATCGCGAGGAAGTCCATCACAAGACGACATCCAGCGACTTCAACGTGACAGTGGCTCGTTCCTTCCCAGACAAGACGGCTTTCTTCTTCGATGCCCAACCGCAGCCTCACGAACCTCTCTCACGAGAAGCCCTTGACACCAACAACGAATATAACAGTGCCTTTGACCATTGATGGCCGGCATCGTCTTCTGTGCTTCGCCTGGCATTCTATGAGCACATATCTCCCTCTGTTGCCAATCGTGTGCACGATTCACCATATCATTCTCTCACTGCGAAGAGAGTTCAATTCTTCTATACCTTCTCGTGGACAGACCACCATATGATACATCATTTCCATCCTCAATTATTATCCCGAGCTCTCATAAATAGTCGAATATTTATCTGCAGACTCGCAAATATACCATTATTCATCCTGTCACCTTTGTGGAGACTGCGGGCCTTCAGTGTTCGGGCATGGACGTCACGGTCGTTGTTGCCATCTTTGCGCGTCTGTGTCATCAATGGCAATCTTCTTCTTGCCGTTGACCTTTTTGAGACTGTACTGCTGGCGAAGGCACACAATAGAAAGTATAGACATTCAAGATCCCACTCTTCGGAAAGATTCAGCATAATTATCACATAAGACTCGTTCCTTCATCGTGTTCCACCAGATAGGCACGTGCTTGCCAATTGCCCGTAAGCGCCAGTATAAAGCGGGAGACTTCCTTCCTGCATATCTTGCTTGCAAAACACTAGGCTCGAGAAAACCCTGCTTCAGACGGGTGGCTGCATCTATTGCAAGCCTGATAGTCCTTGGCTATGTATGTATCGGACTCAACGAAAAGACAACACTACAGCATGCCAGGTGACCAACATGTCAGATAGTCAGCATGTCAGCAGTTTCCCTCACAGCGAACGCAGCATGAAGACCAGACACATCACATGCTTACTTTTTGCATGTCTTGAAATTCGAAAACCGAGAACAAGAGTCTCAATATCCCGATCTAGTACTCTCCAAGTCGGCGTCGCACTTGTCATAAGTAAAGGTGTTCGGTCAGTAAAAGGGACATGTCGCCAACCACAACCCAACACATTATTAAATGGCTCTAGCTTTGAGAAGTCGCATGCCCCAAATCCCGATAGATGCTTCCTTCTGCAGCAAGCCTTTGTGCTACAGATCAGGAGGGGTAAGGCAGGAAGAGATGAAGTTATGAATCGTGATTACCCTCGTGTGCCTTGCTCTTGCAATCTACCTCTTTCACCTGCTTCTGAAGGTTCAAAGCTCGACAAGCAAAAGCCTTGCACCACACTCCGAAATCTTTAAAGTAATCACACAATCACAGTATCGTCTCTACCTTCAACGGCTCTACCATCAGACATCGCTGAGATGGCGACACAATACAACGCACCCATACCCGTATCCTCAACGAGTACCAACCAAAGCACTCACTCCAAAGCGGCAATCATCGGTGGGGCAATCGGCGGCACACTCTTCCTCCTCCTCATTCTTGTTGCAATCTTCATCCCTCTGTTCAGACAACGGAGATCCTGTCTCGATGTTGCATTGCGTCGACACTCCAAAACCACTACCATAACGACAAGCATCCGCAAAGATTCGATGCAAGATGAGAAGATCGTGCAGCATCAAAACTCAGAAGCGGAAGCTGAGAAGGAACAAAGAGAGGAGGAGAAAAGTGGTGGAAAGGATGAAGAGGAAATGTTGGGCTTGGAGGAAATGCTGAGGATTGCATTTCCGAGTCCATCGCGATATGAATTGGATGCTGGAGGGTTTGTCGAAGGACGGGCGAATTGGGAGATCAAGTTATAAGATGTAATCGTTTTCCTTTACCTCTTATTTTCGCCAAATCTTTCTTTGAAACTCATAAAATTTCGAACGACCTTTCATGGCTTCGAGTCTTTGAGATTGTCCTTTATACTTGCTTGCTATGTTCATTACCACTCAAATCTTCTCTCGCGCCCAAGGGTCTTCTGCCGCTACCCGGTTAGCGACATCATCTTGATGTGTCCTCTGTGTATCTTCTTCTGCATCCTCCTCCTGGCCATCACGCTTGGTATCGTTACCTCTTTCGCTCGAGACTGGTGCAGTAGGTTGGATCGGTCGTTCCTTACTCAACTCGGACACACTCGTAACAGCAGGTCTGGAGTCCTCTGCAGCCCACATCTCAGTAGAAGCCAAGGTCAGCGGTGTAGGCGCGGCAGCGGCGTTATTGGTTTCCGGCTTCTGCCAGTTCTTGCGCTTCTCGGATGCCCAGGCGCCCCAAGATGATAGATAGGCGCCTGCGCGCGAGGAAGCTGCTTGGACTGATGCTTGTGCTTGAGCCACTTCAGCGCGAAAAGGTTAGCAGTGGTCTTCAATGACATGCAAAGTGGAGCCTACCTTTTGGAGCGATCTTCTCCTCGGAAGTTCTTGGATTGCTAGCAGCAGCAGCTTTGCTCTCTTCAGCACGTTTACGCTGAGCTTCTCGCATGACCTCGATGTCGGCCCAGAGCGTGTTAATGGCGCCGGCGACACGCTCACGCCCGGTTGATATGTGTTTGCCCATAGCTTCCTTGCTGCCTCTCCAACGCTCATCCAGATGCAGCTCCGAGACTTGAGCAGCAAGTCTGCGTTGTACGTCTTCAATGGTCAAACCACCAGCACAAGGGTGTCGCGGCTCCACAACATCGAATAGGTGAGAGTCCGTCGTACGTTCGAAGAGAGCAAAGTTTTCAGTCAAAGCCCATTGATTCATAAACTCGCTGCCAAACTCGATAGAAGGATCTCCTTCGACTTCTGAGAGTAAAGCTTTGGGGTCGCCTTTGTGGCTAGAGACGAAGCGGCTGTATCTAGAGGCTGAAAGTAGGGAGAGCAGGTATTCTTCGAACTGCAGGCGAATGAACTCTTCGCTGCCTGCATAGCCCATATCCTTAGGCCGGCTTGGGTTCTTCTCATCCCAGGTGTCGTGTACAGCTTGGGTAAGGAAATCAATCCATCGCCTGTCTGCCGTCGACAAAGCTAAAGCATTCCGCAGAGATGGCGAGTGTATGTTGATGGTGTTATCATCAAGATTTACCAGGATATCTGCATAGCGATCCTTCTGCTGAAGAAGCAGTTGGTTGGTAGAGCCGACAACATACGATTTCGTGTCTTGGTCAGCCAATGTGTCGAGTTGTTGCAATGGCGTATATGGACCAAACAAACTGCCTTTTCCGAAAATTTGCAAGGGTACTCCCATATAAGCCAGGAGCGAAGCTCGTTCGCTCGTCCTCAATGAGGTAGGCTTCTCCACGTGTGTGGCATAATAATCCATGCGCGGGTCTGCGCAATCGCGTAGGTGGCGCATAAGAGTAGGTATGAGTGATATGAGGGAGAATTGGACCAGGCACATCTTTTCACAATTCGAACCATAGAAAAGCATCTAGGACTGTATCAGCAATTTCCTCTTCTTGGATGTTGGCGAAATGACCTTTGGCTGCAAGAGCAGACATTTGAAAAGGACCAGGGTCTGCCACTTGAACTGGTGAATCAGCTCACGCATGGACAATCCTGTCAGAGGCGCGTCAGCAGGCAGTGCGACAGAGGCGACCGAAACACAGCTTTACCAAAGTAGTGATCTCTATCATCTTCATTGCCGAAGCCTTTGTTCAGGCTCTCTTGGAACCGCTAACAGAAGTCAACCATGCTGTATCTCGAAGAGGACAGAAGTCTAGCGAACCTCTAGGATCTCGATATCTCCAAAGTCTCTAGACGAGAATCAGCCCCTTCGTTTTGTATTGCAATCGTCCAAGACTCTTTCTATGGTGGGGCGTACTTTTGAGCAAACCAAGCCTTTGTCACAACACTGAGCTTCTCTCGTATGGCGGTAAATGTTTGCGGATTCTCGGTAATGACAACAACTGCCTTCTGGACGGTGCTGCGAGTGACATCTGCGGGCCTGTTGAGCAGCTCCCTCGAGTCGAGCTGGCGGGTGCAGCTTATGCCGAAGAGTGAACGCTCGGGGGTGCTCTTGAGTACGAGGGTAAAGTACGAGAAGTCTTCAGTAGCCCTGCGTTATCGTCCATGGTCAGCACAATCGTGCGTCAAGAGGGTCGCATGTAAAGGGGGGTCGAGTTACGCATGGGCACCGTCAGACAAGGCGAGGAAGGGCAGCAGCTGCCAGTCGTTGTCAATGGCGGGATCGTATCCTTGGTCTACTCCTACCCATCGCTCAACTTCTGGGCCACTAAACTGAATGTGAGCTGTTGTTTACTCAGGTTGCTAGCAACTGGGAAGCTCTACCGCTGGTGGTGAAAGTCGACCACTGCTACTATGGGGCGATATGTGTCGGCCATGATGCTATGCTATCGCCAAAGGGTCATCCTGCAGCCCTCAAGTGAATACTGCTATGCCAATCAATGCCTAAATGTCATGTGTCGGTCTAGGCCAAACCACCACTGGTCACGATCTGTATGACATCTTCACGCCGCTCCAACTAATTTGGCTTGGCGGGCTGCGAGCCTCTTCAGCATCTGTGTACCAATCCGGACGTGCAAATGCAAAATAACCTGTCTTATTAAGTGCTTCGTGCCTCTTATTCTTGTTCTGCCTGTTTGTTTCTATGGTGGTTTCCCCAAAGCTCCGCAGCTATGCTCGCTCGTCTCTCCCACGCTGACGCGGCGCCTTATTTGCAGCCAGCCTGGCTCATACATCGCTGTTCTCCTTGTGCATAGAGACTTGTCGGAGCGTGTCGGAGCCAGACTGCATGTGCAATGCACCACCTTCTCCTTGTATATCCATGAGGTCAAAGGTTGTGCCGGTGCTCTTAAAATCAAAATAATAAACCAGTTCCATCATTGCGATCCCAAGCTTGCATATCCTTGGGGTTTCGCTGTATGTGCCTGCTCTTTCTGTATCATCGCAGTATATCGGATCATGCACGTCTGCCTCCCGCCTATTGAGGCACACCGACTTCTTCGCCGTTCTGAGCGTCCACATTGTGGTAGTCCAGAATTTCAGAGTACCTAAACAACCATGTTAGTCAAGTTCATCTCAATGCCCATCATCGCATGTGCACATACATCATGATCTTCCAGGTGTCGACTGGCAAATCGGCATCGTTGAATGACCAGTCGAACTTCTCCTCAGCCTCAGGCTCATCGGTAGGATCGTGGTAAGGGGCGAGGTAGGGATCAGCCAGGGCGTCACCAGCTCTGATACGTGTGCGGGGGTCGAAGACGAGCATACGCTCGAGCAACTCAATGGCTGTGCGATCGTCAGTTCGTGTTGCGTAAAATCTTCAACCATACGTACCTTGAGGGTCGGCGTTCTTGAACTTCTTAGTCAAGGGTTGGCGCTCACGTTTAGGCAAGGACTGGACGAATCTAAGAGTCTAGAGCAGGATACAAATTAGCTCTCGTTAATCAAAAGATCCACTTTGTAGTATCTTACGTTCTCGCTGCAGATGGTCTGAATAACATCATCCGGTGGGGTTCCGAGCAATTCGGTGATGATGGAGAATTGGTTGACGTGGTCCTTTCCAGGGAAAAGAGGCTTGCCCTCGAGCATCTCGGCAAAGATACATCCAACACTCCAGATATCAACTTCAACGTCGTACTTTTGCCAGGTGAGCATGATCTCTGGGGCTCTGTAGTATCTCGTCGAAACATAACCAGTCATTTGAGGGTCTTGGATGCGGGCCAGACCAAAGTCGCAGATCTTCAAATCGCAGTTCTCGTTGACCAGAATGTTGCTGGGCTTCAGATCACGGTGAACAACACCGGCCGAATGGACATATTTCAATCCTCGCTAGAAACCTTAATCAGTCGTGATTCTGAGATATCGTTGTCGAATAGGACGAACCAGGATCTGGTATAGGAAGTATTGGATGAACTGCTTCTCAAGTGGTCTCGAAGTGAGCAGGCGGTGAAGGTCGGTGCCGAGAAGCTCGGTGACGAAGTAGCTGAGTCATGTCAGTCGGATGAGCGGCGAGTCTGTAGAGGAGAGGTACGAACATGTCCTCGAGGGGAGAGATGAAAATGTCGCTAAGACTGATGACCTGTGAAACCAGTCAGATGCATTGGCCGAGCGGGGAAAAGTTTTCCAATACACACATTCTCATGCCTCAAATGCTTCAGAAGCTTCAACTCGCGGTAAGTGCGCTTGGAAAGGACAGGTGTGCTGAAAGGCTTCATGATCTTCTTGACAGCGACGGCCTGGTTGGTAAGCTGATCCTTGGCCGAACTGGGGCTTTGTTAGGGACGTTTCTGCTTGCAACCATGAACATTGCTCACCAGACAAGACCAAAAGCTCCCTAAACGTTGTCAGCATCAATGCGCGTCAGACAGAACGGAGCAAACTCACCATGCCTACGGGAGCCAACTCCGTATAACTTTGAAGGCAATGTTAGCATTCGCGCTTCCCGAGGAGATCGGCCGAGAAATCAGGCCCTGGGCATTATTTACCGGCTGGTGATCTCGAAGGTGGTTCCAAAAATCTGCGCGCGTACGAATTCTGCCATGGCGACGGTATTGACGGGGGGTAATGGCTCAGGAGTGTTTTGGTTGAAGAGACGGAGGTCGAGAAAGTGGATTGATGTTATGGAGCGTGGAGCGTGGGGCAGCCGAACGAACCAATAATGACGTGGGCGTTTCTATGTGGCTGGAAATCAAGGATTCTCTTGTCAAAGTGCGACTAGTAGTCAAACCCAGCGACACGATTTCTACCGTGTAGTTTGGCTGGTTTGCAAAAGACAGATAGCAACCCAACAGTAATACAGAGGCTGCAGAAATGCTGCGCTAGGGCGTGGCGACTGGGAAAGTGCTAAAACGCTTGTCGAGGGAAGCGAGTGCGGGATTGATTGTTTGGATTTGCTTGGGATCGTCGCTGTCCGCCGGGTGATGGAATATTGTACCTGAGTGAACAAGAGGACAAGGAGGATGGAAGGAGGAAAAGAAGAAAGCCCTTCAGGAGAACCAACAACAGAACAGCACTGTCCGCAGCTTCCATGTTTGTTCACACGCACGCACAGAGATCGATCGATCGCAGCTTGCCAATTCCAAGCTGCGCGTAAGTGGCTGCTCGATTTAAGCTTCGACCTTCACCCAAATGCTTGCCGATGGCTACCGCTGCTCGATGGTCCATCTGCCTGTCACCAGCAATTTTCCAAACACAAGATGCGCCTTCCGATTACGGAACAGGATACGTACAGCGTGGATCACTTCACTTGACCACGGAGTTCATGTCCTTCTTCCTCCTTCGGTGTCTCGTCTCTCCGCCATTGGTTGCTCCCCAGATGCGGGACCACGAGATCCACCGCACCACCACGTGCCAAGCAACAAGGAGGCTCAAAATGTGAGAGCTCTTTCCGATCCGACGATTTCACAATAGGATGCGGCTCCTGCGGGGTGTGCTTCTTATAAGACAGATGGCCACCCTGTCTTCCAAGTATACAGGCTGCAATTTCCTGCTCTCCCTAAAGCTCTAGTGCACGACCACCAGAATGTCGCATTCTAATTCGCAGCATGGTCCCGAATCGAATTTGTCAGGCGAGACGTAGTCATCATTCTCGATCGTCTAAATTCCATGGCGCTCCGGTTGCAACAAAACACTGTTTTGTGATTACACTTTGGCGAAACTCAATCATAGTAAGATCCCATGTTCTCATCTGTGTTGGTCGCTGGAGATTTTCCTCGCATCCCCATGCTCACAGGTATGTCGTCAATGTCAAATGCCATTGCTGAACCACATCGCGCCCAGTTGAGTCGAATCTCGAGGTCAAATAGGGCCATGAGCTCCCTCAACTTGGCGGGTTGACGCTGCGTAGAACGTTGTGGCTCTGCATACTGCCCTAATCACCTTGCCGCAAAGATGCTGCATGGCTTCCAAGCAAGATATCGGAAGAACGTGTTGGAGGAATATATTGAACAGCAGGGCAACGTCCGACCCAAATAACTATCTGATAGAAGGTGGGTTGATGGAAGACCACGAGTGTGTTTTCAACGGACAAGAAGGAGAATCAAACACCGAAGATTATGCGATTGATGACTTCTCGGCCGAGAAAGGTCGTTCTGTCAATAGAACGATAGCTTAATAGCGGACATGGGAAAAGCAGTCAAGCCGGTAGTGGTGCTCCACCAGCCGGTCGATGTGCGAGCGTAGGCGCCGGTAAAAAATGCTACAACAGAGCGGCGACAGACGAACCCTCGCTCCGGAGCTAGTTACGAACAAAGGGCAAGCCTGTTTGCACCGGCCAGAGCAGTCCACGTCGGCGACCAGCACGATCCGGCACTCAATTAATTGATTTCTCTTCACAGAATGAACAGCAAGCAAAATCTCGATGGCAACGTTTCCACGAGGGAGGATTCGAATCGCCAACGGGAATTGACACTTGCAAGGCCGAGACAGCGGTCGAGGACCGAATTGGGAAAATTGCAAAGGACAGGTATAGGACGTTTTGCTAGCTTTATGACAGCGACAACGCTGGTGCACCAGTGTGACGGCAACCGTGAGCGATTGGCGTTTCGAAACGACATGTTTATGCACAGAGTTCAGACGAATTGTGCACAGAGCAGAAAGGATGGGGCCCTCGTACCGCAGGGCAATACTAGATAGTGCGTCTATGGCAAGGTGCAACGGCGAGCGATTGTGTGGCGCAATTCCAATAGGAAACGGCAGGTACGGTGTTGCTAACAGCACGATGGACGGTCGTGATACAGGGTGGATACAGCAGACATGACCAGTAGCTTGGTTGCTACTCTCTAGGTTTTCCTTTGATTTGCCTCGCTCTCTCCTTTCCAAAAGTTCCTCTGCGAGTGTTTCAGCTCACATTTTGCATTGCAGCACATTACAGCATCGCAAGCGCCTGGAGCAATTAAAGGAAGGCTCAAAGCGATCTAATTGCGGGGGCCCTGTAGCAGAGACAAGGCACGGACGAACTCGACAGCGGCAGCGTCCCAGAGAGTCGACGCTCCCAGACACATCATCAACTCTATCAACAACTTGTCTCCGAACACTCATCCTCCTACCTAAACCATCCACTCACCCGTCGCCGCTTTGCACTTCGGGCTTGCTCGTCCATATCTGCAGCTTCTTCGCTCTCAGTCCTGCAGCTGCGACCACTTTGCCCTTGTTTTGTCTGCCGTCGCTTGGTCGCTTTCGGAATCCGGCAACCAACAGGCCATACAAAGCCCTCTCCACCCGCCCAGCCACCCTCGTCCATCCACCTCGCCATTGTTCCGCTTTATTGTTTGCAATCAAACACGCTCTCATCTACTCAACGCCGAGCTGTATTAGCACCCGCGAACCTCGCCTTGACATCTTGATCGAGCTTGCGACATCCGGCCGAGGCCGGTCCAAGCACTCGGAACTGTCACCATGGGTAACTGCATGAGTTCTAGAGGAGGAGACGATGAAGGTCAAAAGAAAAAGAGCCAGGCGATCGATCGCGGCCTCGAGGAAGATTCTAAGAAGTTACGGCGCGAGTGCAAGATCCTGCTGCTGGGTACGTTGGCCTCGAAGCTGTCCTAACCACATAACCTGCTAACCTGTCCTGCGCAAAGGTTCTGGCGAGAGCGGCAAGTCGACTATTGTCAAGCAGATGAAGATCATCCACCAAAATGGCTACAGCGTCGACGAACTGCGCCTGTACAGGCATACCATCTACAAAAATGTCATAGATTGCGCCAAAGCTCTCATCGGCGCAATGCAACAATTCGACATATCTCCAGAAGTCCCCGAAAACATTCAACACTGCGAGTTCATTATGCAGTTCACAGTCGACCCCGATCCGAATGCTCATCTAGACGCCAGATGTGCTACTGCCATAACTGCAATCTGGAAAGATCCGTGTATACCCAGAGTCCTCGATCACTCAAGCGAATTTTACATGATGGACTCGGCATCCTAGTAAGCACTTTGATTCGATGTTGTTGCTGTTCGGCGCTGACTGTCAATAGCTTCTTCGATGAAGTCCACAGAATAACACAGGACGATTACTGCCCGACGGAAGCAGATGTGTTAAGAGCGAGAACAAAGACGACCGGTATCTACGAAACACGATTCCAGATGGGCCAACTCAGCATTCAGTAAGTGTCAAGGTCATGACTATATCCTTAGCCTTGTGCTGACCAGCTCGCAGCATGTTCGATGTTGGTGGTCAACGAAGCGAGCGCAAGAAATGGATTCATTGTTTCGAGAATGTTACCTCTATCATCTTCTGCGTTGCGCTCAGCGAATACGACCAGGTGCTCCTAGAGGCGAGCGATCAGGTATGTGATTATACAGTTGCTTCCCTCTACATTCACTTACCATTTAACCACAGAATCGCATGATGGAGAGTTTGGTCCTTTTCGACTCGGTTGTCAACTCAAGATGGTTTATGAGAACATCTATCATTCTCTTCCTCAACAAGGTCGATTTGTTCAGGCAAAAACTGGGCAAATCACCACTCTCCAATTACTTCCCGGATTACTCAGGTGGAAACGACGTGAATCGCGCCGCAAAATATCTGCTCTGGAGGTTCAACCAGGTCAACAGAGCGCATCTCAATCTTTACCCTCAGTGAGTCCAGACTTTCGTCTCTTGACGCCCAGCCGTACTGATTCGTCACAGCCTTACACAAGCGACCGATACGTCGAATATTCGTCTGGTCTTTGCAGCTGTGAAAGAAACAATTCTACAGAACGCATTGAAGGATTCAGGAATCCTATAAGACACGGCTTAGCTACTTGCTGGTAATCAGGAGCCTGCCGGCCGACACGCAACCCACTATGACGACCCTTCTACGTTTCTCGCATCGACATACATCGTCCACAATCTTCCTATCCTCCGACACATACGCCGTCACTAATACAATCGCGTAAATGCCGCGCGTATTATGAATTTGATTTCCAGCATAGGCGTTGTGGTGTAAGACCTTTGGCTACTTATGGAGCGCTGGAAGCGACTCCCACGTGGTTGCGATGGCCATATGTGGTCAAAAGATCGATCTCGTTTCTTTTCTTTTTGCTTTATTGTTCCTTTAGGGATTGATGGTGACATGCGGAAGGACTCCTTATCCAATAGCACTGTTCAGAGGTTTTGAGGGTGTCCATGAAGAAGCCGTTGCTCTTCCTACCAGCATGTCTGGAACACGATCGAAGCAGGCATCAAAAAGTGATGAACCAGCTTGGGATTCTCTTATTTGCAGCGGTTTAATTCTCTTTCCGAGAAGAAGCAGGAGGAAAAGGCCATATGTATTAATCATTCTACAACTTGCGTATGCAAATGCACCCATTTGTCATGTAGTTCCCTTCGGAACCTGCAAGCTATTCGCTTTCGTGCCCGCCTGTGTCGACAAGCTAAGCGGCAGAACCCTCAACCTATTGAAGTCCAGTGGTTTGATACGCACGC
Organism: Aureobasidium sp. Y128-05A; assembly: GCA_037042735.1. Lineage (NCBI taxonomy): Eukaryota > Fungi > Ascomycota > Dothideomycetes > Dothideales > Saccotheciaceae > Aureobasidium > Aureobasidium sp. Y128-05A. The sequence goes on from JAXQKC010000101.1 coordinate 502,899, forward strand.
CACGGCCCATATTGGTCACATCTGTAACAACGAGCGGCAAGCGAAGACTGGACTTAGGTATGCGATCAGGCCAAAAATAAATCGACCGTGACTCTCATGCACTGCACGAGTTTCAGCGAATCGTTTGGGTGATGGTGAAACCCTTGGCGCTAGCTGGTCAGGGTTCCTGCTGATGGTCGGATATTCATATTCATTGCTCCTGCCATCGTAAGTCGGACTTGCCCATTGACTGGATGTCTATCATTCCCCTTGCCTTGCATTGTCCCCGGTCGGACGTTTCTTCTGTCTTTTCAACCCAGAATTCTTTATACCTAATTCCTACATCGGTCCAGCCGCACCAGCGCCTAAACCAGGCCGCCGTGACTTTCACATGATCAGACGATCTCTGAGACAACTACTTCTTTGAATGCATGTTCAGCATCCAAGCCTGCACGACCGAACCTCTTTCTGTCCTTTTCCAATAAACTTGACCAATTCTCCGACCGCTCACTTCTCGGCCTGCATACTGGCTCCCGCTTGGCTGCAGTATCACCTTGACCAATCCCGAGGCCGCATATCTACCCCTCCCATTACACCAACGAAAACTTGTTCTCAATACATGCTCGCGCCTCTCGTTAGCCCAGGGTGAAAAAGAAAGAAGGTTGGCTCTTGGAAAGTCACCTGTTTTAATTTGGTCTTTTTACCTACTTGGTTGCCCTTCTTCTGCCTCAAGTATCGCTTTTGCATTCTCACCTACATACGTATCACTTACAAGACATTTCTTACCTTCATTCATTATATCTGGCTTCATATTGTTGTCACAGCAGCATTCAATACACAGGATGTGGATCGAGGCATTCCGCCGTACGGTGGACGAGAATGGCATACCATCTATCCATGATCCCTGGCCAGCGAAGGATGTAAGTCGAACCGTTCTTAAAGGATACCGAGGGCCTGCTAACGCTGATAGATTGCCTACACCGCGATCGTTGGCTCGGTCATGCTTGCTGCCCTTCTCGAATGGTTTCTCTGGGTGGCTGCTTTCTTATATTGTTTAGTCAAAGTCTTCCAGAAGGCCGAGACTCTCAGCATCAAGGTTTTGGCGATCGTAATGATGTTTGCTTTCACAGCCCTCAGGTATGCTGCCGTCGCAATATAAACCTAATTGATTCCCTCTAACCACTGAGTAGATGTATATTCTTACCTATCATGGTCGTAACTCTCCCTCTTCCCAGCCAAATTGTGCGATATTTTCCTGAGGAGATGGTCAGCTTCCTACAATGGTTCGCATTTTGGTCGTTTTCTGGGCTCCTAATTATACCTTGGCTGATCTGCGTCTATCAACTCGTCACCCACTCTGTCGGAAGAACAAAGCGCATCAAACATGTCCTTGACGAGGATTCTGCTCCCAAGGTTGTCATCGTCATGCCTTGCTATAAAGAGATTCCAGAGATTCTACTCAGGACCGTCGACTCTCTGGCTGATTGTGAATATCCGCCCTCTTGTCTTCACATCTTCCTTTCCTTTGACGGAGATCAAGAGGACGAGCTTTATCTCAAGACCATCGAGCAACTAGGTGTTCCTCTGACCCTTGACACATACCCTAAAAGTATCGATGTCACGTATAGAAGCACTCGCGTAACAATCTCTCGTTTTCCACACGGCGGAAAGCGTCACTGCCAAAAGAAAACATTCAAGCTGATCGACAAGGTGTATGCCGAATACCTCAAACGGAACGACAATCTCTTTGTCCTCTTCATCGACTCCGATTGCATTCTTGACAAAGTGTGCATCCAAAACTTCATGTACGAGATGGAACTCAAGCCCGGAAGCAAGAGGAACATGCTGGCCATGACTGGAGTCATTACCTCGACAACGGAGAAGAACAGTCTGATCACCGTTCTGCAAGACATGGAGTATATTCATGGTCAATTGTTCGAACGATCTGTCGAGTCGGGCTGTGGTGCTGTCACATGTTTGCCAGGAGCCTTGACGGTTCTGCGCTTCTCTGCTTTCAGGGCAATGGCCAAGTACTACTTTGCAGACAAGGCAGAACAATGTGATGACTTGTTCGACTACGGCAAGTGCCATCTAGGCGAAGACAGATGGCTCACGCATCTCTTCATGATCGGTGCCAAGGAGAAATATCAGATCCAGATGAATACTGGCGCCTTCTGCAAGACGGAGGCTGTACAGACATACCAGAGTTTGCTCAAACAACGTCGACGATGGTTCCTTGGATTCATCACCAATGAGGTCTGTATGCTTACTGACGTACGTCTCTGGAGGCGCTACCCTGTGCTCTGCCTGGTCCGATTCGCGCAAAACACTATTCGAACCACTGCTCTCCTCTTCTTCATCATGGTCATCTCTATTATAACGACATCTCAAAAGATCTCCAACTTGCCTGTCGGATTCATTGCTGTTTCTCTCGGCCTCAACTGGGTTCTGATGCTGTACTTTGGTGCCAAGCTTGGGCGATATAAGATCATGATGTACCCTCTGATGTTCGTTATCAACCCCTTCTTCAACTGGGCGTATATGGTGTACGGCATTTTCACTGCAGGACAGAGAACTTGGGGTGGGCCGCGTGCCGATGCTGGTGCTGCGAACTCTACAACCACGCCACAGGCTGCCATCGAACACGCAGAAGCGACAGGTGATGACCTCAACGTTGTACCAGAAACCTTCAAGCCAGCAGTCGAAGCGATCACACGCAAGAAGTCTGTCAAGAACAGAAACGTGCTTCCAGATCAGCATGTCGAGGGCAAGTTCGTAGCACCTGAGCTAATGCCTGGCGGATGGTACAAGCAAGCGGCCGATTCTACCAATACTCTTCCAGATATCTCCAATCATCCAGCCATGCGCAGAATGAGTTGGGAATCAATGGCGACGGCCACTTCAGGCGTCAACTCGGTCTATCTTCCCCGACGAATCGAATCGATCATGGGACCAGAAGATCGAAATCTGTACCACAACGCACAAGCCCACCAAAGACCAGCTGGCGGATTGCACTACGAGCAAGAAGATTATGAAACCAACCGACCTGACACGGGAACGACTCTTAAGGGGGGTTATTCAGTATCAGTACAATCGGCGAGTGATGACGAATCTACATATGGGCATGGTAGGATGAACTCGGACAATAGCGACATGAGCGTGGCACACGCAAGAGCTCTGGCGGGGACCGAGAAAGTTTTAACGTACCCTGGAAGAACAAGACAGGCGCATGACCATGGAAGCAACCGTAGCAGGACAGGCAAAAGTCCGTTGGCGCGAAGGAGCTTTGTCAGATCCGCGTCAGACTTGCTACCAGACATGACCGAGGCTCAAGGAGGTCAAGGCTTAGAGATGAGGGAGCAAGGGACTGGTCTTATGGACCCACGAGCCAGGAGTATCAGTCCTCGAGGCCTTCATGCGCAAAGTGTACCAACATCTGCAGCTGCTACTGCACCTGCTCCCGAAAATCAACCTCCACCGAAAGAGGTCATAGAGGAGAAAAGCAAGAAGGAGCGGAAGAGGTTGAGTAAGACGAGACCTGGTAGCAGTGGAAGCGGAAAATAGGCAGGTAGTGGTCAATGGATAATAGTAATGAAAAGTCTTTTCTTTATCTCCCTTTTGACACTGAGCCTCATGCAACAGAGCGTGATGTTGGCGAAATTAGAGACCAAGGCATACCCTTCCAAGTCAAAGTAACCTCAGAGTCGCCATCAACCAGATATTTCAAGGCAACACCTACACCTTCCAAGCCACATTCTACGGCGGCATGATTCCAGACGAACTGTCTGATTTTGCCCTCGGTTGTGATGTTCAGATAGGCCATAGGTAAACCACTTCTACCCACAGCATCCCTGACACCTTTTGTTGCCTCCTTTGCGGCAGCCAGGATAGCTATTGTGCCCTCGCCCCTGTAGCGCACAGGTGCACCCACAATAGCACCCTCCAGTTCCCTGATCATGCTCGGTTTGGGCGCTTCGGCTTTGCACTGTACCAAGACGTTCAAAGGCTGCGGGCGAGAAGGCAATGCCCACGAACCCAGCAGATCGATACCGAGGTCGCTAGCCCGGCCCACGCGAGTCAAGGAGAAAGCGAGTCGTTCCAGGGTTTCTGCGACGGTGTATTCGTAGTGGGTGCCGCGGTAGACAGTGCTTGTAGGCGAGAGGTTCGCAGCTTCGGCGTACTTGAGAAACTCGGGCAGAGAAGTGTGGTGCAGACTGCCGTGAGCGATTACATGTTGGTCTGCTTTGGACGTCTTCGGTTTGCGAGTACGCTTTGTAGGTTGTGTTGGGGTGGGCTCCTCTGAGGTGTCTGGCTGGGAGTCGGTGACCCTCTTCGAGCGACCACGTCTTCTCGGTGGGTCTGTCTCGAACTCTGTAGGAGACGAGATTGACTCCGAGTTTCCAAGAACACGATCTGGTTTTAATTTGCGGCTGCGCGTCTTCTTCAGCGGTGTGGTATCGCCCGAGGTCGAGGGTATAGAGGCTCCATGGTCGAGGTCGGCGGGCTCGACGAGGTCGGGTTTCAGATTTTGCGATAGATAGCGTCTGAATGATGAGCGGACGGAGGGCCTGTTCAGACGACTAGAAGTGATCAGGGCATGGCGGAAGTGCATGAAGGAAAGGTGGAGAGCAAGAATTGCGACTTCTCAAAAACACCTTGAAGTTTGCCGAGAAAGTCGAGCCGAAGCTCGTCATTGCACCTTCCACTCATTGCGCCTTCCACTTCTCACTTCTGACAACCCAATCCACACCAAACACAAATCGCAACATGGCAGATCGCCTAACGCAACTCCAGGATTGCCTGGATGATGTGAGCAACTCCTCTCGCGACTGTGAAAAAGCCAACTGACAAATAATCATCAGCTCGCAACACAAATGTTCGCATCCATTCGCTACATTCAGACGCGCCATCAATTCGCCAGCATTCCAGGCCAGCCAGACATGTCCGAGCCGACCGCTCCAAACGCTCCAGCACCTCTACAACCAAACGCTGCTCCCAACATTCTGACCGCATCTGCTGCCGAGCAAGGTGGTCCCAATGCTGCTGCCCTCCAACAACAACAAGCCCAAGATCCCAACCAGCCACCAGGTCCCGACGATCCTGCAACCTTCCAGGCAGCACTGAGGGAACTGGCCAGAGATCTGGTGCTCAAGGAACAGCAGATCGAGTATCTGATCTCCGTCTTGCCTGGGATTGGCGAGAGCGAAGCAAACCAGAGCCAGAGGATCCAAGCGTTGGAGAAAGAGCTACGGGAAGCTGACGAAGAGAGGAAAGTCGCTTTGGCAGAAAGAGAGGCTATGTTGGACAAGTTGGGCGCTCTAGCTGCAGAGTGCAAAAGGGTCTATTGATCTCCCATTTGCTTGAGAGGAACGATTTGATGATTTTTTATGATACCCCATGGTCTGTTGATAGACCAATACGCGAGAATGGACGAATTGAGGGAGATATACATACAGACCAAGGAAGAACTGCTTAGCATTGATTGCTAGGCTTTTATCACACTGGTCCGGAGACGCAGATCACTCGCATGTCTTGACTTCTTGTCAGATTGTTGGCACTGACATTTGATGACGATAGAGAGATTGCTCAGCTGGCGACAGGTGCGGCTTTCGGTTCTCATCGTGTGCATGAGTCTGTGACCACTTCTCCTTCATTCACGGCACAGAGCAGCTTTTAGACTGGAGACAGGCCCAGAGGCTCCCAGACCAGATATCAAAGAACAAAGAGTCTATTGTATATCGCCTCTCGTTAACGTCTCCTGGTTTCGAACATTTTCGCGAACTTTTGCACCCACATATCACATTACAACTTTTAGTACGCTGCGGCTGAAGAGGCTTGGACGCTGGGCTTGACATCTTGGTTCTCGAACGGCCCAAGATTTGTACAGCTGACGCTCAGGAGAACATGCATATCTTCCGACCTGCATGTCGACCAGTAGGCGTCTGCAAAGATATGGTAAGGCTCAGTGAGATTGAAATGGCAGCAGCTGAAAAGGTAGGTATAAATAATGCGGCTAACAGCCCACTCGACTTGATCTCTCTGAGTTTAATACAGCGTTCTGAGTTGTATATATCTACGCAACTGACATTATTGACATTGAAATGCGCACCTTTGTTTTTGCAGCACTGGTGGCCCTTACCGCAGCTCACCCCTCTGTCGCTCCTCCCAGCGCACCCCCACCACCTCCACCTTCACCCGGACCTGCTACTTGCATCTCAGCCCAGGACGCTTCTCTGATCGCCACGAAGTTCGGATTGACCATTTCCAACTACAGTGAACCTTTAGCGGTCCAACTGTTCACCAACAATTTTACAGACCAGTCTGATGGCGTGCTGACGTTGATGAACGAACCTGGCTTGCAAGCTAAAGACGTGAGTTGATATACAATGATTGTTTCCATTCGCCTTGGAAAGGAAACTGAAATAATATTTCCTGTACAGCTCGGAAAGTTGACCTTTTCTTCAAAAGCGGAGTTCCTTGCTGCTCAAGGAGCTCAGCCTAATATTCCCTTCGAGATTTTGAATCTCTGGAACACATGCAACACTGTCATTATCCGATGGCTGTCCGCTCAAACACCCTTTCCGGTCCAAGGTATTAGTGTGGCTACAGTGCAGCCTGCAATCAATGGTCAGGGTGGTGGTTTTGGTACTGGTCCCCAGAAGTGGCAGATCAATAACATTGTTGCTGAGTTCAACTCTGGAGCTTGGTTGGGCAATCTTGGGTATCCGGAGTGTGGGTCTAAATCTGGTACTACAAGATCTTAGGACGACAATAGGAACAGCGTGGGATGTAGGGGACTTTGATGTCGAGGATGTCTCCAATGTTTTAGGGTCGTTGAGCTTGTGTCCTGAAGATGGTGAAGTTATGTTTTGTAGAAAAGCAAAAGACCTTTACTTAGAACTATCAGAATGTATGGCGCTTGTAGCAGGCAGTGTGTTTTTTCCTCTTTTTGCAATGTTCAGCAAATTCAAGCTGCTTCTTTGGTTCGACAGCCTTGAATTTTCTTCGTCATCTATAAAAGGGATATTTAGACCATCGTGATTGGCTTCGTGTCTAGCACTAGAATCTTGAGCCCGATTCTAGTTGCAACTTAAGGGGGTGCCTGTATCTCATTCACTTGATCAACACAGCATATCTACCATAATTTACTTCCCCGGCATACGACGAAGCAGTCTATTCGGATGATGCTGAGAGCGGAGCAAGTATTTTTCCCCTTCGATCTTTCTCTTTCCTTCCTTCTCTTCTTTTTTCACCTTGGGTATTCTTGTTCTCTATTCCCGGTCACATGATCCTGTGGTGCTTCCTTCATGGCCTGTCTATCTTTTCGACCTACTCTCTGTTTACTAGACCTGGTTTATCATGTTATAGCTACGGAAATGCACAAGGCTGTCCAGAGATAGGGGATATCAGCGCAGAAACGTCTCTTGTAGTACTTCTATACTTGACATAAGAGTATCGGTGCATTTCCATACCTTATGATACCACTAGATGTCGTTGCAAGAAAGAGGTATGCTCAACCGTACCAGTTCCACTTGTCAAGCTTCATAGTCCCATGCTCAACAAGATGCTTGTGCATGTCAAACGAGTTGAACAGCATGTGAGGTTCATGACCCATGCCCTTGCGCAAACACTCAAATTCGGCCTTGTTGAAGTAGTCCTCGAGGATCGGCACATAGTCAGGATGGGCACACTTCTTGATGATGACACGGGCACGCTCGCGAGGAGACAATCCGCGCACATCGGCAAAACCTTGCTCTGTAACAACAACGTCGAGGTCATGCTCGGTCTGGTCTACGTGAGTGCACATAGGAACAATGCAAGAGACTCCAGTGGGGTCGGTCTTGCTGGGACGAGTGGACGGAGTGTGCATGATAGAGTATTTGGCGGAACGCAGGAAGTCGGCGCTTCCACCCAGACCATTCAACATGCGCGAGCCCAGGACGCAAGTGCTGTTGGCATGGGCGTAAATATCGACCTCTACAGGAGTGTTCATACCGATCACACCGAGACGGCGGATAACTTCAGGCGAGTTGGAGACTGCCTGACTGCGAAGCAGGAGCTTGGGATAATACTGCTCCCAGTTATCGTAGAAACGCTTGAAACCATCGGGAGAGAAACGGATAGAGGTGGCAGTCGCGAAGTCAAGGTTGCCCGAGTCAAAGAGATCAAGGAAGGAATCTTGTAAAACTTCGGTCCAGACTTTGAGGTTCTTGAAGTCGGCATTACCTCCAGCAAGACCGCCAATCACGGCGTTGGCAATGTTTCCAATGCCAGATTGCAGTGGAAGAAGATTCTCAGGCAGAAGTCCTTTGCTGACCTCGTACTTCAGAAACTCAATGAGATTGGCGGCAATAGCTCTGCTGGTGTCATCCTCAGGGGCATTTGGCTGAGTTTGATCTGGGTAGTCCGACTCGACAATAGCGACAACCCGCTCAGGATCAATAGGAATATGTGGAGTGCCAACACGATCTTCGGGAGCCATGATCAGATAAGGCTTGCGACGAGGAGGAAGATCAGTCATGGTGATATCGTGGAGACCCTCAAACGAGGGGGCTGCGGTATTGACCTCAATGATGATTTTATCCGCCATTTGGACAATTTCAGGTGATGCACCAACCGAAGCACCAGGAATTACGCCACCGTCTTCGGTGATAGCACTAGCTTCAACAATGGCTACGTCCAAGCGGTTGTTCGCCTTCTCTCTTGTGTAAAAGCCGTACATGAGATCCACAGGAAACATGCTCAGGTGCTTGTCGAAGAACTTGATGTTGCCGTTATTGATGCCCTTTGCAATCTCTTTACCAACTTGATGTGGAGCGCGACGTTCGATCATGTTCAGCTTCGCCCATCGATTTTCTGTTTCAGCACCAGAGGAAGCGCCAACGAATAGATTGTATTTGAGTTGACCCTGCAAGCCATTTTTCTCGACATGATCAGCCATAGCTGTGGGCACCTTCCTGAACTAGGGTCAGCCCTTGTTTTTCTTTCACCTCCTTTCGGTGCTCTCATGTCTGGAAATAGGAGCTATGGAAATGCACAGTGGATTCTGAGCTTTAGATTTGTCCAGAGCAAACCGGGGAGGGCGAGGCATTCCAATGGAAGCTGCCCCTTTGCTGGAAATACTGTGCATCTCGATAGCTGCCTTTCACAAACTTCAACACCAGGGAAGACTCGTTTGATACAGCTTACTTGGGATACCCAACTCCAGTGAAACCAGACCAGCCGATGTAGCTGCCGTTAGGGAAGTGGTGCATTAAGTCCTCAGCTTTGGCGACCTTCTTGAGGTAGCTCGGGCGTCTTACACGGCTTTTGAGAAGCGCTGACGCCGACATCCTGAGTAGTTTTATTGTCTGGTTCTCGCAAGTATAGTAAGAAGACTGATTGAGTGGTGAACAATATCCTGGAAGTGATCGTGCTGTAACATCGGAGGAGCTGTAGCATGACGTGTTGCCGCGAGCTCTGAACGAGCGAATCACATGTTCTCGAGTGGTGCCATCATAACAACACGTCACATGTCTCCCAGGATCAACGTATCGGCGCCCAGCTGGCGGCAGTCGCGAAGTTGGAGAGAGACATAAAGAGCTCTTCGAGAACTGGATTTAGTGGTAGAGCATTCTCAATCTTTTTGATGAGCTTTGGAACACCCGAGTGTTTAGACTTCAGCGACAATCCGCCGAACAAACCCCGCACGTCAGAGGGTGTGCTGTCGGGCATCGCTGTTGCCGAAAGCAAGCCTTCAACCACACACTCCAAACATTCGAGTCTTCTCACACCTTCAACATTTCTCACTCTCGAGTGAGGATACAGTCGAAGACCCGCTCACCTCATGATTCTATTTCCATGGAAACCGCACAGACAACGCCATGCCCGTCCGGAGAAGTGGGTCTCCGCGCACAATCTGGGGCCAGCTCAACCACGAAACATACACACGACCGAGCTTCATCTTAACTCGTAATTCGACAAAATATTTGTCTGTAACAATGTACAACCTTCATCTGGATCTGATATCTGGTCACGAAGCGATTACAGTTCCACTGGGTGGATTCTGTTTACTCAGCTTGTTGTTCATTTCATCAGCCAACAAAGTCGGCAGCTCGTAGCTTTGAAGATGGATGGAAAGAGATTTGATTGTTTATTGGTGTCACCCATGGAGGTACTCGAATCTACAACGTAGGTGATCACACGAGTCTTATTCCTTGCTTCCTTACTTTCTTTCTGTTTCTACTTGTCCTTCCCTCCACTTTCCTCCCGCTCCCGACTCACTTCCTCCCATTTGACTCAACGATCTTGGAAACCGTAGAGCCACGAGTTCGAAACGGAGAGACGTTGTAAGAGCCACAGAAGATCTTGAAAGCGTAGAGCCACGAGCTTGTATCGCAGAGAATTCAAAACAGCGCTGATCCTGTCACCGTAGAGCCATGAGCTTGATCCGGAGGGACGCGAGAACATAGAAAAATGAAATATATCATCATTATTATCATCGTTATCGTTACCAAAAGTAACAACGAGCCCTGTTGACTTCTTTACTGTTATTATCTTGTTTGGTCTCGGACTCATATCGTCTAGTTGCTTGGTTCTCATGAATCGATATAGGTTGTCAGCCTGCAGCATCACAGACAACACCTCCAAGACCACTTCGAAACGGTAGAAACCCCTGAAAAACTTCACTGTTTGATATATGACAAGCACCTTGTGGCCAGCTGACGCTGACCATGCCTCTGATTTCCGCTCAGAGTGGCCATACGCTTGAACACAACTCTACCAGCCAACCCCGTACTAGCACGTATCTTAACATTGTCTAGGACGTCATCAGGCATACGTGAACAGAAGCAGAAGGAGCTCATTACGGAAATCACCAAGGAGTGTTGTCTCAGCAGAAGGACAGGCACTCATCCGTGATCGAGAAGATAACTTGCAAGCCTTGTTCGAATCTGCTGATGTCTACTATGGATCTGTTTGCAGTTTCTTCGAAATCGAGACTTCCTGATCCCATCGATTAAGCCCAAGGTCGGAACCCAATTCAGCTGGGCTGTCCCTTCCATCCTTTGGAAGGCCATATGCGTCTGCATCCACTCGGACGCCACAGAGATCGAAGATCAAGATTGGACCAGAGCTGTACGCACAATTGGAATCATGTCTTGCACCTTCACGACCAACGAACATCGAGCAAGCTTGTGTGACTTCACCATGTAAGTCTGTCAAGCTTCTTATGGTCGTACAGAGCAATGTCGTAAGCAATCAGGTGTATCTGTTCATTTTCCTTCCTTCCTTCAAAAAAAAAAGGAAAAAAAAAGCGAGCAATGGAGATAACATCGTCCGGCTCATGGACGCTATCTTCGTTCTCCAATGCAAATGTGCATTTCCATGGCGACACGCAACACAGTCTTGAGCACACAGTGCGCGATTCAACAAAAAGTGCTGCATAGGTGAAAGACGGAAAATCTCTGCCAGGTACATGGAGTTCTGCTCGGTATGTTCTAGAAAAGTGCTCAGCAGAGCTATCCCCATTTCCTTTCTTTTTCTTATGGGAATCTAGCTGTGTTGAACTGTGGCAACGAGTGAGGCAAAAACTGTTGCTGTCGGAGCTAAGTTTGGCGAATGAGAGCGGCCAACGGGAACAGCACGCACGGCCAGGAACGCACGCCCGTCGAAGCCAGGTGTAGGTCAGAATGCCAAGGCTCGCTGTTGAGCCCGGCAGAGTTTTTTCCCCAGCGTCGACTATTTGAGTCTCCCCTGCTCGCCTCGTCGACTCTCCTTCACTCATCCACCAAAATGGCAAGCAAACAAGCCAAATCTGAGAACCAGCAGTCGCTGAAGGTGCTCGAAGAGCTCCTGGCCAAGCTGAACGTCTCCAAGGCCCAGGATGAGATCAACGGTGTCTCTCAGGAGATTGCCATCTTCATCAACGGTGACATTGAGGAGGAGGATGCTCCCACCAAGTGAGTCGCCTTGCCATGCTGCCATGCATACCGCGACGAACTTTGACTGATCTGTTTTCCAGGGCCGTCACCACCTTGAAGAAGGCCCTCGCCAACAAGAAGGACGCCCTCGCCCGTGAGCGTGCCTGCGATGCCATCAAGGCTATCGCCTCGCACTCTGAGGTCAGCTCCGCTGTTGAGCCTTTCCTCGTCGACATGCTCCCTGCCGTCCTTGCCGCCGTTGGCGACAAGATGGTCCCCGTCAAGAACGCTGCCCAGGCTGCCGCCCTTGCCATCACCCGCATGGCCAACGCCAACGCTGTCAAGGCCCTCATCCCTCACTTCGTCGAGTCCATCCACAACGCTCAGAAGTGGCAAGAGAAGATGACCGACCTTGAGTGCATTGTCGCTCTTTCCGAGTCCTCTCCTATCCAGACCGCTCTTCGTGTTCCCGACCTCATCCCCATCGTCTCCGAGGCCATGTGGGACACCAAGAACGAGGTCAAGAAGGCTGCTTACTCCACCATGGAGAAGATTTGCGCCTTGATCGTCAACAAGGATATCGACCGTTTCATTCCCGAACTCATCAAGTGTATCGCTAAGCCCGAGAACGTCCCCGAGACCATCCACTTGCTCGGTGCCACCACTTTCGTCACTGACGTTCACGAGCCCACCCTTGCTATCATGGTTCCCCTTCTCGAGCGTGGTCTTAACGAGCGTGAGACCGCCATCAAGAGAAAGTCTGCCGTCATTGTCGACAACATGTGCAAGCTTGTCGAGGACCCCCAGATTGTCGCTGCTTTCTTGCCCAAGTTGATGCCCGCCCTCAACCGCAACCACGACAACCTCGCTGACCCCGAGGCCCGTGAGAAGACCAAGCAGGCTCTTGACACTCTCACCCGTGTCGGTGCTGTCGTCGACGGCAAGGCCCCCGAGATCTCCAAGGATGGTGACATGGAGACCGTTGCCGGCCACCTCAAGTCCATCATCGGCTCCAAGGCTGACAAGTTTGAGACTATCGTCAACTACGTTGGTGCCATTGGTGGTCAACTCGTCGACGAGAAGGTCGTCGAGCCCATGGTTTGGGCCCAGAACACCGTTCCTTTCCTTACCGTCATCGTTGGTGATGATGCCAAGAACGTTGCTGAGGAGCTCCGCAAGAAGGCTTCTCCCCTCGCCGCCGCTGGCCGTGACGTCGAGCCTGATGAGGAGGAGGGTGAGGATCTCTGTAACTGCACATTCAACTTGGCCTATGGTGCCAAGATCTTGCTCAACCAGACTCACCTTCGCTTGAAGCGTGGTCAGCGTTACGGTCTTCTCGGCCCCAACGGTTCCGGAAAGACCACCCTCATGCGTGCCATCAACAACGAGCAGGTCGAGGGTTTCCCCAAGCAGTCTGAGGTCAAGACCGTCTACGTCGAGCACGATCTCGACTCTGACGACACTGAGAAGACCGTCATTGGCTGGACTCTTCAGAAGCTCGCTGCCGTCGGTGTCGAGACTCCCGAGGAGGAGGTCCGCAAGACCCTCATTGAGTTCGGTTTCCTTCCCGAGCAGCTTGATGGCCCCATCGGTGGTCTCTCTGGTGGTTGGAAGATGAAGTTGGCTCTTGCCCGTGCCGTTTTCGAGAAGCCCGATATTCTTCTTCTCGACGAGCCTACCAACCACTTGGATGTCAAGAACGTTGCTTGGCTCGAGAACTACCTCGTCACCTCCCCCTGCACATCCATCATCATCTCTCACGACTCCAAGTTCCTTGACAACGTCATCCAGCACGTTATCCACTACGAGCGCTTCAAGCTGAAGAGATACCGCGGTAAGCTCTCCGAGTTCGTCAAGCGTGTTCCTTCCGCCAAGTCCTACTACGAGCTTGGTGCCTCCGAGATCGAGTTCAAGTTCCCCGAGCCCGGTTTCCTCGAGGGTGTCAAGACCAAGGCCAAGGCCATCGTTCGTGTCAGCAACGTTTCCTTCCAGTACCCTGGTACTGCTAAGCCCCAGATTGAGGAGTGCTCCTTCCAGTGCTCTCTCGGCTCGCGTATTGCTGTCATTGGTCCCAACGGTGCCGGAAAGTCTACTCTCATCAACGTTCTTACTGGTGAACTGATCCCCACCAAGGGTGAGATCTACCACCACGAGAACATCCGTATTGCCTACATCAAGCAGCACGCTTTCGCTCACATCGATCACCACCTCGACTCCACTCCCTCCGAGTACATCCAGTGGCGTTTCCAGACTGGTGAGGACCGTGAGACCATGGACCGTGCCAACAAGATCGTCACCGACGAGGATGAGAAGGCTATGGACAAGATCTACAAGATTGAGGGTACCTACCGTCGTGTCATTGGTATCCACTCGCGTAGAAAGTTCAAGAACTCCTACGAGTACGAGTGTTCGTTCGCCCTCGGTGACAACATCGGCATGAAGAATGAGAAGTGGACTCCCATGATGACTGCTGACAACGCCTGGATCCCCCGTAACGAGATCATGCAGTCGCATCAGAAGATGGTTGCCGAGGTTGACCAGAAGGAGGCTCTTGCCTCTGGTCAGTTCCGCCCTCTCGTCCGTAAGGAGATTGAGGCTCACTGCGCCAACTTCGGTCTCGACGCTGAGCTTGTTTCTCACTCTCGTATGCGTGGTCTTTCCGGTGGTCAGCGTGTCAAGGTCGTCCTTGCCGCCTGCTCATGGCAACGCCCCCACTTGATCGTCCTCGACGAGCCTACTAACTACCTTGACCGTGACTCCCTTGGTGCTCTTTCCAAGGCCATCAAGTCCTTCGAGGGTGGTGTCATCATCATTACTCACTCTGCCGAGTTCACCAAGGACTTGACTGAGGAAGTCTGGGCTGTCCAGAACGGTCGCATGACCCCCTCTGGTCACAACTGGGTTCAGGGTCAAGGTTCCGGACCTAGACTCGAGGCCAAGGGTGGTGATGAAGAAGAGCGCTTCGATGCAATGGTATCGTTATCCTCGTCTAGTTTTCGAATTCATGCTAACTTTGCTATAGGGCAACAAGATCGAAACCGTCGAGAAGAAGAAGAAGCTCACATCTGCTGAGCTCCGCAAGAAGAAGAAGGATCGTATGGCCAGACGCAAGAGAGGCGAGGAGGTCTTTTCTGATGAGGATGACTTCTAAAGTATTGTTGTTGCTGCACTCCAAGGCATTTGGCCAGGCGTCCCGGATGAAAAAAGGCTATGTTTATGACGTTTCTTTAACTATTCCCCGTTGTGAATCGCTCGTATTAGAGATAGATTCCCTCTTAAAATAAAGATCTTTCTCGCTTTTCAACTCCTTTTATCACACACAATTCTGGTTGGTGAAGGTGTTGTAGTTTTGGTATAGGGCTTTGCAGCACGTGACGTCGGCGCCAAGCCTCTCCCCTCGGAGGTTCGGCAGCCACAACTTAGCCCTGCAGCCATGCAGAACACTTCGACTCCTCACGCAAGATCGAGATGCTGGCACCTTCTTGAGTCTCTGCCTTCTTGATTTTCTATATTGACCAACATCGTCGATGGATCTGCATTAGGGAACAGAGCTCCATATAAGCTTTCGAGCCCACACATCTCTAGAACATTGGTCAAGCCAAAGCATACTGTTCATCAAGTATCGCAGCATCGACCTGAGAGACGTTGGGATTTGATTTTGGCATTTCTGAGACCGCAGAAACACGATCAGCATCCATTGGTCGTTCTCCCGGCGCACGAAGCTCTACCTAACGGGTAGCTATGGAAATTCACAGTCCATTCTGAAGACAGAGTTGCGACCATTGAGAGTCGATCAGCAGGCTATCGTTGCGCCATCAATCTTCACGCAGCAATATAGTCTAGGGCATGGGTGAGAACAGCACACTTGGTTTATCATGAGATTCATCATGTCAATCTATCTACAATAATAGGTCACATTTCCCATCACGTCACTATCAGTCTGACAGAATCAGTCGAAGAAGCGCGTGCTCTTTTTGGAGCAAACGGTGACAACAGATCATTCGAATGATGCTTCAGAAGAGAGGCATCTGAATTTCGCGGGCTCATCAACGAGCTGGTCGACGACGCGCGAGTCCTTGTTGGAGTACCTGGACACAACAGATCCGGTTGCATTCGGGTAGTCTGTCCCGAAGGAGAGATATTTGAGCTTCCTGAGCTCATACTCCTGACCTTTTGGAGTGCTTTCGACCAACGAGTTCTTGCTCTCCACTTGGACACGATTTTGGCGATTGTTTCCGCGTTGCTAGAAACAGTTTTCAAGTCATCAGAGAAGAACACAGCTGAGTCTCTTTCGGCGATTTCTGCAGATCTCTTTGGAGTGCGGATATCGATGTCTTGGTTTTGTCGTTGTTCTTCAAATTGTCGAATTCGCGATCGCGCTTCTTTCTTGGCCAACTTCAGTCTTGCTTGTTCTGCATCCGCTCGACGTCGTTGTTTCGCGAGCTCGAACATGTCCCTTTCTCGAGATGCTGCATCAGGTCCTGCGTGATTCTTAGATATTGCTCGTCTTTTAGGCGCGACATATTACTGACCATGACCAGTAGGCATTGACAGGCTGACAGGAGCACATCCTGTGTATGAGTAGCCACGCAACTTGAAAGCACTTGCGATGTGCGAAAAGTCGACTTTGTCTAAGATCATAATGTTGTCGATGTTGTGAGTCTGGAGTTCGGGAACTCGTAGTTGTCATCCACAAAATTTGGGCTTTGAACTTTATACAAAGTAGGTGCGGTTTCTGACCACGTTGCCGCGAGCATTTATGAACTCTGGAACAGGAGATTTGAAACACTTTCAAGTTTGCGCCTCCCTCGCGTGGTTGCAGTTCCAGCCGGAATGACAAAGCCCGCTGCGCCTGCATGCATGCAGCCGACCAATCAATATAAAGGCAGGCACAGCCTTGTCTAACCCTGATCACGGCGGCTATGTTTTATTGCACCAACTACACAGCCCCAAAATAGGAAGTACTAGCTGCGCCAATATGCAGAAGCAATATTTTCGTTCACGGGCAAGATTCGATGGACCTTGACGAATCAATATCGACAATGCAGCCACCGACTGTTTGCCGTTTCGGGGCTCCTCGTTCTTGTCTTCGGCCTAGATGCTCACTATGTCACGACTCGTCAAGAGCATCGCACTTGGTTTTGTCGCAATCACATGCATGTTGAGCATGTGTTGCGCGACTGACATCTTCTCCGCCGCGAGTACAAGGGTTATGATACGGCTTCAAAATGCAGAATTGCAATGCGAATGCTACTTCTCTCATGGAGAGGGCCTTTGATGGATCTCTCTAAGAAGAGCACATTCTTTGCAGGGGTATTGTGTCTTCTTGCATTTACTTTGTGACAGTCGCCAACACACGGAGAGGAATATTTGCCTGAACACCGACATGCTCGAGGGATCTCGTTGGTGCCGCAGCTTTCTTTCAAAGCCACATGTGCGATACGGCTTACGGATGTCCTGCAGACAGCCTCAACTCAGTGCGATGCTGCAGTTGCGCCTCCAATTCTGCATATGACTGTGCATGCTGAAGGAGCACTAAACACAGCCGTCCGCATGCACGAAAATGATGAATCCATGCGCTTATAATATACCTATATTGTTCTTCTATAACATGCAGGCTGAGGCACATGACGATGCCTCAGTTCCGCGCCTGATCTCTGCCTTTTGTACTCGAGGAAATCCGTCCTTCACGCTCGACCGTCGGATCGAACTCGCCCTTTGCTGAATTGTGACAGACACTCACACATCGTCTGCCCTTAATAGATCCGAACAAGATGGCATCCATAACAGAACTTCGACCAATGTCTCCTAATTCTGCCATAATAAGCTCTCCGCCGACACCAGCCATCGCATCTGGAATACAAACGCCTGTTGGTCATCGGATGGTCGCGGCGAAGAAAGCCGATGGCTATAGGTTGTTCTCGGACTTCATCTCTTCGGACCCATTACGATCTACAACAATTTTCCGACGATTCGATCGTTTGGCTATGCGGAATTTGCTTTACCTGGAAAGCGAGCTAGCAGCGTTAGAGAGCGAGGTTGAAAGGTTGGACATGGACCTGATCCCGGAGACGATGATCAATCATCTGGGAGACTGGACTATACTCAAGGCTGAGGCGGAGTATACAGAAGAGGACACAAGTGAGAACATATCGGAAGAAGAGGCCAGGAAACAAGAGTTGATGATAGCACGGATGCGGCTGGTCAAGAGAATCAGAGTCAAGGTGAAGGAATATCGTGAGCAAACAAGCCTAGACTTTGACACCTGCCTTTGCTAATCTACAACCACAGATGAGGCGTTGAAGCTGATGACCGAGATACTCGCCCTCGAAAGACCCGAGCATGATGACATTGAAACAAATGGTCGCATTTTCGTGCAACCAGACGAAGATGACTACGATCATGACAATTGGCAGGAAAAGGCCGAATCACATGCCATCATACAGGGTGCCATGTCGTCGCATCTTTGCGAGGAAAACCGGCAGGATCTCTGCACTCTGGCACCGCAAGTGGAAAGAGACCCTCTGACCCGTCTTGTCGAAAGCAAACATCAACTGCGGAATATGATAAAAGATAGAACAACAGGCATGACCAGCTTATCCAAGTGGAATCGGCTGAACAAAGTCATAACTTGGATTAGTGTCTGTCTTGTGGTAGCCTGGCTTGTCGGTGCTATAATTGGCCTTTATTTCTGGAAGTCAAACACTGGCCGCTTAATCTTACTCAGCGTTTTAACACTGGGTTTTGCATTCTCTATTCTTTCGCTGACCACAGCACGACGACATGATGTGTTTGCATCAACGGCCGCTTATGCTGCTGTACTTGTCGTGTTCATTGGCAGCGCGCTCCAAAATGCCGGACCTCAAAATCAAGCAAGTTCGACATCGAATAGTACACGAATAACCAGGACTCTTCAACCTACTCGAACGTACCTCGCTTCCGACTTTGAGGTCGACTACACATCGCACAAGGTATATGCTATCACGTTGGTCAGTGGGATGCTTCTTATCGCCATTGTATTACTCTGCGCTGTCTTATCGCTGCAGTTGAGGGGAAGGAGACAGATCAGGTTATAAGTCATATGCTTCTAAGAACACAAACGACGGTCCAATCCGTTTGACATATCATTTTTTGTAGGTGATGTGTGTACATACAATAACAACAAGATAGCAATACTAAGAGCAGTGAAGCAAATACTTATACTTCGATTAAAACCAAGAAGAACATGAGACTGAGGTGACCAAGAAATTGTTTTCATTCCATAACACCAATAATTGAGACACGGGATTACAAACCATTGAACGCCAAGTATATCAGCAAAAAATCCAATACGAAATTCAAGACCATTTTGAAAAGCTCCTGCTTAGATCACTGACTCAGATGTCTCAAAAACGTCTGAGCTTGAACCACTTATGCAAGAATCTATCTTTGACATCTCTCAAATCGCTACGCATACGGTCAGCAGCAGTAACAGGTCTGAGTACAATCTCAGGACTGCGCAAAGGGCTCGATCGCATACCATGATCAGAAGCAGGAGAAGGAGGCAAAGGCTTGTGAAGGTCTAGCCATGGCTTTCTTTCAATACTCTGAGTGTTTGGAGGAGAGCCGGTTGGAGTGGTGCTCAACAGTGCGCGACCTAGGCGTCGAGGAACAGGGCTGAGAACCTTTGGGGCAGACTTGTTGTCTCGATGTAGATCGGTACGAGGAGGTGAGCCAGGAGGCGTGTAAGAGACAAATTGGAAGGGCTTTGCGCCTGGAGGCAGCGGCTTGCGTGGGATGTTGAACGGTCTGGAGAGAGATATCCTAGAAGGTGGGCGAGAAGTTTGGCTCGAAGAAGGACGCTCATAATCATCGCCGTCATCATCAGCAGCAACAATATCAGATGAAGTGAACGAACTTGTATCAGAAAGCTGTCCAAAGCTTGACGAACTTCCATCAGCGAAGCTGGGTGTAATTGGTCTCTCAAAACCAAAAGGAGCAGAACTCATCGTTTGTCTGTTCTTGAACTTCTGAGCACCATATGTTCCAGCAGGGTGATCTCCATAATTTTCTTTGTAAGGATCAAATGGTGCTGTGGGAGCAATAAAAGGCAGATAGTTAGTCGGTGGATGACAAGGGGACGACGAAGTTGCGAGCAAAGAGTCAGTCTCGACCGCAGGCTTGAGCAGATCCGGAACGGGACTTTTTGGCGAGGGCATCGGCTCATCAAAGGGATTAAAAGCAGACAGGATGCTGATCCTGGGTAGAACAGGAGGCTCGTTCCACTCAGAAGACGGAGAAGATTGGTCGGCGGCAGATATCTCATTAGCTTCGAGCTCGTGGACATGAGTGCCAGAGGACCTGTCTGTCTCAGGGGCTCCATACGACTGTGCGACCCTAGAGGTGTCGTTGTTGTTTGCGATGATCAACATCTGCTCAGCAGCCGCCTCGGTCTCAGCTCTAAGGATGGAGTAGCGATGCTGATTGATTGCTGGAGGGAAGCGATTAGCCTCAATGAAGACAGAGAGTGTATCGCTCTTCATGGCGTTAATTGTTGAAAATGCTTACTGGGTCGATTATAGGGGAAGAAGAGGATTGAGGAGCTCAGTGTCTGGAATTTCGTTTCATAGGTCGTATTCTATGCTTTGGTACCAGTCGTAAGAATCTGTAACCAGTCTGTGGGCGATTTTGGCGAAGTTGGCAGTAGTTATCACTTCATCAGGTGGTTGTGGTCAAACAAAGAGACAAAGAGTTCATCGGAGAAAGTATTGTAGATCTATAATGGGAACAATGCAATCTTCTCAGACAAACGTACAAAGAAAAAGGCACGTACGGGCATTTATTCCTTCCCATGTACTAGAATATGTAGCATGTGTAGTTATGGAAATGCATAATACTACGAGAAAACAGGAAGCTATCAGCGCAGCAAACAGCATCCCGAAGTGCATCACATTTTCTATCTTCTGTGTTTTCTGCTTTGAAGTGCAGTGCAGTATGATTAAATGTCTGCTTGAGTTCATTAGTGGTATATTTCACGATTGAATCAGTACACTCACTGTCGAAAAACACGTTACCGCAGACGAAAAGCTTCTTGACATGAAACAACACTGTCATGTTCGAGTTTGAAGGTTGACACAATGAACGAAGGATAAGAACCACGAATATCTTGCAGAGTACACTCTCGTCTAGTGTAGGCAAGGTAGTTCGGATGAGTAAGAATGGATTGGCTAACTTGATCAATCAACATCCTCTAAGCATAGCGCATCTCCCAAGCATTGGCGATGAGAAACCCTCTTGAAACCGTCACACATTCATGACTCGGTCGTCACGATGTTACCACGGTTAATTGTATCTCTTCTCGGAATCGAGAGGTCTGAGCACCTCTCCAATCCAAGAAGAGGATCCTTCGGGAAACAATGACAGAGCGGAGAGCAGACTTCAAAGCTTAGTACATTAGCTAAAATATCTATACAGAAGTCAGGAAGAGCAGATGCGTGAAAAGAAGATTCTACTTGCAGAAGGTTACGGAGTCGTAGGTGCGCGTTAGGTCATTGAGTTTGATGCTTCCAGGAGTTAATGCGATGACCTGAACGGATTAGAGGATCAAGGGCTGATTCAGATCCAGTTCACGTCCAACGCAAAGCTGCGGAACCTTTTTGTTGATCAGCATAGAGC
Source organism: Aureobasidium sp. Y128-05A (assembly GCA_037042735.1). Classification (NCBI taxonomy): domain Eukaryota; kingdom Fungi; phylum Ascomycota; class Dothideomycetes; order Dothideales; family Saccotheciaceae; genus Aureobasidium; species Aureobasidium sp. Y128-05A. The sequence continues at coordinate 524,432 of JAXQKC010000101.1, forward strand.
CTGGATGTGAGAAGATCGTGGCTCTTACCTGGGTGTACTCAGACGCTTTGAGCAATGCACGGGTTATGTGTAAAGCCTACATAATTTCAGTCAAGGCACAACGACGATGTTGGCTACGACGTACCTCCTTGTAAGTCGGGTCCGGATTGGTCTTAGTGGATTCGAGGAACGCCCAGCTCATGGCACCTAGTTGGAAAAAAAGACTCAGACGAAGCGCTCAACATGTGTGAACAGACATGTAGAACTCACCTTCGCTGACACCGTTTATCTGAGCGTCAGCACTGGTCTCCTCATCCCTACAACCAGAGAACATGGTGATCGTCTTCTTCTCATTCCCCTATTCTTGAGTGAAGTCGTCTGATTTCAGGCCGGTCAACTGTCGATTATGCCTCAAGCTGCGTAGGAACGAAGTTGCTCCTGCATAAAGATCTCGAGCCTGGGCTTCTCTGTCGTGACTGGAGCCACCGGTGATTAAGTCTTTCGCTTCCTCGAGGAGAGCAATTCCAGCTTGGTAGCTGTCGAGCTTGTGGACGTTGCCGTCGTCGTCACTTCGGTAGACATAAGGTAATTCCAGAGTTGAGCCAGAGTGACAGCAATCCAGGATGAGAAAGAGAGTACTGGTTGGTGGCAACTTGGACACGAGATGCTTATGGAGCATATCTGAATCGATCATTCCATTTTCCTTGTAATTAACGGGTACGATGGTATCGAGCAGGCCTGACGGGCGCTTTCCACTAGGATCGTCGATCTGGCCGCCGTGACCGGAATAGTGGAAGAAGCATGTTGTATGTTCTTCACTGACCAGCCAGTCCATGGCCGCCAGGAGGTTGTGCCCTGTCGGCGCGTACTCTTCGTCCAAGTCATCACGCAGAACAACCTGATCCTGTGGAGTGTCCTGATAGCCCCGATACTTGATGAACTCTGCAACATTGTCGACATCTTGGTGGCATCCATTCAATTCGTTATCACTCCCAGTGTAGTTGATGCCGATCAACAAAGACTTTCGACGAGGCTTACAGTTTGATGGAGTTGTCTGAGATGCTGAAGGGAGTTTGTTTGCTGACATTCGGATGAATTTTGTCGGTATTTATGATAGGTAGATGTGTGTCAAAACTCGTAGGTGAAAATGCGCGTAACATAATCGACAAGAAATTGATGGTTGCCTGGACGAATTTGGCAACATCATCGTCACCACTTCGCAACTTTTCGTCTCGATACCACCTGTACTGCTCCTTCCAATACATGATGAAGACACTTTTCGATTCAACGACTGCCTCTATCGCTCCTTCCAAGACGGAACGAAGATTGCTACGTGCTCACCATTGCTTCCTTGCCTCCAGAATGATATCGGATGTTCGATGTGTAAGCTTTGTGTTGTACGATCGTGCCTGTCCAAAACTTGTTTACATTGAATCATATGCCACAGGCAAATAAAGAGACATGAGCATAGTCATTGTCAATAGCTTCGCATCAGCATGTTCTTTGTCTCTTGCCTCTTGCAGTCATTATACTATGCCCCTGAAGAGATACTGTGCTTTGTTGATTGTCTTGAAGCCGCAGTGCAAGACAAAGCGCACTCTCACAATCGAGCGAGACAATACATCTGGATGTGTGATGATATGCAAGAGATTATAAGGCGAATTCTTAATGCCTCTTCGGTCAGCTCTTCAACATACCCACGTCTTCTAGAATCCCGTGCCTTGCCATAATGTACTCTACCGTTGCAGCCAACACTCGCGCACTCAACTCAGGCATTGCCCACTGGACTGAAAATAATACTATTCCGGCTGGACCGCAAAACGCTCCTTCAGTTCAACAGCAGATACGTCCACCCAAGAAGAGCAGATTGGCACGACTTCGTGACTTACTGCGCTTTGATGTCAACACTAATGATCATGGTCGTTCTTGCAGATGTGTGAGGTGTTTGCAGATTCGCGGTCAACTTAACATTCAGATTATCCAGGAACCTCGACCTTCGTTTAGTCCAGCTACACCCCGTCGTGCGCCGACGCCTCCAGTGCGTAGGAACTCAAGTCCACAGACTCAGAGAAGTGGTGCTCGACTCGAGAGACCCATGGCCAAACGATATCGGACTGAAGTCGGCAGCAAGGATCTTCCTTCTATGCTCTCCCTGTTTCCTCCAACTCACGGTGCTCCGAGCTACGTTCCAACCCAGCCTGTTCGTGGTCCAATTCGCAGGAAACCTGTGCCTCCTGCTGTCTTTATACCTACTCAACCGCCTAATCAGCCTTCCGAAGTTCCGAAAATCTCTAGAACTGTCTCGCCCATCTCAGCTTCAGCTTTAAATGCTTGCTTTGACAGCACGCCGATAAGTCCTGTTTCTCCAGCAATCTCCATGACCGCCTCAGAGCCCGGCTTTGACCAGACCAGAGTTAATCGCATGAGCACCTTTTCATATCTCGACGGACACACCGACCTCTCTGCCTTTGCAACGACACCTTACGCTGAAACGTTTGCCATCAGAAGTGCTACTCCCGTCTCTTTTCAAAAGGCAAAATCTGTTGATGTTTGTGGTCCTGTGAGCTCTGCTGCCCCTTCTCACTCACGCACTGAACTCCCCAAGCTGACTTTGCAACTTAGATCGGTTTCTGTCAGTCGACCTTTAATCATCCGTAGCCTCAGCATCAGCTCCATAGACGGCGTCGCTGGTTCGCAAGAAAACTCGCCCAGTAATGCTTCGACTGGCGGTAACTCAGACAACTCGATAGACAACGGTTCGTTAGGTACTCATGCTAAGATCCTCAAGAAGGTATTGATTGAGTCTCTAGAAGGCAGATCTCTGGTCAGAGATTCGTTTGTTCCCAGGTAATTGCTCCAGGTAAGTTTTCATTCCCTTCGCTTTTCTTGTCGCTCTGGTTTACTTTCGCCTTGAAACGTGTTGACTACTGGAAATTGGTAACGGAAATATAAAGAGTTAGTCAATTCAACGATGAAAATGAAAGTCGTTTGAACCAAGATCTTGAATATGCCATTGAAACGTCATGATGAAGAGTACAAGCCTGGTGAGAATAGTGACCATAGTTATCAGAGTTGTGTGACAATGTGTATTAGCGCGACAGTGAAGTCGAATGGGTTAGAAACTAACTGTATGATATAGATATTATCATCGTGCATCACTCCATTTGGGAGGTCTCTCGGCCCTCGTGAACTGATCTTGAAAGTGCTCCTCCCACCAAGTGACAGGAGTGAACAGATAGCTTCCAATGACACAGAAGATTGTAGCCAAAAACTGCCAGATGGGTACAATGATTGAGATCCAAGGCAGAATGAATTTGATGAATTGATCCGTCTGGTATAGATCATTCTGGCTGGAAATGTAGTACTTGATTCTTTCTCGGTCGTCGGGATCTTTCTGCGGGGACAGATGTAGGACGGTGACGAGCGAGACTTCGGATCGGTGGGTAGGGATGGCCCAAATGGCGAAGACTTGGGTGAGGCCAACGTAGAGGACGAGGTTCTTTTCATCGTAGGAGACGCTGTGAACCTTTGCGGTTATACGCGGCGACATGATCTTGTACCATCGATATATGCGCTCGACTAGGTAGCGAGAATGCGCTGAGGAGCCGGTGCGGCAGAAGGGATGGGTGAAGCTCGCATTTGGCGTAAAGTACTTGTTAACGGCGGCACACTGTAAGGATGGTGGAGTCTCGGTCAAGAGAGCGATCACGTAGGGGATTTCGGCCACGGGGTCGTCCATGTTGAAGGATTGATGATAAACACAAAAGTCATGATGGCAGCCGACGGACCAGGAAGTTGTTGACCTCGACTTTCACATGCTCGATCAACCGTCAACGTCATGGTGAGATGGACCCCTTGACTTTGGCTTCCGACGGTCAAAGCGGGCAACCGCTGCCGAGTTGCTGCTGCCAATTCCCCGCCAAGACTAATACGATAAGCCGATAAGGATACCGACTTTCTGCAGCTCGAATAAAATTTATTGCCGCCCGACTGCTTTGTGAATACTACCACGCCGTCAAGAAGGTTTCGCATTAGAAACGTTCACCATGGCGCCAGGAGAACACCATCACCGTAGTACGACTAAACAGTCGCACAAGCCCTACAAGTCAAAGCACATGAGCAAGGGCGCAATCAAGGACAAGAACAAGGGTATGTCAAGAGACTTCCTCTCCTAAGCTTCCAGTCGCCAACACAACACAGGCAAGGTCGAGTCAGTAGGCTTCGAACGTGGAACAAGAAAGACGCCCCACCAGCAAATGATGTCCAAGCTGGACCGCCGTAACCAGGCCAAGCAAAAGCGCCTGGTCAAGGACGCTGAACACGATCGCCAAACCAACATTTTCCATGGAAAGAATGCTGCTCCCCGTATTTGCGCCGTCATCCCTCTCTGCGAAGATATTTCAAGCGCCAACGCTGTCCAAAACCTCGTTCGTAGTGTCGACATTGAAGAAGAAGCTCCCAACTCGAACATTTGGAAAGTCGACATTGCCCGCTTCAAGCAGAAGCTCCAATTCGTCACCCTTGGACGCCGCGATGTTCTCGATGCCCTGGATGCCTGCCGTGTTGCCGACTTTGTCATTTTCGTTTTGAGTGCCGATCAAGAGGTGGATCCTTTGGGTGAGCAGATGCTGCGTACCATCGAGAGTCAGGGTGTGTCAAATGTCATTACTCTGGTACAAGGACTGGACCAAATTGAACCTGCCAAGAGACGCCCGCAAGTTCTGGGCTCGCTCAAGTCTTTCATCACCCATTTCTTCGCTACTCAGGAGCGCGTACACTCTCTGGATGCTCGTCAGGATTGCGCCAACGTTGTGCGCTCGCTGTGCACTACCACACCCAAGGGAATCAACTGGAGAGAAGCACGAAGCTGGATGTTGGTCGACGATTTGGCCTGGCCCGAGGATGCCTCAAACACTGTTGTTTTCACTGGAACTGTGCGTGGAAGGGGTCTCAAGGCCGACCGATTGCTCCAAGTTGGAGACTGGGGTGACTTCCAGATTGAGAAGATCGTGGCTGCTGCATCTTTGGAAACCAAGAAGAAGCACTCAGCTGATGACATGGCTATGGATGACGCTCCTCAACAAGAAAACATCCTCGAACTTCCTTCCGAAGACCAGGACGATATGGCTGACCTCGCACCTGAGGAGACAGCCATGACAGATTTCGCACCTTCGGTAGCTGCTACAGAACGTAAGGGTGTTTTGCTGGACGACCACCACTACTTTGACGAAGATGAGGATCCGGAGGCATCGCGACCAAAGAAGATGCCCAGAGGTACCTCAAAATACCAGTCTGCCTGGTACGTTGACGACCTTTCAGATTCAGGCTCAGATTTGGAAAGCGTCGACGAGGAAATGGACGATGCAATGGAGGACGCTATCCCTGCTGATGGCACTGAAGGCCTTGCTCCCCGTGAACCCACAGAGTATGCTCCCTCAGAATACCCACAATCAGAGATGTTCCAGGACCGTTCACCAGAGGATGAGGCCGAGCAACTGGCTGCTTACCGCGAATCACGAAAAGCCGAGGCCGAGGAAGATCTTGAGTTCCCTGACGAAATCGAATTGCACCCTAATGTGTCAGCCCGCGAAAGATTGGCTCGCTACAGGGGTCTCAAGAGTTTGCGCACCAGCGTGTGGGAGCAAGACGAGGACAAGCCGCACGAGCCTGCAGAGTGGTCGCGCCTGCTCGAAATTGCCAACTACAAGGCAGCACAGCACCGCATGGTCAGCGAAGCCCTGGTTGGCGGCGTTGTCCCTGGAACCCGTGTCCATGTCTATGTTCGTCTTGGTGATGCTTCTCCTGAGACTCTCAAGACTCTTCCCACACCGACAGGTATCTTCTCGTTGCTGCGCCATGAGCACAAGCGTACATCGGTCAACCACAGTATCACACTCAGCAGTGATTATCCTGCACCGCTCAAGTCCAAGGACGAGCTGATCATGCAATGCGGTCCTCGTCGCTTGATCATCAACCCCCTATTCTCTCAAGCAGGAAACACTCCCAACAACGTGCACAAGTTCGACCGTTATTTGCATCCCGGTCAAACAGGCATGGCCTCCTTCATTGGTCCTCTAACATGGGGTAATGTGCCTTGCTTGTACATGAAGCGCACCTCCACCATCCCTCCTCCTCCAGCCGACTCAGACAACGAAGACGACGACGCAATGGACGACGACTCGATCAGCAAACCACTCTACACACTCATCGCCACCGGTACCTCAGTCGCCCCAAGTACCAACCGCATCATCGCTAAACGCGCCATTCTCACTGGTCACCCCTACAAGATCCACAAGAAGCTCGTCACCATCCGCTACATGTTCTTCAACGAAGAGGATGTTGCTTGGTTCAAGGCCATCCAGCTCTGGACCAAGCGCGGCCGCAGCGGTTACATCAAGGAGTCCTTGGGTACGCATGGTTACTTCAAAGCTACCTTCGATGGCAAGATCAACCCCATGGATGCTGTGGGTATGAGTTTGTACAAGCGCATGTGGCCTAGATGGGCAAGAGAGTGGAGACCTGGTATGGAGACCGCTACTCTGGAGAACGAGAAGGGTGACATGATTGCTTAAGAGATGTCTTTAGTCTTTGCATATTACATATGATGGGGTGATTTGTCGATTTTTACAGGCGCTTTCAGGGATAATGAAATGGAATTAAAAGCTTGCTTCCTTCTTCTTTCTTCTACTATGAGTTTGACTTGACCTTAAGATGATCTTCGCATGTGTAGCTATACATCTGTGTGACCATTGCTCTTGCCTTTTAGATGGCCTAATGTGCTGTGCTCTTAGTGCTCATAGCCAGAATGTCCTTCCACCAGCAGTCTCCTGCATCTCAACTTCATGCCTTTGAATCCACTTCGTTCGCGAATTCCTAACCTCTGTCTCTGTCCTTCATCCAGAACCAAAAAGCATTACGTGACTCTGCCTTATCGTCCTTATAGAATCGACGTGAGTTTTGAAGTCCAATGTTCCGCATCTCAATAGTGATCCGAGGAAGAAGGCAAAGCAAAAGTCGGAAAGATATAGCAATGCGGTTCTTGACTCGCGGCCGAGATCAGGCATAACTTTTCCTCTTGTGATGACTTGGTAGTCGCGGAGCCTCTCTTACAGATAGGCGTAGCTCAGAGCCTGGTCAGGAGTCTTTGTTCGTCCTTCGTCGTCTTTCCTTGCATGCGTCGCCCTCTTGAACATGCTTGTGGTGCCTTGGTTTCTTCGTGTGAGGTGTGTCGTCCTCCTATTCCCTTTGTGTCCCTCATCTTTATTTCTGAGCGTGATGTGGTCGCGTGCTCTTGCTCTCTTGTTCCATACTCGCAACACTTTCTCAAAACACACCCTACACCAAAACTCTTATTCCTCTTCCATCTCTTCAAGCAGCAGCAGCAGGCAAATCCTCAACTTCATAAATGACTCGAATCATCAACGAACAACTCGGGCAAACAGCAATCTCCTCGCCATCTCTAAGATCTTCAATGTTGATCTCGAAACGGTCGCCGCAAGGGCATGGGTAGGTGTACAGTTGGGTAACGGGATCGTAGGTCATATCCTCGATTTCGATCTCGTCGTAGATTCTTTCTTGCGAAGTGTCGACCATTTTTGCGGTTGTTCTGGGTGTTGTTTGGAAGGTTGATTTTGTTTGTGCTTGTAGGGGATGATGGATCAGTATAGAGAGTGCAGGCGTGTCTTTGATGCGAGAGTTGGGACGTTTATTTTCGTGGAAAGTAAGAGTCAAAAAAAATTGTCGATGGTCATCTTCAAAGGGTGGCGTGGGGGAAACGCGGCCCGAGCATCGGCCAGTCGAGACCCCAAAAACGTCGAATACGACGAAGGACTTTTGGTAACCCTGACTTTATTCTTTCCTGTCTCCGTTCACAAATCTTCTTTCTAGGCTTTCCTTCCGTATCACTTTTGTACAATTGGTGATGAAAGTTGGAACCGTTTTATAACCGTCTTTGCATGGTGACTTTGAATCAAAGTCCAATTGGGATTCCTACAGCAGTACACAGTCAACGTGTATATCTCGATCGAATTCAAAAACAAGCTTGATTCAGCCACGCCTCATAATATGCCAACCATTAAAGAGGTTCACCCTATGCAGTCTTGTTCTAGGATCTGGCATTTTCAAGTCCTGCCATCCTCGCCCCTCCACACACCTTGATCTGCCAGCATTTTGCTGGGATGATCTCTCGAGCTTTCCACCTGCAATGCGAGTCTAGAGTCGTTGTTCAGACCGTCGATCTCACGACGGGCGTCAGTGTCACCCCCTTCAGGATCGTCCGTGTAGCGCTGGGCGGGATATTCAATGACTCTGTTTGCTGCCTCTGTCTCCTCTTCTAGGACGCGATGAGGGAGGCGCATGCTCTCATGAGCCCATGTCGGATGCAATGCCGGCGTCACAATTATGATAACCTGTCATCAACGTCAGTATGAGCGGAGGAATGGCTTGTACAGCTCTACGCACGATCCAAATAAAAACGCCGACCGCAACGCCAATCATAAGCCCAGCCACTGTTCTCTCTTTATCTCTCCAAGCAGCCTCGCAGCCAATATGACGATCATAACGCTGCGAGCACGTATCGACAGTATTTCCATGACCAGGGAACGGGAAGGGCATGTCTTTCACGCTTCTGAACCCGCAGCAATCAAAAGCATCTTGGATTCTCTTGATCTTGCGACCATTCTTGGGGAACATGCTCTGCCATTTCTCTCTCAATGCGCAGCCGAGACCACCGACAGGGGAGATGTGGGTACCACTGAGTGTTGCAACTACGGTGATGTAGACCAGTAAGCCAAGGATAGTCAAGGTCGAGGGCAGAAGGACGGCAGGAAAGTTGCGTGCGTGACGGTGTCGAAGCTTCGGATGTTGAGCTAGTGAAGTCGCAAGCGCAGTACTAGTTTCCATACACAGGCCTGCGAATGGTGGGAGTGCAAGTGCGAGAGTAGTGAGAGACGAGGCAATAGGCAATGAGAGTGTCGAGGTTTGGTGTACGGCATATCTGTTTATCTACTGATCAGTCGAATGGAACAGCGCCCATACAAAAGATGCGACTTACGCTGCCATCGCAGTCAAGGCTCCAAGATACTATACCGCATCAGTAAAGGACAGCTCGAGGTGTTATCTACAGCTTACAAGCACGCTCAAGATGACTGATACCTGGCGCCTGGTAAGCGACGCCATCTTGTATGGTGTGTCTGAGAAGTTTTATGCTCAAGAAGAGCGATGAGAGTAGGCAGGTCTGCCTGGGGTATGATTTAGCTGAGGTAGTCGCAATCAGTATTGCAACGTTCAAGTCACAAATGCGATGAATTAGAAAGTAAATCAAGGTGGAAAGAGCTTAGAAACCCCCTTTCTCCGTTAGTCCTTGCCAACATGAAACAAGGAAGCATCCATAGATCAAGATGCTCATGGCGTGAGTGCCAAATAGAGAGACGAGCTGTTGTTGATGCATCAAATCGTCATCTTCTCCGCATTTGTTGATCGCTCGGGAAGGTCACTCCGAGGCGCTCGTCAATCACGACCAGAGGCATTTTCCGATTAATCACATCTCGTGCTCTCATGATATTCCACGCAGAATGGAAGCTCGATGATTTGCTGCCTGGCAAAGATGGTGTGTAGTATTTCGGTTGATAAATTGTTCGGGCTTTACAGAGTGGTACTTTGCATGTGAAAGACTGTCACGCGCCAGAGTACCTCTTTAACACGGCATGGTCCCTCAACCCACCGCACGTATCCCTCGACAATAGGCGATCTTGCTATCAGTATATTCTCAAACAAATATCTCAGCTATTTTCGGCACACGGGATGCCTGACAACAATTCCACTACAAAGTCCACCTCGGCGTTAGTCTCTGCGACTCTGAGAGAACATACCACGCCGCTGACCCAACGGACTGAAGCCATCGTTTCGGCTTCGCAGTCAATAGATGCACAGAAACGAACTCTGGTGCAAAATACGCAAAAACTGTCGCGACAAGCAGAAGAGCTCGAAAAGACTATAGGTCAGAGCGTTGATCAACTGAAGGAGATGGGCGATCTCCAGAACTGGGCCGAAGTTGTGTTTCGAGACATCTCTGTGCTTGAGGAAACTCTGAGAATGGTCGAGGAGCAGGAAGCTGGTAACGATCAAAGAACCGACGATGCCGATACAGAAGCCACCTAAATGTTTGTGCATCTCTGCTCGTAAGGTCATCGAAAGTTCGGATTTGCCGCTGTGGTGAGAGATATGAGTTTCAACCCTCTCTTTGAGCTTCTCTGCCGCGTTGACTGTGCTTCAAACTCTTCATACTCATTCTGGGTCTGCTCTTTCGTGTATTGGCTGTAGGAGCCTTTTTGCCACCAAGCAACGAAGCGATCATAGGAGGTCTGACGGCTATGAAGTTACCCTTGGGTGAAAACACTTCGACCTGTGGGAAAGAACTCTGTGCGGTGTGCTCCTCTGGTGTGGACAAAGGTTTCCAAGTTGTGATCTCGGAGTCTGCTGAGGCGGGCAGTGCGCTGTCGCCTTCAGGCTCGCTCGAAGGGATAATGGGCGCAGATTTGTTCTGAGCCGACTTTCGTACTTGAGCGACAAGCTCAACCCAGCCAACACCTTCAATCAAGATATCTGCTGAGTAGACCTTGAAAGGCAGCTGCTCAGGCTTCAACTTGGCAGCGGACTTTGAAGTCAATGGGCCTGCGCGCTGCCTCGTGACGTCCCACTCGAGCTTGAAAGTGCCTGCTGATGCCATCTCCTGGCGAGCTTCCTTAGTCATGATTGTGTGCAGTCCAGTGGCCCGTTCGCCGCTTGCGATGGCCATGGCCTTTTCGGTGGAAGTAATGTGAGAGTGCAAAGGCAGGAAGGTGTAGGACAAGAAGACCAGATCCGGCGTCGTAGGAGTGATGCGAACGAGGCCACCTCCCAGCACCAATGACTGGCCAGGCTTGATGGACATCTGATCGGGTACTACGCGTGATCGCATAACGAGGTCCTGGTGATGCTCCGGTAGCACAAACTCATCAAGGTTAGATCGCGCAACGCCAGGAAGATCGATTAGCTCGCCTTTACCGCTTCCGAATGGCACACGGATGGGTGAAGCTGTGGTTCCAGGCAAAGACGAGATGACGGGCATAACAGGATAGGCAGTTTCGGTTTGAGCAGGTGGGAGTAGCGAGCCCTCTTCCACGTCAAATACGTCCGGTGCATCCTGGTCAACGGTTTCTGGTTTAGGGCCGAGTGAAGTATGACCAGAAGCAATGCTTGTCGAGTCAGCAATTTCGACGCCCGTGTCCTGGACTCCAGGTAGATCAGACAAAGACTCGGTAGCTGGTACATGTTCTGGTTCTAGAGGCACATCCATAGATTGAGGTTTGAGAAGCTTCTCTTGTGCTCTACCCTTGGGAAAGGCAACTTCGAACAAATTACTCTTGCCCACGTTGACCTTGCCAACCATCCAAGCAGCGCCGCCTCTTTCCCAGATGTCTTCCTTGACCTGCTTTGTCCACCAACCGCGCTTCGCGCTCACACATCGCATGTTGCCCAGTCTGACGTTTCTTCCAGTGCGGCCAAGAGCATCACGAAGTGTTTCACGAAGATATGGCATCAGACTGTCAACCTGTTCCTTGTTCGGAGCGAGGAGATCGGAGCGGGTAACAATGAAAGAGACATCGGCAACGCGGTCGCGAACGTATCTCTTGTGCTTAGAGCGACGGTTCTGAGTTCGTAAAGAAGGAAGATCGAGGCGATTCATGAGGTTGGGTATCAGCGACATAGGAAAGTCTGCAGCATCGATGATGTGGTAGATGTGGTTGTTCTTGTGGGGAGAGTCTTCGATTATGCTACGGATGCTGTCGATGGAGGGATGGAAGATGGGTACGCCGGTGTGATGGTGCAAGAGGTTGTGGCATCGATCGCAGATTGGAGTTTGCTTTTGCGGTTGTTCTTGAGCAGCAAGAGCTCCACCGTCTAGACCCAGCTCTTGCAAGACATTGCTGTCAACTTTGTCCAAAGTTGCCTGAAAGACCAGATCCTCCTTTTTGGCATCATCTTGAACAAACTTCTTGACAGCAGACCTACTCAAGTTGTAGAAACCGGCTTCTTCAGGGGCGACGGTCTGACTAGGGGCGCCACAACCTGGACATGACAGAGGTAGCTTTCGTATCTTCTGCTTGATGTCGAGCTGTTTGCGTTGGATCAGGTCATGTTGGTCCTGTGCTGGTGAAACTGGCTCGGTTGAAGAAAAGCGTTTCGCATCAAGCTGCGACAAGCGTAGCGATGATTGCAAGGTGAGTAGAGACGGTGGTGCAGAAGACCGAACCAACGGCTTTCTTAGCAGAGCATTTCGCGAGCGGATTGTCACTCTATTAAACATTTGGATGTTATGGCAGCTCTTCTAAAAGTTTCTGGCTGAAGCATAGCATGATGATTTGACATGATGGAGCGGCCAAAAAGGTTGGCCCGAGCAGCTCCGCCGCCGCCATGATGAGATGCTCATGCGCCACCATTTCGATGCGCTCAATTGCTCCATACAACCCAAGTCCACCTCCATTCACTTGACACTGTAGCACGACCATCATGTCATCGCTCAATCTCGCTCGTCTCGCTATTCGCTCTCGTTACACTCCTGCTACTCGCCGCGCCATCAGCACGTCACCAGCCTTTCGATCATCATGGTCGCCTGGTCCTTCGCCGCCACGCCTTCCCAAGGAAGAGCAGGAGATCTTTGACAAGCTCATGAAGCAATCCACTGGCGCCTTCAGTACCCCTCAGCAAGCTCCCGAAGAGACCGTCGCCGAAGTCGCTTCTTCCAAGCCCCAAGTCAATCAACCGCCTCAAATCAACCAGTCACCCGCTCTCAAGGCCGATGGCAAGGGTGAAGAACTCCACCCCAATGTCCGCCGCGGTGCTCCCCCAGAGTTCGAAGGCGATGTCAACCCTCAGACCGGCGAAGTTGGCGGTCCCAAGAACAACCCTCTGCGATGGGGTCACCAAAGCGACTGGAGTTACAATGGCCGTGTTACCGACTTCTGAGTCCATTCTACTCGCCTCTTTCCAATCGTCCGACCTCCTCTTTCACCCTAGAGATCTCGCTCTTCATCCGTGTTATCTCCTCGACTGCCTCTCTTAACCCCGATACTCCTTCCAATCGCTCCAGCCATTGCTCGCGATCCCTGAGTCTTCTGCGCAGCCCAGCACTCCGAGCATCCAACTCTTCCTTCTTGCGTACGAGTTGCTCTTCGGCCCTTCCATCGTAGACCTGCCCCGCAACCGTCTTCCTTGCCACTAGTAATCGCTTTTCAAGTCCTTGCGCAACTGTCGCAAGATGTTCGGCTCGAGCTCGAGTGTGTCGTGCCACACTGCCATGCATCACCTGCTCCAATATTCGAATTGCAGTCTGCAGCAGTTGAGCATTCGTCTTGAGGAGTTGGGTCAATGTGCTCGCCAGTTCAATGCGTTTGACACCAAGCTGCCATTTTGCTTCTTCGACATCCGTCTGTAGAGCCCGCACTTGTGCTGGAAGTGTTGACGGGTCTGCCTGCTGTTGTGTTGGATCTGTTTTTGTATAAATGTAAAATTAGCATAGCTCCCTACTTTCAATGATACCCTCTCTTTTTTTCTGCCTTTTCATCAGCACATACCTAGTATCTGACAAAGCAGTATAAGGTTCTGCTCCATGTGTGATTCCACTGCCGCCCTCACGGTTTCGATGTTGGACATGAACTCCTCAACCTCGACTTGGACAATATCCTTGTCTTGGGGATCTAGTTTGCCGTCCAATTGTGCAGAAACGATTCGTGCTGTTTCTCTCAACTGTAACAATCAAGATCAATATCTGCTGTTTAACAAGATAACGAAAATCAAAATACACACCTCGCCAGTCAAGCCACCCTCTGCCTCTCCAAAAGCAACAGCCCTCACCGCATCTTTGAGCACTTTCTTCTTCGCCAATTCAATCTGCTTGGTTTTGAGCGACTCTCTCGTCTTTACTGTCTCTTCGTCTAGAGCAACGGTCTTGGAGACACCATCTCTGGTCATTTTGTTTGTTGTCAAGTCTTTCCATAACAATGCGAATTGCGGGTTCCGTGCTAGCGTTTCTGCGTCTGGTTGTGGAATCATGATTTTGTCTGTATATCGAGTTTCGTTTCTACTGGGTGTAGTAAATTGGTGTTCGTATGGAAGCTGATATGTTGTTCTTGTGTTCTAGTTTCGTTTGGCGGGATGCTTGACTGGGAAGTGTACTAAACAAGGGAAGGTCGGAGGTTCGCTTTGGTCTCTCCGCAATGACCACCTCAATTCACATTTGTTGGCAACAAGACATAAAAAGGAAGTCAGGAGAGTAACCGTGTTCTCACATATGCTGATACCCAGGATCGGAACGAGACCTTTTCAAAGATAATCAAAACACTATGTAGACCACAAAAGGCACTGAGAAGCAAAGACATCATCTCTGTGAAGAAAAGCGGATGCGATAAACAGTTCTTGTCTCATAATCTGTTGCCATCAATGCAGAAGACTACTGAGTAATCAAGAAAGGGAAAAAGGCTATGGTACAAGAATTTTAAAAGGGGAGGGGCCTCTGCCTTGCCAATGATTGTCACACTTCCATCATTCGTCAACCCCAGCAAGAAACCGCCTGGCCTCCTGCAATCCTTCCTCTGGGTATCTCTTTGTGGTAGGGGATGGGAAATGGGGTGCAAGAAAAGAAATGCATTCCTTGAGCAAGCATGTGTTCTTGGTGAACGGATGGGTTGAGGTGATATTAACGGGGTAAGTCGTGTGTTCTGTCATTCATCATCATGTTCGCCAGCTGCTATGCTCGCATTCCATGCTTTCTGGCCTTTGGTCTCGTAATCGTCCATCGCAAACAATGAGTGGTGTCACTCCACAGCTGAGCATTTGAACCCGAGGTGAGCGAGTCAAGTGATCAGAGAGGTGTGTGCATCTATTCTTCTTCACTGCTCTCACTATCTTCGTCATCACTCGAGTCGGCGCGGTGCGCAGCTGATGGTGCTGCACCACCAGCGACGGAGTTGACATCACCAGACATGGCAGCCATCTGCTCCTTGAGCTGTCTGATGCGGTCCTCTTGTTCGTGCTTCTTCATGGGCTTATGCTTCTTCTTTGCAGCTCCACCAGAGCGTGCTGACGGCTTCTCGGGCTCGTAGTCGTCATCGATCGCGTTGGCGTCCATTTCGACCGGCTCAGCTTTGGGGAAAATGCTGCGCACATAACGAAGCAGCTTGTGCTGTACTTCGTTGGGCAGATCGTCAATCTCAAGCTCAACATCATCGCCAGCCATGTCCTTGTACTTGGCAACATTCTCCGTGATGATGTTGGTCAACCTCTCTACTTGCTCGGCACTCATGTGTTCTGTAGCACTGCTGATTTCCTGTTTCTCATCATATGTGACCAGGCGTTGCTTCTTAGGCTTGGAACCTGTCTTGATAGTAGGACGTGAGAGGCTGGAGCTGCCGCCTGACTTCTTGCTGGGTTTGCTGGTGCCGGTGCTGCCACTCTTGTTCTTTTTCTTACTACCAGAGGCCTTAGGAGATGCGCGTTTGCCACCGGAGATCGACGCAACCATGTTCTGCATTGCGGCTAGTTGTTCTCTGAGAAGAGAGATCGTAGCCTCGTTGCTGTCATGCTCGTCATCTTCCTCGTGGCCATCATCGGAATCATCGCCGTCAGAAACGTCAGACACGGGACTAGCGCGTTGAGATTGAGGCGTGTGTCTCTTGATCCAGCTATCCTTTTTGGACCACTCCCTGTGGAACTCTGTCTGGAAGTCTTTGCCCATTTCGTGCACGATGTTTCCAGCAGGGTTGAACTTGAAGCAGTTCGAGAACATCAATTCGAAGTCGTTTCTGAACTCTTCCGCAGAAGCGTACTGTCCTCCCTTGAGCCTCTGAGTGATTGTAGAGACGTCCATGGGGTGCTTGATGATGCTAAAGTACTGCGGAATGTTGAGAGCGACGGGGTCAACAGGAACGCGGAACGGAGCGGCATAGCGGTCGTGCTTTGGCTTGCGGAATTCTTCCAGAATGTGTTCGCAGAACTTTAGACCAGTTTGTGCTTCTTTTCTCTTGGGCTTCGATGTCGAGTAAGGCAGATCGCGTGGAGCTGGAGGGACAACAGCCCGCTTGGGTCTGCCGGCAGTCGAATCTCTACGAATCATTGGCGTTCCATCGGGCAAAAGAGCAAAGGTCTCGCCAGAGGGCGACTTCACAGGTGCAGCAGGCTTGGCTGGCTCGGGGCGTGGTAGAGCGGCAGGCTTGGGTGATGCCTTCTTAGCGACTTGCGTCTTTGGTTTAGGAAGTGCAGCTTCTCCAGTTGGGCACATTTGCATCTGCTTCAAGAAATAGGCTCTGAGGTTTTGTGCTGATACAGAAGCAGCATGGTTAATGCCGTTAAACGTAAAGCAGTTTGTGACCATGAGCTCGAAGTCAGACACAAGATCGTCGACCGATGAGTATTGGTCATTCTTGAGCTTCTGCTCGATTGTGGTAAGGTCCATGGGCTGTTTGATGACAGTCGGGTAGTGAGGGATGTTCAAAGCCACGTAATCAACAGGCTTAGTAAACCAGAAGGCAGACTTGACTTTCTTGGTGTTCTTCATCTTTTCGATCAAGAAAGCCTTTTGGTTCTTTGTGATAGGACCAGAGCTGATGCGGGGTGTATTTTGAGGGCGAACGACAGGAACAGCAATGCCGTTTGTTCCGCCGTTAGAAGTGACAGGAGCAGCCTGAGCAGTGCTTTCAAATTCGGCTTGCGATTCACCATTGACATCATCTCCTGTCTTCGTACGCTTTGCTGAAGGCTCGCCAGTTACATCGTCTTCTTCGCGTGCGCGCACAGTTCCTGCTGAAGGCGCATCTGACATTTCCTGATCGACTGATGTGTCTGCCGGAAGCGTGGCAGATGCCAGAGCATTAGGGGCTTCCATAGTCGATGTTCCAGCTGCCGCAGTCGAATCAGAAGTAGAGCCGTTAATGAGAGGAAGATCTGATCCGGATTTTATGTCGTCGATATTTGATTGGTCAGCAACACCGTTGGAGAGATCTGTGGCTGCTAGTTGATTTGAGTCGGAGTTGGCGGCGAAAGCACCATCGGTGACAGCAGGCTTGAGATCTTCAGTCACCTGAGGTTCCGGCACATTGGCAGAGTGAGTCTCGGCTTCAGTCGTGAGTGAAGGTGCATCGGTGAGTTCGGTGTCTCCAGTGATGTGCGCTTCTCCGTCACCAAGAGGCTCTGATGGCGAGACAACAGGCTGATCGAGGGTCGCGTCAGACGGAATGAACTTAGCAACTCCTTCGATGCCAGAGGATTGTTCTGTCACAGGAGCGGCGTCGGATGTAGGCGCATCGACAGTCTGTGAGTCGGCGGGAGTCGGCGGACCATTTGCTGAGAGGTCAGTCGCAGCCGGCGCCGGCTTCAGCGCGTCGGCGTCTTCGACAACGTTGTCGAGAGATGCCTTGGCAACATTGTCACCGGACTCTCCGTTAGGCTCCTCGCCGAAAAGATCATCACTTTGTTCAGCGGCGACAGGCAGGTCTTCATTAGGTCTGTAACAAATTCTCAATATTTACATTCAATAATCGATGATGGAACGGAGAGAAGGAAGTAGTATGCAAGGTGATGAAGAGGGTACAACAAGGTAGAACGACGGTGACGATATCGGTAACAGCAGAGGTAATAAAGGATGAGACTCACCGGTCGACGTTTGCCATCTCCGGTTGTAGTCCTGTTTCTGCTGACATCTGAGATGGAGATGAGTTGTGCAGCGTAGTGGTAGATGAATATGGCACGTGAACGGCCGAACAGAGAACGAGAAACGACAATCAAGCGACAATCTAGAGAAAGAGCGCGACGGGACTACTGTTGTTTTGGACAGGACAAGTGGAAGGAATTATGCGCGTGGCACAAATGATAAAAAAAATCCTGAATCCGAGATGGAAAGTGGTGGTGGGATGTAGTAGTTGTGGTCGGCGAAGTTTTTGGAGAACGTGTCGCGCGAATCGGAAAGCCGGACGTGGACGTGGAGCGTGTTTCGACGCGATTGGAACTCGCAAAAGGATGCAAGTTTGGAAAGTCTGGGAGATTTATGATGCTGCCCCTAGCGCCCGCCTCACGTGACGTCTAGAAAACGCCGTGCGGCTGTGTGTCGCCACAAGGCTGCCGACTCGAGCAGGAGCAAACGCAGGGGGTTTTGGATGAGCAAGATTTCCTTGGGTGGCACGACACTACCATGGCCAGTCGAGCGAGAATCAAAGGCAAAACAGCAGAAAATCAAGACGGAAGTCGCTCACGAGCTTACAATTACCTTGGATGATGCAGAGGCTGGGCTTGGAAGCAGTGTATCGTTCTTGCCAGATTTCCTCGTACTTGCCAGAAGTCGTGGCTGAGAGCAGTTACTCTCGGACCTTCAAACGGATACGGGTGCCTACGGGGGACGCGCAAGGCAGCAGCGTGGGAGCAAGAAGACTGGCTTTCGCAAGAGGCAGGAGTCTCTCTGTCACAGTTGCAGAGCTGCAAGGCGATACATTCATGTCAGGTACATTCTTTGGTGGAGAAGAGAGTGAAGAAAAAGAGGCACAGGCGCTCTCCAGCAAGCGGCGGATAGTCGGAGACACGCACAGACCTTCAAACTTTTGGCGTAGCCTTCGTAATTTTTTATCTCAGCTGCAAAGGGTCAAAGTCCAAGGAGCACTCGACGGACTAGTCCATATATAATATTTCAACATGAGCACAGCAAAACGATCACGGGCAAGACAAGCAGAGGCAGGTGCCGCACCTTCGCTGCCGCCATCGAAAAAGGCAAAGACTTCACAGCAGGCTAGCTCTGGACTGGCCTTCTTGACCGACGAGAATCAACGAGTTGGAAAGAAGCTGCGCGCGAACTACACCAATGGCATCAAAGACTCAAGAGCAGACCGCGTTGACGAGTCCAAAGCTCAAGTCGAGCAACACGAGGCAGATGCACCCGAGGTAGTCGAGATTTCGAGTGGAGACGAATCAAGCGTATACAGTGGCTCTGACGATGAGGCCGACGACACCAAGCCCACCACCAACGGTCACCACGATGCCGATGCTGTCATGGCCGATGCCGACGAGGATATGGAGGATGGCGCAGAAGGGCAGTCGTTTGGCGACATGCTGCAGGCAGCGCATCCCGAGACGATCGATGTCCAGTCCGCCTTCGCCGACCGCGAGGAAGGCACTCAAGCTCTCGTACCCATGAACCAGGACCGCTCTCTCGCTCTTCCCACAGCCACCTCTCTCGGAACTGTCCTTACCCAAGCTCTGCGCACTAACGACCGCGACCTCCTTGAGACTTGTTTCCAAATGACCGACCTTCCCAGTATCCGTTCGACCATCCAGAGATTGCAATCACCCCTCGTCGCTTCCCTCCTCCAACGTCTGGCTGAAAGACTACACAAACGCCCTGGCCGTGCTGGCAACCTCATGGTCTGGGTCCAATGGTCGCTAGTCTCGCACGGTGGCTACCTCGCCAGTCAGCCCGATGTTCTCAAGAAGCTCAAGACTTTGTCGCGCGTCATCAAGGAGCGTGCCAACGGTCTTCAGTCTCTTGTTACACTCAAGGGCAAGCTCGACATGCTCAACGCCCAGATTGAGCTCCGCAAAAGTGTTCAAGAAACAAGAGATGGAAGATTCGATGATGGTGACAATGTGGACGACGATGTCATCTACGTTGAGGGTCAAGACGATGAATCATCTGACGACGATAACGATCTTATAAGCAACGCTGTGGGAAGCGACCTTGGTGACCTGTCTATGGTCAATGGCGCCGACCAAGCGTCCTCTGACGTCGAGGAGGAAGAGGCCGGAGAAGGCATGTTCGACGATGAAGCTGAAGAGACTTCCGATGACGAGGGCGAAGAGCTGTCTGACGAGGACGAGGAGAGTGACGAAGTTGAGGAGGAGGAAGATGACGAATCATCCGACGATGATGAAGCCCCAGCACCCGTCGTGAAGCCATCAAGGACACAACAACGCGCCGCCGGACGAAGAAGATAAGTGGCCACCGAATGCCGAATGTCTTGTAGATACATCATTTCTCGAGAACGAATGTCAGCAACAGCCACGACCGCTACAAAATGAGTCGTGTCCGAGCTCTCTACCTTCTCGGGCCATCTGGGTGGTTGCCATGCGCATAAGGAGATGAGTGTACATGCATCCAAACTGCGACGGAGTCTTTAAGGGGTGGGTTTCGAATGTGGAGCAGGCGGCGTTCAAAGAACTTTTTCTTTTCAAATCTTTTTCAACTATTGGATCTTCTTGTTCTTTTATGCATGGCGTGTACACTCGGTCCTTCAGACGAATACTAAAATGGCATCACTCTACAAGCTTGCTCTCGTCTCGTGTATCCTTGTGTTCTCGAATAACTCAGCAGTCGCCCTGTCGCAAATATTGCTTTTCAACCAGAATGTCCTTGAAACATCTCTTTGTACAGTGTGGAACACTCAGTGACACTACCGATATACTCTATGTAATGAGACTTGTTCTCTCAGATGTTGTAATGACTGATGTACGTCCATATTTGCCGCAGAATGCACGCAGATCATATTAGTTTATCAAAGCAAAAGCATAGCTTAACCAAGAAAGCATTCTCGACCTGCAACGCCAATCTAGAGAAGCTGGTACCCTTTCAACGTATAGATATGGAGTCAAGGAGCTATGTTATATGAAGAGAAGAAATAATAGTCAGCACATATCGTGAAAATATGAGTTGGCCTCCATATATGTTGCTGCAGCCACGACCCTGGCATAGAGCACAACAAGAGGGCGTCATGTGTTGCGAACAAACTGGATGTATTATCTTAATTCTGAACAGCATATTGTCAGACCACACTCGCATCGATAAAATGGCAGGGGAAATTCGAATACGCAGGTCTACTAAACACCCTTCACCCTCTCAAAATCTCAAAATGGTACAACGAGTCGAGATCAAGCCCAAATAAGCACAACTGTTGTCTGTGATCAAAACCGTCACCACCATCGATCAACCGCAGCCCTCGCTTCTGCAACCAGTGTCTGAACCTCCGCTTTTTGCGCGTCCAAATTGTCACGAACCCAGCTTGAGATGGGATCGTGAATCTTCTTTTTGGCCTCAACATCGAGGATCGAGGTCAGTAGTACTACGCTGTCCTGATCCAACAAGCGGACCAAGAAGTCGCCATCGACGTGCATGTCGCCCGGTCTGTGTCTCCTGTGCCTCCTCAAATTGTCCCCAGCAAGATCGCGGTCATCGTCGGCCGGATTTTCAAAGCCAGGAGGCGGCAATACTACCGGTATAGCTTTGACAGATCCATTTCGTGTGACAGTAGGTGGTATACTGTACGTGAAGGGACAGATGTCAGGGTTGCGTTGACACAGCCTCTGCACCCATCGTAGGCGATTCGTAGTTTTCTCGTCGAGGATAGCAAAGCCATATACTGTGCCGTCTGTGGTGATGCCTACGAGATCATCCTTGAGTACGCCAGAAGTTCTGTGTACAGGTTTCCAAGGCGGGCGGATTTTGGCTTCCACCACACGCATAACCGAGCGGCAGAGTTGTGCAGTGAAGAGTGTGTCATGTGTAGCAATCCTGGGTGGTTGGTTAGAATCCGGAACTCTCAAGCCGACCAGCTCTCCGCTCAGTGTACTGGTCAAATTGAAACTCGACGTGGTGTGGTCGGCATGCGAGATGTCAATAGTGGTATGACTCGTCGATAGCCTTGCACCATCACCTCTAGCGACGTTCCGCAGTAGCTTCGAGTTTGTATCACTTGGATGTTCTATCAGCTGAAGCGTCAGCGTCGAATCACGCTCGGTGGTGATGTGTATATGTGGCGGCGCTGTCGTAATGCGAATACCGGGACTATGCATGACAAAATTGCACACCTCGTCGAATCTTGAGATAGTCAGTCAAGTACTATGAAAGACAACGATGCAGAGAACTCACCTTGATGTCTCGGTATTATACTGGAGGAAATATACCTTTGTTCCAGAGCAGGCTACAATATCTGTGTCGCCATAGGTTGCAATGGCGGTCACTGGAGAGTCGTACTGCTTAACTTGTGGAGCTTGGATATCGCCCTTCTTGCCCACAGCTGGAGGTCGAAGGAGGTAGATTCTTCCATTCTTCGAGCTGGAAGGAGCAACCTCGTCGAATCGAGTAGCTCGACCCGCGGCAACTGCGATCCACACGTGTCGTGCAGCGTCGGGTGTTCGTCTGAAGGACCATTCGGTCATAGAGTGGACTTTCCAACCAATATCCATCTCCCAGATGCAACTCCAGTCGCCCGAGCTAAATTGAACCACATCTCGTACGGCCCTGGTCTTCGGCGAACGCTTCCATACATAAGAAGACGCGCTGACCATGCAGTTCAATGGCCTGGATTCTATCAACGTATGGGGAGATCCATGTACACCAATCGCATTTGGAACAATTTGTCGCCTCCCGGATACCGCTGTAACGAAGCAGGAGTCTCCTGAGATGACAATAAGGGCCTCAGACAAGGTTGAGGTCTCAACATATGGGACGATTGTCATAGCTGCAATGGAGTCTTGCTGGAAGCTGCGCGGGTTATCTGTCAGGTAAACACCAGAAATGTCTATGACGTCCAGTCTAGCGTCTTTCATAGCGATGCTAAAGAACCCATCGCCACAAGTCGCAAATGCCGACAAATGACTCTTTCCATGATTAAGCTTGACCGTCGTCAAGCCCAGATTGAAGTGTCGTTGAGATTTAGTATGTAGTGACGCTGTTCGAATATGAGTAAATAACTTCTCGAATGGCGTTGGATATAAAGCTTACCATCGAGACCCACTTGAAGCTCGAGCGCGTAGATTGAACCACCTCGCAAGCCACAGATGACTACAAGATCGACAGGCTTTTCCGATGACACTTGCTCGCCGAGAACAAGGATATCTTCGCAGGCGTTCAAAGCCTCAAGGTCATCCAAGTGATCAGGATTCTGAGGGATCTCATGCTCCAGATAAGGCTCAAGACCGTTCTTGGGAGAGACTCTGAAGATGTGCAGTATCCCGTTAGAATTACCAGCGACGACGAACGTCAACATTTGGGTAGAGTGAATAGCCAAAGATATGATCTCACAATCTGTCTGCGCTGGCCTGCCAAGCTCTGAAACAGTCACTGCCTCGTCGTCGACATCATCAATTCGAAGTAATCGAATTTCTGATTTGCCTTCGCGTCGTAGTGCAATGACTGCACAAGGAATGTTGTCCTCGATCGCTGCCGCGACAGCTTTGTATCCTGCAGGCCAAGTCTCAGCGTGCAAACTGTCTTGGGCATTACGACTGAACGAGATCTCAGATTCCGTGATTTGTAAGACACAGTTCTCTGCTATTATGGCCACGGCGAGGGTTGAATGTTGTATATCCAGACCAACAGTTCCCAGGGCATGTATATCATGTAAGTCGTCACCGTCGAAGGACTGCGGGATCGATAAGACATGGGTCTGTCCTGGGCTAGAAAGAAAGACGAAGAAAACTTCCTCTTCTGGAACAGGAAGGACCCACACGCGCGACACGATACTGAATGGAGCATGTTCTTCAATGCGAGCGCCAATGCGTGCTTCGAGACCCATGCGTAGCTCTGTGATGTGGCCGTAAGGCTGTCGGCCACTAGGCGCAAACAGAGCGTCCCTCGAATACAGCGGTAATCTCTTACGTGACGTAGGTTTGGCTATCAGATCCAGATTTTCCGACCAATTCGGACTTGAAGAAACGATGAAGCCGTGCATACCACCATTTGGCTCCAAGTTAGAGGTTGGAGCTTGACGGCACTCAGTCTAGAACTCTGTCAGCCTCCTTGAAACCCATGCCTTGACCGCGCGCGACACTCACCATCCAAACACAACCAGTGCTCGACGCACCTTGGACAACGAAGATGTCTCCTTGGTCTGACTTGCCGAATGGCGCACATGCCGAGTCTACGTGGCATCTCAAACTCCCGACGTAATTTATGACGACACCTTCACGAGGCGTGTCCTGTTCAAAGACCAGATAATAGACATTGCCGTCCTCTGAGATCAAGTAGATGTAGTCTTCTTCATCATATTCAGTGCCTCTCCTAGGTCGTACCCATCTAGACCAGAGCGGGTCAAACGAGGAGGGTGGATAGTGCTCTGGTGGATCCTCTCGATCAATGATCAGACTAGTCGTGACCGCAAATTGGGTCAAGATGTTCTCAAAAATCCAAATGCCTCTCGAGGTAGCGAGCACAAAGGCTGCGTTGCCTTTAAGAGGTATCAAAAGATTTGGCATTTCACCCGCTAGTCCGAATCAGCATAGCCACGGAATTGTGACACGGAATTACTCACACAGGAAGATTTTGTGACCTTGCTTGATGACCGCATGCTTGGGTTCCTCAGATTTTGACCACTCGACATATACTGGTAGTATGACACCATCAACCAAACAAATCATGAGTAGTATAAGCCGATCTGGATCGTGTCTCGGAGGGTAAAGGAAATCCATTAGTAGGATGGAGCCAGGAACTTCTTTGATCGTCTGAGAACTAGAAACAGGAATATATCCGTCATCCCATTTTTGTTGCCCTGTGCTTAGTAGTTCTGCTTGATCTGCATAACATACGAAGACCTTTTGGTCGCCGATTGCCACTGCCAGCGCTCGAGAATCCGGATCTACCGCTATAGCATTTCCGTGTACACGCGGCGGGTTGACGAATATAGGCATAGGTACGCACAACACCCTGAATGCAACATCGCTATCTTCGGTCTCCGAAGCTGCAAGGAAGAACAATTGTTCAGTGCCGATAAGGGTGAAGGCCAGCAACTGTGGGCCGATAGGACTTTCAGTAGCATATGTGTTGTCGGGGTAATCCCTAAGTTCGCTCTCGTACGGATCGAAGTACCCAAAGACATTGGCCGAACTAATCTCTCCATCGAAGTCACTCTTCGTCGCGATATGAGTGACATGGGCTTCAGAATCAATCTCGAAGAGTTGGATGAAGTCCCTGCCTATGCAGATATAATCATCTTTCGTTGGTGACCGGATTCGTGCTGGGATTATGGAACGAATGGTCGGAGTCGGCACCAATGTCCTCGAAAGCAATCCGATCTGCTGATGGATTTTTTTTTGTGTAGGATCTCGTAGAGGTTGTTGTGGACTCATGGAGGGCGAAGATTCCTGTTTGTGACGATGCAAATGGAAGACAATGGAGGGTGTGCACAGCCTTGCAGTCCTTTACAGCGACGTCGAGGCAGGATTTATATCGAAAGCCAACACACGCAAGCTGCAAAACCACAAGATACGCACTTACTGCCGGCAACGCAAGGACGTAACGAGGCGATCTGTCACCATAGACATCAAGTTCAGAGAGACTATGGAAGCTGCAAAACGAGAAGCTGCATCGGTGCCCACTGCATGCAATTGGCACGGATTCGGACGTGTGGCCTACATGATGAATCAAGTGAGCAAGTGCAACGATAGGCCACGAACTAGCTGGTTGACTAGTCGTAGCTGGGGAGAGGACTGACAAGGTAGAGGTCCAAGTTGGAGTTGGTCAGTCATCGCACGCATCCACAGCCGGCAGAAGTTGGGCTCGGCTCGGCGTTCCTTGCGCTCGCTTCCTTGCGCTCGGAGCCGCCGTTGACGATTGGCTTGACGACTACCAACCAACCCGCCAACATTCCTGTTGTACCACGAAAAACTTCTTTGATGGCCGATCTCCAACCGATACAGACCTGTGATCGCTAGGCCAATCCTGCGGTCTTGAAATTATCGCAGTACGGAAGGAATTGTCTGTTGTATTTGCACCAGGGTCGACCGCGCAAGAACTGCGCTACTGCATGGACTGCAGGATCCGCAAAGCTGGGTCTGTGAACTCCATCAACGACCGCTCCTCCTGAATACAACCGAGAATCATAATGGACGACGAATCTCAGGATTTCAATGAGAAAGGTGGTAATGCTGCGGCCGACTACGACGCTCCGAGCTCTGGCCAACCGTTCTCTAATTCATGGCGAGACGAGCCTCTGACAGCTACCGAATCATCAAAAGTCACAGAAATCCTGCGAGCTTGCAAGAACGGTGATAGAGAGCAACTAGCGGCGCTTGCCACTTCCTCGGGCGGTCTCATAGAGGACCATGTCAGACGTATCGCCTGTACGTAATGACCCTATACTCATGCGACTTTTCGTCACCAACATTGTTGCCAGGGCCCATACTGTTAGGCAACTCTTCCACCGATGCCGATCATACGGTTAATTGGCAAGGACTGCCTGTACATCGAGACGAAGAGCAAGTCAAGCTTGATGTTCACCGTGCTTTTGTGTACTATCCGACCGGTAATGCATAATAAACGGGTCCGATAGCCGATGCGGTCTGCTAACACATGACAGGCGAATCAGAGAAGCAAATCGATGGTCGTAAACAGGAACTCTCGGACCTGATCACTGGTCTGCTGCGTCGGCATCCGTGCCTACACTACTTTCAGGGCTTCCACGACATTGCGCAAGTGCTTTTGCTTGTACTCGGCGCTGATCAGGCTGCACCTCTCCTGGCCCGCTTGTCTCTTCTGCGGATCCGGGACTACATGCTTCCTACATTTTCTGCCAGTGAATCACACGTGCAGCTTCTGCCGGCAATAGTCTACGCTACTGATCCGAAACTTTGCCAGCATCTGGCTAGACTACGACCATATTTTGCCATCGCTGCAACTCTGACCCTTTATGCACATGATATCGAAGAATACGGCGGTATATCTCGGCTGTTCGACTTCCTCCTGGCGCATGAAGCTGTGATATCAGTGTACATGTATGCGACAGTAAGTCTTCGCCCTTCGTTCATCCACAAGCGGAACGACCCTCCCGGACGATCATCCTGACTGGCTACGTTCTAGATCATCATGACCCGAAAAAATGAGCTATTGGAATACGAGGCTGACGACGAAGACATGATGTACGCAATCTTGTCCAAACTACCCAAGCCGCTCGACATTGAAGCTCTCATCACGAGAACGACTTTACTCTTTGCACAACACCCGCCAGAGACACTCCCATTCAATGCATGGCGAAAAGTGTCAAAATATAGCGTGTTGAAGACCACACGTGACCCAGATGCACTTTCCAAGCAGACGCTTGAGGAAGGTGAACATCTTCATGCGAAGCATGCAGCACAGATCAAGCGTCAGGAAACACTTCAGAAGATGACTGCTCACTCGCGATTGTTGGCTTACAGATACCGCAAGCCTGCTGGAGCATTCACGGTCGCGGTTGTCATCGGAGTTCTGTCGCTATGGTTAGGCAGAAGCGGAAATGGTTCTTCCGTATCATTATTGGCCATGCTACTTGACGCTAAAGACAAGCTACTGTGGGTCGTCAACAAGGCTTGGACAGGTCTCCGGCTGTGAGTGGTTGATGTCTTTTGAAAAAGCAATCTTGAAGACACAGGTGTATCCCGTACGAAATGCACGATGTTCATGATCAATTGTGCACATAATCACAAGTAAGACGGAGTGTTTCTACATTCGCAAGCGGAGTGAGTCAAGTCTAACATATAATGTCTCCTAGCTGTGAGCAAATTCGAGTCATACAAAAGTTTATGAAACGCTTTGGCTCAGAGGCGTGTCTGATCTCTTACGAGGGCTGAGTTTGTGTACAGCCGTTCAAAGAGGCGATTCCCGAAGTGTCAAACCAAGTCCCGAGACACTTCAACGCTGCTGGACCCTTGTGACTTATGGAGAAACGACCTCTGTCAACGTTCAACCTGACAGTGGGCTGACTCCTCAGTTGTCTTGTGAATTAGCCGGCACTCTCATATCTACTCGAGTAGCTTTTACTGGCATTGAAGCTGGTTACAAGAAGTTCTCTTGACTCGTCAGACTGGGAAGGCGATCTGGTCTTTTCCACGTGCCGACTTTTGTCACATGCCCTTCTCTGGCGCTCCAAAAGAGATTTTCGACAAGAAGATGGTGAATGACAAATCATATCACCATTCTTGAATCGTGCTACAAAGTATAAATGACAGTCGGACACGTTTTTGTTTTTCACGAGGACACGCAAGAGCATCCTGTCTGCCTTTTTTCAAAGAGAAGATGAAAGAAAAGATGATTTGTGGATTTCGTGCCTAGCTACGGAAGTGTCCGTCCTTTGGATTTGTACATCCGCTTAAGCATCACAAGGACCAGCACGATGCCAAAGTTTTGTGGAGAAAAGTTCTGCTCCGGAAACTCTCCTCTCTTCGCCAGTGGTATCTCCTGAAACACCAGACTCCCATTGCTCGGCGCACCGTACACGGCATGGAATCCATCTCCGACATCTGCAATGCACAGGGATGCAATCGGGTGACGTTAGCGTTGCTGCACAATTCTATTTCCTCAAGGCCTCCCCCTTGCTGACCCTCTCGCAAACCTGCTTCAGAACGTCCCCAGCCCACTTCCAGTCGTCCAAAGTGAGGTAGATCTGCGCGCTGAGCCGTACCCACCAAGCGCCTCCGTAAAAGATGATGGCGATAAAGGTATTGTATTCGTCAACCAGCGTGGCTGAGATCCACTGGGCAATTCTCACTGCTTTGCCCGTCTCACCACCTGCTAGGGTGGTGGGGTCAAGGGGTAGCCTGACGTTCGAAAAGTTGCATCTGCCCAAAGTGCCTTCCTCGTTCTCCATGACCTCAGTCGACAGGATCTCGGCCACCAGCCTGCCTGCCTCTCGTGCTTGCTGCTGCGTGAAACCGATGATTGCATCTTCACCGCTCTTACCTTGCCATGTTATGGACTCCCTGAATTTGAGAGCAGCAGGTAGGCATAGATAAGGTGCATTGTCTACCGTCCCGACGAACTCGAAATTGACCACGAACGCGCTCTTCGCGCTGGGCGGCAAAGGATTGTTGATCGTGGACCCACTGTTGGGCAAGGGGATGAACCCATGACTGGTCGGC
The DNA here is from genome assembly GCA_037042735.1 of Aureobasidium sp. Y128-05A. Taxonomy (NCBI): domain Eukaryota; kingdom Fungi; phylum Ascomycota; class Dothideomycetes; order Dothideales; family Saccotheciaceae; genus Aureobasidium; species Aureobasidium sp. Y128-05A. The sequence goes on from JAXQKC010000101.1 coordinate 553,310, forward strand.
AAAGATGATCGTATGAGATGCTGGTGTCTCTCTGGCACATAGAGCAGTGCACAACCTCTTGGCGTGAACAGCCACTTATGACAATTCGAAACGAAGAAATCTGGATCGAGTTGTGCAAGGTCAAGGGGAATCTGACCTACGCCATGGGCGGCATCGACGAGGGATAGAATGCCGTGAGAGCGGCAGGCAGAGATCAACCGCTCGAAAGGAACTCGAACTCCGGGCAGCGACACTATGGAGTCAAAGATGGCTACTTTGGGCTGCTTGCCGGAGGCTTTGACCCGGGCGACAGCTTTCTCAAAAGCGTCGCAGAGCGCATCATCTGACACAGGATAGACATGATCTTCGATTCTGACTGACTCGGCAGGAGTGGTCTCTGTGATGTAGGCGATTGTCTTCTCACATGCTCCGTAGATCGTGGCAAAGTACAGAACTACATCTCCTTTCGCAAATACCAGGCTGCGCAAGACTGTGTTTACGCCAGTCGTCGCGTTGGGCACAAAAACGCAAGTATTGACAGGGGCATTGACCAACTTCGCGACGGCCTCTCTCGATGCATCCAACGCTTTCGGATAAGTGTAGCGAATGAAACTATCAGGTCTTGCTTCGCATTCATCTTGAGATTGTCTCAAGGCGTCTCTCACCACGCGAGGGAAAGTGCCGAAGCTACCTATGAATGTAGTTGGTTAGCAATGCTCGACCACATGAAAATTATCCTTCGCAGGTTGGCTCGCAACGGGTGTGAGTGGAGCTTCCGTGGCGGAGGCGTATGGCGTCTCGAGGAGCAGAAGCATTGATACTCAAGAAAAAGGGCATGATCTCACCGTGGTTCAAGTTTCTGTAGCCAGGATCGAACAGGAATTGGCGTTTCAGCAGTTCGCTTCCACATTCAAAAGAGGTTGTTGGTCCAGATTCTGCAGACATGGTGACAATTTTAATAGTCGAATCTCTTTCCTGAATTGATGGGAGATGATGTGAGAAAGATCAGTGGTATATGCGAAGTCTGTTGGTTTAGCGCTATCCGATCCGCGCGCTTATGAATGGAAGGGTATCTGTGCTGATGACTGTTTTGGGCGTATCATGACTCTTCGTGGATGAATCACAGGGATGGTGGCTGTTGGCAACGTGACTCATCACCCAGTGTCAGCAACAAGCTTGGCAGAAGTTGAGAACATTCAGGAAGCTCGGAGGTTGGAAGGAAATGTCGTGATGACTTCCTGATGCCAACCTACCAAGCTTGCAAGTGAGCAAGCTTGAAGCTTCTTACTCTGTCCGCCGAACGCCATCATGGTTTTCACTTCGTCGCATATGTTCCATTGCGATCAAAATCGGTCGCAAGCGTTCTGCTGAAGACACTGGTCTTGCTTTGCATGGTAGATAAGGAATACTGAGCTTCAAGAAAGCCTTTCGACGACCAGTGTCCGAGGTATGCGTCTTCGTCTTGCTCAACTACATATGGGCCAGTTCATAGGTCAGCTTTCTTTCTTGTTGAAATGTTCTTCGGGAAGAGCTTTTGCAACGGTGTTTGTCGAGCGAGTCATTCACATATACCGAGATGGACTCATGCCAACGACTGACCGAGTTGTCCCAGCCACAACTTGTATGACAACCATTGTCATACCATCATACCATTCTTTCGTCTCGGACGGCACATCTCTTGTTCAATGGGGACTTGAGTGATCCGCTATTTTCCAATTGAAGCAATCAAAAGCGTTTGTTGACCGCTAATTATGTGCGTCGCTTACACCTCAGGTGATATAGATCGGATTTCTCGTTTCCTGAACGAGAAGAGGATATTGGGACTTTCGGAAGTCAAATTTCCATATTTGACTTGACCTCGAGGACAATAACGATTGCTCTCGAGAAGTCTTGTGTAATCCGAAGAGTTGAGCGAACGACTCCACCTGCAGTCCATAATAGCGAATGTATACCTGGCTATATACGCCAATATCGCCGCATTAGCACCACAATAATGCTGCGCCATAGCTCATCAACAGAGTTGGGAATGGACGCCCAGTACTTCCACAGGCGATGCCCTGTGCCGCCTGCGTCATCCCCATTCCCTTGTGGGAGCGCTCGCCGTTGACGCATGGTGGAGGAGCTTATTTTAAAATTTGTTCCTCCAGCGCTCGCCCCGAATCCTTGCCCAGGGTACCTTGTTGGACGGAGCATAGATGAGATTATTGAGACATCTCAGGTGCAGCAATTATTTCTTGAATGCCCGAATACCAACAGCACAGTAAGTCACATTCATTCTTGACAGTCTCCCTCCAGTGTCCAACAGGTAACCTCTTGCCGTCATCGTGTTCACCTCCGTTTTCACTCCGGTGTAGGCCCGATTTGACAGGGCTTGTGCAAGGTTGCGGGGAAGCGCCAACTCCAACTTCGTCTCCAGGATCGACAGCGTTAGCTGCAGTCCCATGAGACTGCAAGCAAGTAGGACTGCGCTCTGGAGTCGAGCTTGCTTGTTCCCTTAACCAACTACAGCATTCATTGTCGCAAGTAGTCGTGAGTGAACAGTATTATAATACGGACAAAATGCCTCTTACAGGGTTGCAACAATGATTCGCACGTTTCGACAATTTCTATATATCTAGTCAAGCGACAGGACCGTTGCGCACGAATAGAGCCACACGCGACGTCATGCTCGGAAGGAATGTCTGTGACCCAGACCCATGGCACACGACCCATGGAGAAGCGAACATCCTCTGGTCTGTATGAGGCTGATCAGGTTACGGAAGGTCTTGTATATAAGGATCTGACTTTACCCCTCGTCAACATGCGTTTCTCCCAAGTTTCTCTCCACATCATCTCTCCACACTCAATCTACTTGTCAGCAAGATGTCTGAGAAGACAAGTTCAAAACCGAAATATTTCGGTATGACCGGAACATGGTTGACAGTGTGGGTAACTGTGGCTTGTGCTACCGACATGACGCTTTTCGGATATGATCAGGTGTGTTGTTCGAGTGTTATTTCAGTCTCATAGTCATGTCTGACTGGCTTGAAGGGTGTTTTTGGAGGCGTTGTCGTTACTCAGGATTATATTCAACAGCTCAATCTTGCCAACAACAACAGTTTACTGTCAACCATTACTGCCATCTACGATATCGGATGTTTCTTTGGAGCAATCGCTGCAGTCATGATCGGAGATCCCCTTGGACGCAAAAACTCGATCCTTGTGGGCACTACAATCATGTCCATCGGAGCACTCCTACAATGTACGGCGTTTGGGGTGCCTCAAATGATCGTCGGCCGTGTTGTCGCAGGTATCGGGAACGGCATCAACACTTCGACAGCGCCAGTCTGGCAAGGAGAAACCTCCAAGGCATCATGGCGTGGCAAATTGGTTATCATCGAGATGATCATGAATATTGCTGGTTTCAGTCTCAGCAACTGGGTCACTTATGGCTTCTCATATATCGATGGGGGGGTCGCCTGGCGTGTGCCTCTGGCTCTGCAATTCCTTTTCATCTTTGTCCTCTACGGCACTGTACCATGGTTGCCTGAGTCACCTCGCTGGCTCATCAGTAAGGGTCGCGTCGAGGAAGCCAACCACATTCTTGCAGCTCTTGAGTCGACTACTCACGATGATCCTCACGTCATTGCTGCAAGCAACGAGATTCAGTATGCTGTCGACTACGAGCGCCAAAACTCACCCTCTTGGGGCGAGCTCTTTAGGGGCAAGACTGGCAAAGAAGGCGGTACTTGTACGATGCGTCGTCTACTCCTGGGAATGGGCGCTCAAGCAATGCAACAACTTGGTGGAATCAACGTCACTTCCTACTAGTAGGTTACTTCCCATCATCCCTAAGGACCACACTAATTTGTATTCTGCGTCTAGTCTGCCTACTGTTTTGATCCAATCTGTCGGTCTCAGCGAGAAATTGGCCCGCTTGCTTGCAGCTTGCAACTCTGTCTCATACCTCCTTTTCTCGTTCATTTCGATCCCCAACGTTGAGAAATGGGGCCGTCGCAACATGATGATTTACGCATCGCTCGGACAAGGCTGCTGTTACCTGCTGATCACCGTTCTGTTGCGCTTCAACGACATGGACGGTTATGCTCACAAAAACGAAGTTGCTTCTGCCTCAATTGCCTTCTTCTTCCTCTACTACGTCTTCTTCGGCATTGGCTGGCAGGGAGTTCCTTGGCTGTTTCCAACCGAAATCAACTCTCTCTCGATGCGTACCAAGGGTGCTGCTCTGGGTACTGCAACGAATTGGATCATGAACTTCATGGTTGTTGAGATCACGCCCCCTGCTATCGCCAGTATCCACTGGCGATTCTACATAATCTGGACAGTCTTCAACTTCAGTTTCATTCCTATTGTATACTGTTTGTATCCGGAGACATCCGATAGAACACTTGAGGACATGGACCGCTTCTTCCGTGAGAATCACGATATTCTTGTGTTCCGCCACAAGGACGCCATCAGCACCAAGCGTCCTCTGGCCTACATTGAGCAGGAGGAAGAAGAGGTAAGACGTACTTCTTCTGTCCATGCTGGCATGGCAATGGAGGCAGCTCGCAACAAGAGCAATGCTACTGAGTTCAATGAGAAAAAGGGTGGCAGAAACCCTGTACACAGTACTGACGGTAGCCATGACGAGTTCAAGGAGGATGTCTAGAGAGTTTACGTTCTGCTCATTTGTCTTTTCACAGGCGTTACGTGGCTTGGCTTACTCAAGGAGGATCTGGACTTAGCATGAGGCGTAATTGCTCTGGATTATCTTTGATCTTATCATCTGAATATACCTTTCTGTTATCATTTACAAGCTTGGAATGCGTGAATTACCATGAAGCAATTCACAAGCCCTCAATAATCACCACACCTAGAGGGATAGAGGCCGATGCTGGCGTTGACGCTGAGAAACGACGCCTCCCCGTGTGCTAAAGGCAGTCACAAGTTTGCAGCAGACTTTAGCGCGGGACCTCCCTAAGGCGGACGCGACTTTTGCAGGTGACGCGTGGTACTCTTGTCTCTCCTGAGGCATAAGGGTTATTACAAGCTATTGCAATGCACGATACTTTTGTGAGCCGTGTGGTCTTCACAGAGGGAACCCTTTGAAGCCTCCCTCAGTGGCTAGACTGATGTTCGAACCGCAACTTTGCATTTCTGCAATCATACTGTGGCTGTCTGAAGCACATAGGGAGAGGCAGGAATAAGATAGTGGAAGATGGTCGGGACAGGGTGGCCGTTCGGATATGCTTGGCGGACATTGCGCCAGCAAGCTGGAGAAGCTCCACCACAACCCAGCTACTTGTTTGTACATCAACACAACCCCACAGAACAAAATGACAGATCAATTGTTAGCACCGCCGACGCACCTCTCGCCGACCGAGTCTCTGCGACTGTCACAGTTGGCGCCCAAATGGCTTCGTAGCCAAGCACCCAGCAATCTCCCATACCCTTTATCTCTCCTCACCACTTCCGAATCCGCCGAGCAATGGCAAGCCAACGAGAACCTCATGATTGCCTGCTTACGAACCGGCGACGATGAGACTGCTTATATTTGTCTGGATAAACTGACGCAACGCTTTGGACCCGACAATGAGCGCGTACAGGCATTACGTGGACTGTACGAGGAAGCGACCGCAACAAACGAGCAAGCATTGTTGAAGGTGTTGAAGAGCTATGACGAGCTACTAGAGGAGAAGCCGGCGAACGTGCCGGTTATGAAGAGAAAGGTTGCACTATTGAGGGGTTTGGGCAGGCTGGACGAGGCGATCAAGACATTGACTGAACTGCTGGACAGCTCGCCAATCGATGCCGAAGCCTGGGCGGAGTTGGCCGAGCTGTACTTCGCGCAGAGCATGCATTCGCAGGCTGTCTTTTGCTTAGAGGAAGTTCTGCTCATTATGCCGAATGCTTGGAACGTACGTTTGATGCTCTCGACAACTCTCCATAATGTGTTTTGCTGACAACACGACAGATCCATGCCCGTCTTGGTGAGGCACTCTTCGTATCAGCCAGTGCCGCCGAGGATGCTGGTGGTAAGCTCAAGCTTCTGGCAGATGCACAACGCAGCTTCTGCCGTAGCATCGAACTGTGCGACGACTATCTCCGTGGCTACTACGGTCTCAAGCTCGTAAGTCTTCAGTCCCCTGGCTTCTTTTTCGTCGTTTGCTGATTGAGAAACATGTAGACATCACAGCGTCTTCTCGAAGTTTTGTCACAATCTAGCGGCAAACCTCCAAAGGCGCAATCTTCAGATGCAACAGTCGGCGATTTACCGCCCCCTTCGAAAGCCTCTGTTGAGAAGCTTCGAGAACTCTCGACCAAGAAGCTTTCGGAAATTGTTAGACGTAGCATGAGTGGTGAACGAGGCTGGGATGGATACGACCAGGCTGAACTCATCGCTGCGAGAGAACTGCTGGACAGAGACACCCAGTCTGTGCAGCGATGATCTGCCGTCTTTTCCGGTCCATCAGAGTTCGTGTACAGAAGCAAGCGAGATACCCAAGCCAACATTAGACACAGGAAATGTACGTGAAGTGAAAGATTCATTAATAGGGGTATTGCATGCATCGTGGCCATCCTCTCTAAAACAACAAAACAGCAGATAAATCAAGCTCGAGTAACCAGTCATAAGCTTCATGATTTTAACATCATTCAGCTTATGGCATGAGCAAATACCTTGGTCGCCAGCTCGCTGAGCAGGCGCATCTTTGCCGGCTGATCCAACTCTTGATAGACGGCGTATACGCTTTTGCCTCTGTTGTCCCTGACAGCACCTAGTCTGTTGCCGGCCACAGTGCCTGCGATGGCACCTGGCACGTTGGCAATGATGAAGCCCATTGCACCTCCGCTGACTGCGCCGACCAGAGACCAGAATCTGCCCGTAGGATGGTTGTTCTCGCCCTCTGCCATGCCTTGCTCTCTAGATAAAGGTTAGATGGTGAAGAAGAACGGGCCTCAGACAGTGGGAAGCATTGCATACCTGAGCATCTCCTCAAAGACACTGCCGAATTGTTCACTGCTGAACTTGTTCGCATCCTCCTCGTTCTTTGCTTGTCCGCCGAAGCCAAAAGCGCTCCATGGGAAGCTGAAACCTCCTCCTTGCTGGTTGCTGGGCTCTGGTCGTGGAATCTCCTCTTCTGGATCACTATAGCCGCCTGGAGCTGTGTTTGAGCCAGAGCCGAATCCACCGAATCCAGAGCCGAAACCGTGATAGCGTCTTGTAGCGTCGTAATCTCTTCGTCTGGTCGGGTCTGAGAGAGTGTAGTAGGCGTCGTTGATCTGCTGGAACTTTCTGGTGCGGGTTGCACGTTCTGGCGAATCGGCGGGTACACGATCGGGATGATGCTTCAGTGCTTGCCTGAAGGCTTGTTAGGTGACTTATTTGCTGAAAACATCTCAGGAACGTACTTCTTGTAGGCAGTTCGGATCTGCTCCTGTGTTGCCTTGGAATCAACCTCTAGGGCGGCGTAGTAATCCACTGGCGGTGCTGGCTTCTTGTTAGCACATCTTCTGCCAATAGACTCTAATTCTCATACCTGACATGACTGTGTTTGAACGATGTAATGTGTATCACTAGGAAAGATGTGTCCTGTCGCAAGGCAGTGCTTTCTCCAGGGTCGCGGTGTTGAAAGGTCCAAAGCGCTACGTCACTGCGACGCACACGAATCAGGGATCGACCATCCCTCCACGCGACAACTTGACAAGCCTCCAAACCATCAAACCTTCTCGAGTCTGCTCACTTCAGTCTCTCCACACTATCCTACTCAAGAGACGTTGAACTCTTTGCATCTCTTTCGAAAGATGACGAGACTTGGTGAACTGACCGAATGTGCGGCAGCACTCTCTGATCAGCCATCGCCCCGAGCTCGACCTCTGTATCATGTATGCCTGCTGCAAGGCGCGCTATGGCTTTTATATACCATGAGGAATCGACATGTCACTCACTTTGTTGAATGCACTCTTGCGGATACTTTTCTTCTTTGCAAGCCTCACTGCTCAAACTACTGTCTGACTGCATGCACCAACGTTAATCAAGTCTGCCGCCTTGAGATCGGAGATTGCGTCTCGTATACTTTCAGCCTTTTATCTTCTGGCCAGCTAACTGAGTAATCAAAACTCAAGATTAAAATCTCTGTATAGGAGAGATGGTCTCGTACGCACGTAACAGCTGTGGTGCGTCGAGGCTGGAACTGCCAACTTTGTCACGACTGGCCTCGAAGCTTCTGCTAGGCCACCGTCCAGATTGTCTCCTCCATTATTAGAAGACTATTGTTGCTTGCATTGATCGTTGAGTATTGGAAAATAATGATGTACAGAGAGACACTATACGGACGCTTGGTAGATTGGTCGATATGGAACACATCATATGCATCCCGAGAATTTGTTTTGTCGCGGTAATGAGGACGGGCGCGCTACTGCAATGCCGGCATAATACTTTGTGGGAACTGAAGGCTGGTGAAATGGTTTCCTCGTCCAACGGTGGACGGCCCTTTGCAAGCCATTGCCGTAGTCAACCGCAGTGTAGCTGAGTACCTAAGTCACAAATCGACCCAGAACCCCGAACGAAGCAACGTCGTGGCTGTCATCGGGAAGAGTTGCGCCATATTGCTGGGGCGTAAGTGTTTGAAGTAAGATTGTCTCAGATTGGTGTGTGCCTGCAGGTTTCAGTTGAGATGCATCGGTCAGGTCAGCCGTGGCGGACATGGCTTGCAAGCCGTGAGATGTGAGGCACAACGAATTGATGCCTGGCAAGATCCAGATTGATGAGGGATTGATGGCATCAATTGTGAATAGAGGACGTCAAGCTCCCCTGTGGATCCTGGCACGAGATTGAGGTATGGCGCAACGGTCTGGAGGCATCCGATTCGTTCCCGGGCGGCCAAAAAGGTTTTCGGTACGCTCATTCGGTACAGACTAAGAGGCCCGAACCCAGCCTAGTGGCGGTTCTCTATCTTCTGACTGACGAACCAAAAGATGATGGCGGGCGATCCAGGTCCTTGTTGATCAAGGCCCGGACGCGCTGCTCCAGTGCTCCTTCCTGTCTTTTTTTCCACTCTGCGTGAACAAGTGTCGCGATTGATCTCGTGTCTGCCCGTGAGAGCTTCAACTCGCTCCTGCCTCGCTCAGCGCCCAAACCCCATTTATCCCGAGTCACTCGCTTCTCGCGCTTCCGCCGCTAAACATTCCTCTGTCCGACGAGCCCACGGCCAGACTCATCTATTGCGCTTTTATACATAGGCAGCCGAGTCGACGACACATCCTCCTCTACATCTGCCAGACCCACACGCTGCTGTACACTTCCTCCTGAACAGCACACATTCTGAAACGCACGGCCGCTGCAACGTGAGCGCTTTTTCTCCGGTCCGTGTAACGCGCGCGACTGCCATCTCGTCGATGCGCTCGTCTTGACACAAGGCAAAAGACAGATCTCTCTCAGCCGCGACCTTCACAGGAACACTCTACAATTTTTTCTGTTTCTCTGTGTGCGAGTCCTCGCATAGGTCTAGCCTTGCTCAAGTCCTCGTGGCTTGAACCTTCTCCAGGCTCTAGTACCCGCACTCCCGAGCTCCAATTGGTAGCCTATCTTGCACCGCAGAGCATCTTGATCAATTCCCCGTTTGGCTACCATCAACATGGCTCAGACACAGAATCTCCCGCCCGTATACGGTGCTCACCCCGGCTATCCAACAGCTCCTCATCCTCAGTATGACCACAATCGCCAAGTGTCACTGCAAGCAAACGGCCAGGCAATGCAGGCAGCGCCCGTGTCCCAAACTGCTAAGACATTATCAGTCGTCAGGGACGGCTTGAGGTTCTCGTTGGTCGTTGTACAGCAGCCCGTCCGAGCACGCATGTGTGGTTTTGGTGACAAGGTAAGCAATAGATTCCGTGCCACAGGCTTCGGCCCATCTGAGACATTTGTAGGACCGCAGACCCATCACTCCTCCGCCATGCGTGCGGCTTGTTGTTACCGATGAACAGACACAGCAGGAGGTGCCAGCTGAGTAAGTGGCTTCCAAACCATATCTAACATGAGCCCGACTGATTCTTACATGTTGCAGTCAACTAGACGCTAGCTTCTTCATTCTCCAGGTTGATTTGTGGGACGAGCATGGACAGGTTGAGAAGAACATTGTCAAAGCAGCCACCAACTCTCCCGCTACATCCATTTCAACAGCCACCACCACCTCATATCCGCCTCCGCCAGAGCGCCCAGCTCTTTATGCCCCTCAGGTTCCTTATGCAGATCCTCGCACTGGTCAGTTCGCTGGTTATGGCCCCGCACCCACCTACCCTCCTGGACCTTGGGGCTACCCCCAACCACACATGCAGCAGATGTATATGCCAGGTGCCCCTCCTCCTGCTGGCCACTACGCCCAACCTCCCATGCCCCCAGGCTACGGACAGTATCCTGGTTCTCAGCCGCAAATCTATCCTCCAGCTCAGTATCAACCTCCTATGCCGCAGCAACAGCCAAGCAGTGGCATGTTCACTCGCAACCTTATCGGCAGCTTGACCGTGAATGCCAATCAATTGCGCGACCCCTCAGGGAAGGAAGGACATTGGTTCGTTCTGCAAGATCTCTCTGTTCGTACCGAGGCTGTGTTCCGTCTCAAGATGAGCTTCTTCGACGTCGGTGCTGGAAGTAGTGATGGAGGTTCAAAACTCTCTACTGGTAAACGTCCTGTCTTGGCTACTGTCTTTTCAGATCCCTTCCAAGTCTTCTCAGCCAAAAAGTTCCCTGGTGTCATCGAAAGCACCGAGCTCAGCAAATGCTTCGCAGGCCAGGGCATCAAGATCCCCATCAGGAAGGATGGCGGCAAGCACGAGGGCAAGGATGAAGACGATGAGTAGAGTCCTTCGTCTTTACCTGCGAAGCTTACATCTCATTTCTCGCCTAATTGGCGGCAAAGAACAGGAGGAGGGGAGAGCAGAGACTGTCGTACTTTGTCTCGGGTCCAGCAAAAATGCTCCCATACCACTACCGATAGGCGCCGATTCCGCGGGTCAGAACATTTGGCAGGAAGCGATGAACAATGAAGTACACGGACAGTCGATCTGACACCAATACTATCATTGGCCTACCTAGCTGTGTTATCACTTATATCCTGCCGACCAAGATCTTGCCTGTCTGTCTTGCCTAAATCTCGGACTGATCTTACATAGAGATTCTTCTCGATGGCTACGATCCTTTTTCACCGTTTGAACGCAAGGAGAGGTCCTGTTCTATCACATCTCAGGCCTGGCATTCTCTCTTATCACCTCTATTGGACTGGCTCTTTGGCATCGCGAGGAGTTCGACTGTTCCTCAAAAAGAAAGAGATAGATTACACCTTTCGGCTACCATGTTCCTGATGGTGCTTCAGCCTTTTTACACCTCTTTCGGCCTTTTCTTCTTGTCGTTTTTTTGTACTTCCGCTTCTCTCTTCCGACGCCGGGCATCTTTGATCTCTTTGTACGATCAGGAGGCCTTGGTAAAAACCAGTACATGGGTCGAGACGATACACACGAGCTATATACCCCTTTGACCAAAATGAGAGAAATAATTTTAATCCTTTACTTTCCCCCATCTCCCTACTGCATCCTCATATATATATATATATATATATATATAGATTGGGTGCAAACATTCTCGTAGAGGCTGAGCTCCAAGACTAAAAGATGGCAGATATTGCACCTTCTCCCCTCCCCGTGTATAAAGTTTACAACTTCCATCGGACTCCGGCTGTAGTAAAGAGCAGAATATATACTATACAAAGGCATAGTTGTTGAAAGAAACAGAGGTATGCCCATGGAGAGGCGATAAGTCGTTATGTGTAAGGGGTTCTGTCCTGTTTCTTGTAGTACCGTGCACCTTTGAGGTTATACGCGATGCATACTTTGGCATTCGGGAAGGCTGTTTATTGCAGATTGGATGGTTCTTGACATCAATGATCGGACAGTCTTTGCATGAACTCGGGAGCAAGTTCATTATGGCGAGACCTTCCTTGTTTTTCGCTCGTGTTCCTTGGAAGGCGACAATGTTCAGAGAAAAAGCTCTCGCAACCGTAGCAGGAAGGTATCTTGCAAGCGATTTGTGAGAGTTCGGCAAACTGGCTTTCCGACTGACTTGACTCCATTCGCTGATCCCACTCCTCAAGAGCCCAACAAGAGAAAGTCTCTCCATTTTGATCAATCAACCCGCTTCTACACAAACACCTCGAGATAAGACAAGCGTCGAAGGCAGCACGCCCATGCAACAATAGCAGAGGGGCAATACTCCTAGACGGTACATCTTCGAGTCTCACAAACCCCGTAAGGTCATAGGAGTAAAGAGTGTCGCGTGGCGGACTGTCGCTGATGGAAAACGCTATGCATCTTGTGGCGTACTGGGATCGAAGGTGAGTTTGTATGTGAGGTCTGCAGGAACAGTGCCTTGGCTAGTTGTATGCCTTCTCTTGTGACGCTTTGGATGGTCGGTCAACGAGGACGATAGTAGAGTGAGTTCGATGTCCGATAGGGAAGGGCTTAGCGGTGTATTGGTTGAAAGTTAGTTTGAGCAGTGGCTGCTGATGAGATGGGCTTTGATGCCGGTGACAGACTCGCGTTAGGAGGCTGTAGGGAGACGGTCGATGGCCGGTATTTGTAGTGGCAGAAGAGGGGAATAGGAAACTTGATGAAAGAATATTACTTTCGTGATGGTGTAATTGAGAAAAGCTGATGAGAGTGGGAGGCAGATGATGTGTTGAAAGCCGATGAAACTGGAAAGGGCAGGCATTGATAATTTGGCAAGAGAGACACAACAGATTAGTAAGATCAAGACGAAAATTGCAGGAAGTATACGATTTCTATTCTGGAGCAGCGCAACTGCCAGCTCAAGCAGCTGACGTATCTGCTTGCTCGTCAAAATTAATCTGTCGCTTCTTCTTTCGCTTGGTTTTGACCGTCGCTGTCTCGACCTCAGCACCAGCATTTTCTCCCGCTCCTTCCACATTTTCATCCTTGGTCTTCTTCTTTTTCTTCTTTTTGACCAACATGGTATCTGGCGCGCCGTCGTCCTGCGTCTTTTCTGATTCTAACGGTCTCTCCTCTTCGGTCTTTGTTTTCGTCTTCTTCTTTTTACGCTTGACTACGGTGCCTTCTTCGGGTATATGACTTGCTTCCACTCTCTCCTGTGCTCGCTGCATTTCCAGACGTGCGCGTTCGACTTCCTTGATCGCTTTCGCCATCTCTTCTTCTTCTTGTTGTCGGCGCTCAAAGTCCAGTTGAGTTTCGCGGGCCGAAGCGTCTTCTGACAGAGAGAGGGACGAAAGTCCGCTACTATCGACGTGCAACAGAGACTTCTTTGGTCTACTGAGAAGAGATGGTTTTGTAGTTGCCGTTACAGGTGTCGGTAGATCATCGCCGATAGTCTCATCTTGGGCAATTTCGACGCGTTTGTTGCGCGACTTCTTAGAAGCTTTAGACTTGCGGAGGCGGTCTGCCTCGGCCGCAGTGTTGTTACTGTCGAGTTGCAGGTCCATGATAGGGATCGAGTCAATATCCAAATCTTCACCATTACTGCTCTTCAGGATGTTATGCAAGGGTGTTGAGGTTCCGGATCCGCGCTCAGAGTCAATGTAGAATGGATCATCACGATAACGTTCACGTCTTTCAGCCTTCTTCTTAGCAATGTCTTTTGGATCGATATTGCGGTCCTCGGATTGATAAGATCCGGACTGCTGTGCTTCTTGAGGCTCCAGGTAATCGGCAGCTGCTGTGGGTTGGACTGCTAAAGCCGAAGGCTTCTCGAAGTAGAATCTGGAAACATTGTCTTCGTCCGGGTAAGACATATCGTCGTAGTCTGCTTGCGACAGAAGTATTTGCAAGTTGTCATTGATAGGTGTGTCAAGATCCAGTCCTTCAGTAAGCGGTACTCTAGTGAGAGTACCAGGAGCAACAGGATTGAGTTCCTGACCCATGAATAGCGATGGGATGGCCTGAGTAAGCAAGAGCGGAGCATCAACAAACCCATCATCTTCACCCTCAACAGCATGAGCCTGGATTGCTTCGGAGGTGACACGCATGAGTTCCAGATATTCGACAGCTCGTTCTTGAACTTCGAGATTAGGGTGTTGTACAAGTGGTTCCAAAAAGTGGATAATTCTAGCCATTAGCAGGTCAGATTGTGATTTTCGAGAGGCGGTCCATGATCGTTCTTGACTGGAGGTCAGACGAGCGAAGACTTTGGGTATAGCTTGAACATAGATGGCAAGAATATTGGCAGGGAGTTGGGCGCTCGAAGAATGGAGAAGAGAGCTCAAGACAGCTTGCGGATCGGGGAGCAGATCAGGGTATTCGCCGATCATCCATGCCACAGAAGCGAGGACAGCCTGCGCGCCATTACCAGAAGCAGGGAACATGTCTCTCCTCCGCTCAACTATCACGAGCGATTGGGCTGCAGCCACTGCTTCTGGTCGCACGCTTTTCACGCGAACAGCAACGTTCTGTAGTTCGAGGCCGATGTTGTGAGCGACGTCCTTGGTTGATCTCGCTGAGTTGTCCGAGGACTGAGTGCCCACAGTTGGACAGTGACCGACGAGGTCAACCAAGATGCCAACATACCACTCAAAGTCGGTAATGTTAGAATATGTATCTCTTGAGCACATATCGAGTATTTTCTCGATGACACTCTGGCGGTAGTCTTCAGGGAGCGGCGGAGCTTCTGAAGAGCGCGCCTCCCGTCTTCGCAATGACTCGGTTGCCTCTTCGTCATCGGAATCCCCTGAAGGAACTACACCGGCATGCATTCCTCTATCGTTTGTTGGATCGTCGGCAGCCGAGGCTGGAGTAGCTTCTCTAAGCTGTCGAAGAAGACGTTCGACAATAGGCATGAGGTTGCTAGAATCAACCATTCCTGAGACCAGATCCAAGGCTCTTGTGCGAATCGAGATATCAGGGTCATCAATACACTCAACAACAACGTCAGAATGTAAAGCGACGAGTTGAGGATGAGAAGCAACGATCTTGTTGAATGCAAGCAGAGCAACGTATTTCAAGTTAGGATCGCCCTCAACCACAAGCATGCCACGGAGCTTGCTCACGCAGAGACGAGCAATCTCATCACCTTCAATGGTTCCTTCCGCACCATCCAGGATACCACCTTGGATAATTCCGTTGATACACTCATAGAGTAGACTCATTGCGGGAGTTGTCTTGATCAAAGTGGTGAGTGGAGGTAGCAGCTTCTTTATTAACCTGGGCTCGAGAGGGACCAAAGTAGCAAAGAGCTTGATAATCTTGATAGCCATCCAATTATTGGAACCTTGGACCAGCAGTTCAAAGAGACGAGGAGCCAGAGGCAAGAAATCGTGTGGTCTCCTCCAGCCCAGCTCGCACACGACATTGATGATGGCAGCGGTAACGCTCGAATCTTCGTTCTCGTCAAGCAAACGCTCCTTTATCTTTGGCCATGCCGGACGGAGGGTCTCGGGATAGACCAGGGCCAGACGGTACAGGGTAACAATGGTCTTCTTGCGAATGGCGGGCGAGGAGTGGGTAAGGCGGGGTAGGAGGTCGGTCAAGAGTGAGTTGGCCATGGAGGGGTTGACGACGTGAGGGATGGTGACGAGTGGAAGACCGATGGTAGGCAGTTGCGGCGAGTTCAAATCCTTCTTGAGCAGGTTCTCGGCCAGCATCAGGACCTCAGTGTCGGGGCGGAAGGTCTGGACGGCAGCGAGGTAGCCGACGCGCTTTTGCAGGTATTTCTGGCTAGACATGACCTCGAGGACGTTGAAGGAAGCCCATGACATGTCGTGGCCAAACATTTCGAGGTAGACGAGCTTAAGCAGGGCGGTGGCCTTGTTGTCCATGTCAGGGCTGCGGACTTCGCGACGGCATTCCTTTAGACTGTTCTGGATGTATTCCTTCTCATTACCCTTGTGATTCCTCATGCCCCGGATAAGGGCGTAGAGGTCTTTTTCGAACCTGGTCGTGGTAAGCCGTCATCGCTATACCGATAGTCGCATCTTTGGCGAAGCCTACATGATTGCGCTGCGGGCCTAGACGGCGTCACGCGAGGTTTGGTTTGGTCGCAAGGGTGGGTGTATGGTCCTATATCGATACCAGCATTATATGTGCAGCATAGCGAGTGCAAGTCGAGAGCGAGCCCGGAAGGAAGAAGGTGCCTTGTGTTTGCTGGTGATCAACACCGGCTCGAGCACTTTGGAGTGTCTCGGTCGTCGAGGCAGGCGTCATCGCGCATAATTCAACAATTAGAGTTGTGTCGGCTTATGCAATCGCTCTTAGCTGCCAGTCGCAAGCTACTCGCAACCATCAACTCTGCCTACCTCTCACACTCGACGACATGTCGGTTGAATCTTTGCGCTCATTAGAGCAGGTGCGCCAGCGCCTAAATACGCTTGCCAATACCATTGGCAAGCTGCTGCACGATCTAGACACCAACGACCCGCTTCCCTCGTGGTATGCGACAAAGCCATCTTCGTATCCATCCAACTGCTCACTAATGCCCAAGCCCTTGAAAATAGGCCTTCACTACAAAACTCTGCAAATTTGCTCTATCACAATCTCGATTCGCTGAATAAGATCCTCGCTGGTGCTCAGCCACTCCTCGCAAACGCCCATGTTTACCCTCTGCCCTCGTACCCAGGCCGCACCCAGGAAGACTTGCTTACTCAACTCTTGCGCAAGAAGCTACAGCCTCAAGTCGAGGATTGGATCGCAAACGGAGAACGACATGCTGCGAACAGTGGTCTTGAGCCCTCTCACACCAACGGCTCCTCGACGGACCGCTCCCTTTCTGAATCACAATCCATGAACACAGCCCAGTTGACTGATCTCTGGGAATGGGCTGGTCGTGAGGGCAATAGAATTGCTCGCGACATGGGTGCCGATTCCTTCGACGACGTCTTCACTCTCGAAGAACATGAGCTTGGTATTGAGAATGTCGTTACCGGCCTGCGTCGCAAGCTGTGGGACAGCGATGATGAGGACGAAGACGATGAAGGTGGAGCCCAAGGCAAGAAGCAAGACGACAAACAGCTCGATATGGATGTGGATATGGCAGACACCATCCCCGAGCCTGTCAAAAGACTACAACGGCACAACGTCGACCCCTCCAAGCCGCCAATGAGCATCGAACACATATTGAGGTTCGCTCTGACTGCCAGAGAGCCCCCGAATGTCGTGTAATTACCGATTTGTCTTGCAGCAGCTTCGTTCTCATCGATGTATGCCACGGCCGGACAGATCATCCTGCTATTTGGAAGCAGAGACGTGTCAGGAGGTTCAAAAGCAAGGAAACACGACCCTAAAGTATTGCGGACAAGTTTCTTAGATATTGAGTAAAATCAAGCTTGATCTCGAATACGTCAAATGATCTTGTCAGAAGAAACGTGACTTGACCGCAAACCCCGACCCCTCCTCACTTTGTGTCAGCTTGCTACTCTATTTCAAATCACAATTCAGGAACCCGTCGTACAATAGAGGCTTGACTCGCATGTAGTTCATGCCCTTTCCCGCCTCTCCTGTTCCCTGTCTTTCTCGTCTCCTCCGTATCTTCCCGTCTTCAAACCTCATGCCCCTATGTTGACAAATCAACCCCGAAAAGCGCAGAAACGAGATCCAACCAAAAGCTTTCGAAAATCAAAACGTGTGATCAAGGTGATAGTTGCTGTGTGCGGATCATGACTTGAATCATCTCATCTGTGTGCAGTTGTCGGATCTTCTTGTGAGGCTCAAATATGTGGATTTTTTTTGAGTCACCCTCTAAGATCTCGTTGCCGGTGCTTGGACCGAGGGCATAGGTGACACAACTTGCAGTCAACCCCAGTCGTTGATGTATTTTCGTCCAGCGAGATTAGAATGTGCAGGGGAGCTCATGAGGATTGTCAGGATGTATTGTTGTTCTCTTCGATGCCGGCTTCGATTGTTCTCATCGTGCCTCATCGCCACGTACGGGCAAGGTTGGCATCACGAGAGGAAGGCTCTGGAGGCCCGTACCTCACGCCAGTACCGTGATTGTGGACTACAACGGGTCTAGAGCTGGCCCCAGGTGCCTTTCCGCCAGACGAGTTGGATGTTGGGGTATTCTTGCCCAATGACTGGGAGGACGAAGTATTGTATGGCATGATTGTGTATATCGTAGAGTTGTCGATTGGATGTGATTGTGTCGTTGTTCAGTTTTAGCTTCGGTCTGATGCTTTGTCTGTGTTGCACTTGGTAGTTGGTAGGCAGATGATGGGTGATAGATGGTAGAGGGAAGGAAGGTCAATCTCTTTGAGAACAGGCTGGGCCTTTTATATGTATGAAGAGCAGAGAGATAAAGGGAACAACCAAGAGCTGAGTGGCTATGCCACCAAGACAGCTTCTCTACGACAAGGTGTGCCACGGTGATGAAATAGAACACGCAAGCAAACCTCGGCCGCGGCCGTTTTGTTCGCACATTGGTGAGGGATGGGGGCCAAAACCAACCAAGGCAACGACATCGTGACCCTTGCTCGGCCACCGACCTACCAGAACACAGCCCCAAGAGCAAAGAGTCATACTCTCAAGGCACCAGACTAGAACAGCAAGGCCGAAAGACTGATTGCACGATGCTGAAAGGCAGAAATTGAGAACTAGATCGTTCAAGACTCGAAGTTCAACCGCGTCACACGATTTGAGAAGGGTGCCTGCAGTACTGCAGGCACAGTTCGGTGGTCAAGGTATGATGCAAGGAACGAGTATGTCCATGGAGAGTCGTGGTTAGGCTGCCATCGATCCGCCCCCAGTCTAGCGGCTGCCTGGATACCTTCGTCATTGTACCCTTCGTGAGAATACAACGGCAAGATACGATGGCAGCATCATAGCCAAAAGACCTCGATGATGTAGTCTCGATAGAGGCGGTGCTACAATCAGGGAGCGGCGCAGTTGAGGTGAAGCTGCCAAAACTGGAGTCAAAAGGATGCCAAGTCGTGTTGGTGGCCCGTGCGTCAGAGCACGCGGCCATCGCGAAACCCAATCTGCCCTGTTTCAAACAACCTTCTATGACAAGAGGGATTGATCAGAATAGAACGGATTGATGTGCCTTTCCACTCGGGACCCGGGAACGCGTTACACCGAGAAGCCATGCGTGTAGATGCATCGCGCATCTCGTGCCCGTCGTCACAAACACATCGCCAGCACCTGCGTCATGCTTTCACATGCAAGTCGACGCGAACCTCTTCGTCGAGGACGAGGAACTGTCATCACTATTCGAAATCTCACGTGGAAAGTAGTCCTGTCTGTTGACGAGTGGCCGGGTGAACGAGTGGATGAAAATGCTTCAGATTCTTGAGCAATCAAACACAGACAGATTTAGTCATCCTGGCTCATGTGCCCACGAAGCATCTTCTTTCACGTTACCAACGAGTTGCCCTCTCAGGAGAGATCATTCTTACCGCTCTCCGTCTCTCCTCGAGATACCTTCGCACATATGCAACATCTTGACTTTACCACCTTGCTCAGCCTCTCACTCGCCACCTTTCGGGACATATTATTGCAAAGTCGCACAAGAGATATCAAATAAGCTGTTTCATTAGTCAGGACGGAACCCCCTGAATTTGGCTAGTTGCTGTTGTACACATATCGCATGCTGGCAATATCGTTACTAGACCCTGAGTGCTGCCAATGCCTCTCCCGGATCCTGGTTAAGTTCGTCTCTGAGAATCTTGATCTGCTTCTTGAGCTGTTGCCATAAGGGAAGCTTATCAAGGTCAGTGTCACGGCGTTCTTCCTCCTTATTGTTCGTAGCAAGAGCTAGTAGAGATGCCACAAAGGCCTCCTGCATGTATGCAAAGGAGAAGCCATCGGTGATCGACGATACTGCTTCACAGAGCTTATCTGGAAACTCGATTTCTTTGTTGTCTTTGAGCTTTCTCTGCCAGAAGTGTGCGTACATGACGCGCTGCTCGTGATTCGGGTTTGGAAAGAGATATTTGCGATCAAAGCGAGAGGGACGCTTGGAGATACCAGGATCCAGACGATCAAGGTGGCTAGAAGAAACAGTCAGCAAGATTGCCACTACGAAAATCCCCCCGAGAGCTGGATCCACTGGCTATGCTCGTTACAAACAAGTTGCAGCGAAGCACTCCACTAGTTTGTACCAGCTCCTCGAGTCTCTGCTGTACCTACTTTGTGGACCCAACCATAAAGATCCCATCGTTTGAAGTGAGGCCATCAACCTCGTTCAGAAAATAACTGCGAGTTTGATCGGTAATGATTGAATCCAGATCCTCAAATATGAGGAAGCAGGGAGCGTATCGCCGAGCTTGTCCAAAGATAGTGGCGAGGGAGACTTCAGGGCCACCATAACTGCGTACTGTTAGCTTCGTTGCCCTTGTGGAAGGAAGTTGAGCCTACCCAGCAAGTGATCTGACATATAAAGTAGGAACCGGGTCCTTGCGCTTGTATAGGGAGTGCATCAAAGCTTTGATACTGATGGTTTTTCCACACCCTGGAGGACCATGATATATCACTCCACGTCGCCAAGGTACCTTGAGCTTTCTGTAGGTATCTCGGTTGTCGAAGAAGTTGTCGACATCCCTAATCAGATTCTTCTTCATGTCTTCATCCAGGATGACATTGCTCCACTCTGCTTCTTGGATGCTTTCCCACAGCTCACGACTTTTCTGCCAGTATCCCTTGTCGTAGACGAGCACCGCACCTTCGATGCTATTGGTGAAACGACCTGCTTCAAGTAGAAGCTTCTCGGTTGACTGGACTGAAGATGACAGGATATACTGGTTTCGGACTTGTGGATAAGATTCCTGGCCATCACGACCTTCAGCAATGTACACGACATATTCCTTGCCGGCCCAATCAATAAGGAATTTGCCAAACTTGACGTCCTCTACGAGACGACCGTTGTCTCCATTGAGGCGTTTGGCTGGTGGTGAGAAGTGCTGAACATATAGTCGATCGTTCTCCTTATCAATGGGGGCAGCAGCAGCTTTTCCAGAAGCGGCGAACGCCAGGAGATTGCACGAATATATCGGTGATACGGTCAAATGTAATTGAGGATACTCGCGCCGAATGGCCTCGATCAGAACAGCATTGGTGTCAACGCGACGGGCAGAGGCGTGTTCAAAGTAAACATTAGAAGTTTCGTTGGCGAAGCTCGGACTGGAAACAAAATCATGCCCCGTCATGTTGGAATGAACTGGATGGCTGTATTCAAGCCTTCAGAGTCGCTTTCTATGCTTCGAATGGATGATGTTTGTCAAATGGCGAAAGCGATGGTTCTCTTGGTTTTTTTCGCAGCCCAGATGATCGATATCCCTGCAAGGCCCCAGAACGTCTTGTGGTTCGACGAAAGAAAGGGAAAGAGAGAGCTAAAGAAGAGCGAGGGATCAGGACAATTGATAAGAAGTGACTGCCTAGCTTGCTAAGGGCGGGGTACTGAAGGAAGCAGCTATCGAAGGATGAAGCTCAACAACGATGCGCAGAAGATCGCCCTATCTAAGTTTAGAGCCTACAGTTCTGCTCTATTTCCGTCTCGTCTGCCAGGCACCAGTCCACCTCGGTTTCTCCCCTACGAAAGAGCCCCATCATTGATAATCAGGTGTCGTCTTGCGGTGACTTGATCGCGCCAGGGTCACCATGCTAGCAAGAATCTATATGACGTCACTCGCTGTCGTCTAGTCATTCGAGAGACCGTACCTGAGCATTGGTAATGAGGTGATGCTACCACTGCTGTAGAGACCGAATCAAACATTGCTTCTTTGCTTTGAGAAGTCTAGTGGAAGAGTCGCCAATTGCGTGCTCGTAATTCAGTATGGCGTCGGTAACAACAAGGTCGTGGCACCGAGTGCGGGGACTTTCCACGCCTTTCGAAAGCTCGCTGCTGCGTAATACACAGGTCCATTACACATGACTTCACGCCTCAACTCAGAAATCATATTCATTCCTTAATTCGCCAGTCGTACAGAGCACCAGATACAAGGGCGAGGACAGCGACGATACAGATATCATCTTAATTGTACTCCGACATCCTGATCATGTCACCCGTACTGTCGTTAGAAGGAAAGACCGCCATCGTCACTGGAGGCGCTGGAGGTTTAGGCCTTGCTATCACAGATCTCTTCCTGGAAGCAGGAGCGACCGTGGTTGCTGTTGATATCAACACGGACCTGGTGCAGAAGTTTGAAGCTTCACACGACAAGTCAAAAGCGATTGCCATTGAAGCAAACGTGACTCTAGAAGAAGACCTACAGGATCTGTTCAAGACGACAATCAAGCGATTTGGCCAGATCGATATCATTGTCAATAACGCAGGACTTACTGATCGCCTCGGTACGTTTCGCCCTGACCTGACAAGGCACACTGTCTCGCGCTTCCCCAGGGACAACTTCCTTGGAAATCGTCCATACAGTTTCGTGGCCGCGACTGCCTTGATCACTCGTCAGCTGGCTGATGCTAACCTTCTATCTTTGTAGATCCCGTAGGCTCTCTGGAGAAGGATCTCTGGGACCGCATTATTGCAACCAACCTGACTGCACCCATGATGGTCACCAAGCTCGGCGTCAATCACATGTTGGAAAAGCAGATTAAGGGCTCGATCATCAACATTGGATCTGTGGCCGCTTTGCGCGGATTTGCAGCTGGTTAGTGCCGAAATTCTGAAGATCTGGTCGAAGCTTGTGCTAAAGAGCTTCTCTTCAGGTGCTGCTTATACCTCGTCCAAGCATGGGCTTGTGGGCTTGACGAAAAACACAGCTGCATTTTACACTGACAAGGGCATTCGATGTAACGCTGTACTTCCATCAGGAATGGAGACCAATATCTCCAAGACCATCACGAGCATCAACGACGAGGGTTACTGCCACATGATGAAGGGGCCTGTGACCATGGTTAATCCCAAGGAGGTTGCTCAGACTGTTTTGTTCCTGGCCTCAGATGCCTCAAACACAGTCAGCGGATCCTGTATCGCCACAGACCTTGGCTACGCAGCTTCTTGATGCATGCATCAAAGATCAACCAAGATTACAATATTGCAAGCATAGTTTATTGACGGCTTGTGCGACACAGGCTAGGTATCAGTCTAACGACCGAAACATGCATCCCGCGTCTTGTTCAAGGACGCGCGAATGTGCGGCCGACTCGGATTTTGAGACGGGTGCCACGTGGAAGTCCCTGAGGGATGCTGGAGGATACGGCACCGAGCAATACAGTGTTTGACGCCAAACAAGTTGAAGGTCGGCGAACATGTTCGAATCCTTCCAAAATGTATAATTCAAAGTTGAGTAGCAATCTAGGCGATCTGCGCATACCCAATCAGAAATCTCCTAAGCGCAGCTGCATGCAAAGTTATCAGTACTAAACGCACTCTATGCTATTCTCGTTTAACCCTTTCGGTGATTTTCTGATTGGCTTCTTCTTACCCACGAGAAGGCTTTCATCCTTCCGCGCTCGCTAGCTGAGCCACAGTTCTTCGAACGGCGACAGGTCGCGCAGAAGATAGTCCATGTCAACCTCATACTATCTATATGCATGCATGTGTTGTTTCATGATTGACGAAAGGAGCTGTAGGATTCAGGCCCACGTAAGCGCGGGATCGAGACCAGGACAAAGCGATGCCTCGTGATATTTTTCTTGTTCGTCGAGATGTTTTAGCATGAGCTTCCAGAAGAACAGTACATATGCGCCAGCGTCTGCGTTGGTGACCCAGCACTACCAAATCGTTCACCGGTAACGGCAGCCTGTCTGTCGTGTTTGTAATTCACGGCATCTCGGATAGCATACGACGGGCGAGAACTCGTTGATCCATGACCGTGCACACTACCCACCAGACCTCCGCTCCGCCGGCCCATTGTCGATCCATGCAACCGGATATTACCAAACGGGAATCGACCAGCAAGAGCCGAGGGTTTGAAACGATACTCGGTGCTCGAGTTGTGAGAGCATCTGGAAGTTGTTCACAACAGCAAGAAAGACGTGCGCAATGGTCGGACCCTTCCACAAAGAGGTTCTGCGGCTCCGATTTACCTTCTGCATGACCGGCTCGCGGCTATTGATCGACGGACAATCGTTCACCGAAGGAGAAGATCGGTCGGAGTGCTAGAGCGAGTGTTTAGGCGAAACGACCCCAGAAAGTGAGATGCAGCAATTTGGTGAGGTCTGCGAGCCGGCGCGAGGTTGTGAACAGAATTTTGCTGACCGCTCTGAACAGGCGAAGCTTCAGTTTGTTGAGATGAAGCCTTCCCACGCACAGATGGCGTTGCTTGGCCATTGAGAGGTAAACCAATCGCCCACGTTTGGTGGCGTTTTCGATTTCTGCTCTGCGACGCCTGAAGGTCACACTCTGAAGATCTGTCATCCATCTGTGAAGTCAGCGGCACACGAGGACAAGCTCTCGCGATGGCGCACGTCAAGACTGGACGAGGAGCAATGGAACCTAAAAGCACCATCACGCGGAGAAGTGTGCGATACCGCCGACCGCGGCAACGCAGATCGTCTGGGCTGACATCGTTGGCAACGGACGTCCCAGGACATATGCAATCCGTTTCAAGGGCCATAGTGTCGGCTGCCTCGAATGAGTCCACAACACCCAGCGACATGGCTCATGCAGGGAATGAATGCGAGGACCTAGCAGAGACGGCGGCTCGTCGGACACATGTTGAAATCCTTCGAAGCACTGTCCATGAGAGCACATTATACGGTGTGTCTGTCCAAAGTCATGCCAGAGAAGCCCGAGGGCCAGTCTCAGAGACCTTGAATGAATCAGAAAATCGGACCACTTGACCCCTAGGGTTGACAAAGCAATTGTGGTGGGAAGCAAGACAACCAACGGCGTGTTCTCAAATAAGCGGCCCAGGACGTTCGGCACTAAGCACATGAGCTAAACAGACTCCATGCGGGGAGCGCGGTAATCCACCCCACACCCCGTACAAAAACAACCTCGTCATTACACTAGTAGCACCAAATATATTATGTAGCGTAGGGCGTCCCCTGGCCGTTCGATTTTTTCCATCTCTCCACATTATAAGCAACCCTCTCCTTGCTTCACCAAACCTATCTCGACTTTTCCAACCCTCAGCAACCCTCCACCATGTCTACTGCACAGGAGCAGAACGCTATCAACGCCGACGGCTACGGCATCGACAAAGAGACCAACGGTCTCAATGGTGTCAATGGTTATGACCATGCACCCGCCAATGTTGCCCCCCTCAAGCAGCGCAAGCCCTACGACTACGGCGGCAACCCTCTGGCACACATCAACACTGGCGAATCTGTCCGTCTCCCTGCTTTCGGTGGTGAATTCCAGCCTGGTCTTTACAAGCCCATCGCCGACCGCAAGTTCGCCAACCCTGCCCCTCTCGGTCTCAGCGCTTTCGCCCTCACCACCTTCGTCCTCTCTCTGATCAACCTTGGTACTCGCGGTATCACTGAGCCCAACATTGTTGTTGGTGCTGCTTTCGCATACGGTGGTCTGGTCCAGCTTCTTGCCGGCATGTGGTATGTATCCAGAACATCATCGCGATTCCGCAAAATAGTATCTAATGTTTGCGCAGGGAAATGGCTGTTGGAAACACCTTTGGTGCTACTGCTCTCTCGTCTTACGGTGGTTTCTGGATTGGTACTGCCATCATCCTCACTCCTGGTGGCTTTGAAATTGCTAGCGCTTACAACGGCACTGGCTTCGACGATGTCTTTGGTTTCTACTTGATGGTAAGCACGATTTGCAATCCAGTCGATCACTAAATTGAGCTAACGACTGTTTAGGGCTGGTTCATCTTCACCTTCATCCTTCTTCTCTGCACCCTGCGCTCGACTGTCGCATTCTTCTTCCTCTTCTTCACCCTCGACCTTGCCTTCCTCATGTTGGGTATCTCGTACCTCCAGCACGGAAACGTTGCCTGTCTCAGAGCTGGTGGTGCCTTCGGTATCCTCGCTGCCTTCGCCGCCTGGTACAACGCCCTCGCCGGTATCGCCGACACCAGCAACTCCTTCTTCATCATTCCTGTCGCCCACTTCCCCTGGTCCGACAAGGGTCGTGAAAGACGCGAGAAGGTTGACAACTCTGCTGCTCGTGCCGCCGAGTCTGTTTAAAAGACAACCTTGACGATCAATGTTATGGATGTTTCGATGCTTATGCTACGCAAGAATGATGCCGCATGACTTCGAAATCAGGATGACTATCTTTCGTATGTTTTTGTTACTATTTGCAGGATACCCAGGCTTCACGAAGAATCGAGGGGAGCCTCATCAGGAGGATCTGATTCGGATCTTCTCAACACCATTTCAGTTAAACCTCTTAATAATTGATTTCGAACAATTTGTCCATCTACTGATACACCCATCTTTCCCTTGCTAAAGATCTCGTGATCGCGCATCTAGATTGTATGTGTACAAGATACATTCACTCGTGCATAGTGTGGGATGAACTATGTAGGTCGAAATTGGCAGTCACCTAGTCACGCCACGGTCCACAGGGGACTCCACATCCGCAAACCCCGCAGGGAGAGTTCACTTGGCCATGCCTTGTATAGGTATCCAGCTTTGTCAGCCTCTCACACAGCTTTGCTACCGTACTCGAGTATTCCTTCGGTAGATTGAATCGAGGAATGCTGTTGCCCTGGCATCTCGAAGCTCGCAGTTTCGTTGTGATGGGGTCCGGGTCTGCGTCTGCGCCAGAAACAATCTCGCTAGCGCAGCTCTGACGATAACAACCATCTTACCGCCGCAAGATCGAAATAGGCTAATTGACAGCGAGCCCTAAAATCCTCCTCCCATGACAACCAGCTTTCTCTGGGGTAGATACCTCTCGCTAATCTGTAAGCCGCTCTCTATTTCACTCTTCCGGCGAGCTGATTCCTACACCCCCCTTGTTGCCTACAGTGGTCCGACGGCGGGTAAATTCAAGGGAAGGCCTTCTTCCTAATTTGACTTCATGCCACGGCGCATGAAATGTACTATCACTCGAAAAAGGATTATCGGCAAAATGCAATCCACGCCACGAGCAAGCAGATCTCAGGATTGCCAATATGCAGTTTGACCAAACGACTCGCGTGAATTATTGTTGCAATATGTTGTCAGCTCATTTGAGCGTAACTACCGTGCTCTTGGTCATGTGAGCATAGTGCTAGGTGTGTTGACACCTATGAAATGCTTCTCACACAGGTGTTCTGAAGACTTGCAAGCCTTACTGCAAGTGACTCCGAGCAAACATGAGCCTTCCCCACAGCGAAATTTTGGTGGTGCCTCACCAAATCCAAGGCTCAGGTTTGCTCGGATCCCCTTGCTGCTTTTCCTCCTTTTTGAGTCTATCTCGGACTCGCATCAGCGCCAGGCCGAGCAAGTTCGAGCCCCATTCACTCTCATGCTCTGCAGCCTCGTCTCCCCGAAATCCGATGCCCCAATTTCTGTCAGCCGGGTTTGATTCTCCTAAAATTCTATCGCCTGTCGCCAACAAAGCCTCTCGGCATTCAGCGACCTGTGAGAACTTCAACCAAGTTCCCTCCACTGCAACACCAAACACATACTTGCGCCATTCCATGCCACAGAAATAAAAGACCTCGCGCCCTAATGCTTGAGCTTCTGAGGGCGTCGCTGCCACGAGAATCTTTTTGGCTGTCTCATGATCATTGAAGCACATAGCTTTGCGCCACATGATGTAGTGTTCCATTGTCTGAAAGCGTATGCTTGGATCCTCGGAATCTACGAAAGACGATGGATACCAGTTCTGAAGTCGGGCTTCCGGCAATTGTAATTCATGTCCGTAAGTGAATAGATGTTTGTCGGTATACCAGACTGAAGGCCCATAAGGAACATCTTCATTCTTACCGTCATTTGAGGTGAGTGTTTTGGTGACTCTGAAAGACATTGTTCTGGATGTCGTAGCTATGCCCAGCTTCAAGAAAGGTTGTGTTCTGACGTTCCGAAGATGATGAAGTGCTCAGCTCATGTGTCGAATACAGAAGACCTGAGGATTTGGTGGGTTGGTGGTAGAACAAGCAAAAAAGATCAACTTTGTGTAGCTAAGAAGTATACTTTTGGCAAGTGAGTTGTGACGGCTTGACTTTGCCTCAGTTTGCTCAGACTCCAAACATCGGTGTTGATGGTGACTGAATCTGGTCAGCGCGGCTGACCAGATTCAGTCACCGTCCATATGTCGTCTGGGATCAAAGCTTACGACTTTGGTGAGCTTAGGTTGACTGTCGACCTCAAGCCAGAATGTACGTCATCAGAACGACTTCAGATCTCAAGACAACACGAGCACGACCGCATCCCAGCATCTACCTGACCACCGACTATATTTTGCATCATACCCAACATACTGCTAGAGTAAGAGTACTGTCTGGTCTAGAGTACTGTCTGGTCTAAGTCTATGAACCCTGGTGACTTTTGATGGAAGTGAGTACTTTGTGCTTAACACATGAGAAATCTGTTCAGCACAATGTTGCCAACATCTCATACAATTCGTTCCGACCGCAAAGAGCGCTGTCGCGCGTTTCATATACAAGTCCTTATAGTAGCGATAGCTAAGAGACTATGAGTAATCACACTCCAGTCATGGTCTCCTAAGGACTCTTATCAGGCGTGATAAAGCAAACTCTCTTCAGGTGGCCGCAGCTTTCGAGCGCGTCAAAACACGTCAACCTAGACAGACCTTCACGTAACTAAAATCACACAGGATCGTAGGATGGCTACCACAGCATCAGATACACCATGCACCATGGCAGCCAAGGTTGAGGATGAATATCTTGCAAAAGAGATTGAGATGCTCCCAGACGATTTGATGGAGGATTTACGCGAGTATCTCGATGGAATCAACACCACTGGTCGTATCGCAACCGATCAAAAAGCTGGACCAAGTCGTAGACCCTCAAGTCCGATTGATAGGTACTAATGATACCCCTGAGCACGAGATCTCAATTCCATTGGGATCCAGAGATGCTCTCAAGCTTATCGAAGCTGCCCACCAAGCTCCGTTTGGCAGAGGAGAGGAGACAATTGTCGATACATGGTTCGAAAGTACGTGGTCACAACTACTTCGAGCTTCTTTCTTATCAGTCTTTTCGTCTTTGGAAGCTAAAACCCTTCTGTCGATTTGTGCCAAACAACAGGCACAGATTCTGGTTCGCAGCTTTTAACGTTGCTCATCACAGCAGTCATGCTAATCGTGTTGTTTTTCCAATACGTGGGAGATCAGTCCCGATAGTTTCTCGTTAGGCGAGCACTGACAAGAGTATGTCGATTCAATCATGAAGATGGTATGTGTTGATCTTCGAGTACGTGGTGATGGTATACGTGCAGAACTGTACAAGATGCTCCTGTATGAGAAGGGAGCAATGTTCAAGCGTCTTACGGGTAGTGAGAAGGTCCCTGGTATGCTCGCTACATTGGTCATCAGCTTACCATCTGCACACTGGGGTGGCGCTGTTGTGGTGTCGCATAACGGACAACGATACTCGCTCAAAACCCACAATCACGAATATCTTGCTTGGTAAGTTAAAAAGACATGTTTGTGGGAGGTTTACTCATGGTGACATAGGTACTCAGACGTACTTCACGAGGTCGCACAGGGCTAGAAACCATGTAAGTTTTGACGGAATCCGATCTCACGAATGATTGCACTGATCTTTGTTAGTCTCGGAAAGCCGTACTAGGCTACAAAAGTGTTTCTAAGAAGTACGAAATCCTTTCGTTTGTCTTGGGCGCCGAAGCTTTAGATGTGCAAAACAAAGAAAACTGTCTGCCTGAGCTCAGAGCTTGGGTCACAGGAATACTGGCCGCGATGTTTTCGAGTCTGGATTCGCTCACTAGTGAGGATGGTGATGTGATAGCCAGAATAGCAATTTCGGACACCAGAGGTACCCTTTTGAACGACCGGTATGTGTCTCTAGGCTATTTATGATATCTGTGGCAACTGACGATGGAATTGCAGAATTATACCTAATATCGATTGCCAAATGCAAGCCTCGGATCCAGCCAAGAAAAGTTTCATGATAGGCTCCCTTGCTAAGATGTTTGAACGTTCAGGATCGCTCACTGAGACCTTCTTGTCGATCTACAGGCCTCTAGTAGAGAGCATCATCTACACACACAGCTGGATGCCTACACGGACTGCACTCATATAACGGAACGCGGGTATATCGAGACCATGGTGGTCACGAAACAAGGCAAGAGCTTCGAAGAGGAAGAGAAACTCAAGACTTGGACAAACAAAGCCAGGCTGGCATTAGCAGCACTTCGCTTTCTCGAAGATCAGGAGGGCACATCGAGCTCTCCGAACCAGCTCATGTTACTACTTGGAGACAAGTATGTTGAGATCATGGCGTTGAGGAAAGTAAGAATCATGACTGCCGCTCAGCAGCAGCCAACCCAACCAACGCAGACCGTCGTCGCATCGTCGAGCGCCTCGAATGCAGCCAATGCTAGGGCAGCAATGTCTGCTGCAACACAATACGAAATACCTCGAATCGCTGGGCAAAAACGAAAGGCTGTTGTCATTGATCTCACCGATGATTGAGATCAAGTTGGTAATCATATCATGTTTGCTGGATGTCATATTATGTATGGCCAACGCAAAAGACTTACGATATAACACTCTGCTATGCATCCAGAATTGCATCGAGATGTGACAAAAGACCAACATCAAGCCCAAATGCAGCCACTCTAACAAATGAAGTCTAGAGCAGTGTCACGCGCCCGCATCATCAGCTAAATCTGCTCTTTGGACGAGCTACTTGCTCTGGATCTGCAAGACGTGGAGTATGGTTTATGGGAAGAGTGACCGTTTTGGTTTCTTACATGTCTTTACGTTTCGGATTGATTTTTGGGCCACCGTTCATGCATCCATGCATTGGTGAGCATACCGAGCCCACTGATTTAGGGCCTACCCGACGACCCGGTGCGCGAAGACATGTTCATGGAACTTGGAAAACATTGTTCTGGGCGTCATGTACTGCGCATCAAGGCGAGTTTGTGGGGAGCGGGTTGGCAAATCACACCATGCCAGCGTGATGGCATCGGAGACTGGAAACGCTCCTCTCGGACCTCATGACAGTATACATATTCGATGGTTTTCATTGTGAGTTGTCTTCACGTCCAGGAGCGTCCTGCTGAACTACAATCATTGAACTCTTCTCGATCTTTTGTCTCTGCACGAGTACCAGCGACAATGTGCACATTCGAGTTTGTCAAGTCACTGAAGTGCGGCCATCTAGTGAAGCGATACTATCTTGAATGCCATACTGCCAAGACGGCTGGGCAAAGATGCGAATTATGGCCTGCACGGAAAGAAAGACCATTGATGGTGAAAGACAGGGGACCGATTGCTGTACCGGACTATTGCGATCGGTGCAAGACTGATGGCTTTCTGGCCTGGTTCTAAGCCATATCTCCCTCACAAAGAGCAATTCCGAATATGCGTGTCCACGACGTAAACTGATCGGACACGATGCCGGGCCCTGGCATCGACGGCGCGATTAGCGTTGACAAGCTGAGATTGTAAGACGACGGAGCAACAATATGGCCGATCACAAGTCATTCCAAGACGGCTCCGATTTCAGACGCCCCCCGCTGTGGGGCCACCCTTACCATCATTCGATAGAATGGCTCGTACAACGATATGGGGGCTGTGTTACCCAGATTCGGAGCGACTCTTCCCTTATGTCCGGCCATCCAGTCTCCATGATCGAAGAGGGAATTCGGTCGAATATGAGGCCGCATGACACTAAGAGGAAGAAAACATATATCAGGAACACAGTTGCTCAAGATCTGACGATCAACTTCTACCACCACGAACAATTGACCTTCAGCGTAAAGTCCGTCCTTAACGCCGAACAACTCCGACCAAAACACACCACTATGGATTACATGTCTATTCTCACGTTTCTCTACTCACAACTCTTCGTCACTCCCAAGTATCCAGAGCAGTCATGCAAAGGGCAAGTTTATATCGTGACTGGAGCGAACACTGGCCTGGGATTCGAAGCAGCTCGTCACCTGGTGCGCCTGGGCGCAGACAAGGTTATCCTCGCGTGTAGAAATCTAGAAAAAGGCGAAGCAGCAGTCAAGGACATCGAAGAGAGTACCAAAAGAATTGGAGTTGCAGAGGTTTGGTCGCTAGATCTGTCCTCTTTCGAGAGCGTCAAAGAGTTTGCAAAGAAGGTCGATACCTTGCCTCGCATCGATGCTATTGTCGAAAATGCCGGTATGTCTTATTGTTCCACTGAATAATCACACACGAAGACTAACACTCTTACCAGGCATCAGCACCGAGAAGTTCAAGATGTTTGAGGGCAATGAGTCCACAATCACAGTGAACGTGATCTCGACATTCCTTTTGGCCCTTCTCGTTCTGCCTGCGCTGAAGCGATCCTCGCAGAAGCACAACATCCGGCCTAGACTCACAATCGTCGCCTCCGAGGTTCACCATTGGACAGATCTGCCAGAACGAAAGAAGGGCGATTCGATCTTCGACACTTTGGCAACTCCAGAGCTTTCCCAGATGCGCGAAAGGTATCCAGTCAGCAAACTCATGGATGTCTTCTGTACTCGAGCCTTGGCTGAGAAAACCACATCATCATACCCAATTACTATCAACACCATGAATCCTGGCTTTTGCTATAGTGAGCTGTCAAGAGAGGTTGACAGTTTTGCCTTCCGATTAATGTACAAGCTTCTGGCTAGGACAACCGAGGTGGGCAGTAGGACACTTGTCGCTGCTGCACTTGCTTCACACGATACTCATGGCCAGTACATGAGTAACTGCATGGTTGAAGAGCCATCCAAATTTGTCAGGAGTGAGGAGGGCAAGAGAACACAGGAAAGGGTATGGGCAGAGTTGAGCGCGAAGCTGGAGGCTATTCAGCCCGGTATTCTCAAAAATATCTGAGTGCTCACCCATGGCGATGTATAGTATTGTAAGCTATCGGAATGCACGATGCAAGATTCACACTGTATGCAGTGAGAGCTGAGGAGTTAAGGACATTTCGTGATATCTATCTCATGCACTTGTTACACATAAGGAGGCTGCATGCACGTAGCTGTCATCGCTGGAGTAAGTTGCTCTTTCTCCATATGTTACCAACCGCAATCCTTAAGTGACTCGATGGTTCCTTTCATATCTGCTTGCTAGCTTAGCGTAGCTTCTGTAACCTTCAGTCAGACCATTGCGCCTTCTTCTTTGCGAACAGCCTGCACAGATCATCTCATACATCACTTGTTGTACACAACACAATGTACTGTCTAGAGCATTGACATAGAAACGTTCATCAATATATTATAGAAATTTTATTGTAACTCTATAGCACTCCCCAGGCAGTTTGCGCTATGGAAACCAAGACATTCAACGCCATGCTAAGACTCAATGCCCACCTCTATCAATTGCATAGTTTTTAACCGACAGAAAAGACCTGGAAATTAGAAAGATGAAAATAAAGAAGACAAGGCACTACTCTTTCTTCTTGCTCTGGAAAGGCTTCTTGATAAGCACGACCAAGCTACACAACGCACCAAAGAGCTTTCCAAAGCCAAAGCTCCAGCCTCTGATACGCACAGTGTAGATGAAGAAATAGACCAGAGCCCAATTGGAAACAACGAAGATGCAGAAGATACCAAGATCTCTCCATGCCTGACTGGCCTTAATGTTGAGAGAGGCAAGGTAACCATTGGCGTACTCGTAGGGACAGTATTGGCAGTCGGCAGTAGCGTCAGGGTTGAGAAGGTAACCGCCTGCCGACGCTGCGAAGGCACCGGCGTATGACTGGCAGGTTTGGCCATTAGGCACGTTGAACATAGCTGTTTCGCTTGGTGTGCATTCGACGCGGATACCATCGAGAGTTTTGGCGAGGACACCACTAATCCAGTATGTGGAGGGGTTGAGGTAGTACCTAGAGCCAAAATCAGCTGTGCTTTCTGTATCATTACGATGAGATAATACTTACATCCAGTAGCGCCAAAAGACAGGGAGGGAGGCGTAGGGTCGTACAACACCGTTGAAAAGTGAGAACATGACGAAAAAGAAGGGTAGGACGTTTGAGATAACGGTAAAACTTGGGGCGAATGCACAAATCCATTGTCCTGCATGCTCGTTAGCTTTTGTACAAATTCAAAGGGGGGGAAAAGGTCGAGTGCGCACCCCATGAAGCCTGGAAGAAGAAGAACAAGAGCACCATGAAGAAGACATATCCAGCGGTAGAGCTGTCAGTCGGTAGTCCGGATGGGTAGTACCACAGAAGCCAGTAAACAACTGCACTAACGACCGCGATGGGGATCTCGGCGACGACCATGGCAGTAGTAAAAGCGAACCAACCGTAGATACGCGATGGTAGTTCTCTGGCCATCCAAAGTGCCATGTTCTGATAGAATTTCGGGACGACGGCGTTTACGACAGTAGGAGGGATGGTCAAGATCAGGAAAGCCGTGAACATGCGGTTCTGCATATCTTGAATGGAGTTTCCAAGCTGCCAGAAAGTGAAACCGTTGAAGATACCAACAATGACTGCAACAAACAGCTTGCCGTAGAGGTATGAAGGATCGCGCCAGTATTGGGTGAAGACACGCTTGGTGAGCATGGTAGTTTGCAGCCATACAGGAGCAGCGAATTCGGTGGCTTCGTCCTGATTCTGCGATTCGTGGACTGATTTGCTCCTCATACGCTTGAGTCCATCAATTTCTTCGATGACTGCTTGGGCCTCCTTGCTGTTGCGCCACTCCTCGTTCCAGTCAATCTTGGACCCGTCTGCTCGCTTCTTAGACTTGATGGCGGTTTCGAGGAGGAACTCTGCTACGTTCTTGGCTGGGGGGCACTTTACGCCACGAGCACCAAAGTACTCAATAACGTCCTTGCCGTTCTCTCCGATGGGGCCGAAATAAAAAGTGTTACCTCCGGGGTTAAGAGCAAGAACCATATCGAATTGTTGAATCAGAACAGATGAGGGCTGGTGAATGGTGCAGACAATAGCTTGACCAGCGGCCGTCAGTTTCTTCAAGAAGCGAATAATACTGTATGCGCTCTGGGAATCGAGACCACTAGTAGGCTCGTCAAGGAATAAGACTATGATTTAGATGTTAGCATGGTAGAAGAATTCGATAAAAAAAAAAGGTAGATGCTTACGTAGCGAGGGTTTGGCAGCGAGTTCGACACCGATAGTCAGACGCTTACGTTGCTCGACACCCAGAGAGGAAATGATGGCATCCTGCATGTCGTTGAGTTCTAGCAAGTCGATGACCTTGTCGACGTATGCAATCTTCTCAGCGCGAGGAACCTTGCGATCCTGACGGAGGATAGCTGAGAATTCGAGTGCTTCTCTGATAGTTGAAGTACCGTCGTGAAGATCCATCTGTTCACAGAATCCAGTATTACGCTGAAACTCCTTACCAAGAGGTCTGCCGTCGACAAACATCTCACCCTGGACAACGCCCATCTTCTGTCTCTGACTGAGTGTGTTGAGGAGAGTTGTCTTTCCTGCACCAGAAGCACCCATCAGAGCGATCATAAGACCAGGTTTAGCATATCCATTGACCTTGTTCAGAAGCTTGCGCTCGCCACCGTTGTAGGGAACTGTGTATTCGACGTCTCTCCAGGTGAAGATACTTTCGCTCTTCACGATGGAATCCAAGGCTTCTTGTTCTTCCTTCTCGCCAGTCGATCCGCCAACAGCAGTATCGCTGTCGGACTCAACCTTCTCCTCGTCCGAGGGACTGGCTGCCTTGACCTGCTGCTTCGCCTTTCTAGATTTCTTGAAGACTAATGCACCACCGCCACCACCGACAAAGCTGAAAAGTTCTGTGGCGGCGATTGTAACCAGCAAGTAAAGAACCGTGAAAGCAATAACAACACCAAAGTTACGCCAGAGATGGGCGCGCGTGTAGGTATATTGTGTCTCGAGGTAAGCGGCGCCGTTAACAGTATGAGCGTTGACTGCTGCACCAGTCAGGGTACATCCCTGAAAAGCAGGGTCGATACCAGGGCCTTGTGGAACCAGGTTGTCTGGGGAACATTGCATGGTGCGACCGGAGAACTCGTTGGTTAACACGGCCTCGAATGAGTACGAGATAGGATTGATGTAATAGATCCAACCAAACCATATGTAATCACTGAGCAATTGAGTTTTAGGAATAACATAACCAGTGTAGATGATGAGCAAGTTGAGGGCGATACCAGAAAAGCGGACGGCGTCATCGATAGTTGGCGACAAGCTTGCGAACATGCGGTACAGTGCAGTGATACAAATGGTGTTGACATAGACAAATAGGAAGTAGATCCAGAATTTGCCAGCGTCGACATCCAGATTGGTCATGAAGTACATGATAACGGTGAAAAGACAGACTTGAACCAGGATGACTGGGAAATCAGCAACCACACGGGCGACACTGACAGCAGAGGGACGGTAGAAAGCATATTCCTTC
Source organism: Aureobasidium sp. Y128-05A (assembly GCA_037042735.1). Taxonomy (NCBI): domain Eukaryota; kingdom Fungi; phylum Ascomycota; class Dothideomycetes; order Dothideales; family Saccotheciaceae; genus Aureobasidium; species Aureobasidium sp. Y128-05A. Next base: position 589,631 of record JAXQKC010000101.1, read on the forward strand.
TGGCGAGCAACAACAGCACGTCCACTGACAGCCTTCATCAATTCAGTGAGTTGCAACCAGCCAAGGAAGAGAATAGAGAAGAAGAGGGAACCGCCACGAGAGAAAGCGCCGTCTGTGTTTAGAGATTGCCCATAGAAGAGAGAACCGACGATCAGGCCGTTGGAAATGATGATGAACACCTTGGTGTACAGTGTGGTAGTGTCTCCCCACAGAAGCCAAAACTCACGTTTGGTGCATGCAAGCACTTGACGAATGAAACTGACGGTGTATGGCGATTTCTTGGTGACAGTCTTAGATTTGCCAGCTTGGACGGTCTCCTCGAACTCCTTGGCATCTTCGTGGTTGGTTTGCTCGAGATGTTGTTCGTAAGCTTCGATATCCTGCATGTTTCGGGTAAAGAACGAAGATTCGCGGAAAGCGCGTTCGAGTTCAGCGGGGGTCTTAGGTGTGCTAGCCTCGCAGCCTGGTCTGAATCGTCTCTCTACGGGGTCAGTGATAGCTGTCAAGAAGTCGGCAGTAGTTTGTCTCTCAGGACATTCGAAACCCAGATCAATGAAATACTGCTTGGCAGCTCCGGCAGGGCCAGTGAAGATACAGCGACCTTGGTCAATGACCAAGACCTTATCCATCAGATCGTAAATACCTTGACCTGCCTGGTAAAGGGTCACCAGTGTGGTTCTGTTGCTGACATCGGTCATGATACGAAGAGACTTGGCGTAATCCAAGGCTGTCGAGGCATCGAGACCACGAGTTGAGTTATCCCAACAGACTACAGTACTCTTGGATGCAAGGGTTTCTGCAATCGAAACACGCTTTCGCTCACCTCCAGAGACACCTCTTGTGTATTCGTCTCCAACAAGCGTCAACTTTGTGTGGCTGATTCCGAACATCTTCATCAGGGCATCGGCGATGAGGGGAATGTCTCCATTGGCCTTCTTTTTCGTCTTTGTGAGGAGGGCGAACATGAATGTTTGCCACACGTTGAGAGTAGCGAAATGAATATCATCTTCCATGTTGTAGTTGACCTCGCCACGATACATCTTTCTCTGCTTTTCTGCTGGGATTCCACCGTATGAGACTTCACCATCGACTTGTGCATAACCTTCACGATTGTTGGCGATAGTCTTGAGGAAGGTCGTGCAGCCAGCACCAGGTCTGCCTAATACCAGCATCATCTCTCCGTCTCTTACAACGCCCGAGAAGTCGTTGATGAGTGTCTTCAGTTCACCGTTCCTGTGGCGGAGGAAGGGAATGAATCTGGAGAGTATGTGGTAAAGATCCGGTCCGAATGTACCCAAGATGGCGTCAGGCAAGGTACGAACGAAGGTTGCGCCAGCTCCAACACCCTTGACGGTGAGATTCTTGTATACCACACCAACCTTCTTGGCTGACTTATCGCCCTTGCGCTGGCCGAGATGACCTTCCCTCATGAAATCACCAAGTTCGAAGTCATCCTCATCCTTGCCCTGAGCCTCAGTGTTTCCTCCAACTTCGGCTTCTTCGTCAGCAGCATCGGTGACCGTGCTGTGTCTTCTGGATGATTGCCTTCGGCCTAGTGATTGATGTGTGCTGGTTCTCGATCGGTTGGTGAGCTCTCTCCTGAGAGCTCGGAAATCCTCCATGGCCATAACTTCATTAGGGATGCCTGCATCGTGTTCACCCCAGGTACCGCTACGATCTACGTCTTCTGAGCTGGATGAATTGGAGTCCGCATCTTTGTGCAGTCGTTCAGCACGAGGCTCAGCGGGGTTGTGCCAGGCATTTTGCCCTCCTTGACTATCAAGACGAGCAATGCGCGGGTCGTCAGCTACACCGCTGCCCCACATTTTGACGTTGGTATTTGGCGTTCAGAAAGGAATGTATGGTTGGTTGCAACGCGAATTAAAAGTGTTGATGTATCGATAAAAACACCGTCCTGGATGGATAACCAGGTCCACGGTGTCCAAGAATGGCGACCGAAGTTTTTTTGGTCACGAAACTTGCGTCACAGAAAGATAGAAAGAACCGAATGGGATGGAATTGCGAGTGCAAGGTCGTTTACAAAAGAAATTTGGTACGCACGGCAGTGGTACATGGCTCGGATTTAGCATAGAGCGCCGCTGATGAATAATGCGCGAGCAGATCTTACACATTTTGATATCGACGTCAGCGCCAACCAAATTCAACGACGGTTGAGCCGTGCCCGTTGGCCGAAGTCCAGTAGCGTGAATGTAGATCAAATTGGAGCTTATTCAGACCTACAGTAGCGGCAATGATTTTGCTGTAGAGATGCCGTCACAAATCTGTATTCACGGCTGTTTGTATCATTTAAATGCATTGCTCTATGAGACTGCAATATCGTCAAGAACTTGTTGTGCTCTATTCTGGTCTGTGCACAGCTTGATGTGTGTTTGCTCTGGTCGCACAAGGGGTTTCTGTTGAAGACGCCGAGGAAGGTTTCAGCGGCTGGTCAGACAACGGGTCAATGGTAAAAGAGGCGTTGAAGCCAAGATGATTTTCGTATCTTATTCAAGCATTCGACGCCTCCCTCTATATCTGAATCATGACTCTTCAAGCTCTATGAGGTGCGGTAGGACTGTTTACTGTATATTATAGGTATTGCTGAGATCGTCTCTCGATACTTGAGATCATGTATACGCAGGCGTAGTTGCTGTTGTCAAATTTACGCCTCGCTGTCGTGCAATTCGATTCACGTTACGAAAAGAAAGTGCTTGGCAGACGTTGGCTAAATAAACAACATGCACTTGCCTAAAAGACACTGGTCCTCGTATCAAAATTCAGCCCAATTTTGGTGAAGGAGATTGATAGAGTGGGTTTTCTATCTCGCTTTCGACTCATCGAATTGTCAAGGGGATGATATGAAGAAAACAGCTAGTAACAAGAATAGCTCTTGAGGATGATAGAATATTCTCACTTTATCTTCCGCAATGTTTGACTGGTCTGCTAATTTCTACATATGACTGGCTCGATTGTTCTATAGCCGTCTTCACAGAAACTGTCTCGACAAGGCAGCAGAGTCTTGCGATTGCGGTGTGCTTCGAGCATTTGCAAGCAGCAACAAGCCTTGTCGAGGTTTTGCATGTGGAGCCTGAGGCTCTGCAGACCTAAAAGCTCAAGCAGTTCAACGGAGATAAGCGTCGGTGTGCTGGGATTACCGTCGGGCATCCACAGCGAAATCTCGTTTGCCCTCAAACACTTGCGGAGCTTGGTGGGGAATCTGATTCAAGCGGGATTCATATCCGATCTCAACAGAAGATCCTGCTATTATCGTTTCCCTTCGCATCCGACTTGGCAGCCACCAGATTATGTGAGCAGTTCTTGCTTACAAAGTGATGGTCTAACGCCTCGTACTCGTTCAAGCACATCAATGGGACATTTTGCGGGGACATGAGAATATTGTTACAAGTCATGATTCGAACGAGCAGCTGTCATAGAAACTCTACTGCATCAATCAAAGGAGATCTTCTTGCCTTCAAAGGCTGCCGTGACCTTCTTTGCCTCCTTGGCCTTCTTCGCGGCTTCCCAAGAGGGATGCAACGAGCCCTGGTCATCTCTGTGTTTCTTCTTGGGAGGTTCGGCGGCGTTGCCTCTAACACTGCCCTGACCAGGCCTCTCGAAGTGGCCCCTTGGTGCTCCACGAGCACCTCGTGGACCTGTTCTGTCCGTCGCTCCGCGTTTTGCATCCCATCCAGCATTTCTATCATTCTTGCCTGCTTTTTCCTGCTTCTGTAGATGCTTTGCATTCTTGCCAAACTTCTTCTCTGCAATAGCTTGACGTGCTCGTTGGCCTCTGCGGTTCTTCTTTTGTGGCGCATCTTCGAAATCTTCAGCTTCTGATTCAGACCCAGACCAGTAGCCGCCCATGGTAAGAGAAGGCACAAACGCTGATGCGCCAGGTTTAGTGGTTCTAGCTTCAGGAGAGTCTGACTCGGGAGATGGTGAACGCGAAGGCGATGGTGATGGTGAAGGAGATACGGATGCTGATTGGGAAACTTCACCAAGAGCAGCTCGTAGCGCCGCCGCGCGTGACGCCTTGCCCTTTTGGAGGGCTAAATCATCATCATTCTCTTCTTCATCTTCGCTGTCGGACGAGCCAGCAAGTCTATCATCAAACTCTGCAAACTCATCCTCACTGCCGCTAGCCCATTTACGATGTGGAGGGTTCTGAGCGTCGCTTTCATCATCGGATTCTCCCATGCTCTCATCGCCAGACTCGGGCACTCCAGCGGGTTGTGGTTTCTTGGTTGGTTGTTTTGCTTGTTCCTCCTGTTTCTGCTTCTCAATGTCTTTGGCTCTCAGCCTCTTCTTTCCTTCTTTAACATCTTTGGGCTCAATGCCAAGGGCGCGTTGAATGTCCTTGAGTAAGGGAGGGAGAGCTTCTTTGACAGGATTTGAGTTGCAGAGGCGGGCAATGACATTGGCTTTGGCGACGTCGTTGATAGGTGGGGGAGGAGCAGATACGGCCTTGGGCAGATCGGGCGATTCGGCGACCGCTTTGAACTTGATCAAAGACTTGTAGAGGTAGTTGCGTGCGGCAGCGGAAAGATCCAGCGTCTGTAGGTAACGTAGCTATGAGTATGTTGCGGTACGAAATGGAAGTCAGAGGAGCGTGTGTAGCTCTCCCATGTGTCCTACTCCCACGCTCGTGGCCGGAAAATGTGAGCTGTAAACATACGCAGTTCTTTCTAGACTAGGATTGGCTTGAGATCAAGTGCATCAAGAGTCACTCTTGACGCTAGCCAATTCGAAAGCACCGTGCATTCTACAGCTGGAGCGTGACAGGATTGAGCACATGGGGAAGAAGAAATGAGGAGCAACAAGAGAAGAAAAGAAAAAGAGATACGTCAAGAACGACCCACCTTCAGAGCAGCAGTCTCGGCTTCTATGCGCGCGACCTCTTTGTCGTCGCTCTTTGCATTGGCAGTCTTGCGCCGTCTGCCAGACTTTTGCGCTTCGAAGCCTTTTGCCGTTTTGAAGGCACGCGCAAGTTGCTTATGGGCATAATCGAGCTTGTGTTGCACTCTGTGCTGGCGAATGCCGACAGCGCCTTCTACACCTTCTGCATCACTGGCGGGCGCCTCGAAGCCATCTCTTTTCCTTTTGGGCATGGTGGAGTGCATACGTACAAGAAATGTCGTTGTCAAGAAAGAAGAACAAAAAACTTGTCCGAGCACGCGCGCCGGCCCGGCCACGAGACGGACATGCCAAGAGCGGCGCCGATCCGACTCGCATCGTCTTACCATCACCACTCCAACGTCAAGTGACTGCCACGCTGTCCGACTTACAACCGCCCATCCAGATGATGAGAAACCTCGCACTTGGACGTGTCGTTTTCTTGCCTGCTGGCGCTGCCGTTGCCGTACTTTGGTATTGTGCCCCATTCGCGTTCGACTGCATACATCATGTCTGGAGTGGAGCTGCTGTTCTAGAGCCGCTACTACGCATATCTGCATGTCCGGTAGTATGCATCCATTGGTCATGACTTAGCCGCTGCCGACCATCCTTGACTGTCGTTTGGCCATCCTTTGTCCGTCCTGTGCTTCCTGCCTCCTTATTCGTGCCCTCCAATTTCTCGTCACCTTCTGTGCAAATGATATCTTTGTTTCCTTCGTCGCTTCCCTGACCGAAGGTGGAGACTTTTCTGCAGGGAGCCTTTTCCTGCCGCCAAACACTGCACTTGCATAGCGGATGCTTCGTGCACCCACATTTCCCCCTGACCCAACCTGTCATGCGCCTATCTCACACACTCACAGTCAGGTTTCAGAAGTCGTTGCCCAAGGCTTGTTCTTCAACCTGGTAGGCGGTCGTGAATGCTCTCTCCACACAGCCTAAAAGCTTGTTTTCACCGTGCCATGCAGCTATGCGAATCGTGCAGCAAACGATATCATTTGCAAGGGACTACAGTTTGTTCGAGTACGCCACGTGTGACGCCCTGTTGGAACGGCATAGCATCTAGCATGCCTCTAGAAAGGCTCTCTCTCCTGTTTGTCCCTCACTTTAGCCTTGTGTTTCAAGTGTGATCGTGCGCATGTGATAGCCTTCACTATTTACTCTTTACTTTTCCCTCACTTCTCTTCTACCAAGTGGAACGTTTGCTTAGTATCTCTCAGACTCTTCTACTCAGTCACTCCTTTACCTTCGTTCTTCCTTCTTCCTTTCTTTCTCACACAACTCTCGTTGCACACTATCTTGTTGACCAAGATGCGCTCATCCCTCTCTTCTAGTATTGCGCTTCTCGCCGGCCTGGTGTCGGCTACCAACTACAACCTTGTCAAGGACTACTCGGGCAACAACTTCTACAATCAGTTCGACTTCTTCACTGGCGCCGACCCTACCCAGGGCTTTGTCAACTACGTTTCGTACGACCAGGCTGCTGAGTATGGTCTCATCTGGAACAAGAGCGTCCCAACCTGGGGCGTCGATTCCTACACCCATCTCAATGCCGATGGCTCCAGTGGTGGTCGCACTTCTGTGCGCATGACCAGCAAGGACACCTTCACTCATGGTCTCTTCATCGCCGACATTCAGCACATGCCTCAGAGCTCTTGTGGTGTCTGGCCTGCCTTCTGGACCTTTGGTCAGACTGGCAACTGGCCTCAGTCTGGTGAGATCGACATTATCGAATTCGCCAACCTCGCCAACCAGAACAAGGTCTCTGGTCACACCATGCCTGGCTGCTCCATCTCCGGCACTTCCCAGAGCGGCAGAATCCAAGGCACTGACTGCTCGGTATTGATATTCTTGCATCCTCACTTCAATCAAAAGGCTAACGAACTACAGTCCGCGGGTGATGGCGCTGGTTGCGCATTCCTCTCTCCTTCTAGCACGACCGCTGGCTCCGGTTTCAACAGCATTGGTGGCGGTGTCTACGCCATGGAGTGGACCTCTCAGCACATCAATGTCTGGTTCTTCCCTCGCAACAACATTCCTTCATCCATCCAATCTGGCAAGCCCGACGTCAGCAAGTTCGGCCAGCCCATGGCCAACTTCCGCGGCTGCGACCTCGACAACTACTTCTACAACCATGCCATCGTCTTCGACACGACGTTCTGCGGCACCTGGGCTGGTCAGACCTTCAACAATGATGGCTGTTCTGCTTCATCATGTGTCGAATACGTCGCCGGCAACCCTTCTGCGTTCAAGGATGCTTACTGGTCTGTCAACTCCCTCAAGGTCTATCAGCAGAGTGGCTCGTCCAAGGCCAAGCGCGACTTCCTCCGTCGCCACGCCAGACAGACCCACCGCAACCACGTCCTGGTCTGATTGACTCTGCCCTTCAGCATAACAGTCTGGATTTGCTTTTCCTTCTCGCACACCAGCATGCAGGACATGTTTCATCCACCCTCTTTTTCTTCCTTTAAGCATCAGCAATGGCGTTTGTTCTTTTCTGGCACTTTAGTTTCGCTTCTTTGTGACTGTTGACCAAGCTTTCACTTCATGTTTTACCTTTTTTGACAACGAGGACGGCTTTACGACTTTTGGCATCAGGGAACCGGGGTTTCGGAAATGCTTTAGGTTGTTGTCTTTTCACTTTCGCGGAGTAAATACATTCGCTCAAAGAATACAAATGAACGTATCCTACTTACTTTTTATGTGTTCTTCTGTTTGTTTGCTTGGTAGTCACTTGAGTCATCTGATATTTACTACATCTCCACCTTGTATGCAATCTCATCAGGGTTGCTGTTTTCAAGATAAGAAGACAGGGTAACAGTGGATGTCATAACAATCATCTTTGACATTTTGCTGATATTCTTTACATCCATAACTACATAACAGGTTTTCAAAGACTGCTTTACGCGAGGCCCTTGAGGACACAAGCCTCTGCGTTGAGAATGGAGGATCCAGCAGCACCGATGACAGCTGGGAGAAGTCAGTATCGCTGGTTGAGGTTTGAAGGTCGAAATATGCTTACTGTTGTGGCTCAGAGCAACAAACTTGATGTCGAAGATGCCGCTCTCATCCTCACGAACTCTGCCGACACTGACAGCATAACCTCTGTCAGTCTCTCTGTCAAGTCTGGGTTGCGGGCGGTCAGGCTCTTCCATGACAACGATGGCCTTCTCGGGTGCAGAGGGGCATCCAAGCTTTTGGGCGTCCGAAACGTAGTCGCGCATAGCCTGCTTGACTTCCTCAGCGCTAGGGGCGGGTCTTCTCTCGAAGCGGAGCGAGACACAAGCGGTGTGGCCGTCCAGAACGGGAACTCTGTTGCAAGCAGCCGAGACTCTGAGGTCGCTTTGGTCTGCGAAACCAGTGACGTCCGAGTTGACCTGGCCGAGAATCTTCTGGGCCTCAGTCTCGAGCTTGTCTTCTTCACCCGAGATGAAGGGGACGACGTTGTCGATGATGTCCATGCTGCTAACACCAGGGTAACCAGCTCCTGAAACAGCTTGCATTGTGACGACCGAAACTTGGTTGATAGGACCGAACTTGGCCTGCAGAGCAGCGAAGGGAATGACAATGCCAATGACAGCGCAGTTGGAGTTGCAGACGAGGAAACCCTTGTTCAGACCGTAGTGCTTTCTTTGGTGGTGGACGACATCCAAATGAGGCAGGTTGACGGTGGGTACGACCAGGGGCACGAGGGGATCGCGGCGGTAGTTCTTTGCATTGGAGAAGACGGCAAGTTCAGACTTGAGGAAAGCCATCTCGACATCGCCAGCAACGTCGCTGTCCAAACCAGAGAAGACCATGTCGCAGTCGGCGAACTCGTCGGGGGTACACTTTCTCACGACCAACTCGCCTAGCTCCTTGGACATGGGCAGTGATTGCTTCCACTTGACGGCATCCTTGTATTTCTTGCCTGCCGAGCGCTCAGAGGCACCGACAGCATGTAGAGTGAAGTGAGGGTGGAGGGCGAGCAGGAGAATGAATCGTTGGCCAACAGACCCAGTGGCTCCCAACACACCTAACAATCAGAATGTCAGCTGGGTCCTAAGCCAATGGACCACTCAAAGCACCAACCGCACTTCTTCTTGGGGAAGTCGCGAGCCTTCTCTGTAAATGTTGTCACGTCCATTTTTTGTTCAATTGGAATATGGTAAAGGAAACAGCTCAAGAAACACCTGCCCCTCGTAATGACTCTAATCGGCCGCTCTCCAAAAATTCGACCGATGACGCGCGAAGGGTCAGCCCCAGCTCCGAAACCGCTCGCCGACAAACGGAGCTGACCATCGTGTCTCGCCATTGCGTGTTCCTCATCAACCACATTGATCATCTCGTGTTCATTGACAAATACTGCATTTCAATAATCTGGCTACTGGAGTCGCGATGGGTTGCGAATGCTCAACGAGTATGTGATCAGACAATAAATTCTAAGCGACGTCCATTGAGATAGTTGGACGACTCGAGCAACACACGAAAAGGAATTCGTTCGAAGGCCGACAAGATCTCGAACTTGTATTGCATAGAGACATGAGACTACTTGACAGCCAGCAGATCGCCTCATCCCCTCCGGTCATCAACCATTCTTGAGATTCTACCATCCATTGGAAGATAGAATGTCACCATGAACGATCGCCAGATGCGATGGCCGAAGCAGTTCCGTGGCCAGTTTCGATTGCCATTCAAGTGTGAAGAGCGACATGGTAGTCGAAGTCGTTGGCATTAGCGCCAAATAACGGCAGGCGATCCATTGCAGATGTGAATGAAGGCTCTGGCTCGCTTGGTTGTGATCTCGAAGAGATCCAGCCAGATGAAGAAGTCTGGTTGTTCAGCCTAGCAGCAGCGCCAGGGACTCGCTGGTAGAGAGCTATTCCAATAGCAACTCCAGCAATGGATGTGGCTGCTTGTACAATTTTCTTGCCTGACATTGTAGCGACGATACAAGAGGTTGTAAAAGATAGGGGCAAAATGCAAAGATAAGTTGATGATTTGTATGTCACAACCGGGTTCTTCCAAGGCTTTATACAACCTGCTCCAGTCTAGGCGTTCAAATCATTTATCAAGAGTGCTCGTATCTACGTCTGTATAAGGCCGGCACACCGACAGATTGTCGCTTCCTTCAGGTCCCACTTGGTCAAGACACAGGTCATGACTGGGTCGTTGCTCGCAGCATACCCATGTGCTGGATCATATTGAAGACGAATTGAAGCACCGAGGGATCCGCAATAGTTATAGTCAAAAGAGCATCTGGTGGTTAGAGTTTGATGCAGCTTTGCGTCAGGGTCACCCTCTTTACATACATCACGCATCAGCAATTTGTTGTGTATGCTCACCCTTGGGGTTTTCAAGACTCTATATGACATTCAAGGATAGACATACTATTTCTATTCGCTGTATGATTACAGATTGCGCTGTAAGGGTGAATTGCTTGAACGACTTGAGAGTTGAGTGCTTTTCGAGGCTTCAATGCTAAGGCCTGTCCAAGCAGA